>JAVUNC010000004.1:19720000-20925000 GCA_032173965.1 Sitta carolinensis | reverse complement strand
TATCAATATTCACCCTTTTTGTGAGATTTGGGGGTTGCTGAATTCATTAGAGAGATTCCACAATTAGGAATTAATTCCACAATTTAGGAATAAAAATTACCTTGTCAAGAACCTATGAAAGTCTTAAATTTCTCCAACTGTAGTTCTCATAAGACTAGATCTCTAAGAATTACTGCTTTATTATACACTCTTTGTGATGTCTTCAAAATTGTTCAAAATTTTCTTTTTGTTTTCTTGATCACTCATAAAAAACATGGGCAGTTCTTTTGGAAAGTCACTATTTTATTTTTGATAGGTATACCACAGGGGCTTGTAGTTTGTGCTCAGGCCTTCTTGTGAAGAAGGATGGGGTTTTGAGAACAAGAAAGTCATGAAATATGCATCAGAGAAAGGAAGGTTTTAAAGCTGTGCAAAATTCATATGTAAAATCCCCTGCTGAAAAAGAGTCTAAATTGAATATAAAATAATTCTGAGGAAATGAGGGAAAAAAGAAGGGGAGAGGAAGAATATGTCAGACCACAAAGTCCTTTTATAGGTGAAATTCAGAGGTTCATAAATCAATTATAGAAATGTGCTGCAGGCTACAAGCTGTAATTCCAGTTTGAATCAGGGTATGTTTGTTTGATTGCTTCAAACACAAATATGAGAAAAACTGTTCTTTTTAAAAAAATCAGATGAGTAATGGTGAATATATTCACTTAGGCTCTTTTTTCTTCTTCTTTTTCCTTTTCTTTTTCTTTTTTTTTTTTTTTTTTTTTTTTTTTTTACATCTACATTATCTCCTAAAATGAAAATTTAAGTCAATAATTTAAGAATTTAAAAATTTACATCTTTGTAGGAATTGTTGCTCTTGGGTCAAAGTCTACTTTTTAAAAAATGCTAAAATATTTATATTTGTATGATGAGATATAATATTTTATTCATGGACTGAAAATACCATTTAAATAATATTATAAATTATTTTTGTAGACTCACTGAATGAACATTTTATACCTTGGATAGAAGGCCTCAGTACAAGAATACCCATTCCATTGCTACTACAGGACCATCAGCTAAAATGCTGCCCAATATCAGCTTTGAAGAACTCACGAGTCTCTGAAAAAATCCAGAAATAGATGGAAAAATGATCTTCATGGAGAGAAAATAGGATAATCAATGGCACTTGTTGTGTCTGGTTGGCTGCTAGAACCTATTGAATAATATAAAAATAATCCTTGGAAATTTCAAGGGACATCCTCAAAACCAAAAACGAAGCTAAGATGGACATGGTAGGGTAAAGGCAGAAAATAGACATATTCCTATGTTCAAGGCAGTGATTCCCAAGTACCAGGTAGGAATCACTGCATCCTCACATGTGTGCTGCTTCCACTTCCTGTGGTGTAACAGCAGACACTCACCAAAATAGATATTTCTACAAGGCAGTAGCTAAATGGTGCTGTAATAATAACCAACCAAAAAAGGAGCAAGATAGCATACCACACAGGACTACTTCCCCCAATTCAGATAACATATCTGTGGAAGAAAAACAGATGACATAAGATTTCTGCCACTAATTCTAAAGATTATGGTCCTCATTGGCCTTCAGAAGCTGAGCAAAGCACATAGACTGAGCACAGTCCTCACTTCAGGCTTCAGTCTGGCTCTCTCTTATCAGAGTATCCAATATTTCCACAATGCCTGAATCTAGCAGCAGTGCCTTGGCAGGCTCAGATGTGCACAAGCTGCCAGAGAAGACACAAACTGGCAGGACACAGAAGAATATTGTATCACTACTGTTTTCCACAGTAGCAGCTTAGCCCTGGCGCATGACCCATCATGTAATCTGCTCTTTCTCATGTGCATACAGCATGTGTTTTGTGAGGAGATGTAAGATTTCAGGCATACATTCTATGTGCCAAGACAGTAGGAGGTTTCTGGGCAGTCTGTCTTATTTGTCTATTCCACTCATGACAAGTAACCTCTCTTCAGCAGCCTCAGAGGACACTTAGGAAATCAGACATTAATGGCAAGATAGAAATTCTCCTGCCTACATTGCAAATCTTGTTCCCAAGGCCCTGAGGGTTTCTACTTGTGGTAGGGCACTCAACAGTTCATTTATTGGCAGCAACAGTTAGGCTTCTATGAAAATGCCAGCTGTAGAAGCATAGATGCCTTAGGGAGCTTAGGCATACAGGAAGATCAATGCCAGCTCTGAGTATGTTACTGTTGCCTACCTGGTGCACTTTGGTGGCTATTTGCTTGTTCCAGTGTCAAAATCACTTTTAAAAGCCTGGCCAAAGGCTCTTAGTGCTCAATATACAAATAATGCTGTGAAAAGTCTGTCGCTACAGGACTGATATTCACAGCAGGGTTTCCATGTATGCAGCCAATAAGTAAGTAATGGCAATAAAATAATTTCTGTTCTGTATTTGATTCTAATATATTGTTCCACAGCTCTATTTCCAGAAAGGCAAAAGAGACTATTTAATTTTTCCTACTAAAAAAAAAAAAAAAAAAAATTGGTTGGTAGAGACGAAAATAAAATATTCATTTCAGTCCTTGCTTACTTCAGCAGTCATGACACCTGAACAGAATTACATATATGAACTGGATTACTTGTGCATTTACTTTATGTCTATGAGAGCAGCAACTTGGGGAAAGTGTATAAAAACCCCTCAAAATATATCAGAAATCAACTCTTTTTTTCTCCTATTATCTATACCCAGGCCAAATACAGCTCTTTGAAACAGTTGATGTGCAAAGCAAACAGGGAATGTCTATAATTTCCTTAAACTCTCTCTTTCATTCTGCCTCCATACCCTCAAAAGGCAGTTCTGATGCAGCTGTAGCACTGACACAGCTTCCAGCACATCCTCTGCTACTTAGCAGAAGTAGCCATGGTAATAGTGAAGGGTAGATGACTGGATGAACAGTCTTAATGGGATTCAGACATGTTCCCTAGGAAAGTATTTATCAGTAAGGACAAATTGGGGCTTTGACCTATCTATGGGTAATTTGGACAGGGCATGGTACCCTAATTACTGTGACAAAGTTCTTCCTCTTGGCTGTATGCAGCAAAATGGGCTGAGCACCAACAACTCTAAATAATTAAATTCCACTATTAATATTCAGCAGCTGCACCATCTGATTCAGTGGACATGAAGAAGCAGACTACCTAGATGTCATAAGTATGGATGGAATATAACTTCTGCATCCCAAAGCAGGAAATGCCTGATAATCTTATTCTGAACTGCAGCTTCAAAGGTCAAAAAACTCTTAGGGAAAATACAGCAGGGAATATGGCTTGTATCCCATAAGAAAGAAAATCTGAAACATACTGAAGAACTTTGAATTTAAATAGCCTTAATAAGGGGATGAATGAAAAACAAAAGATGTAAAAATAGACTCCTAAACATATCTTTAAAGAAGAGAGAAAAGCAAAAGCTTAGATGATAATGGGTCTTAGAGGTTACAAATATTTTTAAAAGTCAAAAAATAAGATCCAAACAAAGGGAAAATGTGAGCAAACTGGGAGGAAAAAAAAAAAGCAATTTAAACAGTAGTGAGGCATTCAAAGAACAAAATAACAGATTTGTAAGGAGAGTTTTTAGTTTGAAACAAACTGTTACACTGCTTGAAGCAAATTCATCCAGAACACAGCCTGGTTGTTACATTTATTTTTCTCCGAACTTGCAAAGCAGAAGGAACATGTCAAAGAATTGAAAGGACAGGTAAAAGCAGTGAAAGAACATGGCAAATAAGTGAAAAGACAACCACTCCTGTTATTTTTTCTCTTTCTTCCAAATAGGTTCTTGCTACCTTTCTAAACCCAAGGTGTTCCCTCTTATTCGTATCCCCTCTACAACCTTCTCTGTGTATTACTTTAAAAGATCAAATAGTAAAAACAACCAAAACCACTATCCCCCCCCAAAAAATACACACTTGCATATCTCTTGAAACTTTCCCCACTGATCTCCAGTCTATTCAAAGTGCTCATCCCCACCGTTCACAGTGTTTCTTTTTCCTGCCCTGCTGACAAGCAGCAATGACACAGGGAAGTGCTCTAGGGAAGCTTGAACACTGAACTGTGCCAGGAAGCAAAAGGCTCACACACGCCACTATGCAGAACTCCTTAGGAATCAACAAACACAGAGCAGGAAATGGCATTGATCAAAAGGAAACACTCTACTAATAACACCAAAGCAGGATGTCAAAATCAAGCTACTAACTGTGCTACAGACCAGAAATGAAATTAGGTTTCTCTGATGAACAACATAGCAGTACAATGAGCCATTATAATAATATTGGGACGGTGGAGGATGATTTCTTTTCTGACAGTAACTCCAGGAGAACAGATTGGTTCTGTTAGAACCAATAAAGAAATATTTTCTGGGATTCTCTGAGACCATGTAGCACAATTAGACTTTATGCCAAAAGATGGCATTGAGAAAGAAAAGAATGAGGAAAATGAGGATATCTGAGTGTCCTAGAGAGATTTGTATCCCGATTTCTAATTTTTAAAATACAAGAATTAGGGCGTTCCTGATGAAATGTGCAGACAGAATCACCTGTTATGTGATAATGTAAGATTTAATATTCTTTTTCTGTCCATCATCTGATGTCTCTTTCTCTGGTCAAGTATTTCTTTTTTAGCTCACTATTCTTCCTTCTGTTTAAAAAATTTTCCTTAGCCAGGTGAAAGTGCTTTTAACTGTGAATTTTTACTTAAAAAGCAGCTACTAGAAACAACCTCAAATAGGAGCAATATTTCTAGAACTTTATTTGGCCAATAGTACTTTGTGGTTTGCCTGCTTATCCTTAGTGTAGAGATTAAAAAATATACCTTCTGTAATCTGTTTCCTATCTGTTTCTCTGTCTTCATACTGTATGGCCCTATTGTTTGGTCTTCTAGGAACCATGATAGTATTCCTGTGACAAATTAAATTTTGTGGAATACCATTTCAATTCAACTACTTTTTCTTCCTTTTCCAAATATAGTGGAAATCTTTTGCCATCTTTATTATGGTGATACAAAGGTTTCCTGAAACACTGGAATTTATTTTATTCTTTCCTAAAGGAAAAGCAAAGTGATTTAAAATGTTAGAATGAAAACCTTACTCTGGAGTTCACATTTCCAACTCTTTACTGTCCTTTATAAAAGTTTGAAAGACTTTCAGCAGTGACTATTTGCCATGAGCTAACTAAGCTTCATTCACCACAAATTAATTCTGACTCAAATAAATGTTGCATAATCTCTCATCAGAGTCCTAGTGACAAGCTGGCAAACATTAGGGCAAACTGTTGCTATAGACAGCCAACTATCACTACTAAGGCTTTCACAGATTTCCACTAATATCCAGTGATGCAATTTAATATACTTTGCTCTTTTTTCATAAAAACAATAGAATTATACTAGGTAGAAATATAGTGTATTTTCACCTCCTTTATGAAAACCTATGCATTATATGGCACTGGGTTGGTTTCCCTCTCTCATCAATTAACTCTTTTCTCTCAACTGTAAAACCTAAAATAGTTTAGGCAACCTGTAAGTCTCTGTGCAGTAGCACATTGGCTAATGCAACAGTAGGAAATTTAAAATGTTCATATAAAATTGTTATACAGGAGATATTCAACATTAGCTGTGGTTTCAAATTAGAATAATATTCCTGCCTTGTTCTGCACTGCCCATGGAATTTGAGTGCCTGCTGAACTGAGATGTTTCCAGGACTTAAGTGCAGCTGAGGTCCTTTCTTGTGTATATGGAAAGATAATTTTGCTGCCCTAGCTAAAAGTATCAAAATTTACAGTCATACTTCCAAAATTTAGGCACTTTATTTTACAACTAGTCACGAACATTTTGTGGTTGGTTTATTTTCATTTAAGTACCAAAATTCTAAATTTTCCAATGAGTTTTAAAGTAGGGTTTAGACTCTTCCACTCCATATTTCTAAGAAGTATGTAAGAAAGCAAACAAGGAAGATCCATGTTATACCCAAAGCAAAAGCACCAAGGTCAGATGATCATTCTTTTCATTAGTGCTCTTAGACATATTATTGTAATTATGTGTTTCATTTCAGTGAAATAAAAAATAACACCAGCAGGCCAAAAAACATCTCTTTACCTGTCTTAAAAGCAGAAGGACTCCAGGAACAGTTTTTATTTTTTTTATTTCCATGGTGCCACACAGACTGCAGTGCCACTTCAAAGCAATTCTTACTGGTATTTCACAGAGAGAGCACCTTTTATTCTATCTTCACACCATATCACACAGGTGGATGTTACTCCATCACTCAAGCACATAATTGATAATTCTATTATTATAAAAAGTAATTGTAGAAACAGGATTATCTCCTTAATGTAGAACTAGTTTTTTGAAGTAACTTGGGAACTTTTATATATTGCTCCTAAACCATTGATTTTGGGGGTCAGACTCATTTTGAAAAATGGTCTGTAAAAGGCAACAGGTATAGTTTCCAGCCTTCATCCATGGTTTTTGGATGGCAAAGGTAGGGAAAGCAGTAAAGATTACCTCCCCTTTGCAGTACTACTGACGGGAACAGTCATCAGGGAACTCAAAGTCAAAGAAACTTTCTCATGTGTGAGAATTAAGCTGTCAATTACTGGCATGATGCATGATCCAGGAGAGTTATAAGTACTAAAAGCCCTTTTCAGCAAAAGATGAGTCAATGAGTCAGGCAAATTGATCACGGTAATCTTTTCTTAAACTGTTTTTTTTTTTCTGGGTTTTTTTTTGGTGTCTCTTCATTGCTATTCTTTATATAGCTAGCAAGGAATTTCAGTTTATAAAAATTAAACTCAGTCTGGCAAGTTATTGTACTGTCTCTCTGTGGAGAGCATGCTTCTTATTCTAATAAATAGTACACCACGCTCATATGTAACAAAGAACTTTAAAGACAGTTACTTTAAAGACTGTTATGAGTTTCGTGGGGACAAATCTGCATGGTGCTCCATTGATTCCTGACTCCTAAGTTAGATAGCAATCCTTACAGTAGATGATGTGGACTCTAGAGTTTTCCTTGCAGATTCTTATAATAGGTTAAAATTTGGTTTACCAATAATCACACAGCAGTGTATGTCATTCTGTGCTGAGATATATGAGTATTATTAGTCTTCACTAGTTCAAGTAGAGAACATCCTTCATTATGATAAAGCAGGGGGCACTTCAAAAATAGCTCTATTCTTGCATGGTTCTATTTTCTAGCTAGTCTTTTAAGAAAATAAAGAATGGAAATCAAAAGATGAATGGTCCCTAGAATCTTCACCTTGTGGTGAGGATTAACAAAACCACTCTTAACAAACTAATTTTGGAAAAAGAATTATAATTCAATGGAATTCAAACTTTAAAAGTGCAAGTAAAGCATTAAATTAACTTCACTTTGAAATAATAAAAAACAATAGTGTGGTATGCATAGTTAAATCATGACAAAATTGCAGTTTTGACCCTGAATTACAGCTCTTAAACTGCAAAACATTAAAACATATCTTTTTTATAAATATTTGTTAGGTTTTATAAATTTTTGTTTATAAATTACATCCCCCTGAATAGTATTGCAACTAACATACTTTGAATAGCCTTTCAGAGGCTTAAATATATAGTATCAGACAGTCAAAACTTGCCTGATTTATATGAATTGACATTTTCAAAATTGCTGGAATGCTTTTATTTTTTCAGCTAATGTAGATTAATCCTATGGCACAGTCATGGACTGCTAGTTTTGATCAGGGTAAAACAGCATTCAATGGTGATTTTTATTTTTCTGTAAGATTCTTTACTGTCTTATCAAATTTCAAAGAAAAGATAGAAGTTAAAATGTTAATTCTATTCAATCTTTATGAAAACATGAACTTATTCAGATGTCCCCAGGTTTTATAAGTAGATGCTGATGACAAAGTACCTGTATTTAATTATTCATATTCAGCTCCTGTCTGAAGTTCTCAATCAACCTTTTTCCTACTTATGAGCCCCTTTTTATTTCTCTTTTTCTGCTTTTTTCTAAAATTATTCTATCATGATCTAAAACAAGATTCAACTTTGAGATGAATACTACCGGCGAAAGCAGCAGCAATGGAGCTACCTCTATTTTTCTTCTTAAGCATCACATCAGCAAAATTTAAGAGCATATAACCATGTGTTAATAATGATGTCACTGCAAATTAAACATCTTCTCCTCTGCTTATATTGTAATATCCTTTACAATATGCTTTCTTAGAGAGTCTGTTCTGGAAAACTCATTTTAGTAATTTTTTTTAATAGTTCCTGTGGTGGTGCCATGTTTGGGAGAACAAAAGAACACATGTTCTGCCAAAACTTTCAACCAGTATCACTGTGATATTTCAAACTTAAACTTTTGATCTCTCTGAATATTTTCTCTATAGCTACTTGTTATATGGATACCACTGTCACCATAGCCTCCATAACAACACTGCTATGAAAGTTGGTACATTCTGGGTAAAACTTTGAAGCAAGGAGACAGAAAACTTCTTAATTTTTCCCTGTTTATGAATCCTTGGCTAGCTGTAACAGACATAGAAAAATAAAATCAGGAAGCACATAGAAAAAAACTGCATCTTTTTTTTTTTTGTTAGTGTGGCATCTTTCTTCTCCTTGATAACAGAAATATGCCCAGAGGAAAAACAGCAAGAAGTACAAAACTTTGTAGAAATAACTAGCTTTGAATACAAATCCAAGGCTGAAGACAGACATAGGAGTGTGATATGAGCATTAGAAGGAGCAGGAGTTACTGTTATGTAAACTGGAGGAAGCAGGGTAGGTGGGGAAGTTTGGATGATTGGGTTAATTGACTCAGTTGTTCCCTTTCTGTATTATTTCTGTACTTGGAGACAGAAATTGATGGATAGAACTCTGTTGACAGGGAATTTTGGTACTATCTTCTTCTCCTCAAAGATTATTGGAGACGTTCTTTAGCTCATTATACTTAATCACCTCAAACTAATATGTGTAGAAATTATCAATTTCTATTTCTATCAATTTCAATCCTTGAATCTAATTTCTATTCTATTTCTATCAATTTCAATCCTTGAACTCATAGGAAGAAATAGGTGTATTTATTTATTTGTTTGTTTGTTTGTTTGTTTATTTATTTATTAAAAGAAAATAAACCCCACCTAATTTCAAAGTGTTTATATGAATGATGTCCCAAAGCAATTAATTCTGTTTCAAATTCTTACCATTAGAGGAGACATTACCAAATAAAAAATAACTACCACTGGGTTGAGAGGAGTTGTTTGATAAAATTAACCCCCAGGGTATATAATTAATGAGAACTGAGCATCTTTTTCAGAAATCAATGACTTAACGAATTTTGTAAGCTATTCTTCTGGAAAGAAAAACACTGCCTTTCCAGAACCTAAATATACTGCTATGTATCAATGTCATCTATAAACCTAGATATTATCAGTTAACATTAAGACATTCGTAGGTTACTTTAGGTCTATTAGGACTTTCTGATTATTTAGATAGTTAAGAATTTATTTTTTTTTGTATCAGAGATACTGTTTTATAAATATCACACTGAGAGATTCCAGTCCCACAAAGCAGTTAACATCTCCCACTACAATTAAAGCAAATAAGAATTGAGGTTCATGAGACCTCTGAGGACTGGGCACAAACACCAGCAAGATAACTTTTTCTCCACTTACCATCCAAATTCATTGCAAACAATATTCTCTTCTCTTGAGAGGACAGCTTCTAATTTAAAACCTGATTATCATCTCATACATTTTAGCTAGTAACTTAGCTTTATAAAAATTCTTGTATAGTTCCTTTTATAATTTTTGTAGAAGGAAGAGGATAAAGGAAGCTATATTAAATTGGGAATTAGGTTCATCATTGTCATTTGTGAGTGTTTTTTAGTTTTCACATTTTCCTTTTTTTGCCCACTCTTCCTTGCCTCTCATTATGCACCTGGTCTTCCTCTGTACCTATCTTTTCTGGGTGTAGTTTCTAAAGGGGAAATATTTTCATCTCTGTAAATAATATAAATACACACACACACACACACACACACACACACACATATATATATATATATAAATATATACACATTCATACAAATAAACAATGTCAATATGTGAATTCTTACAATTTCAGTCTACCTTTCCTGACTTCACCCTTCGAATTTACACTTCTCATCACGTTAGACATGTATGTTAGACAATGAATTATTTTCTTCCTTATTATAGTCTTGTTTTCTCTTACCACTACTAGGAAAATAGTCTGAATTCAGTTGTTTGTATGTATGTGTTTTTTACCCAATACTGTTATCTAATAATCATAGTTTTTTATGAAGGCTTTAAAAAAATATCTGCAAGTGTGGCATAATTTAAGGTTCCAAATTAGAAGGGAAAAGACAGCAGAATAAACAGCATATTTGGCTGGGGTCATAGATACCGCTATAGATTAAAGAAATTAAAAATCCTTTCTACAAGATTAATTGAGCAGGTGTTGCTTCAGTAGAGTAGATGTTTTTCAAAGAAATACATCAGCTTAGTAGAAGTTCAAAAATGCTGTCGTAGGGCAACACAATAGCTGATAAAAGTTGTTTTGCTCCTGGACTTTCCCATGGGCTGCTGGCATTTATTGCCTTTCCTGCAGCACCCAACAAGAACCTAAACCTGCTTGTACAGAGATAAGCAACGTAAGAATTCAGCTCTGACAAAGGGTAAAATTGTGCTGTCTTCAGCTTTGCAGTCAGGATCATCTTTCCCTGGAATGGAGAAAATGGGTATGCTATAAGGAACTCTGGCAGTCTGTAGCTTCTCAAAGCAGAGCTGAGTGAGATCCCATTGCTCAGCTCAGTCACCCCATCTCATTTCAAATACCTGCAGAGACAGAGAATCTGCCACCTCTCTGGGCAGCCTGTGACGAGGTCTGGCCAATCTCACAATGGAAAAGCCTTTCCTCCTCTATGTCTAAGTTTTGTTTCCTGTCTCTTCCCATCACCATGTCACACTCTAGAGAGTCTGTTTTCACTACATCCCTCCTTGCACTGAGTAGTCCCAGGCAATATAGTAAGACCTTTTTCTTCAGACTGAGCAAATCCAGATCTTGCAATGTATCCTGTGTGTCCCAGATGGATTGTTGTTGGATGTCTTGTAACAAGCCAACATGATAGAGGTGTTTTTGCCCCCACCATCTGTATGGCTCACGTTCTCTGGCACAACTAAAGACTCAGAAGTTAAATTCCTCTCACTAACAGTTTACCTCAGGAGAAAGGACAAAATACAGACAGCCTGACAAAACTTGAATTCTTTTTCTAGCAGATTCTATGCTATAAACCCTGTTGTCATTGCTGCACAGAATTTCTTCCTTGCACATGTCATTGTCTCTTCATTAATGCATACTAGGTTTTGTAATGTTATTACCCGTAACAAAAATTTCTTTTCACATATTTTATCTAATTGATTACAAAGAAAACAAACAGTATCAACTGAAAGCAAAGGAGAAAGTTCATTTAACTTGTAAGATCTGATTAGCAAAATTTCAGACTGCAGTGTTCTGTTACAGATTTGTAACTGATTCTGAATTCTTCCTTCTTGACTGCTATTGGGTATCTTATACTTTTATTAGCCATAGGAAAACAGATTTTTACTTGTACCTTTAAGTAATAAGTGATAAAGTTACTCAGTGTAATAAAAAAAGGTTGTATTTTACCATTTTGGTAGTTAAAGAGTTCCATTTATTGCTGGTCTTGAGCATGAATCATTTTAACAAAATGTGAGTGGCATGATGGTGGCTTGAACATTTAATGGAGCAATAGTATGTGAGAGGGAGCTGATGAAAATATCAGTGACACAGCAGATTCCTTATCATGGTTTAGTGAATTAGATAATTTCCTTTCTTATCCCTAGTATCTAGGTTACAGTGTTAAATATTCCTTTTCATATAGTGCTGCTGAAGCAATGATCTTCCATAGCCCAGACTAGGCCACAATCTCTCCTTTATGTGGGTTAACCAAAATTATTACTATTGAGTCCATCATAGCTGTCTTTTTTAAGAAACTATTTGTTGCAGAGGGAACTCCACTGGAATGGAAGAGACAGGTTAATGGGGAAAGTGAAATGGTTCTTTACTGCTCTGTGCCTGCTGAGTCCTGCTATTTCAGCTCACTAGCCAGGTTGGGGTGACATCCACAGCTGATGTAGGGGAAGGGGAAAAAGCTGAGTGAGAGCAAAGGGAGATAAGGGCATTATCACACAGTGGAAGCCAATTCATCTTGTTTAAAAGAAAGATGTGGAAAGTAGTGTGGATAGTATTATGGATGGAAGTAGTTGTTTGGGTGGCAAGAAGAGATCCCTGCCTTACCCATAAAATCTTAACTCCTTTTAAGTGACAAATACTTTGTTTTTCTCTAAGTTGATAGGCCTTTTAGAGCACTTAGCAATCATACTGTAATTATTTACATTAATAAATCACATTGGCTGAGAAGCATTAATGACAGGACTCTGAAGATGTCCAGTTACTTCCAATTTACCATACAGAGAGGATTGTAAATAATGTCTTCTGATATCAGTTCTTTACATGTTAAAAATAAGCCCTGAAATAAGTGCATGACCTTAAAACAGCATTACAAGATTAAATACCCTGTGTATTGGTACAGGTTTGCACAGTAATTTGGAAAAATTAGTCTGACATATTTTTTGTTTGCCTGGATGGAAATGTTACAGCTGATCCTGATGATGTAGGGAGGTCAAGTACTGATTAACCTGTTCTTTTGTTGTTCATTTCTATCTGGATTAAATTAGGCCCCTGAATATGCTCATTTAAATTGCAGGTGGTGTGTTGCTGAGTTGAAGAGCATCTAGAGCAGAGTGGACATGAATGACTTCTACCATGCAAGACTTCCCCACAGAGCTGCAAGTAGACACTACAGTCACGTAGCCTTAGAAAGTCTGACCCCAAATCACAGCTTAGACTACATTGCTATAATAGATAGAGTCTAAAATTGCCTGCAATAATGATTGCCCAGGCCATACTTCTTATAAGACTGAGAAATTCAACTGGAATTATAATTCTTATTTTTCAGAGTTACTCCAAACTAGTTAAAAGGTGCAGGGTTTGGGTTTTTTTCAAATTTTTAATATATTGTTTGTCCATCATATTCATATGATGTATTAGCTTCTTCAAGATCAAAGTGCTTCGTAACCTCTAAAACATTTAACCTCAGACCACACTTAAAAAGCAGACCACTGTCTCCATTCTCAAGGAAACTCCAAAGTGGAGGTTACATTTATAAATCATTTTGGGGAGTTATACCAGTACAAAAATTTAACAGATCTGTCTTGAGAGTCAGGTTAGTTGATCACCATTTGTTTCTTTTTCTCAAAAAAGTTAGGCAATGATAGGAAAAAAATAATTTAAAACTTCAGGAAAATTGCAATGAGGAAAGAGATTTTACAGATATTAGTATTTTCTTCTGTTGATAGCTTATGTACATGGAATTATGTACACTGTGATTCACAAGGAAATAATTTAGAAGTGAAAATCAATAAATTATTTAATTTAATATTTCAGTGGCACTAACATCTTGTACATTGCTGGATCAAAATTTATATCTGGGCATGTTAATTTGGGGTTATCTATCAAAAGGTTTATAATTAGGAAGTATTTTTTATTGCAGACAACCTCACAGACTTCCATTTAACTATGCATTATTATTGACCTCTTACTCAGAGCAGCTCTCACAATATACCACTGGGGTTTTTTAAACACTGGCTTTCTAACTGCACTGAAAATTTTCCAGAGTTTGCTCTGTCTGGCCTGTGACTGATGGGTTTGTGAAGGTGTTTTGCTGAAATAAACACATGCAAATACCAGCTTCTTAAAGGCATGATGACCTTTTACATAGGATTTCAATAAATTAAAATTTTAAACCCCAAATCCATACAGCTATCTCTTCAGTACTGTATGTACTTATAAATATTTCAAAACTAATATCAGAGCAAAATCTGGGTGACCTGGAAATATGTTATGCATATATGAATGGGATTATAAATGTTATTCAAAAAAAGGGATCAACTTCTATGCCTAAGTGTGAGGTAAATTATCCTCATCTTAGTTCTTTCACAGCAATAAATAGAAGATCTAGTGCTGAAGATCTTGCCTGGGCACAGAACTTTTACAAAGCCTTCCACTATAAGAGCCTAGACATTACAGTTATAGTGTGAGATCCATGAAAAAAGACTACACCAGTCTCAGAAATAGATAGACTTTAAACTTAGCATTTCTGTATCATTGAGGTGCAATGTTTTCATTTTTCCTGAGTCCTTTTGAAAGTGATATCAGGACTGAACAGAAGTCTGGTTTTGGAAATGGCTGGAATTGATTAAGTAATGCTGAAATCTAGCACAGCTCTAGTACAATTCTAAACATTTTCTTAATTGAGGAGAAAATAAAATAGGATCGATATCGTATTTTATATATATGATGCAACTACTTTTGCTATGAAATAGTTTTGCATGTTTTGCCTTAAGGATCCGAGATTTTTAAGGAAGTTGAAAAATTAATAAACATATGATTTAATGATGCTCAGTTTAACCATGAGAGCAATGCAAAAGTAGTCAAGGATCTAAAACCAAAATTCTGCATACATAAAGTTGTCTGTCTTGGCCAATCTATTTTTATGTAGCAGTAGTATTAAAGTAAATCAAATGCTTATCTGAGTTTCCTGGTTCACTTATATAATCTGACTCTGTATATATCAGCTGAAGAGCAAAGCAATCAAACTGTTTTGAAATACTTAAGGCAGAGTAAGGAGATGAGTAATGGCCAGTGGGGATTTGTTATGAACCAAATATGTCAACCCAGTCAGATGTCCTCCTGTGACAGGCTTCCAGCCCTTTTGGATAAAGGGAAAAGTAGACAAGTTATGTCTTGAATATAATAAAACTTTTTGATATGTTTTGTTATTAACAACTAAGTGAAAGGATTAGAAGGTGTATACAAACTGTTTGGAGAACTGTACCCTGTAGGATCTACTGTGTGAGATTGTAAACTGCTGATCTGCTCTGGCTTTTAGGAATAAGCAAATATTCAGTGCAATAGAGACACACCTTATTATTTATACCAGTAAATTTGCACTGCATTCAGTGTTGTTCTAACAAATTAGAAGGGTCTTTTGTGTAAAACCATGGTGCTATTCAGCTGGGTTATGTGCCAGGATCCTAGTCAGAAGCAGTTGAACAAATATACAAACAGGAGCAACTTACCAGTTGCTCATACAGACTGGAGGCAAGACGCTGGAGAGCAGCACTGTGGAAAGGGACCTGGGGGTCCTGGTCAATGACAAGTTGAACGTGAGCCAGCAGTGTCCTGGCAGCCAGCAGGGCCAACCCTGTCCTGGGAGCATCAGGCTCAGCATTGCCAGCTGGGCAAGGGAGGGGATTGTCCCACTCTGCTCTGCACTGGGGCAGCCTCACCTCAAGTGCTGGCATGCTGGTTTGGGTGCCACAATGTAGAAAGATGTTAGAGTGTCCAATGAAAGGCCATGAAGGTGATCAAGGCTCTAGAGAGGAAACTGTGTGAGGAGCACCTGAGGTCACTTGGTCTGTTCAGCCTGGAGGAGACTGAGGGGAGACCTCACTGCAGTTACAGCTTCTTGTGAGGGGAACAGGAGGGGCAGGCACTGATCTCTGCTCTGTGGTGACAGTGACAGGACCCGAGGGAAGGGACTCAAGCTGTGTCAGGGGATGTTTAGGTTGGATATTAGGAATAGTTTTTTCACCCAGGGGGTAGTTGAGCGCTGGAACAGGATCCCCAGGGAAGTGGTCACAGAACCAAGACTGACAGAGTTCAAGAAACATTTGGACAACACTCTCGGGCACTTGGTGTGACTCTTGGGGCTGTCCTGTGCAGGGCTCGGAACTGGATATCAATGACTGTTGTGGGCCCCTTCCAATTCAGTACATTCTATGACTCTATGACCAGGACTCACACAGAAAATTAGTTTAGGGCTAGTGGAGCACAACATAGGTCTGAACTAGACACATTTTGAAAAAAAACCACACAAAGTGGACAATTTCCTTAATACCATCCTAGGTTGTATTTCCTACTAGTTTAGCCTAAAAAATATATGATGCAAGACAATGCTTTTACTGGTTAAGGCAAAAGGAAAAAGGTTTTCCAGCAAAGTTGTAGATTTCTTGAAGTCATGAGCAGTGACAATATTCAAGATGTCTTGAAAATATGATCAATGATAGAAAATGGAATTAATTTCTTTTGTTTAGGATCAAAAGGGGAAGAGGACAGGAAATGAGGCAATAGATTTCAAGTATGTAAAAACAAAAAAAAAAAGAGATTACTGCATAGAGAAAAGAATAATCTCTTCTTCATGATCATGATGAATAGGACAAAATTCATAGGTACATATTTCAGCAAGAAAGATTTAGTTTAGATATGAAGGAAAATATTATAGTAAGAACTATAGTGAAGCACTGGGATGGATTGCCTGGCATTTCCAGAACTGGATATCTTTATTAACAGGTTGACAAAACATCTATCAGGGTGACACAATACGTCGCTAATCTGGCCTTGAACAGATGGGTAGACTGAGTGAAATATTGAAATTCTCAAACTTCTGATTGTGTGCTCTGATTATTCAGTTGTGGATTATTGTCTGGCCTACAACATATTTAAAATAATATTGTCTTTAAGTCATCCACATAGTTTAATCATGACTTTCATTTGACTACAAAACTCTTTGGCTGTTTTTTTGTGGGTTTTTTTAATTTATTTTTTTTCCTTGCAGCATTACTCTGAACAATCTGTATTGTAATGCCTGGTTGCTAAACATTTAAAATTCCCCATAAAAGTTCTCTCTGCATTTAAACTTCTGGAAATGACTGTAATTCAACTGCTAAGAACAAAAAAAAAAAAAAATTAATTATTTTATATCCATTTGTCCTTCTATTTATTTTAAAATTATTTTTACATAATCTACATGAATGCATCAGATTTTTCATGTAATTGTGCATGTGTCAACATCATATTTATTTTTTTATCGCCCTTTTTTACAATGCCTTAAAATTTCTCACAGTCTCTTTGGTGCTTTATTTCCTTAGAAATTCTGAAATATTAAATTTTTTAAATCTTACTTTATATTTTATATAATTCCTGATTGATTATAACCATAAACATGCTTTTATGTTTATAAACTGTAAAAATCACATAACAACCATTTTTCTCAGAGATGTCACAACACTTTCACATTGCCACCTTAGTTTCTTATTAGTCTTTTCTTCTTTTTCTATCAAGTTATTTCCTTTTAAACAGCAAAATCAGTATTTTATCTTTTTTCTCTGTTATATATAATTTCATAGTCAACTTGCAACCACCATACTATGATTTTCTGATTTCTGTTGGTCATCAAGTCAGTAAGAACAGCTCAGCTTCATCAAGAGTCAAGAAACCTCAGATAACCATCCTCCTAGACTTATATATATTATGCTAATTACACATATTTTTGCTTTTATTTCTATCTTTTTTTTTCTTTTTCTTTTTTTTCTTTTAAGCTAGAAAAACAATTTCTTCACATGATCATTTATTATATATACAGGTGGCAAGTCACTAGAAAATGTACAGTTCCCATAGGAGCTAACAGAGTAAGTTTCCTCCTTTGGTATACTGACACCAGTGTTTTCTTCACAGTTGCAAATGATGGATTCAGAGTAGCAGCTGAGAATGGCAGGAGATTTTAGATTCTCCTATACTCTTGATCAGTTTTGACTATGACATGCAGTATGAAATATAAACGATTCAGTGTAGGGAAACTACAGTCTATAATGGTGCACTGGAATGCTGTCTGAAACTGACAGACATGAAGAAAGTCTTCCCATGGGGAAAAAATTGAGAGCATCTTAACATTGTTCAGGCAGAAAAAAAAAAAATTTCTTTTATTTTTATCTTTTTCTCCAGAGTTCCCATTGTTCTCATTACCACAAAAATAAAATCTAAACTTAACTATATGATTAAGTGGAATTAGGTTCTATGCCCAGAAAACATCTGATATCAATGGAAAAAATTGTTCTCTGATTTTGTAGGGACCAAAACAATGTATGATTGTTTAATAGTTTCCCTAACTACAAAAACAACATGATGAATCAATGTTTATCTCATCAAAGGTGTTTTGTGTTTCATCCAATTTCCTTCTAGCGAGGTATTGTCTCTGTTTACATTTCATCTCAAATTTTGTCTCAGACTGTCAGTTCTCAAAATTCAAAAGGAAAACGGTCATTTTTTCTGGGATTTGCTTAAATTATGAAAATTATACATTGAGTTTTGTCAATTAGATGTACATCTTCTAACCATAATTTAATTTCACTGTTTTTGATAAGACAAACTCTATGACATGGTTTATTATTTACGTGAAGATGATGAAGACACTTGTATAACGTAAAACAACAAATAACCTATATACTGTTAATCTACTGCATCACTTCATTACAAAATTAATGCAAATGTAAACAAAATCAGTTTCCAGTTCTGCTATGTACTCTCATTTTAAAATTATCAGAAAACTATTTCAGATTGTCAGATATAAAATCAAAATATTTCACAGTCTTTCAAAGTAAGGGTGAAAAGTTCTAATGAGAAACATATTCAGACTTAACTTCATGCTCATATATTTGTTCTAATGTTAACTCCACCTTGGATAAATACTACTGACAAACAGGAGTCTGAGGTTTGTCTGAGCCTAGGTCCAATTAGTCTATATTCATATACAATACTGTACTTCTTTAATGTTATCTTCCTCCACCAGTTTTTTAATTACACATCTATAACTGTCCAAGTACTCTGCCTCTGAGTGAGTAATGGTCAACTGTTTTGTTAAATTTGCACACAAATGTCACATCACATGGTACTTTTGCACAACTCAGTGGCAGAATTTGTTTCCAGATTCGTAACTAAATTGATGTTCAATGGCATATTTCATCTGCTAGGTGTGCAGGTGGGAAAAGGTTGCAATTTTAATTAAGATTCAAAAAATTATAATTATGTAAATATATTTATGTAATGTAAAATTAAAATAGAAAAACAGGACATGAGTGTGAAGGAAGAGAAGTAAGTTTGAATTAAGGTAGACAATGTCATTATTGGAATGAAGTTTCCTTTTACCAATATTTTAGAATCTCTCTATACAGCATCTGCATTAACACAAAAGGCTGTAGCCTGCTGTCTCAGTTGAAATAAGTTTGATTGAAAAAAGGCTTTTCCATCAGATAGATGTGGTAGCAGATAAGGAAGGATACACTGGAACTGCAAGCCATTGAAATTTTCAGAGCATTGAGACAGAAACATTTCTTTAACTGAAAATGGCTTCTTTCTGCCTCTGAAAGTCATGTTCTCTCCCCACTTTCCTCCCCTTTCCTCCACTGTTAAATCACTGGGACCAGAGAACATTGATCCATTATTTGTCTTTGGTCAATGGAGTGAAACCAGAAATATTAGTAAGGAATTATTGGAGATATGGACACAAAAATAACAATTTCAATTTTGGTTTTAGTGTTCAAATCTGTCAAGGAGACTGTATTAATGGGAGTAGAACCCCTCTGACTACGATAAGAAACTACCCACATACTTAGGGTGAGCATTTCTAAATGTGATAAATTCTATTTCTCATTAATCTTATCCCCAAAATCACAAAGAGATAGAAATCACCAATGACAAGTCTTTTGAATGGTCAAACCTTCTCTCACATTGCCAGTGACAGAGAATTTCTGATCCACATGCTCAAATATTTCCTGCTGAGACATCATACACAATGCCTACATAACTGCATCTGTTGCAATGATTATCGTTTTGTCTATTGGTTTTATTTTTCTATATTAGTGCCTGCTTTTTCATAGTGGTTATTTAACTGAAAGAGAGATTTAACACTTACCTTTTGCTTAATATTTTTTCTACCATGTAATTTACCCATTTAAAATATATTAGCTAATTATATGTGTGATGGTATTTAAGATGTAAAGATCTCTTTATTGGTTAATAGTAATTAATTAGTTTTCACTTGCATGTTTTTCCAGCTGTGATATTATGAGATGTTAAAAAAAATAATGATAGATTTGCTTAAATATATTTCACTAATTAGGGTGCTCTGGGGATTTGTAATTAATTTAATTGAAGTTGAATTGAATGAGTTAGTAGATATATGGGTAGCATATAAAAGAACACATAAGTCTGTGGGAAACAGATATCTGGAAACAGAATAACTGTCTAAGAAATTGTGTTTTAGCTGTTGACTGTTCATAAGGACTCGATCACAAACATAAGTTTTTTTCCTAATTTTTTGCATTACATGTTAAATTAAAAAATGTTATTCTGTAGGACTGTATTTTAACACATAAATATTTTATCTATATGGAAACTTGCATATATTGTATATATATATATACATGTATAAAATACATAAACACTCATACATACATTTTACATACATATGTAGTTAAAAGCATATAACTTTTGAATGTCTGATCTCTTTCCTGTTTTTACTTTGTGTAAGAATATATTCATGTGTACAAACCTATTCAAACATGCATATGTCATATTTGCAATTTATATATATCCAGAAGGTAATGAAGGCAAGGGAGATAACTTTTTTCAGAGAGTAAGAAGTGAAAGCAGAAATTTGACACAGAGGATCAAACATTAAGTATATAAAAAAAAATCTGAGGGGTTTATGAGAACAAAGAGTACTGGAGCCAAAGCTGCATGCCAAATATTGCTCAGCCACATGGACCAGGGAAAACAACATAAACTTAATTGAGCTTTTGTCAGTCTGTGTTGCTGTATCTCCTGTCATCAGAGCTGCTGTGTCCTTGTGGACAATGTCTGCAAAGGGAGTCATCGACATTGGTTGGCCGCAGAAAGGGGAGCAGGAAAGGCACACTGACAGCACAGCACATTCCCACATGACTGGGGTTAACTGCAGTGTGGCTCCTACCTCCTCAGTGGGCGGGGTCCTCCCATCAGGATGACTTCACCTGCTCTCCCAGAGAGATTGCTAACACCCACCGCTACATCAAGGGAAACAAAGCTGCAGGCCGGTCTGAAAAGCTGAGTCTCTTGTCTCACTCGCGAAACACATGAAACCCTGTAAACTCAGCCCAGATACCAACAACACTTTATTTCAGGGATGCATAACTAAAAATCAAACCATATAGCAAGTATTATTGATATAATTAATTGTCTTATAATACATCTTGGTCTTGCAGCCGAGATATGGACACTATCATTGGTACCTTATAGAGTAAAATCTCTTTCATGTTTAAGTGGATTAACTACAGAACCTAAAGGAGTAACCCTTGATACAGTTTGAAAAATGTTTTAGAAAATATTATTTCAATACGTTTTTTAAGGACTAGTGAAGTGAATAGAATTAAGTTAAATATAGCACACTGAAACTAAAGAAGTTGCAAGAATGTATAACTGAATTCATCTCTTGAAAAAGCTGAAATTCTCAGGGCAAGTTGAGAGGAATAGTAACATGATGAAAATGCAGGGAAGGCAATAGAGAGTGTTTAAAGCTAAATTAATGTATAACCAAAGGTTATTCATGTCATGTAGTAATAAATACTGAAAGAATAAAAAAGGTCAGTAGGGATGTACATGAAAGTCTAAAAATAATTGAAGCAGGAAAATAGCCTATCAAAGTTATAAAATATCCAGAAAGAACTTAGAAGAACTTAGAATGAACCCTGACTGGGTAAAAGTAATATGGAAAATAATAAAAGAAAGAGTCAAAGTGATGTAATGTTAGAAGCACCTTTAAAATATACCATTTCTACTTAGTATGAGGTGTGCTCTTTTGTGGAAATGAAATCAGCTCCTTCATTGCTGCAGCTCAGAATGAAATAGATGTAGATTATCTCAAAAGACTAATCATGAATGAAATAATGAATGAAAGATACTTTGAAGACAGTTTTATCTGTGTTCACGTATGAAGGTATAAAAGCATCAAGATACTATTTCAACTCCTTTTTCCTATTCTGTTCTCCCTCCACAGTATTTTTAACTACGATTGAATGAAATTGTTCATTTTTTTGAAATATTTTGCTTCAAGTTTGAGCACCAAGCAACAAAAACTTGCAAACAGGGACTGTGAACATAAATGTAAAAGGGAAATTATATTCTTTCCCTCAACAGCCTTAGCCATTCTGATTTCAGTTCAATGATGGCTAATACAAAATAAAAAGTAGGAATGAAAACTGGATGTCAAATCTGTACTCAGAACTGGAATGACTTTTAATTCAGAACAGGTTTTGTAGAATCTTCACCAACTGAATGTATTGCCAAGTTTACTATGGCAACTTCAGAAGGCAACTTCTTTCAGTGTTTTCTTACCATTGTGGTGAAATAGTTTTCCTTCTAGCTCTCTGGAATTTATCCTGCTGCAATGTCCACAGCCTGCTGTTCTTTCATAATGTCCAAGAGTCTGTTTCTGTCCTTTCCTTAAACACCTGTTAGGTAGTTAAAGACAGCATTAGATAATTTCTTAACCTTCTCTTTAAATTGAATGGTGTCAACTTTCCTGGCCTCTTCTCATACATGCTCTTTAATCATCTTGGTATTCTTGACTTTCTTGAACAAAGAAATGCAAAACTGGACGTATTTCTTCTCAAGTTGTCTCAGCAGGGCCAAGTAGACAGGGATAATCTTTTGATGGACTGGCTTCACTTTGTTGATTTGACCCAGTATCACAGAGTCACAAAAATTGGTAAGGTTCGAAGAGAACACAATGGGTCACTTGGTCCAACCTCCCTCCTCAAGCAGGGTCATCCTCCAGCACATTCCACAGGATTCCGCAACCTCTCTGGGCAATCTGTTCCAGTGCTCAGTCACATGCACAGAAAATAATTTCTGCCTTATATTCAGGTGGAACTTCCTGTGCATCAGTTCCTGCTCCTTGTGTCATGACTTGGCACCATTGAGCTGAGCCTGGCTCCATTCTCTTACCCCTTTCTTCAGATACTGATAGACATTTTTGATGTCCCTTCTCAGTGGTTTCTACTTGAGGCTGAACAGGAACAGCTCCCTTATCCTTTCCTCATAGAGATGCTCCTGTCCCTTAATCATCGTTGTAGTCTTCCACTGGAACCTCTCCAGGAGCTCCATATCTCTTTTATCCTAAGGAGCCCAAACTGTACACAACAGTACAGATGTAGCCTCATCAGGGCTGAGTAGAGGGGCAGGATCGCCTCTCTCACCCTGCTGTCCGTGCTATCCCTAATGCACCCCAGGATACTGCAAGGGTCCATTACTCACTCCCATTCAAACTTCAGGCCCCTGTTCCTCCCTTTTGCTTTGATCTCCAATACCTCTTCAAAACAAGTTTAAGGTGCTACTGGCTAAATTAGTAAGGCTGTTGGCAGATATGCTCTTCCTCTGCTTTGTTATCTGATTCCCGTCTTTTTCCAGCAGTCCTTGTTCTGTGAGGACTGGGGAAAGTCCAGTGAGTGGAATGAGGAAATCAGAATGTCACTGAGAGTGCTAGAACACCTTCCTTGCAGAGATATGGAAGACAAAAATAGACTTCTGTATTACCACTGTGGTCTTCTATGGAGTGTGCACCAGGAAGAAAATGCTTAGGGAAATTATTTTTGAGGTTTAAATTACAAATTATCCTGTTGTGGAATTATGATACCATCATGAGTGAGTTACTTTATTTGAGTGCTATTGCAAAAATTTTACTCTCAGGCCCTCAACACATGAGTGTCCAAAAGAGGACTAACATAAGCATGTCTCTGCTTAGACACTGTAGGAAAGCCTGTAACTTCTTGTTTCTCACCTCTGCTTAAAAAACAGAGATGCCTGCAGTCCAGACTAAGCTACTTTTCTCCAATACATGCATTTTTTAGATAATTTGAATTATCAAATCATGGAAGCTAAAGAAAAACTTGGGGTACAAATACCTTTTAAAACTAATCTTATTCTTCCTTGCAACAAAAATCAATGCTGATTTGAGAAGGTACATTTTCATTTCTTCTTGGTCTTGAATTTTCCAGAAAGATAGAATGAAAATAAGTGAAGCAAATTCCTTTTGAAGCTTTTTTGCTTTTTTTTGCAAACATATAGTCAGTCTCCAATCCCCAGTGTGGCACAGAGATCTGTGGTAACTTTTTGTAATCAGAGGAAAGCATGCTTCCAGAGTGAGCATCCTTGGCCTCCCAATTCCTCTCTCATACATTCACATAGCTTCTCCAGAGACCTTTGCCCTTTTCACACTCTTTCCAGTTTCAAAGACTAAAAGCTAATCAGATCCAGTTCCATGCTAAAGTGAACATATAAAATCTTTTTGTCTTTTTTTCAGTAGATTTCACTCTTTTCCTCCATCATGAACCTTTTTATTGCAAATTCTGGAAATGTTTTAGGTTATCATTTTTTCCCTATACAACAAGAGTGTGCACTGCATCTCACACTGGGTGTGATAGTAGCATTTTTGTATTTTCTGCTAGTATAAAAAAATTGCCTCCTGAAAGTGTTAGATAAGAGAAATATATTTTTGAAAACTATGACTGATCATTTACTTAATATGTCATCATAAAACTCTTTTACTTTTCTCTGAAATCAATTTAGACTAATATGAGGAATGTAAAATTTCATGGCAAGAATCTACTCTTCATCATGTTTTCTGCTGCTACAATGTAGCTGAATGTTAAGAGTGTGAATGCTGAAATTAATGTAAATATATTCTTCTGGAAAATCATCTCTTTGGTTTTTGTTTACTGAAAGTGTATCCCTGTGTCCTAAAACCGTTTCTATTCTAGTTCATCTTTTTTTTTTTTTTTTGCCTTTAGATTTCTCCAGTTCTCTGGACGGTTTATTCTTTACCTTCTAGGCAACCAGTCTAAAAGAATCAATGTGACACAGTTATTTGTTGTTTTTACCTCTCCCATCTTGCTTGCCCTTCTTCCTGCAGTTCTGGCTTTTAAATTAACCCATGAGTTTTCTCCAGGCTTTTATAAGTTCCTGCAAGGCATGGGGAGTAGGGAGCTTATGAACTGCAGCCTGTAGCTGTCTGAGAATTATTATGCTAATGAAAAAAATTTAGTGTTCTCTATTATTTGTAAATGATTACTCAAGTTCTAGTCTCATGACAGTGTAAATCCAGCCCTATTACAGGCCTAAAGTGACCGAATATTTTCCTTTATTTCTTCATAGTATGGATATTCTACAGTCATTTCAGTTTTTCAGCTAGATTTAAGTATGCAACTGAGAAAGAAAATTTTCCATATTCCAAAAGCCTAATTTGAGAAATTCTTTACTTGCAAAGGAAAAAATTGCTACCTCCAATCTATACAATGAAAAGATTTTGTATGCCTAACACTGATCAAACTGTTGGTGCAAAGATGTCTACAGATGCCACAGAAGTGGTTAAGTGCACCCCAAGTTAAAAGCTGGACAAAGTGAGTCAGTAATCTGTTGGTGGAAAAGCACTGATACAGAAACTTTATTAACACTAAAAACAGCTAAACTGTTCTCTCAATGTGTTGACCAAAAATTCATCATTTAAACCATGTATGTGATCACTCTGAGTGGAAGATTACCATTGAGGTGAAGAAATACTCATCAAGAGGAATGGCATTCCATCAGACAGGGTGCCACAAGATAAGTGCCTAGGCCTCATACTATTGGGTTATTTCTTTCATTTTCATATTCCATTTATGGACAGCATTCTATAGATGTGTAACATCATCTTACAAATTCCCTTCTCTTCTTCATAAAATTTAGGCATATTCTCCCACGTTTTTGTTGATGCATAAGCATATTCATGTTAACTTTGGTGAAGGAGATATGTATGCTGCAGTGAGCAAACAGTTCCTCTCCCCAGTCACAAAATAACAGCAGCAAATAAATGATATTTTCCATGAGTCTGAGATATGAAGTCCAATGAAAAAAGCCCCTCAGGGTCTCTTGGAGGTGTTAGAGAATACAAAATAAGCCTGAAAGCTACCAATATTTAAATTAGCAGAATCCAGAGGTGTAAGTTTACTGCTTTGTTTATTAATATGAGATAGGATAATCAGTGAGAAAAATGTCATTGCAAAATTAGAACAAAAATAGCACATTTAAGGGCTTGCTTTTTTTTTTTTTTCTCAAAGTTTTTTCTTCATTAAGTTTAATTAAACTCTCCATAGCCTGATGAGAAAACTTCCAATTAAGTTCTTGTAATAAAAGAGTAAACATATAAAATAACTGCATTCATGGGTTTGCACACTTGAAAAGTAAATTATAGTATATTCTAGTAAATTTCAGTTATATGAAAGAACTGTGTATGGAGTTTGTTTTCAAAGTTGTGGGTTTAAAACTGGTATATTCACATAATTAAACCACTATTCTAGTGGAAATGAAAACAGAAGGTAAAAAGGTTATATTTTTTATATTTATAGCTCTCTAATTCTCATAGTATTATTATTAAACAGGAACCAGCAACATTTTCCAGATACAGTAGTTTTAATGAGTCAAAGGGTCAGTTAATTCTCACTGAAAATTTTGTTCAGGGAGTGTCAGAAGAGTGGGATAGGAAGTGAAAGGCTTGAAGGAAAGCCTTTCTAAAAAGTTAAAGAAAAAAAAAATGTAATCTGTTATTTTCAGCCAGGTCAGGGAGCTATAGATTCAATGACATTCATCCAGCTACTAGAAACCATGAGACACTCAATAGGGTTGCTGCTTAGCCTCAGAATTCTGTGGCCACCCACTGCAGCTGTTAGATGTCTGTGTCCATAGTATTCTGTTTCTGGGAGAAAAATAAAATAAAAACAGATTTAAAAGAAAGAAAAGAAGGAAACATTCTGTGATATAGTCAAAATTAGTACCTGATATTGATGCCAGGAGTCATGACACTTTGAAGAAGATTAAACTTTGAGAAAACTCTTTCAGATAGCAGATAAGCACAGCACCTCAGTTGGCTTCAGGAAGTGATAAGAAAAAAAATTTCAGACTTCGATTTTCATGGAGCATGTGTTGATATTTTAATAAAATGCTAGATGACCCCAGATAGCAGGTGTGTTAATGCACCTACATCTACAAAATTATCTTCCTGAAAAAACTTCCTTGGAAAAAGGAAAATATTTCAGCTGTTTCTATAGGTAGAGGAGATTTTATCTGCAGTAGTGTTTTCATTCACAGTCATACCATTCTAGTGAGTTCCTAAGAATAATAATGTGGGAAAGACAGATGACCTTCTGAACTTCACATTCACATAGAGTTCATATTTGTTGATCACAGGCAAGGTCTTCATTACTTTTTTGCTTTTCTTTTAGCTTTGTTTTTGTGTTGCATATTGTCATTAGATATTGAAATGCTATAAATTTATAGGACCTTAAGTAATATCATAACAACCTGAATAACCTGAACATGACCTACCATTCTCATGTCCCTTCATTTTCACCTCTAACATGGAGCTCATCCTTTCCAGATTGTGTAGATACTACAAAATAATAGATGTTAAAGGTTATCTAGTTTCAAATAATATTCAATGATAGAAATTGAATATGAAATTGTTAGGCTTAAACAAATACCTGCAAATTTGCATTTCTAAAAATCTTTGCATCCTGACTCATCTCATAACCCACAGAATTCTCTGATTAACTGTAAATATAAATGTCAGATTTATATGGGACATTATCATTAAAAACAGTTAATTATTTGTTATGATATTTGATACATCTTGTCTATAGAATTACAACTAAATGGAAGTTTTCTAACTAAAAAGCTAACTAAAATATCTAATACCTTTTGTTAGAAATGAGGATTATAGTATCAATACAAAGGCAGTAAATAAATACATATCTGTTCTAATAAGTACAGGCTTTACTACTGCCTTCAGTATACAGTTGTGTGTCCTAGCATACCAAACAAGTTTAAAAATAAACAAAAATTATGCTTTATTGTGGTGATTTTTACGACCTTCTGCAACCTGATTCCTTAAATCTATAAATTCTCACTGATATTTGCTGTATTTCTGCTTCTACATAATGTATCTGCAGAACAAGTCTCAACAGTTGGGTCCGATGCAAACAGTACTGAAGTTACGAGAGCCACCCATTATTCAAGTGGCTTTTCAATGAGGTCACAGATTTATGAAAAAGAATACTTAGAGAATAGAAGTTACATTACTGGCTTGAAAAAGTCACTGAATGTGCACTTCCTTTATGTGAATTTCTAGTCAGTTAACTGCTAATGGAACTTGATGTGGTTGTTCAGCCATTTCAAATAAACTTTCTGTCTGAAACACCAATAATTCGACACTATGCCAGAAGGAATGATTTCCAGCAAAAAAAAAGTTCTTCATTTCCTACTAAACTATCTTACCATTATCATTGGTCCAGCAAACAGTGGATGATGCATTAGAAGATAATTTCCTCTCAATCTGTCTTACAAGCTAAATTTCAAAAAGAAAAGATCATCAAGTGACCTAGACTTCTTGTCCTTGGGCCTTTTAGCTGAGTCATGTCTGGGCCCTGGAGGTAGTTTACATCTTTGAAGTGAACATCCCAGACATCTCCACCTACTTTACTTTGCTTCACATTGCCAACTGTCTTGGGACACGTGAAATTGATTCTTTTAGGACAAAACTAAACTTGAAAATCACTTCAGTCAGAAGCTCAATCCTGTTCTGAAGCAAATCATCCTTCAGATAATGAGGATGAGCCTAGAAGTAGTTCAGTGTAGAAACCCCCTGAAAACATGCCAAGATTACCCTTCATTTTGCTCTGCATATCCATACTTGTTTGTTAGCTTTGTTGATCGTGTAGGTATACCCTCATGTGGGATGATAAATTGTTCCTAGATGAGGCTTTGGAAAGACACTGGTTACCAGGGTCCCCTTGTTTTATTTTTATGACATATATGTGAGTCCTGATGTGCTGGGGAATTCCATGCTAAATAGTTTCTATTGGGTCATATATTTGTTTCCTCTGAAATTAAAAAAAAAAAAAAAGTAAAAAACCAAACCAAAGAAACAAACAACTAAAAAAGATCTCATCAGGATACTTTGGACCAAGAGTTCTTCAGCTCTCCCAATTCCAAACAACAAAAATTTATTCATAAGAAAGTTTATTTAAAAGGCCTAATGAAATTACAGTGTAACAGGAGAGGGTGTTAATGAATATTCTGATTTGTACCTTACATTCTGGAGTGCTGTGCCTATCTCATAGTTCCCCAGGGTAAAAATCATGGCAAACTTGAGCAATTCCAGCAAAAGACCACTGAGATTTTGAAGCATCTGATATGCAAGGAGAAGCTGAAATAGCTGGGACTGTCCAGCCTGAAGAACAAAAGGACAGAAGGATCTTAGCAATCTGCAACACACTGGAGAGGCCATTTGAACATATGAAAATACGTTTTTTAATGTGAGAGTGACTGGTTGAACACAGAAGCAGGTTACCCAGAGAGGTATTGGAATCTTCTGTATTAGAAGTATTACAACCCTGAGTAAACTGCACTTTAAACAGGTGACCCTGTTTTGAGCAGATACATTGGCTAGATGATTTCCATAGGTCACTTCCAACCTCAAACACTCTGTAATTCTGTAGTCTGATAAATTAAGCCACCTGTAATTAGTAATGTTAAATGCATAACCTATGCAGTTCCTACAGCTGAACATTTTAGGGTCTGTGCAATTGCACCTTTATAGGATACATGAAGAGTAGAGAGTTCAAATGAAAAGTCACTGTGTTTCTCACTTTACCACAAAATCTTTGGTATTAAAAATACATTGTCATTTTTAGTCTGGTTTTCCAGTCGTGTAACTTCTGAGTTTCTAAAACTCATTTTTCCTGATGTTTTGGGTTTCTGAAGCTTGTTCACGCTGCTTGAACATAAACATCAGGATTGTTTTTGTAATGAAAACTCATGTTTGGAATTCTTTCTGTGGGATGGACTTTCTTTTGATGTTCCTCTGGTTTGACCAATGTGGGAGAAGGTGTTGTCTTTCTTTTGCCAATCACAGTGGTCTGTGGCAAAATGCATAAAAGGGAGTCAGATTCATCTCTCCAAGCTGTTTCAGAGAAAATTCATGTTGTGTGTTATTTGCTACAGTGACAATCATTCTTTATTTTCTTTTCAGGTTTTCTGAACTGCTAATTGTGGTCTAGAGATGCACTGTACAAGAGATTATGTTAATATAAAATTATATCTGAGCAGCTTTTTATTTTTTTATTTTCTCAAGATATGACTGAAATTTTGTAAAAGAAAATATTATGTTTGGCCTATTTGACAACAAAAGCAAGCCTCTAATGCATTAAAAAAACCTGTAAAATTCTATCTAATTAATAATTTTAGAAGTTTTGCTTATGTATTACTGCAGATGCACATGATAAAAATTCTGAAATTTTGTCCCATCTCTATACCAATGTTTATTTAAAAACAGAACAAAAATATTAAAAACTAAATTTTTTGGGGAGGCCCGTGGGCCTATGGAACAAGGGTCCATTGTGGTCCCCTGGAGGGACAGGCCCTAAGTTAAGGAAGTCTCCTGAGGCTACAGTGACAAAGTGGAACCTGTCTCAGGATACCTTTCTGTTTATGTAAATGTACCTGAGTTCTACCTGGCTGGCTGGCTTGTTGGCCTCTCCACACTTTTTCTCCTTGTATGTCTGTTCCCTAGAATGTTCTCCCTTCCCCGCTTACCCATCGGCCCCTTTATGCCGCAGTGTTCCACCCCCACTCTCCTACTGGCTGTAATCCCTTGCCCCACCTGTGTACCACCTCTGATCCCTCAGCCCACTGGATCCTGTTTCTCTGTCCCACCCCACCTCATTGCTGTACTTAAAGCCTGGACCCTCCATTGTTTCATTTCTTCATCCCTGGATCCCTTCACACGTGGCTGGAATATGGCCATGGAACTCCATATGAAGACCCTTCCCACTTCTTTGTTTTCAGGGATTATGCAAGAGCTGTCTGGTGTTCGTGTGTGAGAGCTTGTGTGCCTGTGCCTGTGCCACTGAGTGGCTTCCATAAAGAGACGCTTCTGGAAGGTCGTGGCACCACTGCCTCTTGCCCCACCAACAACAGGCTAGCGCTCTGCAACAGTTTTTCATGACTGTTCCACTAAATTCAGTAATTACGAGATTAAGTAAGCTGAATTGTGTAGAATTGTTAACTGGCTAAGATTCCAAAATAACTTCTACTGATCTAAGATGAGCAATGAATGGTGGGATGTTGACATCATAGAATACAGTGAACCAAAATTTTCTGCAGCAGCGAAATGCTGGTAAAATGCTAGATTTTTCATTATTAGCCTTTAGTGTTTATAAAATAGTAAAGAATACTTCCAATGAAATAAAAAAGCTGTATAAAGTATAATATATATATTATTTATATATAAATATTGAGGAAGAATTTTATTTTTCTTCTAACTCCCTGAATCAAACAAATATGATTTATTATGGGATTAAAAGAGGCTGTAAACATAAGGCCTAGTTCATGGAGATGCTTCAGGAGAAAATCAGTCATGTTGGAGGATGCCTTTTCCTAATGGATTTTGTTCTTAGAATTGTTAGCTAATGCATACCCAATGGTTCATCTTAAGTAACTTATGTATCTAGGAATAAACCAGTGTAGTAGTTTCCATCAGGAGGCTGAAATAAAGCAATATTTCTGTCTTATTCTCTATTCTTTAATTATGAATATAGTAACCACAAATTTAGCATGTCCTCTGAACTGCAAGAAACTATGCTTTCTATAGGCGCATTTTCTGTAATACGACAAGTAGGAGATAAGATTTCTGGTAGGTTTTGATTGGCAAGTACTTGTTTTTGCATAATTTAATGCACAAACAAGGTAGTAGGATAACCTTCATAGTCCATCTATTCACAAATTACAGAAAGCACGGTCAGAATTCTGTGCATGCCTCCACCATAATCCTGCCCCAAAGATAAAGGAAACTAATTTGTTTCCATGACCACATCACTTTTAGTGCATCTGTTGACCCTGACAGCAGTATTTTCTCTTACCGCAGAATCTGTGTGGTTTAGAAAGTATAGAAGCAGATTAGAGATAGGTTTGGGCTGATCGCTTTGTAACTAACCATCACTTATATTTTGCATAAAGCAAGACAGAGCTTTCAAATAAAAAGACATTTGGCTACTGACTTATTGATCAAAACTCAATCTAGAATCAATCAATTCTTATATGCCAAAATAAATATCACTAAAGTTGTACCGTAATCAGTGAGGTTGGATTTTCTAAGCTTTCAACTTAACATTCCCTTTGTAACATCACTAACAGAAATTATTGATGAGAATAAAATTGATAGGTAAACTACAATTGGATTGGATAAACTATGATTGGATGGGACCTCCAGAGATCATCTGGATCAAACTCACTGTTCAACCAGGGTCACCTAGAGCCCGTTGCCCAAGACCCTGTCCAAATGACTTCTGAGTATCTCCGAGGAGAGAGAGCACACAATCTCTCTGGGGCAACCTGTGGCACTGCTCAGTTACCCTCACAGTGAAAAGTGTATCCTGATGTTCAGATGGAACCTCCTGTTCTGGTTTGTGCCCACTGTCTCAAGTTCTGAAACTGGGCACCACTGAAAAAAGCCAGGCTTAATTTTTCACAGCATCCTCCCTTCAAGCAGCTATATATGTTGATAAGATTCCCCCGAGACTTCCCTTCCCTAGGCTGAACAATCACAAGTGTCTCAACTTTTGCTCATAGAAGAGATACATCAGATCCAAGTCTGGAATAAAGTTGTCTCTGGACTAAAGTCCTGTTTGTTCAGCTACAGTTGTGATCACAAAAAGGTGTTGTGTAAATCTGTTATATCAGTGACCACACTGTCAGTCTTGATAGTGATAAGCTGCAGTTAGTTTTGTAATATGAGCTTAATTGCCTTACTTAATACATGTTTCAGCATACCAAAATTTGTCATTCTAATTTCAGTAGAGATCAAAGGTAAAGACTTCTTTTGAGACTGTGCTATGGATTTGGCTAACAGTGGAAAATTGGCTGCAAGTAGCTGAAAAAATTAATTTTTTAATGTTCAATCATTATTTAACATTTCTGTACAGTATTTTCTAATTAAAAACTGTAGGCCCAGTAGATCTCTTCAGTATTAATAGACACTGTATGATCTATGTTTTGCTTTTGTTTCATATTATATTTCCTCATGCAGCCCCGATGAGCTATTTTTTGCATTCAGAACAAGAGCGAACTGAATAATATTTTTCCTCTTTTCCAATTCTGTCTTCATGCAAGAGCTACATCTTATAAAATGCATTTTAATTTAGGAAAACATCATATAAGCAGTCTATATTTTCCCAAAGCTCTTTCTACTTTGCTGCAGATCCAAAGAATTGAACATGATTGCACTGATATGACAGTTGCTGAACCACTATCCACAGCCTAATGAAAAGCCATATAGCAAGAATAACTGGAGGCAGAAGCAGAAAATCTCTGGCAGGAATAGCTGGTTGTTGGTCTTTCTCAACTATCGTCTCACTCTCAATGAGAAATGGAGACCAGACTACAGCAATTAAATTCTAGACACAGGAAAAGCAGAGAGTCAGCAAAGGAATTTGAAGAGATGGAGCTTGAAGTTAAACAAAAGCTGCAAGAGGAATGTTAAAAAAAAAAGACAAAATTTAGGAGAGCATATATTTATTGTTAACTAACATCTCTAAATGTCAGAAACTAAACATTCCTATTTTTGTGTCTTCAAATATGAAATCTATTTTCTAGAGATATTATTAAATACTATTAAAGTTTTACCTTATTTCACTAAGAGGACATAAGCACCTGAAATTCGTCGGGTAATTCCATTCTTTCATTTCTAACTTTATATATTGCCCTACAGATGACAACACAGACTGTTCTGAGTCCATAAAGTTAGGAGTATATAAAGTAGTCCCTCATTACCTAATGTGAAATACAGTCAGTATAAGGATATGTATCCACCGTCATCTGGTTTCCAGCAATGTTTCAACTTTTAGGAGTGGTGTGAAGACATAATTACACATGCTTGAGCCTCTTCCTGACAGACCTTTGTTGAACAGAATTGCCTTCTGTTTTCAGCCATGACACATCATCAACACTTCTGTAACCTTCTGTTGCCTCTTCTACATCTGCCTCCAGGAAATCTCATCTCAAATATTCAAAAGATTTGGTTCATCAAAAAATGTTCACAAAAAGTCCCAATAACTTCTTTTGCTAATGTTACACAGCTTCCACAAGCAAGTTTACATGCCAGTCTGTAAAGCTTCTTTAAGAAAGACAGTAGGTTTGTATCTTACTAAAATTTAATTTTAATTTAACTCTTTTGAGACTCAAAAGTAAATTTATTACAGAAAGTTCATAACCTTCCACTTGTTTGCAAATTGTAGGTAACTGTCTTGGACACTATGAAGCAGACAATTCAGTCAAACAGCTGTCCATGTTATGCTCTGCTTAACTAAATGTAGCACAAAATTTTAATTATTTAATGCTGAGAAAATGTCAAGTATCACAGAGCTGAATGTCGTTTATACAGATAAGTACCCATTGGAAAAGGCTTCTGGATACATGTGTCTTTAAAAAGCAAATGTGAGCTGACAGCATACCTTCAGACACACCACCACAAACCAAAACCTTTATCCTAGCCATCACATAAAAATATCAGAATGACACAGACACTTCAGTAGTTGATGTAACTTTTCTCCACCGGGTCACATATGAAATGTTATCTGAATTTCTGCTTCCTTTGACTAATTGTGTAAAAAATTATCTCACAATGACCCAGTTTTATTAGTTCATGAGCATGCAATTAACTCAGGTTTCACCACTTAGAGGTCTGTGTTAAAGGTTGCTCATCCACATTAAGAGAACATAGAGGTCTATAGAATCAGGACAACTCGTACAAAAAGCAGGCATATTAATTCATGGGCCACCCACACTCCAACTTAAAATACTGCAGCTATATGGCAAAAGAAACAGACAAAAACATGACACTCCCTTTGCCATGCACTGTTTTCTTGGAAGCAAATTACGTTAACATGACAGAATAAAATCTTCTAATCTTAGTGGGGTAAACAGGAAGGTCAGCGTACCTTGTGTCAGAATGCATGACAGACATGAAGTTGCAGCTACAGAAACGTGCATCAAGCAGTAGCCCACCCATACTTACTTCATACTCACCTCCCACAAAAAGCCTTTACTTGATATGGATACCCTGCAGGCAAATTAGAATCTGAGTAAGAAGAGGTAGAAATAAGACGCCATCACAGATGTACAGTCTGTGTCAAGCTTTCATACATACGTGGCACAATTAAATAGAACCTGTGTTTCAGTTTTCAGATACTTGTTTTGAAATAGTGTCTCTGTCATTAAGAAAAGAGCAGAATATGAAAATTTTATCTTTCAAGTCTGATGTACACCATGTGTTTTAACATAAACTCACAAAATGGAAACCGGTAAACAGTTCTCTTAAATGGAGCAGTGTTATTCATGAAGAAATCTCATGATGGGGGAGCTGTTCACAGAGACCTAAGGTCTATTCTGGACTCATTTTTTAAACACATTTAAAAACAATCCCTTGAAATGCACGTCAAAGTTCACTTAGAATATTCATGGGTTTGTTTTCTTGTGGAGTTGTGCAGATTTCAATTAAAATAGACTAATGAAGGTGTAATTGTAACAGAGAATTGATGAGGCTAAGTGACCAAAATTTCAATTCCCTTCAGTGTTCTAAAGAAGCGCTTTAAACCTGATAAGAATGGTCAGTCTTACTGTACAACTTGTTCTATTTGTGCTTATTCAAATAACAATCTTGATTTTCCTAGTAACAACAAACAAAACTTAATTTTTTTCTGTGGTAGTTATTTCCAGTAAATCAATAGAATTACAATCCAGGTTATCCAATACCTTCACTCAGTTTATTCAGCATTTTATTTGCCAACTAGCTTTGTTTCACTATGGGTTTGAAAAACAGACAGTTGATCTAAATACATTAACTTTGAAGGAGCAGATTTTGAGTTTTTCTTACTCTCTACCTTTTTCTTCTCCCTGCCAAACCCCCTCCTTGATATTCCAGGGCTAACAGCTATTCTTTTCTTCAGTAGCAAAGAGCTCAGAATATATACAAAAGCATTTTACAGTGTGAATATCTATAGTAACTTACCATTCATGCATTTAAATGTACAAAAATGATAAGGGAACTATTGAATTAAAGTGCAGGTTCCTCAATTTGCTGAATGTTATCAAATGAATGTTTATGACTACTCTAAGAAAATCAAGTAGATAATTTAAACCTTAAAGGATGTCATGACAGTCTGTAAACAGAACATACGTAAGCAGATTGTTTCACCTGGATAAAATACTGATGTGACTGCCCTTAGAAAAGAAATCATTGATGTGTGAGAAATATATGTTTAAATCCCCCAAAACTTCTGAAGGTCTAAATGTATCTTAAATCTTTTTATAGCTGTGCTTAGATATACAGGGAGAGAAACCACCCTAAAGAGTATTCAGCTTTAATCTAATACCAGGATATGTTTGTTATCCTTGCAATGTTATTTTAATACCCTGACATATTTGTGTAATTCCACAGCAGCCATTCTGTTCTGCTTAAACACTAAATGTTGAATAACCTTAAATGAAAACCAACAAGGGCAATTGAAACTAATGGAAAAAACAGATACCTAGATACCTAAAATAGGCTGAATGGAGGAGCAGAAAACCCTAAAATTAAAGAAAATAAAGGGACAAACCCTTGGGTTTAAAATAACTTTAGAAAGGCTTAAATATTATACTAAAATCTCTAAAAAAAATCTTTAACCACCTACTTAGGAAATAACATGTAGAAATTCTGACTAATTCTAACTATATTGAATTACAGATTATTTTTATCAAATTACCCAAACACTATTTGGAAATATATAATTACTTTTTTTTTTTTAAGTAAGTGTTAAAGCTGCCAGCACGTAACATTTCACAGATAATGACACTCACAGTCAGGCCAAGCTGTTTATTACAGCATTTTTGTTTTAGAGAACTCATGAAAGCATCAATGCTAAGTAAGGTGATGACTTTTGACCAGAACAATAATAATAATCTCTGGGCTGAAAGAAAATATGTACTGCGGTATAATCCCTAGTGGACAGTAGTGCACATAATAAAACCAGACATAAAATATTAGGGGTATAAAAAGTTAAATTTTTTAGGAACTCCCTATTGACTAGTTGTTTGACATATGGCCAACAAAAAACACAGAACAAGAATGACACCTAGTGGTTCCATAGCCTTTCCATCAGGGAGGTTTCTTGTTTTTTCATTTGCAAATATACAGTCACATACATAAGCACAAATGTACATGGTTTCTCGGTCTTGTAATTGATTTTACTTTTCAGTCTTCTAAAATCAGTGTTCTTCACCCCGCGTTGTGCCTGACTCTGCTTGTAATCTCATGAGACAGTCTTCAAATACTAGGTAAAGAAGAGATGCCCTTACCTTTGCTCCATTTGTATTCCTCAAGCCTGACAGCTGCAGAATGCTGATGTGAAGAAGCAAGTGTATATACCTTTTGACAACTTCTTTCTGAATTACTAAATGGTCATTTTTTATCAACTGAACCCCCCAGATTTGCTTTCATTAGCTATCAATTTTCTTTGAAGTATTCTTAGAAGAAGACATACTCAAACAAAAGGAAAATATTCCTGAACTTTGGCTGAAGAGGGATCTTCCACTATTATCAGATTTTTGAAAAAGTCAGATTAGTGGAGAAACTGGCAAATAGAACTAGCTCTTGTATGCAGATGAATGTATTAAAAGAAAATTCCCAGGCAAAATTAAAATCAATTATCGTATGTTATTTTTAAAAGGTTTTCCTTTTAATGCTTTGTAATTCTCGGAGTAATTTAAAAATAGCAATGTCATGGCCCTTTCATAATACATACCTGAAAATAACAAATGCAACATCTTATAAAAATTATCCATAAACAAGCAGAGAATAAAAGATTGGTTTTCCAAAACCATGTGCCTTAAATAAGCATAAATACATAAATACTTCCATTGCTTCCTGAAGCACATATTCTACCCTGTGCTCTCCTCAGAAAAACATGAATATTTTTGATTGACAAAAGCCTGCATAGATATGAATCACAACATTTTAATGTTAATTTATATGAAGATGTAATGATATTCTACTGCATATTTTTCTGCTTCTGAATCTATTTCTGGACGACTAGTAATAAAAAGGCACTGCTTCTTTTAAAGGTCTAATTACAAACCTCTAGAGAAAACAGTGTAATGGAATTTAAACATTGTCATGGTCACTGACCTTGAGCTGAATAGAGAAAGCACATCTGATACAGTCATTCGCTTTACTTTTAAGTAGTGGTGAAAATCCACATCTAATATTGGTTATATTTATTTACATGTCATGCTACATTATAGTGACAAGAGCTAAGAAAATACCTAGATTAAATCTAGACAGATAAAATGTACTCTGCTTTTCATGAGTTTATCCTTGTGAGTCATGCTTCAGAAGTGCTATGAGCTTTCCTGTAATACAAAGAAAGCTTTTCTTTACGTAGAAAGCACGATGGGCTGTGTCATGGTGTAACCCCAGACAGTGGCCAGGCTCCACAAAGCCTCTCACCTACTGCCCTTCAGTGTGACAGAATCAGGAGGGCAAAAGAGAGAAAACTCCTGGGTTGAGATAAACACAGGCTAACAGGTAAAGCAAAAGTCACACTTGCAAGCAAAGGGAAACAAGGAATTAATTCACCACTTCTCACATGCAGGCCGCCTCCACAAGAGCAAGGCTCCTACAGATCCCCCTTTCTTCCCCAGATTCATACACCAAGCATGATACCATATATTGTGGGATATGCCTTGGGTCATTTGGGATCAATACTCACAGATGTGTCTCCTTCCAGCTCTGTGCACCCCCAGCCTCCTTGCTGGTCAGATGGGCTGAGATGCAGAAAAGGCCTTGGTTCTGGGCAAGCATTGTCCAGCAATAAAGAAAACATCCATTTGTTTTCAGCACTACGTTCAGAACAAATCCAACCTGCAGCCCCATACCAGCTCCTCTGGAAAAAATTACCTTCATTCCAACCAGCTGCTGCTAGTGTCTTAAAATCCTGGCCACTTCGTTGAGGATGAATACAGATTCCTAAGAAATATTATTTTTCATGTTACGAAAATTGCAGATTAATCTAAGTCTTACTTATGAAATGCTCTTGAATGTTTTTGGTAGACTTGGTCAGGAAGATAGCGTTCAAAAAATTGTAACATAATGGGTGACACATTGAGATTTCTATTATTAAAATCATGTGCACATGTGGAGGGGAGAGTGCAGGTATGTACACATGTTCTGCTAAAATATTTGTGGCTTTATCACAGCATTATAGCTGCAATTCATTTTATAACAATGAATTTAGTCAATGGATGTAGCAAGAGTTTCCTCTTCTTTATCAAGAGAAATTTGGTCAACTAATTAAATTGCTTGTGTAGAACAGATTTTGTCGTTAGGTTTCTGAATTTTGTTTAGACTGAGTCTAAACAGAACTTCTTTGTTACTTAAGTTCTCCACCTGTAAAATGGAGAAAGTAATTTCCGTCTACTCTCTTTTATTCAGCCCTGCCTGTTTAGGTGATAAAGTATTCAAGATAAAGCATGTATTGATTTATTTGAATATATAGATTTTAGCAGCAAGAGAGCAGTCTTACAGTACCTCCTTACATGTCAAGTTTCATTTCCAAGTTGGTAAAAAGACAACAAGGAAACAGCCATTGTTTTTTAATCCTAATGAGTCTTGCTCCGGTCACCAGAAGGATCTAGACTGATTAGGATTAAAAAACAATGGCTGTTTCCTTGTTGCCTTTTTACCAACTTGGAAATGAAACTTGATATGTAAGGAGGTACTATAAGAGCAGATTTTTATTTGAAGGCCTCCAGGAGCAGTTATGGAAAGATATTCATGAAAGCTGACCCATCCCATGGGTGACTATATTTTTATAGGTTTTAGGAAGTAAGTATGACTGATAAAAAGCACCAACTAGTAGGACAAATAGTGATGCAATTCCCACCCCCCCACCCCCCCCCACCCCCCCCAGGTCCAGCACCTTCTCTGGAACCCCCCTTCAGCACTAGTTGTACTTTGTCCATGAGAATGTGTCTCGAAGAGTTCTCAGCCTTGGTTCCCAGGAAGAAGCAAGATAGCTTAGGGTACTTGTACCTCTTGGGACTTAGAGCTCTGGAGTTTGTTTTTTCTTTCTGCTTAGGGAAAGACCATGGAAAAGCACTGGGAAAACTAGCCACTAATATAGTAGGCTTACAGAGCTGCAAATATATGTGCAAAGTATAGAGAGAACATATAATAGAAAAAAAGGCTAAACCCAAACAGCATCAGCCTAACATCTCAGGTCAGAGGAGCATGACTTGTCTGTTGCCCTGTCCTTCACATCCTTCATTTGTTGATGTATATTTGAGTCTATCACAGCTCTGTTGTTTCTTCATTCTTTCTTCTTTCTCAAGGAAGGCAACAGATGTTACAGTCTTTTCTACTGTCTCCCTTAGTTGTATGTCTGCTGGTAGATTTGAGAGCTCTACAGAATATTTCCAGACATGGAACTCTATTATTTATTTGGGTAGATTGCCAAATTTTCTCACACTGTTCTGGGACAGAAAATTGTCAGTTTTTCAAGGAATGACTGGGCATGATTCAAGTTTCGCAATTTTCTTTATAAACTCTTCAGAGGGAAATGTAAGCTATAAAAGAAGTTACAGTAAAATATGTGTGGTGTGGGGTCAATATTTAAGAAATGTATGACCACAGTGAATGGTCACCGGCAAACAAAATGGAAAATTTCTCATCATCATTGTAACATCTGGACACCTCTTTGAAGCACATATTTATGAAGCTACCTGAATTACAAACTCACCACAGCATTTTGTAACAAGTGTCTCTCTGAAAATTTCCTTAAACTTCTGGTTTATTGCTACTCCTTTTAGGTTTGTTGTACAAATACTTCCTGCATTCTTCTGAGGCAATAGAGCTCTTCTAGAAGGAAAATTAAAAGAAGAAAGCAAAGAGAAACTGCCTAATTTTTCTCACTTATAAAATCTTAATTTAAATGGTGTCTAAATTAATAATTCATAGCAAATACATTAAGTGATTAATCAGGCCCCTTTTTGTATTATGCACTTTTGTATTATGGTATTATTTGCATTACAAATATACATTATTTATTCTCTCAGTGTAACAGTTCTTAAAAGTATAGTTTAGGAAAAGAGCTGGGGTTTGACTATATCTGGGAGAGTTAGCAGAAAGGCAGTATTTTAAATGTTTTTAAAATATTGATCCTGTGTCCTATAAATACTGTTTAAGTTATCATCCCTAAAATAAATTTGCTACCACGGTATTTAGCAGCCAGCTGTAGAGTAGAAATTGAAGACCTTAGTGCAAGCCCTTGCAAATTACTTCAGGGAACTGCATCAGTTTACTTGTAGTTAATTCATTCTCACAGGAAGTTCCAGCTTATATGTTAGATCTCTCTCTGGCTCATTTAATTTCCTTTGTATCAACCACATTACAAGGGGAAAGTGGACCCTGCCCCTTGCATCCCACAATCTCCCATATTTCCTACTTTCTGTTTATTGAAGAAAGTGACAGATATTTTCCCTCCACTCTTTGTGAATAAATCCCAGGTTGCTTCTTTTTGTATATTCATGCCAGAAAAGCATCCTGCCCTGAATGTTCATTTGAAAGACATTATGTAAAGGGGACACACATAGTGAACCAAGTTCATTTGAACAAAGAGTCACAATAATTCTTTTATGATGTTCACCCTACGCCATCTTCAAGTCTAGAATGAAGGTTCAGGTCATTTCTTGTTCTGTCTCCACATAGAATAACGGAAAATTCCAATTTCTTGTTATAGTGTGTGTGCAGAAAATCCACTTTAACAGCTGAAATAGCTAGAATTTGGAACGTGTGTCCCTAACCTACCCAGGTGAGTCTTCATATGCTTTCTTGTTCAGGAAAGTGAGGAGACTATTTCATCACACTTAGAGTCTGTTGAAGGAATTAAACTGCAAAAGAGAAAGAATACTGTCAGAGAGTTTTATTTGCTTCAAGGTTTTCTCACTCTCTGTGCAGTGAGTCTTGCTTGGAAAAACATGGCTTTGGGACCATGTGATTAAAGACTGTTAAATACTCAGCAAATCACCACAGCATCAAATAAAAAGGAGTGTTGAGAGAACAGAAGAAAAGCTTGCATAACAGACCAGTGTAAGAGCAAAATGTAATCTCTAACCTTATCACCTTCGCTCTATAGAAAACTGCTGTAAAACAAAAATCCTTCCTGAAAAATGATTTTTCCAGGAAGTTATTAATAAATGACAGTTCAGAAGAGAGAACAATTTACTGATATTCTGAACCTGAAGAGTTAGTTGCCTGTGTAAGGCCAGCTTTGTTTTCTTTTGCTCTAATTTGTTCTCACTTTTATTATAACCCCTCAAGCTATGGAAATGGGTATCTTCAATTACAAGTTATTTAAATCAGCTGTTCCAGAAACGTATTTGATATTTTGATCAACTTTTGAATGCTAATTATAATATTCTTCCTACTGCTTTTCTCCTTAGGAGCTACAAACTCAGCTGTGTAAATCAGCTTTTGATGATGTACACAGTGGTATGTTTGACTCTGAATGTTTAAAGAGAAGGAAATGTTGCAATAGCATATTTACCACAACAGTATTTGATTGCTCTTTGTCAAGAGCAGCAAAGAATGGCAGAGGGAAAACAAGTTTTATAGCTAAGTGGTTAGACTCCCGTTCAGGAGATATTTTGAATCAGTTCTTATGAATGAGTTTCTCAAAAGACTTGGTTAGTTTTATTTCCACATTGCTTTTCCTGTCTGAAAATTGAATCCCAGTCCCTTATCTCAAAAATGGGACACAAATTTTTCTACCACACCAAAATGCTTTAAGGCTGTTTTCAAAGTTTTCATCACCCTCCTCAAAAATGATGAGTAGTACATATGATCTGGGGTGGGGAGAGGAGGGGGAGTGTTGGGTAACTTTTTTTTTACTTTCAAGCAGTGGAATACCTACAGGAAAACGAGCAACATTTTCATCATCACTCTCCATACTACCTCTCTCCCAAAAGGAATTTTCTTTATAATTAAATTGTGTAGTAGTAAATTGTGTATAATTAAATTAAATAGTAGCCAAAGCTAGTGCAGGATCCTGCCAAATCAGCAGGATGAGCCTAGTAAGATAAACATGATTTCTCCTGTCAGCCCATTGAAACAAGTTTACCTGACTTAAGACCCAGAGTGCTCATCCCTGGCATGCTTTGATGAAGGTGCTGCAGTTCCCAGTGCCCAGGTCCAGCCTACAGTGAGACTGAACATACACATTCTCTGTGTGCTATATACACACCCTGGGCCAAAGCAGCAGATCAAGCCCAAGGTGAAAATAATGCCTTTAGAGCTGATGCCACAAAGAGCATTCACATAACTTTAAACTAGCCTAATCAGGACTGCAACTAAATGAAAGAGGATCAAATGGTCCCATCTTGTTCCTATTTCCCACCAAACCAAACTCAAAAATTGCTAGCAGATCTCGTGTCCTCCACACATGCACCCTTACACAGGGCACTTGGTAGCCACACCTGCTGGCTAATGCACATTGATATGTGCTGCTGTCTCACAGAAACTTGTCATTCTCTACAGTAGCTGGCCCACAGGGCTGTGTTCTCCTCTGTGTCTCCCAGACTGCCTGAACGACTTGCCAGTTTGCCTGTCTTGAAGCCTGCAAGGTTCTCGTACAGAAGCACACACATACAGAGCAGAGCTCATATTCCCACAGTAAAAGTGAGTGTAGGAGCTAGCTGCTTACATATGTCTGCCCATTTCACCCCCGCCCTCTCTCTTTTCCTATGCTTATTCCCTCCAGATCCAGCATTTCTCTGCCTGTGTCTCATCCCAAATAAACAGCCTGCTTCAAATTACTTTTCCTGCATTCTGCCCAGTCTTGCTGCATCAACACCCAACTCTGTATTTTTGAGGGACTGGAGAGAAGACTATGTGAATGCTTTGTGAAACCTCCTTAAGGGAAGACTCTAAGTGTTGTTTGGTCTGTAGAGTTAATACCTGTGCCTGGATGCTTGTCTGTATCTGTATTCTGCTCTAGAAATCTATCTCAGTAGTCTTATCTCACTTCTGTGCATAATTCTAAACTAATCAGGTGTTAGATTAGTTGTCTTCTGTCTAGACAGTTTAGAATTAATTTGGAATTTACTCAAAACTTAGGATGTGATGACTAAAGATGGAGGAGAAGGAGGTATCAGACTGACAGCAATGTTAAGATTTTATGGTTTATTTCATTAGTTAAGCCTTTCGAATATCAAATATTGCAATCTTTTGCAGCCTGGCTCTTCTCTTTGTGTAACTCAGTATCTTTCAAAGCTAGAATTAACCACAAGCTGATTCTGAATTACAATCAGAACTCTGGCTTCACATGGATAACTGAGACTTGGCTGGATAGCACTCCAGGGATCCAAATGGATATCTACAGTTTGTTCTGAGGGAATATAAAAGCAGTTTGTTACAGTGGCATAGTTACAATTTTTGTAATAATTTCATTCTTGAATTTCAGATTTGGACACTTCTTATGTGATCTCAGATGCGTTAGATTTCAGAGTATTTTAAAATGCTTATTATTTCCTGTCTGGATCTGGAAAATAGTGGATTTTTAAGTGTGAAGTAGAGAATAAGAGGGTTTTCTTTTCATAAAAAAAATTGTTAGAGGGGGGTGTATAAGTAGTTCAGAAATCATCCATATTTGGTGATCTTGGTTTGGTAGCTGTGTGTCTTACTGTCTCCAGGGGTATGCAGTGCTTCAGATTCAGTGGAAATAAACAAAGGAGAAAGATTTTTTGCCACTGTGTATTTATGTGACTATTGACAGGAGCTCAGAGGAAAGAGCATACTAGTACAAAGATTTCCACTTAATGTGATCACTAACTAATTTGATCCTCCCTGTTATTTGATTTGATCTCCAGGAAATAAATCATTTCCATTGATTCTTATTGTTGATTCTTATTGCTTATTTTGTTCACGTCCACTTCAGCTAATCCTAGATAATTCAATCAACACTTATTGAATCTGTCATGGAAAAGGGAAGAGTAATCATGTTGTTTACAACATAAAAATAGATCTGTATCATGTGTCTTTTCTATTCTGCTTTTCAGTTTTCCTGCATCAGTAGATAATGAATTGAAATTGGTAGTTATCTTCGAGAGAAGCTGGAAATTAACATTTTATGGCACCTGCAACATGGCCAAGCACAAAAATAAAAATAAAAACGTAAACCCTTTCAACATGTTTCTACTCTGATTTGTACTGTTGTATAAAAGGGTCCACACTGTTGAAGTCAGGTGAGCTACACTGACAGGAAAGCAATCAAGCCAAGAGATTACATCCTTGGCCTGTTTGAGCATTAGGTAATGAATATGCACAAAATGTTTTTTTTAATTAATATTTTGATAGTTTGTTTTTTTCTCAGATAATTTTATCAACATATATTTTAGGTGTTTTCTTGAGTCCACTGGGATAAATCATCATGCATAATATGATCCAAGTAAGATGAAAAAAAATAGCCAGCCCCTGATGAGAATTCAGTTGTCAGTGGCTGTGAAATATGTGGGCGGCAAAAATTAAGTTAATTATGATGGGAACATTAATTAGTCTTCTGAACCACAAATACAAAGGGATTTTATACTAGCTACTACTATTAACATGAGAGGCTGCTATGAAAGTGATTGTCCCCCTCATTGACCAGTGATCATATTCCCTAGGCATCAAGTGTGAAAATCTTCATCTTCTTAATAATCTTCTTAAACACAAACACTTTCTATAAATTTGCCTCAAAATGTGGGACCCCAAACAAGTTCTCCTATTGAGTAATGGATAATTATGACTGGATTTTATTTCAATTTTCAGTGTTGTGACTGCCTTTTTTAAGAAGATACCAGTATAAAAGCAAACAGGAACTCAATGGAAACTGGAAATGTTTCATATGCAAACAACTGCTTCTAATTGCATCTCTGCTCTAATTTTATCATGATTCATTTTTATAGTCAATCACTCAAAGAGGGTAGATATTTTTACAGCATGATTGAGATGTTTCTGTTGTATTTATCACAAATAAGTATAATTTTATTATAAGGAATGTATTTATTTTAAACAGTTCATATATATATATATATTGCAGATTACTGCATTGTATAATATAAATTGTAGAAAAAATCTAAAGCCCAATGTATTTACATTTTATAACATGATTTTAGTTCGGGGATAGGTATAAAGAAATGTCTGAGAATGACCACTGTTTTCAGGTCTGTGTTAAGGACCTACTAAATATTTAACTCTAGAATGTTCTCTGCTCCATGGAAAATGGGAAAATCCATTATATAAGTCTTCCTTTAGTAAAGTTTTCTTGGAAAGAGATGGTCATCTTGGTGAAATGAAAACAATTATACTAAATGTTGAGCTTGAGAGGGAAGTTTTCATTTGTCTAAATCACATCTTATATTTTTTTAACTGGACATAAAGTACACATATATTAATGCAAATTAAATTCAGTAGTTTTCCCCACATCTCTTTAATACTTTCTAAAGTATTTAAAACTTTGTCTTGTAAAAACTCTTTTAAAAATTGTCTTTCATTAATCTATCAAAATGGATATATATATATATATATATATATATATATATATATATATATATATACACACACACTGTTATATCACAGGATGATGGTAGTTACTTTTACAACTAAATACTTTTATTAGTTGGATGTTTAATTCGGCATAAAAACTAATTTGTGTATGGTGTGTAAAGACTGGAAGACACCAATACCCCAATTTCCAAGAGATCAGTGTTCCAGTATCTGGTTCCAAGGCTCATAAACTGACTCCTCTGCAAGATTCTAAGACAATAGCTACAGATTTGATTTTCTCCATTCTTCGTAAGAGGGAAATTTGTGATAAGCAAGCCATTCTGATCTGACAGGAACTGGTTTTCATCCCTAAGTTTGGACAAATCCATAATCTTTTATAAGTAAGCAACATATAGGGGTTTTTTCAAACAAAGAACTCCTGGAGTAGCTGAGGGCAATAGTCCACTTTTACTAGTGCCATATCTCCAGCTGTGCCCAGACTCCACTGATTCAGAAGGAACATGCAAGATGAAACAAATGGCACCAATCTAGCAAATTATGCACCAAAAAAAAAAATCTTCATGAGGTGTCACATACTAAAAATTAGTATTTCTTCCCATTAAATATAAAGGAAGCCTAAGGTGACAGGCCCATTTGTAGGTAAGTATATTTTGTCGGTGGATGAAGTCTACCTACCATGCCTGTAGAAGTTCAGGAAAATAATGAGTCACAATAATATCAATAACATGCTGGTTTGTTTAAAAATTTAAGAGTGGATTTCTTCACCATAACACTGTGCTATTTTTGTATAGAAGTTTCTGGAATGAGCTCAGACCCCCAATCTCAGTGCAGTGGCTCTTCATTTTCTTGCACAGAAGAGAAAAACACAGAGAAGATAACTCTAGCCCAGACTGACTCCTTATCACTTCTGGAATAAAATGCAGACCTTGGAAGAGCTACAACATCTTCTGGAGAGAGGAGACATTACCTTCTATTACCTACAAGAATTTAAGGTGACTAGGTCCTTAACTGTATTTATTTCTCATAAATGGCTTAATCTAGGAGGAAGAAATCCAGGCTTTTGTGTTTTTGTAGAAACTGTTTTCATGGAAGCTTGGAATAAAAAGAAACAAGTCTTGCAAATTCAGTAGGATATTAAACGTCTGTTGGGGAAATGTAATGGCAGTACCGTTTTCCTTGTAAGCAAATTGCACTAATCTTGCAAGAGTAAACTCTAGAAATTCAAAGAAAATACAGCAATAAAAGTATATTTGAATGAACCAGTACTGATCCAACAATCTGGAAAGGAATAAAATAAACCAATGAAAAAAGATGCAGTCAGTTTAAATTACTAATGACTGGAAGTTGTGTATCAGCCTGAGAGATAAAAATACAAATAAAATTTCCTTCTGAAATTAATTAACAATTCAATTCAGTGTTACTGCAGAAAATCCATAAAGCTCAAGTAGCCTTGCCATGAATTTGTTCATAGGCAAGAAAGATTGGCTGTGTATCCTACTGCTGGAATCAATGGTATTGAACTAAGACCTCTTGCAAAGGCAGAAAACATATTTTGTCTATGTAGTAAAGATCATACTGTCAGATTAATTAAGTTCCCTTCTCATTATTCGGCAGCTTCTCTTTCAGATTCAAAAAGATTTAGAACTGATTTAGTTGTAGAACAGTTTAGATTTAGAACTGTTCCCTGTATCTATATTCTACCATTTTATTTAGTTTAGTACTAACCTTGCTGCAACTACCAGCAGGTTAAGGTACTGCATAACAGCTGCAATCCAATAAAGGATGACCAAAAGCTAACACAAAACTCAGTATTTTTCACACTTTGGCATTAAAATGTGAAAACGAAGAGCTGGACTTTGATTTCAACATGTATGTAAAAAACCAGTCAATAGTAAGGTTCAGTGCAGTCCTGGTTTTGTTGTTGCTGAGAATCCAGCAAAGATCTTTTGATTTAAAATAAGTAGTGGCTTATATGGCACCATCTGTTAGTACCATCATAAAGATATTTACCTAGAAGCACAGGCACGTGATAACTGTATTAGGATGACTGTTGTTTAAAATACTGTGACTACACTGAGTTTTCAAATCTAAAAAGCAAGTAAATAATACAATCACAAGTCTGCTGGAAAGAGTGGATACTGTGTGATTTTCTCTTTTTAGAGCAAGAACATAGCAAGCCAACTGAAGCCATTAGAAAAGTTAAAAAACAACAAAAGGAGTGATTCTCCAAGGAAGTAGAAGTGCTTGCCAAGATGTTTTTTGGATGCAGAAGGTTAACACAGATTCAAAGGAAACTGCACAGATCCACAGAATCACTTAACAGTTGAGGTTGAAAATGATCATGGGGATCATTTAGTCCTTTCAGTACTTTCTGCTAAAAGTAAAGTAAACTTCAAAATTAGTACAAGTACTCAGATCCAAGCATGAAGACCCGCAATCACTCTGACCAACAATTCAGAATTCTATACTCAACAATTCTTCACAGTAAGAATATTTTACATGCATCTACTTGAAAATTCTCTCACTGCAAGTTGTGATCATTGTTCATTACTTATTGCCTATGCATTATGCATCTGAGAAAACTGGTGTCTTTTTCTAACTCCCCATTAAGTACAACAATCATATCACACTTTAGCGCCCTCCTTCAACCACAGAACAAAACCAACCTCTCCAACATGTCTATTCATACTGTATGCTCTATTTCTCTACCCCTTTTAATGAGGTAATTTTTTGGCACCTGTTCTTTGGGCAATAAAAAACCTGGACACAAGCTCTATGTGGAAAATTGATACAGACTGAAAATTTGAGATTAGAGTACAAATTGCTGTCCTTACATCCTTTTCTAGGCACCTGTGTTGGTAAACTATGGAAGAAAGAGTTCTGGGTTAAAAGCACTTTGGATTGACCCACCATGTCTGTCTTTATATTCATCATTATGAGCTTATTAGTTTTTTTCTTTTTTATCATTTTTAGCTGTTATTTGTAATGCCACAGTGCTTTTGACCAGTTATCTTGTTCTAAACAAAGAGGATCAGAGCTAAGTATAATTTCTTCTGAACATTTCTTCCTGTCCTCAGCCAATATCAGTTGTCTCTTTTCTATGTTTCTGTGTCTTATTTCACTTTATTCAAATGAAACCTTGCCTGGCAATGGCTGAATAATCAAAGACTGTTGGTTTTACTGTATTATCACTGGTTAAATGTCAAAAATACTGCACCTAATCATCTGCTTGCAATATGACTCCAGAGAAATAAAAAAGTCTAAATGGACCATTTTCTGCTAAAATAAAGGAGAAAGTATAAACATCTTAATACCCTTTTAATATTTTAAATGAATAAAGACATTTTAAAATTTTACTAAATGGATCTATTGTATTTAAACTCCACATTAAGTATTCTTTCTGTAATGCTAATCAAAATGGTAATTATCAAACAGTACAGTGTTTGCCTGGGGTAAAATTTATTTTTATAAGAAATGTAATATTTTCTGTTCAAATATGCCAGCTGTTCAAATTTTTTTTCAATAAAATGATATATTAAGAAAAGCTGATGTGCTTTCTCTAATCTCTGCTTTTTATACTCTCATCCCATAATGAATAAATTCACTTCCTAAAGTCAAAACTCTAGTGAAGTGGGATTCCATATATAAGATTTTCCAAGGCTTATGAAAGCAAATAACGAAAAGAAAAACCAAGAAATTAATAGGCACTGCCTCATTCCTTTTCTTAAGCAGAGAAGTAAAGGCAGCAAGAAAACCATATATTTTTCTCAAAATCAGAATATTTAGAGTGTACAATGATACCTAGTGACTTGCTGCACTTTCTCACATGGTACATGGCTTGCAACAACCACAAGTCCACTGTTGATGCGGTTAGCCGGAACCCAGGCTAGCTCACGGCACACCGGCACCGCGCCAGGTGCGGGGAACAGCTGAGGCGTGGGGTTTGTGCTCTCAGCTGAACCTTAGGAGCAAAGGTTCCTAAGCACCGACAGTCTCACCGCATCCAGGGCTCAGGCAAAGAAGAAAGAGGGAGACTCTGCAAGGCTGAAGTTCCAACCAGGATGACTTACTGGGGTCAAAGGAAGACAGAAAAGAAGAGCCCTGTGCAGCTCTGTGCACAGGATTTTAAACGGTTTCAAAATAAGGGGAGGGTACAACATATCATACAATGGGGTTGACTCAGGGGCAGAGTTGAAGGATTTGGTCATGGGTCTCAGCACGAATCAGGGTAGATATGAGGAGGGAAGGGGTCACGGGCACCAGTGGAAGGTCGAGGTTTGGGTGACACCCCGGAACGCCCCGGGGGAGGGACGGTAAAAGGATTGGTTCTTGGGAGGATTGACATAGAAGGAGCTGGAACAAGGGGTTGGGTAACAGTGATTGATAGGGAAAGGACTGGAACAGAGGTCAGGAAAAGCCATAAAGGGAAACTGGTGGGAGGACACAACTTAGGGAATAAACCAACTTGGGAATAAACACAGGGGAAACAAAGGAACAAACCATTTAACATCAAATAACAACAATTGAATTAAACTAAGACAAACATACGCTGCAACACACTATAACAGTCAACAGTCAGGAACAAGCTTGGTTGTGTCTGCTTACAGGAGAAATAGAAGACAAATGTGATTTATTTGCCTGAAGTCTAAAGAAAACATTAACAAATTTGGGGCCCTTTAAGTTACCAAGCATGACTTCACAGTGATTCCAACACCATAAGAATTGAGATCTTCTGTTCACTCTCAGTTCATAACCACTTTTGGAACTGTTCACACACCTTCTCTGGTATATTTAGCCTCCAATACACAAAAACTTGCAAGCAAACTCATGGTCTGAAAACTGCAGCTGCTGTGGAAAATACTCATTCTCTAATCAGGTCCTGTCTAATTATGTTCTGTCAGGGAAGAATTTTATTTCTTTCACAGAACTCACAGAAAGTGGGGTTTGGTGTCCCCATGATACATTTTATCAGACAGCTGCCCTGCTCCTCATCTATATGCCACCGAGTTGCTCAAATCTGCCATGTAATTCTATAGTACCAGCATTCCCTACTCCATTTCAGCCAAAATAAGATGTATTTTTAGAGGATGTTTAAACAGCTCTAGGGTCATTTATTCATATTTGCTTAAATTTATAACTTGGAATGTGTCAAGGTCCACCAGTACAGGAAGACAATATACAGCCCAGTGTGTGGCTTACATATGCCTCAATTAGCTAATGCTTAAAAACTGGCCTTTAGACTGAGCTGAGTAAGTTCTCCAGTCTACCTTTTCATTGAAATTAGAGTCCATGATTTCTTTGGTACAGAGAGAGTTTCTTTGAATATGGTGAATCAACAAATATGTTTTGATATTATACTTTATTATTAATCAAACAAGGTGACTTTCCTTTTAATTTGGAAACTATATTGTTCAAGACCTCTCCCAACTAATTCCACCTACAGCAGAAAAATATCTTTCTTATTTCAACCACATAAAAGGAATAACACAATCCTAAAAAAGCCAAACTGTAGATTGTCCAAGGGCTGCAACTGTAATTCTCTGTGATACCTCTCTTCCCCAGCTCAAGATGTCTCTGCCTGAAACATTTTTATTGCTAGCATTTGTCTCCACTGTTCATAATGTTTAATTCCATTCACTCTCAGAATCTCATCCTAGTCAATACTTCATTCACCACCTTGTTTTAGTCTTCTTGCCATTGAAGTTTACCTTGTATACTGCACTTCTTCTCTGTTTTAAATACTGGTCATGTAATCTTCTTGGTTATCCAATGGCCATTGAGTTTTTTTATCTCATTCAACTGTGGTATGTCATATATCTACACTTAATAATGAGGAGGCTTCTTTGCATCATCATGACAAAAAAACTTTACCCAGGTTGAGAGTGTCTTTCTTCTTATCACAGTTCTGAAAAATAAAGGTCAGCAGTGGTTGGACTAAACCCATCATCTTACACAAAGATTGCCATTATGTGGAAGGATTTATGAAGTCAGCTGTAGACTTAAAGTACTAGGATGCCACTTCAGAGGTATAAGTCAGTTCAAATGAGATTAAAAATTGCATGGTAACATCTATATGACTAGAGCTAGAAGCTCTTGTTTCTCAGGTTCAAGGGTTCATTATTATTTTACTCCTCTATACAATAAAATCCAGGGAAGATTCTTGTCTTCACATTTTACCACATGCTCTGGATTCTATTGAAAGTCAGACATGTATTTAGTACATACAGCACACTATACGGCCCTCTTTTCTAGATGGGTTATCAGGGTGTCAGGTTTGCAATGGTACAATGCAATAATTTACAACCAGTAAGTGGCAACACATCATCTAAAATTTACATGTCTGTGGAACACGGGTGAAACTGTGTTGTCTTCTCAGGAAATATAAGTTTAAAATTACATAGTGTTCATAGATGAGAATGTCCATCCTGGAATGTGTAAACAGCTGATAGTGCAAATAGGTTAAAAAACTCTTCTTCACTCTGGCACTTTTTTTGCTAAAAAGATCAATGTTTTGTCACTGAAACTAAATTCAAACATTCAAATCAAAAGTTCAAACTGTTGCTCATATCTGAGGATTTTCATCTTGTTGCTACCTGCCAATAAAGTATATGCATTCTCTAGAATAATATCTATGTAGTATCTATTGCTCCTCATTATTTCAAAAATAATATATCTTGCCGGGTCTATATTATTCCTCCCATGCTGATTTTTGCTGAGATGGAGTTAAATTTCTTCATATTATCTAGTAGGGAGGGGGCTATGTTTTAGACTTGTGACAAACACATCAGGGATGGTTTTGTTATTGCTGAGCATTACACAGAGTCTTTTCTGGCCTTTTCTGCTCCTCACACCACCCAGCCAGTACAAGGGTTGGAAGTGCACAAGAAGTTGAAAGGGATCACAGCTAGGAGAGCTGACCCCAAGGCTCCTAGCAAAAAAAAAAAAAAAAGGCCTGGACAATAGAAAACAGAAAAAGAACAGGTTAAGACGGTAATATGTTCTGTGCATACTTACACTAGGAGACCTGAGAATTCATGTCACTCCAGGAACTGGTTGTACATGCAGCTAAGTCTTGACTGTACACAGAACTTAGTTCTGGAAACACAATTGCTTTTTCATGCTGAAGACAGCTACCGAGGTATCAAAGGAAGAGAAACCTTTGTTTCTCTACTCTGTTGCCAATTTAAGCAGGCAGGTTTTGGCTGTTTGTCTGTCTTGCAGGAAAGGTAAGGATGTTGAAACACATTAGGGCAGTCTTCATGCTGTTCTTTTAACAGACTAGAAGCATTACATTACAACCACACCTCTCTTTTCTTTTGATCACGTGCAGCCACCTCTACTGGAAACACACTGGACTGATTACACCCTTGAAAAAAACTGAAAGACAGTCCTTCCCCCACAGTATGGCAAAAAAATGAGACTTTGCAAAAATTTCAGAAACAAAATGTATAGGTGGAGCTTTTCTTGGCTATAAATGAGCTAGTTCATACCATTCTTATTTCTGAACACATTTCTTGAGACATTTTCTTAATAAAAGGATTTCCTGATAGTTTCAAGAAGTGATTGTATAAGATTTCAGAACACGATTGATTTGGCCTAATGGGTGCTGAATGCTTAATGATAAGTCTTAAAAACACCCAAAAGAAGTACTGACATGGCCTTCTCCGCAGTTCTTTTATTCCCTGTTCTTTGTGTCATGTTTGAGTCTGGGGAGCAGCTTGTTTGCCAGAGGCTCTTGATCAGGGGCTGTGACTAAAGCACCATGCAGGGAATTCTGTTTTCTTACTAACACAGAACCCAGTGGAGTCAGCCTGAAAAAAATAAGTTTTTGTCTATCCTCTAGTCAAAACACTCAGCAAGGGCTAAATTGGTTACCAATTTTGTTGGGATTTAACTTCTCTCTTTAAAATTTCCTGGGGCTGCTTAGAAATATGTTCTCAGTAACCTTTTCTTTGATAGAAATGTCTTTCTTGCTCTAACCCTTTCATAGAAAATCACTTTCCATTTCAATTCTTACTGTGCTACTTCAAAAAAAAAAAAAACTTTTATAACAATCTTCAAAATATTTTTTGTCTTCTCCTACTTTAGTGTCAGAGGCTAAGATTTTTCTCCCTTTCAAAGATTTTTCCTTCACAGACGCACATGGGCCTAATTAGAGCTCTTGGCTGGATATTTCTAATGAAAGAAAGTTCACATTTAAAAAGCTGTCATATTGGAATGCATGTAGTAAAGGAATCTAGAAGTAAGCAGAAATACCTCAACAGCGAATATTGCTGGTTTTGGAAGGGTAGGACCACTGGAAAATTTTCCCTTTATTGGGGGGGGGGGGGGGGGGGGGGTGTGTAAAATTTTTTGAGGGTTGAAATTATGCCTGTTAGGCTAAATCTGAGCTGAAAAGCAACAGCTTCCTTTGTCATAGAAGGATCCTTCACAGTCATTCATTTTATCACACAATTTCCTCCCTCTGGGAAGGATACAACATCATCTCATAATGCAGTGAAGTACTTTGTGTGTGTCTCTATCCTGTGGTGACAAAACTGAGATACCGCTGTTCAGCAAGCAGATCACCCCTTGTAGCACATGTGCCCCTGTGTGACACACCGTGGCGACTGATGGTGCTCTGCTGCACCAGGCTTTATTTGTTCTGAGATTAAAGGCATTGCTATGCTGTTCTTAAACAGTCACTGTCCTTCACAACTCTGCTTTAGCAACTGGAGCCCTTTAAAGTCTCCCTAAATACATGGATCATTAAGCTTGATGACATAGGAGCTAAACTTTACAGTCACCAGCTTTCCTCAGAATCATAGAATCATTCATTTATAAATCTAGATGAGAAATGCCTGCTAAGTAAACTGTATGGTCACAACTATTCTGCAGCTAAGATATCTGGCATAGATGGATTTCAATGGACTGAAAAATCAGTGTGAAAAATCAGTGATGTCTTTACAGAATGTGTCTAGTTACAGGACTGTGCAAGTTCCACTCTCAGTGGGTATTTTGCACCTCATCCTTGTGGATACAGACTGAGACAATATCTCTCTGAATGATCTGTGGATCTTGTTCCCTGACTTATTTGATGGCACTGCAATTTTTCCACTTGCCCATATTATTTACCTTAGCAATACTCACAACCTATTTTTTGCATCTCATTTCAGTTGTTATCTGTCTTTATTTGATTAATGTTATGCCTTTGTTTCAGGTTTCAGATTTTAAAATAAAATGATACCTACCAATCACTGTCAGGATGATCAAGGGCTTTTAGAGATAACCCTCTGATTTTGCAAGTGTTTCTCCTAATTCTCATCTGCTTCATTTGCATTACCAAACACTAGGGGCGATTGTAATCCTGTGTGTGCTAGTTACTCCAATATCTGCCTGATCATTTATTAGTTGATATTCTCTGTGTGCCTGTTCATTACCTCCCTCTTATCTCATCTTTTTGATAATTTCATTATTCTATAGCAGTACTACCCTTTACGTCTCCAACCAGAGGTTCAATGCTACTTTTTCTAGTTCAGGCCAATAGACCACCAGATACCATCTTCTTTATCTGAGCTGTATTCACCATAAATGCTTTTGGATAACCAAGGTTTGCCAGTTATATCTTCTGTGTAAAGATTCTGGCAGCCATTTTTGTGATACAGAACAATTAATATTATCCAGAAGTTGCTGGCATCTCTGACTATACATGTTCAGGTGATTTTCACCCTATTTGTGCAATCTTATCTTTAGCTTTGACTATTATCATGGTGTAACCTATACTGCCAGACTCATAACAAAGAGCAAAACTTAAAATAACTGTATTTACCTTTTTGAGGCAAGGTTTCTCTTTTCAAGTGATAACTGGTCACTGTTACTAGTTTTTAGATGTCTGAGAATCACCTGTTTAATTTCTAATCATCGCTAGACTGACAACATTTTGATGGTTTTACAAATGAGTTTCTTATACCTCTCAGATAATTCTGGATATACAAAATAAATCTGTCAGAATTCTTCACACAAACTTTTAACATGGTTTTTATACCTTCTGTCCAGAAAGTCTCTAGAAAAATCTTATTTTTGCCTTATTTTTTAACTCGCATTAATTTTTGGGAAAGATGTCCTCTGGGAACAAAATGGGAACTGGCATCCTCAAAAGACTGAACTATTTCATCAGCAATAGTTATTACAAACTTCTGCAACCCTGCCCACCAGGGATGGAAATTAGAATATAATCTTAATTTACCTAACTGAATAATGATGACTTATGCACCTTAGTGAGTGACTCAGACTTCATTGAACTAGATACAAAAGGTCCAACATGGAACTTCCTTCAGTCATACTTATTCAGTTTCTACTCTCTTGATTAAGTATTGATTAAGTCACCTGCTTGCTCAGGACTACAACAGACTGAAGCTGAAGTGCTGTGTATTTTCAATGATTTACCACATGTCTGTGCTTCCCAACTAATTGCAGACTTTCTCTGTTCAGACCACAGGCAGTTTTGGAGTGTTTGTGTATGTGTGTATGTGTATATACTTCAGTTCCTTCCACAAGAGAATTAGCACATTGAAATCATGGAGACTGAAGATTCCCTAGAGGTGGCACCACTCTGAGGGCACTGTGATTAAAAAATGACTAAAAGGCAGTGACAGCAATGAATCCAGCTAAACAGACATGTAATGAGGAATAAATTAATTCCAGTACTCCCTATAAAGGCAGTCTGGAGTAGTAGTTTGTATGACAGAATTCCTTTTTTTGTGTGTACTATTGTTACTTATTATAACTTTATATTAATATTACTTATATTAAATAAGTGACCCATAGGTTGATCCAATTTAGAATATCCTCTGGGAACCTAATTAGGAAATTGTATTCTCTGGTTTTGGGCTTCTTATTCCTTATTCAGAGTTATTACATGCACATATGCCCACTGGTTGCATAACATGCCTAGTCTACCAGAGGCAGTCAGGGAAATGATAAAAATTGTCAATGTTAAACCAAAAATCGATTTGATTACTGCAGCTTCAGCAGCATTATATTCAGAGCTTTAATGGATGTTCCGTTTCTTTAACATTTTTCATATAGATACATGGCCCCAGTGAAGTTGGAGAAACTTAGTTCTTCAAAATTATTAAATGTTTGGGATATTTTTTATGTAAAAGACTCACAGATCTCCTCCATGTCCCCAAAACATTTCAAAATCTGAAAATATGCATTGATATGACTGTGGAAGTCCTAGTGAGTGATCTATTGCTTACAATAAAATCCTCAAATAGTTTCCCTTGCAGTTGATGTTAAATACAATCTTTTCAAATCAGGTAATTTGCTGGTTACTCACTAAAAAAAAAATTCTCATTATTGTTTAGCTGCAGAATAACTTTTCTCTTGAGACTTTTTCCCCAAGGATTTTTTCATGTTGGTGTTAATGTCACTTTTGAATAACATATGAAGGTCAATCTTATTAGAGTGATTTTATTTCATTCTGCTGGTTAAGGGGGTATTTTTATAGGCTGACAATCAACTGACAATCACTATATGAGATATTTTTTTTAGTAATAAAAAATTTCTTAGTGTCTAGGTTCCCAGTTTTAATAAGACAAGCAGATGCTTTGTTTTTTATCCCAAAAACCAACCAAACTTGTTATGCTAATCGACCCAGTTTGAAGCTGTGAAATTTATCTGACTGATGGATAAAAGGTTTTAAGATTTCAGAATTATATTTTGAAAGAAAAAAAAAAAAAAAAAAAAAAAAAAAAAGAAGAGTTGCCAGCATCTATTTACTGGATGATTATCCTGCATCAAAAGCATCTCTGTGTCCATAGAAAGGGATCTTTTGCATTTCTGCCTGAAACTAAAGTAAGACTAGGCAATTAATTCTAAGTACAAGAGAATCTCTCTTTAAAACTCCTCAGACTGATTAAATGATAGAGTTTGTAAGGTGGAGAAGACATATTTATTAAAACAATTTCTGGTTCTTGATGCTCAGATTAAGTTTAAAAGTAGTTTGTGAATAGCAAAGAAACAATGAGAAGCGGGCACATTGTCAGGGGTTCTGGACAGATGGATGAAGCTTCTGTTTATCCATATCTGACAACTGAAAAGCTTTAGTGAGAGACCCCAATATTTTCTGTGTCGAAAGCAGTGAAAGTTCACAGTATTTCCTGTGTTAGAAACAAAGAAATGAGTAGTACAGGTCTATTACCTACTCCCTCCCTGTTATCTCTCTAGACAGAGGTTCCAATCCAATATTTCCCAAATTCTGCAGAACTCAAAGTAATTCGGAGACTAATATGAGTTTGAAACACTATAATCAGGAGAGAACAACAGTCATCATGATCCTGTTAAAGGGGATGTGAACAATCCTGTACTTGCCTGGGAGGAAGTCAAGGAGAGACTTAATAGTGCCACAGCTTCCAGTGTTGAAAAATATCACTAACTACACCAGGACTCTACTTTGTCTGACTCCTCAGCATTTCAACAAGACCAGTAATTTTTACCCAGCTTTAAACACTACACAGGAATAGGTGTGTCCTGTAACTCAGTAAGTGTATCTGAGGAAAAGAATGTTCTTCAGACACACATATCTGCTGAGATGTCTGCAATATTTGTTATGTGTTTTGGCTAGCGTTTCCAATAAGATTTTTTAATTATGACCATTCAAAAGTCCATGAAGTGCCTGTGATTGCACCACAGCTAAGAAAGATTGAAGCTTCCCTTATTTCACACACCTGGGTCAGTGTTGTAGGGGGTGCAGGTGCCCAGGTGTTGGCAGTAAGGGCTGAAGGGGGTATCTGTGAGGAGAGGCTGGGACTTCTCCATGCTGGAGGCAGCTGGAGCCAACCCATCCACTGCAGGGCACAGCTGAGCCCAAGGCCAAGGCGTAATGTTGATGGATTTAGTTTTAATTTCTTTGAAATAATTTTATTTAATTTAACACCATTTGTTCTGGCCTCTATAAAATTATTTAAGGAAAACCAAAATAAAGGAGTAATTGTCGTACAATGTTTCCTCAGTGGTAAAGTCCCTCCAAGGGTTCTTAGCCCTATATTTTCCCAGGTGCTGGTGCAAAACTGGGAACTGTCACATTTAGTGACAAAAGTGGTCCCACTGTTATCGAATGACTTGTATGAACAAGCACTTCAAGTATTCAGAACACTGATGCACTCGGCCCCACTGAACAGAAAATCAGCATATTTCATTTATACTTTAATTATGAATATTTTTTTTTTTCATTACAAGCCTAAATGAAAAGAAAATTAAAATTTTGAAAAGGAAACATTAGGATACTAGCTCACAAATATTTACAGTCTTTCTAAACATAAGCAATCTTTTACTTCAGTTTTTTTCAGATTTAGTGTCAAATCTTATTGTGGCTTTTATACTATGTAATGCACATGGTCCTAATTGAATAATTTCCCTCTTTCTCTTTTTTTAAACATTTTTAAAGGGTGATTCATTCCAGAGATTAACTAGCTATCTTAAAATGGGATTAACCTCTTTTTGCAAGTGCCTCTCCCTCCTAGACACCAAGAGTTATATTTTGGTAGCTCTCAGTTGATGGGATGAATATCATTGATAGAATCAGGCATATTTTCTACTTGTTCCTGTCAAACCAGTATGTCAGCAATGGCCTCACCCTCAGTAAAACAGTCTATTTTGGGGAATTTTCAGAACTGTTAATATCATTGTGTTTTCCTAACTTCGAAGGTCCACATTGTCACAGTTCCAGAAGCAATGCTGGAATCCTGGGTGTACACATACAATTAACTTATGTTAATGCTTATTAATGTGCATAATTATGTTTTATGAAGGCATGCTATGGGTTTTAGGATGTATGACACTAAGTTCAGGAAAACTAAAATATTTCTACTGCCTTCTCTACTGGCTGACAATGGTTTGCTACAAAAGGCTTCTTGTGGCGTACACTATTCATGTCATATGTTCTCATGAGCTTCAAATGACACTTCTGTTAGAGTCCAGAAGTGTAAAGGAATCAATTTACTGTCTGCTCTTTTCAAAGTGCTCCTTTGGGACCAAAACACAAGAAAACAATTTGGTTAGAAAATCAAGATGAGAATGTACACAGTGCAAATTTTTAATTCAAGGCATTCTTACTGAAGTTGTGTGCGTACACATTTGCATGACAGAAACATATCTTGACATTATTTGTCTTTCTTTTCCTCCAGGTTTATTTTGTTTGTGTGGCAAACTTTCAGTAGCAGCAGGGTGGGGACAGAGGAAGCATTTCAGCAGTGGTTTCTTTGAGGAACTGCCAGAAGCTTCCCCTATATCCAGTAGAGCCAATGCCAGATTGCCTCCAAGACAGACATGTCACTGGCCAAAGCTGAGGCCATCAGTGACAGTGGAAGTACCTCTGGGTTAACATATTTAAGAAGGGGTAAAAGTTCCTGAGCAGAAGGAAAAGGAAGCCAGAGAAGAGAGAAGTGAGTATATGTGAGAAAAACACCAAGGTCAATGAAGTAGGAGGGGAGGAGGTGCCAGGTACCAGCAGCCCATGGTGAAGACCATGGTGAGGCAGCTATGCCCCTGCAGCCTATGGAGGTCCGTGATGGAGCAGACACCTACAGACCCTGGAGGACCCCATGCTGGAGTAGGTGGATGCCCAAAAGAAAGTTGTGACTCTGTGGGAAGCTGGTTCCTGTCAGGATCTGTGGCCCTGTGGAGAGAGGAGTCCATGCTGGAGCAGGTTTTCTGGAAGGACAGGTGACTCCACAAGGGACCAACACTGGAGCAATCTGTTTCTAGAGTACTGCTCCCTTTGGAAAGGACTCATCTTGGAGAAGTTTTTGGAGTATTATCTCCTGTGGGAGGGATGCCACATTAGAGCAGGGGTAGAATTCCTTCTCCTGAGGAGGAAGCAGTGACACCCATTCCTCATCCGACAGAACTGGTGGCAGGGGAGAAGGCAGAGAAACGGGAATAGCGAAGGAGGGATGGTGTTTTAAGATTAAAAGATGGTTTAAGATTAGGTTTAAATTCTCATTGTCCTACTCTGATTTTGGTTGGTAAATTCATTACTTTCCACCAGGTCAAGTTTGTATTCTCCATGACTATAACTAATGAGTGATCTCCCTCTCCTTACCTCAACCCATGAACCTTCTGTTGTATTTTCTCTACCCTAGGGGAGTAATAAAAGGGTTTTGGTGGGTTCCAGTCATCCAGTCAGGCCCAGCCTGCTTAACAGACATGAATTCTTCTTTGGTTTAAAATGCTTTTGAACATAGAATCATGGAATCATTAAGGTTGAAAAATACCTCCAAGATGGAAGACTCCAAAAATTTCACTCAACAAGGCTTTTAAAAGGATTTAGGGTTTTTCATGTACTCTGAGTTACAGTCACAGGAGAAATACTAATAAGATATCCTCAGGAGGTCAAAACAACAAAAAAGACTTTATTGGCAACCTCAGAAAATCTGCGCTGTTTATTTCACTGACTTAAATTCAAATTATGAATTCTTCACAGTAGGCATTATCTTTCTGTTACATGTACTCCCTATGTTCCACTACAATGGGCCCTTGAACTTTGCATCACATTCCAAGAGACTACTTGAAAAAAGAATACTCTTAATAAATCTCTAAACTCAATTAAAAATGAAATTATGAATGACAGCAAAGAATTTCGCAATTTATCTATGGATGGATTAAACAGAATTGGTGTGTTTCTCAAAATATGCTAACAAGTAACAAAACATGTTACAAACTTGGAAAGTTATTAAAGAGGTATGCATGCTAAAATGCTATGCAGGAGTGGAAGAAATTTTAAAATTTAGAATTTCTCTGGGCTGACTGCTCTATGATTCCTAAAGTATGTCCCAGCCTGCTCCAGCTCCAAGCCCCACAATGCAATTACCCCAGGAGCACTGCAGGCCACCATCAAGAAGCTGGAAAGTGGATATGGGAAGTGTGTTCACGGTGAAGATATAATAGATGAAAAGGCAGGGTACTGTAATTTAAATGTAGCTAAGAGCTACAAACTGATATTTAAACTCTTGAAATTAGCTTTCGGAAAAATGAACCAATGACCTAAAGCAATCTTGAATTGCTGAAAACAAAGACACTGTTGTATAATTCAGTTTTTTCCTCTTTGAGGAAGGAAATACATAAGTGGGCTTTTGCTAAGAAATGTTTTCCCTGAATTACTTTTTAATTATGCACTACAAATAAACACAAGACACAGTACAGTAACACAATACAGATAATTGAAGTGCAAAGGAAAAGCTAAGAGTTCTATTTTACGACACACAAGCAGGGCACTGGAGGCCTGTAAAACCTGAATATATGTGCAAGAAACAAATCCTGAGATTAATGATGTGTCATTTCATAGAAACTAAATTCTAGCTATCTACTGAAATACCAAGCAGCATATGCAGGAGACACTTTTCTCACTTCTGCAAGAAAAAAATATGTGTTTACTGACTCTTAAATTTTGGTGCAAACATCTATGCTAAACTGTGCAAAACTTATTCTGAAATCACCTACTTAAAACAAGTCACAACTATGTAACCATATCAATTCTCTCTGCATCATTTTCTGCTTCAACTGATGAAGATGAGATTTAAGAACAACAGAAAAGTAGCTGTTTCTCTATAGGATAATTGTAACAATGGATTTGCATTTTATTACATTTTCATGCACTCACTGTCTTTAAATCCTTATTTACACAATTTAATTTTTTCTATCAGAGGAAAATATATTAAGAAGTGCATTTCTGGGAGTAGAGACAAATGTTCATTCTGCTGCAGAAGATCAGGAATTTTGGAGGTTAGACGTATCTAAGTTTTGAAGACAAGGCATGTGACACAAAATTGTCCTCCTCCTGTCCTGATTTCCATCTTTTGCTTTTGCTCGCCTTCTCTAAACATCTTCCTTCTGCTTCGCAGTATCTCTGCTCTTCCTTTGTCTTCTCCAATCCACAGCTTCTGCCACAAAGGGATCAGGAGAAATATTATACTCTGGTAGCAGGGAAGCATGCAGGAATATCCCTCCTTGGAGAACTGGCTTTCATGTCCTCCTCTTTCCACATCACTATTTCTACCTTTTAGTTTTAAGAAGGTTGTCTGGAGTTGCTGAAATGAACCCAGCTGATTGCTAGTTAGAAGGTCTTTAGGATGTCTCAGTTTTCAAATTGTGTAATAACTTCTCTTGTGGTTGTTCCCCATACAGATCCAGAGGTGAAGTGTGTGGTTATTTCAGTTTCTTACAGAACTGGAAATATTTTTTTCTTCTGTTGTACAGTATGGAGACAGACTAGGATGACATATTCCAGATAAGATTTTATCAGTTCCTGAATGTCAGCAAAATCTGACCTTCTCATACTGTTTGAGTTTAAGGGTCCATGGGGCACTCTTACTGTAAGCAGGATCTACAATGCAACAATCTGAAAATAAATTTTTGCTTTTATTAATGAGATTTATTGAGAATGGGACCTTTCTCTGTATCTTACTGATTATAGTATGTTTCATGATCTCTGAGTCCTCATCAAAGACAAGATGAAGTGAGGTGGGAGTTTCTGAGCCACAGATTATACAACAAAAAGATCTTTCCAGGTAAACCAAAGTCAATTCTTTTCTCCATAGTTGCGTGTGTTATTTCTCCAGCACAAAACATACTTTCTGTACATACAAAGCTGACTTATAGATATACATCCCAACTTTTAAAATAAAGAAAACTAGGAATCGGGGAAAAATGTGATGATGATACATTTCAGTTGGTACGGAGTTTTTTGCCATCTGCCTCTTGAAAGTGGTAAAAATACCCATTATTTTTCACTGATTTTTTAAAAAAATATTTTCTTAAATATTGAGATAATCTTAATGGGGGAAATTATTATTTGTTAATAATTTTGTGTGACACACCTAAATGTTTGAAGTACATACTCAAATCTCCATCATTTATATTGTAGGCATTCTTGTCATCTGTATTTGTGTTATTACCACAATATCTTTACCCTTCATTATCTACAAAGTATTTAACCTTCAAAAATTCCTGATGGCATAGTAGTATTAGTATTCCCTTCGTATAGAAGCAGCAGCAGGAGTGGTAATAGCTGTGCTATTTTAGTAGTATTGTATAGTGCAGAGGAATATTGTGTGGTATAGTAGTGGTAGTATTATACATGTGACTGGGCAGACATATGGTAAAGACCAATATTCCATAAATATTGAAGCATATACTGAAGTAACTAGGTGTCTAGAGGGTATTTCAAATTTCAAATTATTTGAGCTTTTGAGCTATTTCTTATTCACATCTTTATCCATCCATACAGTTTTACTGTTCCCTCAACAAATATTCAAAAGGCTTTATTTACATTGCATTCAAATATTTTGAACAGTTCTAGCAGATGTGTAATTTGTCCTCCACATCCCAGATGAAAAAGGAAAACTCATGGTAAAATTTAGCAGAAAATATTGCAGATTGTGCAACTTTGCAAATTATTCAAATTTCTTAAGCCTGTGGTGTCTGTTGATGCTGACTGTATGCAGCCATGACACTCAAATGCAGTACAAAATTTTCTTTGGCTAAGCTCAAGCATTGAGCTATTGAAGTCTACATGTTCTCTTACCTTGCCCATATTAAAGATGTGATATAGATAATTTTAAATAGGCAATGTCTACAGTATTTTTTGCTAGTTTTATTACCTTATTATACTAAAATAATCTTTGTTCTACTGTTAAGGGACAAGAGAGGTAACAAACCTGTAGGGGGATAGTATCTGGATGTCTGTGGTGAAGTGGTAAAATAAAAAGAAAATTCTTAATTTCTACATCTCAGAAACACTGTTCTTTATTAAAATGGTGAAGTAATGTAATAACTCATGTAATTACACTCTTTCATCATTTCAGAATCTTTTAGAAATACTAATTAATGAAATGTTATAATACACAAAATGGCAGGCTTTGATAAGGGGGCCATAATAAGTGGAGATGTCACATCAAAATACTGTATACAGGATTTTTTCTTAGATTTTAAGTATACAATTTATAACATTTAAATACAATTTAAAAGATATCTCCTTTATACCATACATCCAGGTCTATTTTCATCTAATTGCACACAGAGTAATAGTATAATATAATAATTTAAATATCGGACCTGCTTTACTTCAAAACAAATTTAGAGGTGGATGAGAACTGATACACAGTTTCCTCCAAATGACCACCATTAGGTAATTTTGTTTTTCTGCAGCTGACTGTACTGCTGAGAACCATAGTAGCAAGCAGGTAGATTAGATAAGAGAAGTTTGGTTTTAAGTTTGTCCCAAGCCAGAAAATCAGCATTATCTAGTGTTTAGTGGGTGATTTATGGGATAATAAATAATGCCTTGCAGGACTTTTTAGACTGCTAAATGCTTGTTTAGATGACCAGGCAGGGAAATGTTCCAGTATTCCTACATTTGTGAATTAGGATGAAGGTTAGTTCAAGGATAGTTACGGCGATGCTCAAGGTGGTTATGGTGCGTCATCTGAGTCCTTATCTCTTAAATCACTGGATTCTTCTTATTATCTAGGGTCCCACTAACTGTCATTACTGATTTGTGCTGAAATAAAACACACCACTAAATAATATCTCTTAAGAAATTTGTAGCCTTTTAATTGCATTTTTACATATTCTTCAAATTAAAATAACTCAAGTTTACAGAACCCCTTGGGCATGTAGGGTATACCTCAGCCTGTTAGAAAAGAGAACTCAGAATCTTGATTTCTAACAGAAAACAATTTTTGATTCTAAACTTCTCAATTTGAAAGAATAAAAGTCTATATTTTATTTAAATGATAATGATGCTTTGAGGTAGAGCCTTCATCTCCCAAAAATGTATGAACATATGAGAGTGTCTAACGGACAATATTTGATGACAGTCAAAACAAGAACACAGGGCTAAAAATATTTTTAAAAAGACTTTATTACTGGAACAAGGGCCTAAAAAGAGTGGCCTCTCCTCTATGAAAGAAGTCCTGGATCAAATGGAAGCCAAGAAACAGGACCAGAGGCACAGTACTGAGCAGCAGGATAACAGGACCAAAGTCAATAGGCAGAAACTGATTCAGCATAGGAAGTTCCACCTGAACATAAGAAAGAACTTATTTTCTGTGCAGGCGACTGAGCACTGGAACAGATTGCACAGAGAGGCTGTGGAGTCTCCCTCACTGGAGATATTCAAAAACTGTCTGTGCCACGTGTTCTGGGACAGCCCTTCTTGAGCAGGCGGTTGGACTAGATGACCCACAGTCATTGCTTCCAGTCTTGCACATTCTGTTATTCTGTGATCTAAGGTAATTGTTTCCTTAGCAAATTGGTGTGCAGCACTTGCACACTATCCCTGCCTCCTACCAAAGGCTAACAGCCTCAAAACAGAAATGAAATGGTGCTTTTATTCAGACAGCCACCAGCATGAATCAGCTTCCCAGTCTTCAATAACATAGGAAAACCATCTGCCTGGTCCACATATACCAGCATAGTTCTATCTCATATGCAGTCATCTGCTGCACACTTGGCAAGGGTTTCACAACTCTGTTCAGCTCAAAATGAATATTGATAAATGACTGCAGAAAATGGTGGGCTGCAAAATCAAAAATCTACATATATCTTTTCCAGATGGTTATGATATGTTTTATTTAACTATTATGTCACAGATTAGGTGTGAATAAGTTATTTTCTATTGATGTGATCTTTTAAAAGAGTTCCTATACTGAGCGGTTTTTCTACTAACTGTTGCTCAGTGCCATGGAATGAAAATGGTAGTGAAGGGGAACATTTTTCTCTGCATACTCCAAGTCAGTCTATTTTGACAGGCAGGAAGAGCAGGTAGTGATTTGAGACTGAAGCCATATCAGACTTCAGGCTTTGGAGTGTATGAGAAAATGCCTTCTTTGAGTCTTATCACTGTCTATTCATCTCTCTGAGCTGTTTTTTGAGATACTGTGAAAGCAGTTTGTTCTCCTGTGAACTGTATTAAATAAACTCCATGGGTTTACTGTGATAGTATATTTATAGAGATCCTAACTGTTTCATTTTAACACTAATCTACTAAGATATTGGTTTTACATGGTTCCTTGAAAAACACTATGGAGTCATGGTGCAAAATTTAGCAAAATTTATCTTCTAACTAGCTCTTATCTCTCTTAAAAGAAGGAAGTGAAGAATCCCCACAAACAGAATACTATAAATCCTTATTTTGTTGACAAATAATTGTTCTGCATAGACTGAAGCAGAAACTGTAATAGAGAATAAGGTTAAATAATAACTTGGTACCTGATAGGATGGAAATATAACCTCAAGTTATCTTAGGTGATTATATTGCCAAAAAACACACCCCCACAGAAATTTGTATATGTAAATGATAGTATAATGAACTGTACCAAGTTTACCATATGCGCATTAAGAATTTTGTTATATAAGTATGAGTTACTAATCACCTGTTTTTGCATCATTCTATCTTTGTTATCTCTTTGTATAAAGAGCTGTGCTTTTTTCTTAAAAGATATGTCAGCTGTGTTAGGTGCTTGGCACCCTATTCTGCAGAATTGTAATAAAATCAAGTATCTCAACCCAGTATGTTCATTGGCTCTTGCACGCAGGGTAAAACAACTCACATTTGAGACAACATGTGTAATTACTCTGCTAATCTGCCAGGTGTGTGACAATGACTCACATTCACCCACACAGTGAAAGATAAGTTCATCATCCTTCCCACTAAACTCCCCCATTTCTTACCATTCATGTGTACCCTAATAAGTGACAAAAGCACTCTTCCCCCATTTCCAAAACCTATTCCTTTCTTTTATCAGTCTGATTACAAATTCTGAGTGGTCATCAGAGTTTATCCTTTCAGAAGTTTAAATTCCTCTCCCAGCTTTCCCACCTTTCCTGACTCTCTATTGCCTTGATCCTGTTCTCCCAAGGATGGGAGTATCCACATGATACAGCAGCAGCAGCAACCTGTCCTCTCCAGACCTAGTCTGCCAGACACACAAACAGGAAAAAGAAAGGCTTGACAGCAGTCTTTGCTTCCCCCAATACAAAAGCAGCATGTAAAGCTACCTTGTACTTGGAAACAATTTGTTCCTTCCTAAGTACACTATAAGGTACAAATAGGTATATCTACTTTCAGCCCTGTTCTCTTTGGCAGCTTTTATCCATAATGCTTGGCAGATACAGAAAGAAGCCAGATCAAAGGGAGAAGACCTCTTGAGTTGGGAGGGACCTGTGGCTGTGGTGCCAGGCAGGACATCTGCTTAGGCAGGAGTGAGTATGTCCATTGATTCTGAGTGACTTTTCACTTCTTTTTTAACTGCTCAGGTCTTTCTAGAATCCCAGATCATTTTATGTGATGAATAGTCAGCTAGGTAGCATAAGCATTAAATCAGAGATCAAATTTGTCACATTCATTTCCATTTAGATGAGTAAGTAAGTATCACATGTGGATCACAATATATTGATGATATAAATGATAAAAGCAAAGTAAACACTTAAAATTTCAATTCATTTGGCTGATGAATTAAGGACTCATTAATGGCAGTGAGTCACTTTTTAATAAAATCTATCAACAGAACATGAAAAAGCCCCTGTGGTTGTCATGGTATTTAATATAAAATGTATGGTAAGATAAATGGCTGATTTTTAATGAATAGATTCCACTTTATAAAAGCAGATATTTAGGCTCTGAAGCCATGTAGTACACACAGTAAATTGTGTGGATCCAGGGCTTTGCTACTGGAACAATAATTAGTCTGTCTGCAACTCCATCTGTAAAAAGATTCCTTCTCAGACCATGCAGAGATTCTGTTGTGGCAGCACAGAAATTTCATAAATAACTGCAAGAATAACAGCTACAATATGCACATCTCTTTTTAACTGCCCCCCCCAAAAATTTTTAAAAAAAAACAGATGTTAATCCTTAAGTAAAATATTAAAATATAAACATCTCAAAAGTGAAAAAAAAAAACAAAAGTCAATGAGATAGATATTTTTTTTAGGCAGGAAGAGGTATTTTAAGCTCTTCCTAGAGATCCAGTGGAAATTTGTTCCTGCCTCATAGGGAATTATATGAATTTTGTAAGTTGTCTCTGCGACAAGCAGTAAAGAACACAGTAACTGGCAAGTTATACTTATTTATTATTTTTCCATTCTTTCAGTTGGTACTCCTAAGAATCTTGCTTAAAACTCTTGAGTTGAGGGATGGGAAATGTCATTTGTTCACTAAATTACAATATTTTTTTGCCTCTTCTTTGTAATTGTAAATACTCCTTTCTATTACTTGAATTACATATTACTCATGAAAGAAACTATGATAGGCACATGATACTTTTCAGGGTGAATGAATCCATCCCGGCACAAAGGAGGTATTTCTGAGTCTTGTTAAATGTGAGCAGACACGAGGCTCTCACAAGAATGGAGAGGATCTCACATTGCTCGTACAATGGGGCACATGACTTCAGGCATGCTTAAGAATAAAGGTGTATCTGAACACCTAAAGGTTTCATTAGAAGTGACATAACAGGACTAAAATTGTGCCAAAGTCAACTTCCTCATATAATTCTTAGGTGAATAAAGAATGAAAAGTTGAATACTTTTGCCTGTAGGAGCAGTGATTCATTAGAGTTATAAACAAATACAAAAAGACCAGTTTTCTAAGCTAGAAAATGTAAGAATCTGTAGGGAATTTAGGTAAAAATAGAGAAATAGGAAGAGAATCTACTCACTGAGGTGTGCATTATTTTCTGTGCTAGAAATTTATTTTAAACTCAACCTGTGCATCCAGGTTTAGAAATATTTCAGGGTGTTCCTGTTGAGTCTCCAGAAAGTTTGTGCAGGACTTAAGCTTTGGCCCTAGGACTAGGTGGGTGCATTGGCTTGTCTGCTCTGTTTGCCTGACCAATGATTTATTCTCTCTGTGCACTAGGATGGGACACCAAGCTGGTAGACCACAAGTAATAGGACTAAAACCAGGAACTGCAACACTGACTTGTTTGGGGATCATTACTTGTAAAGTGCCATAGTATAAGTACTAGAATACAAAAGAGGCAGAACAAAGAAGATTCCACTATCTCTTTATTATATTTAAATACTAGTAACATAGTGTGACAGTTAATGTGAAGATTATTTTGAGAATTTGTAAAGCTAGAAATGATATAATTTGATTAATTATATTGATTTAAAATTAGACTATAAAATGACAGTACACATATTGATTTTCAAGATCTGTGCTCAACAAAAAATTCTGGATGCATAAAGAAAGCTGAAACAACTTCTCTCACACTCTGTAGTCTTTTCTCTCCAGAAATTTGATTTTTCATTTGGATTTCTTTTTCAACCAGGTTCCCCAGATAGCTCTCAGATGCCAGAGAAAAATAAGTTATATGGGTTGGAATGATACACACTCTGGCATCTGATTTCACTATTTTTCTGTTTGATACATGCATCTAAGTTTTCAGAAATACTTTCATATGCACATATTGTATTCAATCATATGGTAAAAGAGTAACCAATCTGCTTTGTTGCAGACTTCTTTGATCAAATTCTGTTACAGACAAGCAGAAAATGTTACTCCATTACCTCTTTGTCAAGAGCTCTAATACTGCTAAAAAGGGTAAATTCACAAAAGCAGAGATTCAATAAAAAAGTAACATAGGTTACATTAAGACATGTCTAGGTTTTATGGTTTCCCCTAAAATTGATCATAAATATTCTAGTGGTGCTTATAGGTAGAAGCTAATGGTACTGTTTTGTGACCATCCTAACTTCTAGTTTATTCTTTCAGAAGGCGGATGAAAACGGGTGGCATAATAAAGTTTTGGGGCCACATCATAAATGTCTGATGCCAGAAATAAATTTTGACGTAATAATACCACAAGATAGTTTAAATATGTAAGCAAACACACACTTATAGTTAATAGCTTACATCAATAATATTACTTTCCTCTATCGTTTGACTAAAAATGATTAAAATTAATTATGTCTGTATTTTACCCTATCCTGGATAGTCCTCTATTCACTGTGATTGGAATAAAAACTGAGGACATTATTGATGATGGGCTGTTGTTAAATTAGCTAATATTAGCATCAGACTTTGTCCTAGTGACTTGTGATTTAGGGAGAAAGAGACTGGAAAATAAAAGATTTATTTAGTCTGTCATTTTCTGAAAAAAGTGTTGTTTCAAAGTAGTTAATCAAAATTTATAGATAAGGACTGATTGTGCAAACGACTTTTATTTTCCATTACTTTATTATATTTTCTTTCTTTTTTTTTATCAGCAGAAAAAAAAGAAAGAGAAAAAAATGTAATAAATTGCCAAATATATATTTACATGTCTAAGCTAAGTTACTATGCTATTCTGTTGTGGTATATAATAATCTCATATCCACTTTCTGTACTCTCAATTTTTTGTAAAGAAGCCATATGTTTCAGAGTCTTCTTTGAGGCATCCAGGTTATTTTTGGGTGCTGAGATAGCAGTTATCACACTTATCACAAACAAAAGAGTGATCTCTGATGATTAGAGTGGTTGTGAATACTAAGAAATTAATAGTTTATGACATATTAAAGAAGACAGTAATTATGATGTGTGGCGTAAAAATGAGGTAATAATCTGCTTTCATCACAATGTAAAGCTTATGACCAAAACTGTGATGTTTGCCTATCCTGGTATGTGAGTTTCTTCTTTTGATTACACAGATCATTGTTTGCAACTCAACACATGCATCCCCTGATTTCTGACCCTGCATAGGACCATTCCCAAGAATCACACCATGTGCCTGAGAGTACCCACTTTTCAGTATGTCTTTTACATCTCTTTGAGGAATTCTATTCCTTTGCTATATTAGAGGGTTTACTTGATGGTTTTTATTTTGTTGCCTTTATTTTTCTTCTTCCTCTTTCCTTACAAGCTTTCTCAGGAGCTCTAGATATTGACCATTATACATTGTTCTATATGAAACCAGAAAGTTATGTTCAGACAGTAAAACTATCAGTCAAGTTCTCTGTTTATTTCATATAATTGCACCCTTGAAGAAACTACCAGAATATCAGTGAGCTCTGAACAGCTGTCTGACTGCCACAGCACAAGTGTGGCACAAAACCGACTCTAGTCCTACTCATTCAAAGCTCTGTATACCTATGAATACCTGGTGAGTCTAGAAGACTCACCTCCCCACATTTTTATGTTAGGATATGAATGGGGTTTTAAGATCATTCATCAAAAGTGTCTTGTCAATGGCAACTACAGTAAGCTTTCTCCTTCTTTCTTCTGGCAATTTACAATGTAGTTTTATAGGTAAATCAAGCTTTTTAATAGAGTATCATCCTTTGAAACCTAAGCAAAACAAGAAAATCTAGTATCATAAAATCTCATTTTCTGCTAGGTTTAAGCAAGTGAGCTAGCTTAAAAGTTTCTCGAAACTTTTTTTGTGTTGCTGGAGTTGTTTTTGTTCACAGAATCAATGCATCTAAACACAAGAAAATCCTAGCTTTTTGGCTGAGGCTGTAGTTTTATTTAGTTTTAATTTGCACAGAAAGAAAGATTTATTAGTGTAGAAACATAAATCTAAAGAATGGAGGACATGACCTATGGGAAACCTACAGGAAGCAGAGATATGGAAGGGTTTCTAGAAGATCTATCGACAAAATGATTAGACAGGTAGAAAGAGAGACACGGTGAGAGCAGTTGCAGAAGCAAAGACAGAAAATTATTTCAAGCAAAATAAAAGGCAGTTTAGAGGTCAAGATGATGAATAAATATTGTAAAAGTCTAAGGTTTTGATAAAATGTCACTAAAGATATTAACAAAAATAGTACCCTTCAATGCAAGGGATAAATTGAGCATAAATAAATGGGGAAAACCAGTCTGCATTTAATGAGCTTGAAGTAAAAGGGATGAACAATATAGGACAACAAATGAGAATAAAATTTAAGATAAAGGTGGGATATTTTTCAAAGAGCAAAGACTGCCCTTTTTACATTGTTAAATAAAAGATACAGCAAGTAGTGAGAAATTTTGTGGAAAGAAAATGCAAAGGTAAAAGTGGTGTGGGAGAATTTCAGAGCTGAAGAGAGGTCACAATAACAAGAGCAAAGTTGAGGAGAGAACTAAAAAGCATGCAGATCAGCAGGGAGAAAGTAGAACTGAATGTAAGAAAGAAAACAAGGAAGCAAAAAAAGATGAAAAGAAAATTGTGCTGCATTTCAATAATATCATCTTGCAAGAAGCTGGCAGGGTCCTATATGGGGAAGAGGAAAAGAGAAAGTGATGAAGGGAGATACAGAGAGAGAGAGGCAGGGAGGGAAGGAGAAGACAGAGGAGGGCTTGAAGTCTGAGTCAATGGTGTGGAAAAAACAGATTTTAAGGAGCTTTAAAGAAGCTGGAAAATAGTTATTCAGGTAAAGATGGTAGAACTGAACAGAAAAAGCATATTTGAAGTGAAAAGAGAAAGCCTTCCCAAGTACTTAGAAAATATTCCACTGTGTTGAGGAAAGTGTGAAATATGCAGATTTAATTAAATGAGAAAATAGTAGTTAAATGAAGTGGTGAAGCATCAAGGACACACTGATCAGGAGCCAGTGTGAAGACAAAAGAGAAAATAAGAGAGATGCTAAACTCAAATGTAATCTCAAAACTCAACAGATACTGAAGACAGAGAAAGAAGGGTATTCCATGAAAGTAAAAAAAAAAAAAAAATTTAATTAAGAAAAACATTTCTCATGACAGCTATGAGCCAGTGGTATGGTACTGTAATGAGACTGGATATAATTTGAATTTTAGAACAGGATTTTTGGTTCACAACTGGAAATTTTATCATTTTTAATACAATTAACCTTCTACATAAATTTATTAAACTTCTACATGAAATACATGTGGATCATGGGGCTTTACATGCTTATTTTCAAAATTTCCAGAGAAATTGTATAGATCCTTAAAATAATTATGAAAATCTGTATGACATTATTCAAACAGTGGTTATTTTTCCGGTTAACTCTTCAAGCTCATGAAAAAACTCAATATATGATGATGATTGTCTACATGGTTTCTCACAACTCTTCACTGCTGTAAGCTTTTGTGCCATCATTCTTCCTGTGCAGATATGTGTAGCTGAATCCCCCAAGTTATTTTTGCCATGTTTAGCTTTCCTTTCATCTATGCATTCTACTTGATCAATTTATTAGCTATTCCAAAAAAGGGTCCAGCCACAGCTCTCTAGTTTTCTTTATTTAAACCAGTTCTGAAAAGCACTGATAATTTTCTCTTACTCTTTTAAAAACAGGAAGTTAAAAGTCTCACTTTTTTTTTTTTTTTTTTTTTTTTTTTTTTTTTTTTTTTTTTATTCCAAGAGATATTTAAAATATCTACAGGCAAAACCTATCACCAGCTCTGCTGCCATTTTTCCTCTGAGGAAACACAAAACTGTAACATCAGTAAATATTGCCTTTTTGCCTAACCTTTCTCCCTGACCTCTTATTGACTTAACAGAATTTTTACCTCTCTAAGGGACTAAGGGAACCAGAGTTGGTCAGGTCCATAGGACCAGCATATGTTCTCACAATGGTAAAGAATAGAACAATTCCCATTGCTCTAATATATTTTATTTTAAAAAACTTTGTGGTTTCGAATGACAGATTACCTATTCTGTACAACTGAGCACTAAAAAAGCCACAATACACGTAAGATTTAAATGTTCGAAACAGCTCAAAATTAGAGGAAATCTGAATTTCATACCAGAATAACTATGCTATAAATTACTTACACAAAATCTTTCATTTCAACATGACCTTGATCCCAATCAAGAATTCATGGGGAAAAAAAAAAAGCAAAACAACCAGCTCTGGAGAGTTTTTTTAAATGCATGCCTCATCAAGTTATCATAATTAAATCATTATTTTCATCAAGCAGTTAAATGTGACCAAAGTGCTATACAAAATTATTAATCATAGCACATATAGAATTTCAATTGCAAACAGTTTAAGATGGATTTATTAAAGTTTTCCTAAGATAATAATGAAATAATTATTAATGTGACTGTTTTGTTATTGGAGGAGGAGCTGAAAGTATTGTAGAAAGTTTATTATTAAAATATGAAATTCCCAATCCTGAAAATTACTGATATGGATAAGGGATTCATTTTGATATATGTTTCTAGGATTCTTGCATGATCACTTAATAAACTGAAAAAATTAAGCATGTTCTTTATATGCCTACTTACACTACAGTTAAAGTTAACTCCAAAGACAGCCAGAAATCCTTACCCACAGATTTAAACCCTTTCTACTTTAAATTTCCACATCCCTAAAGAGATTTGTTTACATTTTATAGAAATCAGAGGTATATTAATACACATAATCTGTATGTGCATGCATAGAATGCCCCATGGGAAATAATTTTATTCAATTACATGAACATTTAACCTGTTATAGAAAATGAAACTATGTAACTTAGAGAATATAACTGAGATCACATTAAGACTCATATTCTGCAACAAGGATGCAATATGCTAAACAAAACTCAACTCCTGGTCAAAGAAAAGAAATAGAAGTGATAAAATTTCAAAGTCAACACTCTAATATTTGTATTCATTTTTTAAACAAACATTCCATGTGATTTACCAGAGTACTGTACTCTGTGGGTATTCTTCACTTTTCTTCACATCAGGTCCATGTTTTTTTATATTGATGTCATAAGTAGTGAGCAACCTTCTTATTTAGAAATTATGCCCTGTTGACTCAGCAATCAAGACCTGAAAATCAGATCTACCTTTCTAATGAAAATCAGCACTGCTGCAAGTTCACATATCCATATTAATTTCTTGTTTCAAGGTGTACAGATATTTTTATCTTAACTCTGTATGATCACTTTTTTTGGCATCCTTAGTTGTCTTTTCTTCCTATTGATCTCTATTTGCTTTAGCTACAATCACTGTGGCAAACACAGAAGAGAGTGTCTCCTCCATTCTCTCTTCTGCCGTTCTGTCCATTTCTTTTGAGAGGGAAACTCCAGAGACCTCAAGCTACAGTAACACTAATTGGGCCAGTCAGAGAGAGCTCCACATCCAGATATATCTGCTTATTTGGCCTTGTCTTTCTCTGCCTTCTTTACAGAGGAAAGGCTTCAAATGAAGCATCATGAATCACATATTTCTTCTGAACGTTTTTTGATTTGATAAGCCAAACCATTGAGGAGTCTACTTGTTGTCTGCCTATCCATTAAGTATATTTGTTTCCTAGAAAAAATACAGGTGGTAGAAATGTCTCTGATTTCTGAGAGAGTGTTCCTTCTGGCTTAGTCACATCTGGTGTTTTGCTGTTCCGATTTATGCTCAGATGTCTGAACTAAGTTTTCCGTGGTGCAAAAATGATACCATATCCATCTGAAAGAAACAGATGGGACAAAACATCCCATTCCCAGGTGCTATGGCTGCATCTACACTGTAATTTTGCTAGGAAGCCACAGATGCTGCCTGAAGGTTAGCAGAGCCCAGTTCCATATACGTTCATTTCATTCGTGAACAGCCCAGGCTTCAGCTGACTCTGTAGTAAACAGTGTCAAGGCTATCCTTTCTACTCAGAATCAGCCACACCTCAGGGAGTTAGGTTGAAAAAGTAAGATAGCAATCCCAAAATACTTTTCTCCTCCAACACTGAAACATAAATTAATTCAATAATAAAGTATAAAAATAGGTATGTTTTACAGCTATAAGTATACTTGGAGATATCTTCCCTAAGAAAGAATACAAACTGGTTTACCTCAATCTCAGACACAACTGGACTTCTGAAAAGAAAGCAGAACTGTTATGGAAGCTGTTTACTTGAAGAGGAATGGTTTTATTTTATTTGACTCTTTCTCTTTATTTTAAATAATGCTGCCAACAAAGATAATACAAGGAACTCAATAAACAGCAAAGACTGTTATTTGACTTGACAAAAAGATCATCTTTGAAATTGTAGGTTCTGTTTTAAAAATATCACTTCTTCAATTTAGTGGACAGGTGAAATAGTTTGGAGAGCTTTTCTTCCAATACCATTGCTCAAAACAGGGTCAGCCAAAGCAGCCTTATTGGGGCTGTGTGCCATCAAGTTTTAATGTCTCTAAGGACAAAGAATCTTCAACATCTTTCTGGGAAACTTGTGGCAGTGTTCAGTCACTTTCAGAGTAAAAATATTTTGCCATGTGTTGAGATGGAACCTCCTGAGTTTCAGTTTTTGCTCATTGCCTCTCATCCTATACTTGAACATCCCTGAAAAGAGCCTGGCTCTGTGCTCTTTGCATCTTCCCTTCAGGCATTTACAGACATTACTAAGTTACTCTTCCTCAGGTGTGAGAATTGGTATTTTCTTTTGCCTCAGGGACTCCCTGAGGTTCCTATATTCTTCAGCCTATCCAGTGAAAGACAACACAACCACCTAACTTATCAGCCACTCCTCTCAATTGTATACCATCTGTGAACTTGATCAGTGTGCACTCAGTTCTGTTTTGCATGTCATTAATAAAGATACTAAAGAAAATTTCACCCAATATTGGCCACTGGGGTACCCCACTGGTTATGGCCTCCAACTAGAGTCCAGTCATTCAACCAGTTCTAATTCCAGCTCATTGTCTACTCAGCCAGCTCATACTATACCAGTTTCTCTGAGAGTTTTTCTTACAGGAGACAGGGTTGAAAAAGTTACTGAAATCAAAGTAGACAATATTCACTGCTCACCCCTCAAATACCTAGATACTCATTTCATCATGCAAGGTTATCAGCTTGATCAAGCATTACTTTCCCTCCTTGAACTCATGCTGATGTCTTGTAACTTGTAGTCACCTCCTTGCTTGCATGCAGATTTTTGAGGTAACCCTGCTTCAACCATGCTTCATCGTATTTACTTTCCCTTTTTTTCACATTGCTCTAGGCTCTTTGGGCATCAAAGGTGTCCTTCACTACTCCCACCAGAGCTTCTGGTAATTTAATTTCTTCTGAAATTCCTAGCTTAAAACCCTCTTTACCTCGTCAGCTGCTAGCAAAGATACTTTCACTGTAGTTAGTCAGGTGGATCCCATCTCTTCTAAGCAGATGTTGATCTTCAAACAGTGTTCCATAGTGATAGAAAATAAAATCCTGCTCACAGCACCTGCAATGTGTTGTTGATGCATTGAACCACTGCCCTCTTCCTTATACCCTTTTCTCTCATCAGCAAAATTCTGAAGAAAACTATCAGTCTTTGATAGCACCAACCATCACCCTCTGACATTTGTAGTCGCTTTCCATACTCACCATGGTGCCACTAGCATTCCCACTGGTGTCCACACAGAAAACCAGTGGATTTTAGCTGGGGGTTTGGACAGGGCTCAGCAGTTTCTCTACAACAAGCCATAGCACAGCCAGTGTCAAACAGCAAACTTTACTAGACAACAGGCCAGGCTAGCATATCCATATTATTTATCAGCACATTTCTTGAAAGAATTTCCACTCAGGCCAATATTTCCCCCTTAAAATGCCCAAGAGTAGTTCAGGCAGCATAGGCACTTCCCAGCAAGCAGTAAAGGCAAGGCTGTGATGCTTTTTGGCATCTGTAGGGCCAGGGAAGTTTATCCATATCAATCCATGTGTCTTGGTTTGACCAGCCCAAGGAAGTGAGCTGGCTGGGTTTGAGACTGGCATTTTATTGGACCAATGGAAAGCATTTTCTAGTTGTTATTCCCTCTGGAAGCAGCCGGGCAGGTCTCTTTCCTGCCGGCTGTCAGAGCACACACCTCTGCCCTCTCTGCCCTGGGCTGAGTGGGGCAGGGGGAGGCCCCGCGGGCCAGGCAGGCTCAGCTGATTTGGGAACATCTGCCAGCACAGAGTCTGCTCTGCTGCTGGCCCCAGCTGAACCTGCCTCTGGGAGCCTGGGCAGAGAGGGGGGAGCACGATGAGGCAGGATGGAGCACCTGATGAGACCGAGGGGTGCAAAAGGAATTTTGTGAATCTGTCCAACTTTCCCTCCTGGCTGCAGGCGACCAGTGAGCAGCTGCCTTTGGGTCTGGACCCTCTGAGAGCTGCCCCCCCCAGCAGGGCTGTGAAATCTGACACCATGGACTGCCCAGCCTGGCCTGGCACAGCTCCAGCACTGCTGGCCAGGATGGACACTGTCTCTTGTTAACTCTTTCAGTGCATCAGTGCACAGATGGGACCTGGAAAAGCCTCCATCCTCTCTCCAGTGAGAGAAAATTAGAATGTAGATATGTAAAGACCACATGAAATATCAAAGTCAGTCAAGAAAGAGTGAAAGTCCAGGTGGAAGGAGTGGGAAGTTGCTTTTAAGCCGTAAAACTCTTGCAATCTATGGTGGTTGGTTATAACATATTTAAATGTTTCCTTTAAACTACATAAAAAAAGTATGGGGGAGATAAAAGTTCAAATTGTAGACCTGAGTAAAGGAGTGAAATGTTAAAGGGACTGTTGATTTTATGAGAAGGTGAACAGAGAGATAAATTGATAGAGACTCTTTGCCCTCGAAGGAGAAGTGAATCTCTGTTCCTTGGAGGTGAAGGTGATCCCAAAGACAAAGAGAACCTTTGTTTTGAACAGTTATCTTTAAAAGAAGACCCCATACATCGATGTGGCCCAGAGACACAACTGTGAACATGGGAGGAGTTGCATGAGCGTAAAGGATCCGGGCAGTTGCTGTTCATGAAGAATGGATCTACAAGAGAACTCTTTTCTTGTGGGAGAATTGACCATAGCAAACGAGAGGTGATTTCTCCCCTAAGTAAACTGAAAAAAGACTGTTTTAGAAGTAGAAAATTGACTAAGATTTTTGAGTATTGTTTTCTTTACATTATTAGTTAAGAGAAAAGAAGGTGTGGGGAGAGAGGAAGACTGTTTTGAAAGTTCCATCCTCATTCCTGTTGTTTTCCTTTCTTTTAGTGTTACTTAATAAAGTCTTACTACTTTTAAACTTAAGCCTGCTTTGCTCTTGATTGGAAACTTTGAAATTGACAAAAATCAAACCAGAACAGAAATTGGTGTTTCTGCCCAGTTTCAAATTAAAACCACAGCACCATGCTATGTCATGCTGTTCTACCTGAGGTCAGTCTAGGGGACCTGAGTCCATTTTCTCTTTAGAATAAAACAAGAAACTGAAGACCTGGAATGCTGGATCCCTCAGAGGAAAAGGTGTTTTTCAGTATTATGAAAATAGAGAAGGGAAAAATGTTAGCATCAAATAAAGAGAACATGAGAAGAGATGGAAAGATAAATCATCCAGTATGCATTTGATTTATGAGTCTTAATATGACAGAAAGAAAGAAATTTTATATAAGCCCCAAGGGATTACTTGGAACTGAATCGGTCATATACTGAAAGAAATTGAACAGAGGATGACTCTTTTTTAGTGGACTGGTTTTAAAAAAATGAAAAACATTTTCAAAGTTGGACACAGCACAAAAAAGGCAAACACAGCAGGATAAAGCAAAGGAGGAATACCACAGAGGTTGATAGAAATGAAGATAAAACTCAAGTGTGCATTCAGCATAGAAATGAGCTAAATAAGAGATTAAATTTGAATTTATGGAGACTAATAAAAATGGATGTAAGCTCATTAATAGAAGATTATTAAAGTCCATCCAGTTATCTGCATACAAATAAATATATGATGCATTGAGCCTAGGTAGAATTATTTTAGAAGATAATAAAAATATATTAATACCATGGGATATAAATTGTTTTTAGCATAGACCAGCAGTGTAATGATGCTTGAGTAATTTAGACAGAAAAGGAGAATTAGAACTGTGATATATAGGTAGGAGGATGATTTTTCTAGTATATCTCTTGTGCATTTTTAGAAGTGATGCAGTTGAACAATCACCGCACGGGCTGTATTCAGAGAGGAAAAACATGGACTCCTTAGGTAATCACAGGTTTATAGGCCATTACTCCATTTTAAGATGGAGTGGAATAATTAAAGTGCTTATCTCAGCTAGGATGCAGCTTGTGTTATCTTATTTTATATATATTTGTGTTTGTATAGGTGGTGGAGGGAATGTTATTCTAACTAAATACTTAGCTGCAGTTAGACATTTCTCCAACAAACTTTATCCCCTGTGTTCAAAATTCCAGAGGCTGTGATTTAATCCTGCTTTTTTTTTTTTTTTCCCTTATTTTAATTTCTGTTCAGACCCTACTAGTATTACTTTTTAACTTGTCATTTTCAATTGAAGTTATCTCTTCTGATTCCTAAGGATAAGCAATCTTAGATATTGGTCAGGCTATCAGTACATTCAGTTTGTTCTCCAGGTGCCCAGAGGTTGGGAAGATTCACAAAAATTTCAAAAGAAGGCTGGGACATACAACTAATCCACTAGAATATCCCTTTCCTTGGAAAGGGTTAATGAATAATCTAAGAATTTGACATCAGTCAGTTAGCAACAATTCAGCATCAAGTATTTAAGCCATTTGCTCTTCAAGGTGAAAAGGAGAATTCATGGTGATCTTTTCACATGACCGGAACACAGGTATCTTACTCCTTTTTCCATTTTTTTAAACTATCATTTATATGCTCTTTTTCTATCTCTCTTAATTTGTTTTTCTTTCAAAGCTGATGCACATCTCTTTGATAACGATAAAAAGTAGCTAGATGCCTTCATGTTGTGTCCAGTCCAGGGGGGCACGCCAGCCCCATCCCCAGCTGCATTCCCCAGGGCTGCTGCTTTCATGCTGCTATCAGTCCTAGACCCATAGAAAGCAGAAATGCTCCCTGCTCTCTAGGTTCCTGACTTATCTGAGAGAAGGCCTGAAGAAATAGTCCCAGATAATACATTTTCATGGACCTTTATTCCTCTCTTAGGGAGTGCATCCAAGAGCCCGAACACCTGATTTCCAACCCTTTCAGCTGCATCCCTCCCGGGGATGTTCCCATTCCTGGGCTCGATACAATGGGGCAGGGATTGGCTACCTAGGGGCAGACCACCCAATGGAAGGTGTAAGCAGGGACAAACCATTTAGGAAAAAACAACTTTAACATCCATCCCCACACCTTTATTTGTCTGTGATTCCAGACCTTGGATGTTTGAACATATCTTTGGCTTTGTGTGTCTTTTCAGAGGAATTTTCAACATCCCTAACACAATACAACACAGTTGGTTCATAGTTTTCATATCACTGCTCAGAATCAAAAAGAAAAAAAAAATAAAACATGTCATTAACAAAAAATATCTTTGCTGTAACCATTACTTACTTGTACTCAATATGGCAATAGATTACAGGCATGCATCAGAATTTTGCCAGACTTTTACATTGTTAAAAGACAGAGGGTTAAATCTCTTAAAAGAGGTTTCTTTTAAGAAATCATGCTTTAACACATTTTTTTCTAAGAAATTAGAATGGTTTAACTCAGCAAGTGAAGACTGGAGTATGGCTAGTGTGTTGGAATAGGACAAGGAAGCAAGGAATAAAGGAAACAAATAAATTCTAACTTTGAAGATTAAAGCAAATTAGTCTGATATAACCATGAATGAATGCTGAAACTTGATGGATTTTTTTTTTTTCAGGCTTTAAGATTAAATTGAAAGATTCTGAAACATCTTTTCTTAAGATACAGAAATGTAAATGGCATGTTTATGGTGGAGTTTAGTAAGTTTGTAAAGGGCTGATAAGTTTCCTAGATACTGTTCTTGGGAGACTGTCCGAAATTAATTCATCTGGAGGAAAAGATCTGGGGCACATGAATGGAAGCCAGGCCATATCATTTGGTTTCAGAAGCAAAGGATGGTCTCTGGTCTGTTATATTAGTAATCTAGTTTCCAAGTCTTCACTCCTTTCTATTGACTTTCTTGTCTCTAGATGCATCTTGTTCTGGAGTTCCATATTTTCTTTCATAAGTACCATTTCTTCTCACAAACATCCTTAACTTGGCCATGACGGAAGGTCTGTGTATGCCCATTGTTCTTTCTTCCTTTGACTTTTGTTTACAGATTACTAGAGAAATGCTTTGAATCAAAAATATTTTTCATGACACCTCTACAAAATAAGCAGTAGCAAACTTGCATTATCTCCTCCCCTCCAGGGTCAGGCCAAACGTCTTTGGTTCTGAATTAGACATTTGTTTTGAGAGCTAGATAATGCAAACTTTAGTTTCTAGACTTAACACATTATTTTAAATTAAGGTAAGGAAAGAAGATTAAGCAGATGTCAATGCCCTGTGCATGAGTTACAAGAAAGCACAAAGTTTAGCATTCCAAAATCATCATCACCTGTTTATCAATATTTAAGGAGATATTTTTGTCTTCTTTCAGGAACGACAGGGGAAAAGATATTATCCTGTGGAATGATTGTAGAGAAACAAATAAAGAGAACACACAATCAAATGTGAAGTAGGGACAGATAAGAAACAAAATTTTGCGCGTTTACACTTTTATAATGTGAAGATAGCTTCAGCAACTCAACATTTTGCAAGAAAAAGTACTACTGCTTTCACAGTATACTTCTAGTGGAAGACACAAATTTGACATAAAGGTACAAAATGGTTGACATGAACTTATAAAATACATTCAGTATATTATCTGATACTGGAGATTTATATCCATCAGTAAAAGTATGTTGTCAGTCTGTGCATTCCAGTGGGATCTTGGCTAACTCATTGATTATTTTAATATATATGTCTCATAAATCAAAGATTCAGGTTGAATCAAAAAGAGTGAAAATCTCAAAGAATAGAACAAAGAGGACATTTAAAAATCCCAGATACACCCTTTTTGAAATATGGCCACTATTTGTGGGCAGAATTAAAATGAAATTTTAAACAGGCTATGAAAGGCATAATTTAATTTTGGCTCAGTAAATTTACTCATATGGCAAACAAGTATCTAGAACTGAAGAGAAACAATTTTGTCAAGATCTATTCATGCATTCAAAAAATGGTGAAGAAAGCATTAGACATTGGAGGGAAACCCAAATCAACTAGAAATCAAATTAAACACAAATATAAATAGAAATCATAGAAAAAGAAACAAAAATAGAAATATTGCAAAGAATCTTGAGTAAACCCAAAATATGTTCCCTTTCACAAGTGAATATTATATTCTTTAAAGGGAATTGAAATGTTGTTCACAGTAAAACAAACAAACACAACCAAACATCAGAAACACTGTCTAAAATAGCTGCTAAACAAGCCCATGTAAGAGGCTGAACGTCTTCTGCTATCAAGAAATTCTATGCATAAAAAAAATATTTGATCTACTTGTTTATCCTAGAACTTCAATTTTCATTGTGATTAAACTAAATTTAGTTTATTAAGGCAAAATTTTTCTATCACTGGGAGCTCATGCAACACAGTGAGATCAAGCCAGTATTTATGGTAAGAACATTTTTGTGAGAAGCAAACAAAAAAATCAAAACCCCTCCACAAACATGCAAATCATTAACTCCTATCCATCCTCCCTGAACTTCCTTCTCAGCCCCAGGTCCTTTGACTGCTCAGGCTAGAGCCAAGGAAGACCCATCATCTCCACAATGTCAGAGACTGAGATGTCTCATACCTCAAACATTGATATAAAAGTTTTTCCTATCATAGCAAAAAGCTGTATAAAGAAGCTGCAAGTAAAGAAGCCTCCCAAAAGATACCTGACTGGTACCTCGGACTGTAAGTTAAACCACCTAGATAAGATGCTATTGTCCAATCATTACAGCCTAGGGAAAAACAATGAAGGCTGAGGCAGAGGACTGCATCCACAAGTGGTTTGTTGTGAAAGCCAAATGCAGCAGAAATTCTTCCCTGGCTGAGTTTGGGGTGGGGGAGACAACAGCCCATAGAGACCAGGCTTCCTCTAAACAAGGAAGGGGGGGAGGTTTCAGGAGTAACCCCTGGTCAGAAACAGTGAATGCCCACCTTCCCTTACACAAATTGGCCCAGCTGTGGAATCCCCTTATTCCAGAGGTCACATGCATGGGACACTGATGTGAGAGGCAGCTGAGAGGGTATCATAATCCAGATACAATAGATTTTCATCATGACATAGATATCATGACAGATATTCAAAGACCCTCTGAAGTGCTCCCTCCCCCCCACCCCGAGTCATTCCTGAAGCCTTGCAGTAGAGGACTGTAGGTGATGCAACAAATCCAGAGTCTGTTGTAAGAGACAATGGCAAGCTCCCTGCCCATGGAGGTGTGTAGGTGTTCCTACCTGGCCTGAGCATATATTAACCCATTAGATTCTGTGCTATTTTTTTGCAGAGCAGGGGACCTTCACCACCAAGAAGACCAGCTGGGGAGGATCAACAGAGCATTGTTTGGATCCGCAGAGCGGTGATACTTTCCTTATTCTGCCCCTGTCATTCTCTTTCTGTGCCCCCACCTATTTTCTATTTCTTTCTTTCTCTCTCTCTCATATTTTCAATCAAATAAAACCCATACTATTGTCACTGGCGTATGGTCTCATTTGCACCTTAATTCGGGCAGAGGAATTTCTAAGGACTTTAGCAACCAGCTCTTGGCACATGGTCTGGGAAGATCACATTCCACAGGGCATTTGGCAACAACTGGGCACAGAGTAGAAGGCAGATAGCCCTACCTCTGGCATTTAAAAAGCCTAAAATTCTGCAAAAAATTCAGACCTGAAGTTAAGAATATATATTAAGGTACATTAAGGCGGAGATAGAGATGTCTACTGATGTTAGTGTAGTGGCTCAAATTCTCCCAATTAAGGAAAGAAAAACTAGAATAATTTGCTGTTAAATAAATGCTGAAGACAAAAACAATCACCAGTTATGCATACAATCCTTCTATATGTGCACTGACCACTGCAAGAGGCTGAATGATAAGTAGGTTCAAGTATTAGCCCACAGGATGGGGAAGATGAAAATCAAACCTTTTAGAAGTTAAAATTTTGATTTTCATAATGCCCGATTGTTTTGTAATGATACCTCACAGAAGTAAGAATCCAGAACCAACTAAGGAAAACAGCAGCTAGATATTGGAGGTTTTTTTCCCTTGTGACACTTTGTTTCATATTTTCAGTAAAAGTGTGGTTAACAGGAAGAAATTGCATAAGTATTTCTTCTGAATAATGATTTTTCACTTTCCAGTCAGCTACATGCAAAATAAAGACCAGAGAAAAATAAAGTTGATTGAGAGAGAATAAGTCTTGTCATCCCTGAAAAACTCACCTCATTATATCTCTAAGATACTATCACCATTATATTAATAATCATCATCTCTAGGATGTAATAGATTTTTTATCTAAGAGACTGAACAAGCTTTAAAACCCATTTTCTCCATTTCCTCTACTTGCTACACTTTTTTTTCATGCTCTGAGGAGTCCCGGATCGTATAAACTCGATTACTTTTGGATGAAACTAAACTTCCTAAGCACACATAACATTTTCCAGTTGTTAATGTGCTTGCATTGCAGGAGCATTCTTGAGCTGCTCCAGAAGAAAACTCTCAAAAGAGCAGTGTGGAAGTCAGGTTCTCAGCACCAGTCATTTGTTTGTATCTGTCCTGTGATCATACAACATGCTTACATAAAGCATTCCTCAAATCAGTGCTAGGATCAAGGATAGTTAACAATTATCTTCTCAGTCAATAGCTGTTAGCTGCCTCAGAACCTCTGAGTGTGCAGGAATATTCTGATGTAAAAGATTAAGAAACAGAGGAATGTCAATATCTACTGTCAGTTCAAAATTTTAACACAACCCGGCTGCATTCCTTGCAAACAATACCCTGCTTCATGTTATGTTTTTAACTTTGCTTTTATTCAGTCTTAAATACTTTGGCTCTAATTATAGGGGAAATAAGATATAATTCTTGTAAATAACAGTTTGGACTATTAATTTCAGTTTAATGAGGCTATATTGTTACTCAAAACTTGGGTATGCTATTTGATTTGGATCTATTTTTAATTTTAGTCCAATGGATTTTAAATCAGGTCACTGACCAGTACATTTGCACATTCTCAATAAAAGCAAATTTACCCACGTTATGCTTTGAGGAGCATTCCAATGTAGCAGCAAGCTCTAAGATTGTGTTATAAAATTTTGCAGATAAGGACATATAATTTTATCTGAATAGCAATACTAGTTAAATATACCATGTCAGTACAGCTCTTCTCACTCCTGTTCTTTACCATTTAGCAGCAAAAATTCCTGACTGACAGTTAAAATAGCTGTGTACTGAGCTCTCAAGAGTTAAGGAGGTGAAGAAGTGGGGCCAATTTTTTTAAAAATTCTTTAAAAAAATGCAACAATATCTAACTTCAGGATTTTTGCAGCATTTGCTAAGTCTGATTATTTTTCAGTTCCTAGTATTAGTACTGATGCAAGTTGCTATATTGAACCTAAAATAAATTTCTTATGAAATGTTTGGCCTTCTATATTTTTTTTTGGTATTTTTGCTATGACAAAAAATGTTTTAGATGTAATTCGACATTGCCAGATTTCTAAGATAGAGATATTTAATTTGTGGAGTTATTGTTGTTGTTGTTATTTTATTCTACTTGTTATAAGGCCAGCCAGAAATTCTTATAGTTTTACAACCTGTGTAATATCCCAAAGGAGTAAAAGCTTTGAAAGACACATTTAAATAACCTTTTCAATTAATTCATATAAATATAAACATAAACATCCTAAAATACTTGTCAAAAAACCTAGAGATTTTATGTTAATATTAAAGAAGTCTTTGATACTATATTAGCAAAGACATAAAAGTCATGCAATGAGATGTGATTCTCTGCTACAATGATCAAAGTGGAATTTAACTTAAGGAAATCTAACCTTTATCAAAAAATTATTCAGATGAAGAGATATCTGACCTAGAAAGAAAGCTCCCAACAACTATAAGTTGATACTATAATTCCATAGTAACTATAAACATGTTCTTTCAGTTGAATAGCTGGAGCTAAAAACAAAAAATCCAAGCACTTGAATTTAAATATTGTACAAAAATATAATTTCCAGTATGTTAAGTATCAGACCTTGAATAACAACATGCCAGTTATCTGCTACAGAAGAATTTTTTTACAAATATGAATTATAAGATAGAAAGTATTTTACATTTCTTTTCATTTAAATATTGCTGGCACTGAGGTTTTTTTTTTCACTCTAACATAATTAGATGTCATGTTATTACCATAAGTTTTAACTAATCTAAGACATGTAAGTTGTGTCCAATATTGTGGACTTACAACCCAAATAGTTCTCTGATTCAGTGATCCACAAATCGCTGCTTCTCCATGGTGGGCAGGATGTGTGCTGTGTCTTATCTGTTGCATTGTTAGCCACCTTCCCAGTGGGTGGAGGTGCTCTTCTGCTGTAAACCTTCATCCCCACGTGGGTAGGGATGCTGTTTTTGATGGTGTGGCTCAATGTAGGCAATTAATAAACCTAAAGAACATATAATAAAATTATCCTTTTCTTTTGAGAGAAGAGAGCTGTTATACACTTTTCTAAGTTTCTGGGCCCAAGGCAAGAGAAAATAATTTATAAGGGACCACAAGGACTGCACAATGAAGAAATGGTTTGGAAAACATCTTTTTCTTACCTCATAGCCCTCATATTAAAGGACCTTTTTAAGTAAAAAAAAAAAAAAAAATGCTCTGGTCATAGACATAAATGATATAAGTAAAGTCAGAGCAATAGTAAAATCAACACCTACTGTTGCTCCAATGTGTTCAAGCTCTTCTCTTCAAGAGTAAGATGGGGCTTTTGAGTAACCTGGGGTAGTGGAAAGTGTCCCTCTCCATTGCAGGGAGCTTGGAACTGTATGATTCTTAAGGTCCTTTCTGACCCAACCCATTCCATGATTCTGTAATCCAGAAACATCTTGTCTGATGCCTGAGTAAAAACACAGGAGAAATAATAATTATCAATAAAATATTAGAACAATAACCACAATAAAAACATTTTTTTCCTTCTAAACTTCCTCAAATTCTGGGAAAAGGACATAACACACACATATTATACAATAATCTGACAGTTAAAATATCTCATGGCTGTTTTAATATGCAAAGTAATTTTTACTTAAAAATGGTTTTTATCTTTTCCTAATAGGAACCATTTTAGGAAAAATAGATGCAATTAGGAAAAATAATATTATATTTTCTCACATATATTAATCTATTTCCTATCACATTAATAAAGATTGTCAGGGCATAAGGGAATGATCTGGTTACAAAAGAATATTAAAATTTGAAAATAGGTTCATTAAGGATTTAAAAGAAGTGAAATCTAACTGACATTCAACTTTTATGTTCTAATTACATGATGATTGATCAGTTATCACCATTGACTCCTGTCACATGCACTAATAAAAATCTCTCCCAAGTGCACAGTAAAGTGCCACAACTTTAACTGAACTACATAGCCAGCAATTTTTGATTTAAACATTTTTAGTAGTCTTGGTTGCATTGTTCAGAGTTTGGTTTTGATTTGTTTTTTAAGTTATATTGATAGGAGAACATTAGAGATTCCTTCCAAAATATTTAAAATAATAATTAAAAAAAAAAAAAAAAGAAATCTAGCTGATTCACAAACCTAATTCAATGAGCTTTAGTTAGTTTCTAGACTACCGCAATAGCTTCAGAAAAATCTCCAGCAGAATCCTGCCAATGGGGCCATGGTCCGCAGTCCTTATACTGGCTTGGAGGAAATTTTCACTTCTTTCAGACAGCTCTGACAGGGAGTTTAGAATTGATATGCCATTGAATTAGTAACATTCCAAGTTATCAAACCTGCAGATGATTCATTTTTTTCTCTTCTCCCCTTATTGAACAAGTGATACAGGTGTTATTGATGAAATGGTCATATGCTACTCCATCATGTGGAGCATTGCAGGTCAGTCTGTAATTTATGCATTTTACGCAAGGAAGAAAAAAACCAAAACCTCCAAACTATTTTTAGAGTGACAAATGTCAACATTCAGCACCTCGTGATCAATTTTAATTCCTGTGTGATGTAAACACATATGTTAATTCCCTGTCATTACTGTGATTTCAGTAAATATAATTAAAATAAATATGTATCTGCAGTTAATTTACAGTTGTACCTTAGCTATTACTGCCATTTCTGATTCTAAATGTGTACCTAGCTGTAAACAGAATATAGAAATTGCACAGCTAGTATTTACTGTACTAAAATACCAAACAGTTCTTACAGTTTAGGACTGGAACTGAGTAGTCTCCTGTATTTAATGAAAAGATGAAGTGAGGAGAAAGATTTCATAAGCAAGATATTCTCATACAAAAGCAAATGGTTTGCATTCTTGGTGTCTGCAGAGATTATCTTTACAAAAGATATTATCCTCAGTAAAGGTTAAAATAAAATTCAGAAATTGGTTGCTAACAGCTATAACTGTATACCAAAAATAGGAATCAGAACTATTAACAAGTACATATAATTTTGAGAAAAGCAGCAAATTAAATTTTTATTTTGGAAAAAAATTATAGACTTCCATTTCTTTTTGTTTGAACCAAAAATGTAAAGACAAAATTCCTATAAATTTTACAAGACCCTGAAAACAACATGAATCAGTTTTGCCTGTAGAGGAGATTAATTTTTTTTTTTTTTTTCTTATAATCAGTTTTAGGCACATTTTTTTTCATTTTTTTTGTTGTAGGAATAAAAACAGCAGGTTTAAAAGAAAAAAACTTCATGCTTTAGATTCTGAGATTTGACCTTAGCTGAGAAAAGGCTGTGACGCAGTGAGAAGATGCAGAACTCTGCAGCTTTGCAGAAGGGTTTATTAGCCTTGTAGGGTGCACTTGGATTTATAAGAAAAGCTTTGGTTGTGCTTCAGGATTTTAATTCCTGACTGCCATGGTTCTTGCCTGTTCTCAAGCACAATAGCATTTATGCTGCAGAAGAGGCATTGTGAAAAATTCCTGTGCAGCTCTTCTGCAGGCCCCCTTTAGGTATTGCCAGGTGCTCCAAGGTCTGCACAGAGCCTCTCCCTCTCCGGGTTCAACAGCCCTAACTATCTCCTCAGCCTGTCTCCACAGGAGAGGTGCTCCAGCACTCTCATCAATTTATTAGCTTTCCTCTGGATTTTTTCCATCAGATTCGTGTCTTTCTTGTGTAGTTATCAGTTTCTTTTTTTATATATAGGTACATTGTTTATAAGTTGTGAATTCTGTTTTGGCTTTCACTGCACCACCAATATTCTTTCTTGTGTTAGAAAGCCTGCACTTGGTAAGCAGACTGTGTAAGAGTTGTTTGGGAAGATTCTACTCATGAGTTCTTTAATCCTTGTTCACAGATGATGAACCCAGAGGATACTGACTGAGCTAAATCAATGCCTTCTCTCTGGGGGCCAGAGGGAAGAATCAGCAGTGTTAAACAACACTTTCAAGTTTCAACATTGTCAAAACATGAGTAATTTTTCTTTATTATCTTCCTTTCATAAAACATATTTTTCACTTTTTTTTTTACCATTTCAGAATTCTAGAATCATCTTTACTGAATGCATTTTAATTATCTTCCCTGGAAAAAAGCTTCGCAATGACAGTGTCCATGATCACATCTATTTTTTCATAATTAGACCCTGCTGATGGCTTCTAGTTGCTCCACTAACAATGAAAGCACCTTCTTCTGTTTGCAGTGTCTTAAAACAGATCTGAGCCTCTATTGCTTAGCACCCATCTGGGCTAAGAGTAGCTTAAAAGTTAGCAAAATACAATCTCTGATAATTTCACCTATTACTGAAATGCATCATGCAGCAGCCTCATTACCTAAGGCCACATGGGTTTCTATTAGAAAATTATTTGTTTATACTTACACTCAAATTTTCCAAATTTCAAACTTTAATAAAGTAATTTTTCTGACTGTTTTCTGCCCAAGGCATTTTTGTGTGTTATGGGTGAAAACACTTCAACTTTTAAGTACAGTGAGCAAAACAAATACTCTGTCACCATTATTTAAACATTTTAGAATAAATTTAATACCTGTGGTTTGCAATAAACCCTTGATATTTGACAAGGAAAGTCTTGGAACAATAAATGAAAGCCCACATCTATGTGTAAACTAAGCAAAATGAGTTTTAAATCCAGATATTCCCAAGTTTTCTTGGTATCAGGTGTGCATCTATAATAAAGGAACTGAAATAAGGAGGAATATGTTAAAAAGTTCTCAGTGATTATGTTTATAGGATAAAACAGGAATTCATTTCATTCATCTGATTTGAGCAACCAAAAGACCAACAGAGAGGTAATGAATGGCTTTGCCTTGCTTATAGAGGAAGGCAGTATAAAGACAAGCAGTCAGACTTATCCTGCTTAGGGGAATCTGGTTTTGTATTTGGAGCTTCCAAATCCTAGTGATTGTCTCCTTGGCTTCTTTTTCAGTGAGTAAGAATTATTTTGGAAGAAGAATATTAGAGCCCCTGGCTGTGAGTAGTCTTGTAGACAGCAGGGCTTGACCCAGAGAACATTTAAGACCATGACTTTACTAGTACACAAGAAGCATCAATCAAGAATGACCTGTCTAGGCAAAACACTTGCATATATTCTATTAAATTACCCTCCAATATATAAGATAGCTGAGTGCTAGTTGTCTAGTGAGAGTGGTCCATGGCCCACACTAACCCTGAACCATGCCAAGAGATCTTTTGAGAAAGTGTGAGATGAAAAAATCATGTTCCGAGATGCTCTGGTAACTCACAAGATGAAGTTCCAGTGTGCAGAATCATTCCTTGACATTATCATGTTTACTAGTGAAGCAGCAAAAATGCGTAGTTAAAATGTACTGTAGACTTTTATGCCTTTCACCAGGATTTATATTTGTTTAGTTAACATTTTCTAATTTAGTTAACATTTTCTAATGTTCTCAGAGATGAAGATAAACATCTCAAGAGATATCTGACTGTAAGAGCACATGGACAATATCCAGTGAGATACACGGCAGAGAAGAGTTTGCTTAAGTGCATCACAAGAAAGGCCTAAGTTTGACAACAATGTCAGTAATGTAAGCCTGAATCTCAGACAAGTCCAAGTTTCTTGCTCTGTCTCTCATTTCTGAATCTGTATTTGATGATATACAGTGTTTGTATAAAATCCAGGAATAGTGCTGTGAGCACAGAAAAGAAGACTCATCATCCATCTAAGAGCAATGTTCTTCCTTGCAAAGTCATGCTTATTCTTGTATGGTCTTATTATTTGGCAAATCTTGCACATTTGAACAGCATTGTAGAAAGTGCAAATCAGTGCCAATGTTTTTCTACCTAGAAAAGACCATTTTCTCATGGTTCAAATACTCTCATGTAGAGCATGGGCAGGAACACAGAAGCTGAGAAGGGAATTCTATTGATTCAGAAGAACTTCAAAAGAAACTGGTAACCACAGATGTATTGTGTGAAGTACAAGGTACTATTGGTGTGAGTTGAAATATGCTCTGAAAATTCAGCCTGAACCGTGTTTGTATTGGAAAGGACATTAAGAATCATCTATCTCCAACCTCCCTACAATAGGCAGGGACAGTTTCCACTAGAACATTTTGCTCATAACCCCTCCAGGCTGATTTTGAACACTTCCAGGGATTAGGCATGCACAGCTTCTCTGGGTAACCTGTGCAAGTGACTCTTTACTCCCACAGTAAAGAATTTCTTCCAGATAATCTAAACCTACCCTCTTTCAGTTTAAAGCTATCCCCCCTTGTCCTGTCACTACATGTATTTGAGAAAAGTCCCTCTCCAGCTCTCTTGTAAGTCCCTTTATGTACTGACTAGGCACTAAAGGCTGCTCTAAGGTCTCCCCAGAACCTTTTCTTCCCCAGGTTAAGCAGCCCCAGATCTCTCAGCCTGTCCTCATAGGAGAGATGCTTCAGCCCTCTGATCATCTTTGTGGCCTCCTCTGGACCTGCTTGAACAGGACCATGCTGTTCTTTTGTTGGGTGTCCCAAAGCTGGACACAGCCCTTCATGTGGGATGTCATGAGAGTAGAGTAGAAGGGTTGCATCAAATTCTACTTGTTTTATCTTTTTACCTGATATATTCTTTCATCACACTTTGATATGATAATCTTTCAGAGAAAAGGAAAGGAAACAAATTAAAAGAATTAATTCTTTTTTCTGACATTAAATTATCAGCCTTATAGATAAATTCACATACTTTGAAACTTCCCTCCCCAAACAGGTCATCTGTAGGCATGGAGAAAGATAGGAAACAAAATAATATGCTCCACTTACATATTCTATTTTCTGTGTAGCTTTATAATGTGAAAATTATTCAAGAGAAATGGTTTCTTGGATCAAACCGAGCTGAAAAAAACATTAGTGATTGCCTAAAGCAACATAAATAAAAGAACAAAGTTATGGTTTTTATTCAGTGTTTGACTTTTGTTCTTGTTTTCTTTTCCATTGCTGAACTACACTTCTCAACAAAAAAAAGAAGACCCTGGGTGTTTGCAAGTCTTACATAATTTCACTTGGGGACTGTAAGCTTTAGTTCTCCAAAATCTATGCCAAATACAGGCAAAAACACAAAGAGAAAGATCAAGCACCAAGAAGCACTGGAATGTTTCCAATTTTTAATTTTGCTCTAAAGGAAATACAAACTTCAGCATATAGACATAAAGTCTACACCCTTGTAAATAAGTCTTCAAGACAACCCATACAAGACTGCAATAAGAAAGTAAAATGAGGAAGTTCAGATGCAAGGGTAGTACTAATGAAAAGAGAGACAGCTTTTAAGACAAGGGTCTTCTCAGCTGAGGTGTTTACAGAACCTGTACACATACATCACCTGTAGCACTCATGAAACTGAGGGATTTACAAATAATTTACAGGACACACATCTAAAAATATGGTAATGATTATCTGTCACAACGTGCCAAGCAACAAACAGACCACCTTATCAACTTTGATTTCCATTTTCATCAGTGTAACCTTGAGCATGCCCTAGACCTGTATAAACAGACATTCTGTTAAGTATTGTAAGTCTTATTTAAATGAAGTGAAAAAGTAATAATTCCACATATTGCAAAGCAGTTAGTGATCTCATTGTCCCCTTGTGTTGTATGCATATTTGTTTATCAGCATGAAGCAGCTTCTTATCTCTTTTCAAAGCCCAAGGCAAACAAAGTAAACATTTAATTAGAAACATCAGTTCCTAAACTTATTGGCATTTTTGACTTACAATGAACTCCCAGATCACTGACAAACACACAAACAACACAACTTTCTCTACACTTGGATCTACTGGCATGGGAGAAGTCATTAATATCACTAATGCCTGTTCTTATACAAACTCCTTTATTCCAATGTCATTCGTGGAAACATTAAGCAGACATGGATTGATGGTTTAAACAGATAATCTCAACATTGGTTTTTAATCCCCTGAATATATATGCAAATGGATGATGATGACGTTAATGAAAATTTTGTCTACATAAACCTTGCCCTCTAATGGGAGAGGAGGAACAAGAGCTACTCAGAATTTATATTTGGATCCCATGGGCCATAACCATTTTAAAGGAATGGGTCTTATTTTGCTTTTATGTAGTGCTTTGATTAACCTTCCATCACTTCATGGAGTTTGAGGCTTCGGGGATCTTCATCCAGACTGATTGCCTGGATAACACAGACTATTTGTTTTCACGCAGCAACCCTTTTATTAGTACAAAAAAAAAAAAAAAAAAAAATCCCAAATGTTTTATGTTAAAGCATTTTGCTTCATAGAGGCTGAGACTGTTGCATAGTACCACAATGAAGCAGAGAAGCTCAGTATCACTTCAGCACCCCAGAGCAGCAGAGAACAAAATAGAGGATATACACTTCAATAATCCTGCAGGATACTCTCTGCTTCAGGTTGCCAAGGAGGACAAAAAGAAGGAACTCTGAAGCCCTGTGAATATGAACGGCAAAAATATTTCTTTCCACTTCTAGCCCTGACAGTTTCTCAGCCTGTATTTTTCTTAACACAAATGATTGTTTTATTCCTCAGACAGCTGACATGGTTGGTCTCAGGGCACTGCCTTACATTGTCTTGGTCATTTCTGAGGTAAGAGTGAGCAAACTAAAAAAAAAATTAAACACCCCACCCCCAAACAGCAACAAAAAACCCCACCCAAACAACTAAAATAACACAAAAAAGCAAACACGAAAAAAACCCAACCTCAACACACATACACAAAAAAAAAAAAAAAAAAAAAAAAAAAAAAAAAAAAAGCCCACAATAAAAAGGAAAATCAAACACACAAAACACAAACAGAAAACAAAAAACCTTCCTTGATTGTGCCTAGAGAAAATTTTTCTTGCAAATCCTAGAGAAAATATTAGAAATATTGTTTTCTAATACCATGTGTCCTAATGCTGAACTGCCCTTCTTTGGGCAATATGAATGCTCTCAAAAGGTGAAGTAAAGCTTCTTTATTTCTTTTTTTTTTTTTCCCTTTTTTTATTATCCAAACTCATTTATATTTCTCTGAATTATGGTGAGTCCAGGACCTCCCCAATGTTTAATTACCTGCACAGCAAGTAAAATTCATCTTACCTTAAAGCTTATTTTTTTCTAACATAACCACCAGTCACTAAATCCTGTTTTGACTTTTTCTAGGAATGTTAGAAAGTTTCCACCCATCAGATTCACTTATGTGTGAAATGATCTTTGAGGCTGCTTTTCAACAAGCTGAGAGGGTTGAGCGCTATAAGTCTCACATTGTTTTGCAATTCATAGATCATTTTGAGTGCCTTCCTTCAAGCTGTCTCAATACATCCCCCTTAAATTACAGAGGCAGATGCAATGGATTATCATTTCAGCCTCTACAGCAGTGCAGCTAGAGGCAAGCTCAGGACCCAATTTCTACTCTACCTATACAAGGATCACATTACTCCTCCTTGCCCCCAGCATTACACTGTGGAAGACACAAGGAGCTGCCTATTCTGGGTATCTTAAAGCCTTATTTTCCAAGATTTACATTCTCACCCTGCAGACTGTCTTCATTTCTTACCTAGACTAAGTTATTTTTCAGTATTTAAGTGCCTTTTTTGGAGCATCTGAACCCTTAGCCTGCTTTTTCTATTTCTGCATGAGAATATTCAGGCCTCATGGGGTTTTTTTCCACTGATAGTCATGTCATGGCTGGACTTGCCTGGTAAATTGCTTCATGATCATAAAGGAAATATTATATAAATAAATACTAAAATGATAGTCCAAGGGTAGGCTTCTGTTATTTGCAACAAATAAAAGGTAAATTTAGAGATTTGGAGTAGACAAGACTTTAATCCATCTGATAGAACTCCTGTTCTTTCTATGGTCAAAATTTTTAATTATTTTGACATTGGAAACCTCGTTATACCACACAATATAAATAAGCATAATGCATCCAAAAGTAGTCCTTAGTATAGGGTTATAATAATATTTTTAAGCATTAGAATTTTTCACTAAGTTCTAAATGTACATGAAACAGGAAATCAAGAAAAGACAGCAGGTCTGCTTGAAATATTGAGATGTTATCCGATTGAGCAGGGGTGGGAAACAAACAAGAAATGTATAGACGTGATAGGCTAACACCATGACACCTCAGAGTCATGAAGGTGATTAAATGATTGGAGCATCTGACATAAGGAGTATCTGACATAGGGAGAGGCTTAGAGGTCTGGGAATGTCAAGAGAAGACTCAGAAGGGATCTTATCATTGTGCAGAAATTCCTGATGAGAAGGAGCAAAAACTCTTCGCAAAAATTTTCACTGGCAGAAAGAGAGGCAATGAGCACAAACTGAAACACCTGGGTACAGCAAAACTCCTTTTTAGTGCAAGGATGGTCAAACAGCAGAACAGATGGGCCAAGGAAGTTGCAGAGTCTTGATTCTTAAGCCCAACAGGGCACGGTCATGGATAACCTGCTTTGGCCTTGCTTGAGCTTGGAGTGGATTATATCCATCAGATCCTTCCAACTTTGATTGTTCTATGTTTCTGTGCTTCCATAAATATGTCACACCATTTTAGTAGTCTTTAGTCTATCAGTCCCTAATATTTCCTTGAATCTTTCTCTTTTTAGCCAATAAGAACAATTATATATAACTTACATGAATTACTACCTGCTCTATTTTCTGATGAGATGCCAGATTGACTGACTGAATACTGCCAGCAGCATCCAAAGCTCTGAGGTAATGTAATTTTTTTTTTTTTTATATAATCCACATAATTCTTGGGATTTTTTTTAAAAAAGCCACTGATAAAAGCTAGATTGGAAAGACTAGAAGAGAGATGCTTTCAAGAAACAACACAATAAGTAGGAGAAAAGTTTCAGAGCTCTCTATTTAATTAGGGCTGCCCAACATATCTGAATTTCTCCATGTTTAATATTTACCTTGTACCAGAGTTAATATATTTTTAAAGCATTGGGTTCAAGCTTGGAACATTGTGTTGCCATTTGATACATTCACTCTGAAGTTCAGCTCTGGTCTCAGTGCATTGAGACACACCTTAACCTGCAGTTGTAGTAGAGTCATTTCAAGCTGACTGGTAAACTCCAAAGCCTTTGACTTCTGTGCATTTCTATTTTTAAAACTGGACTAGAAGTTCATTCATGGGATACTCAGCATCTCAGTGTCCTCAACTAAAATGCAAACAGGAGACTCTCCTACTAATTTTTAAGATAATTTTGTGTGTATATGTATGTATACGTGTATGTGTATTTGTATGTGCATGAGCATGTGCATGTGTATGTGTATGTGCATATGTATGTGCATGTGTATGTGCATGTGTATATGTGTATGTGCATGTGCATGTGTATGTGCATGTGCATATGTATGTGCATGTGCATGTATATGTGTAAGTGTATGTGCTCCAGCAGCAGCAGAGGATGTTGGGGAGCTCTGTGAGGGGAGGCCAGGCCTGCCTTGTGCCAGACAGAGCCCATTCCAACCAACCCACTCCAGTACACAGCTATCTCCACGGATGGGGTGGGAGCGCTTCTGGCAAAGTGTACATAAGAAAGGGCAAAAATTATACAGAGGTAGTTAGGATTGAGGGGGGAAAGTGAGAGAAACAGCCCTGTGAGATGGGGACAGGAGGAAAAAGAAAGAAGGAGCAGGTATTCCCAAAGGGACTGCAGCTGTGGAAGACGTTCACGGAAGCACAGATTTATCATAAACACTTAAACTTCCTTAGCTCTTTCTGTAATTTATGCCAGCAAAAGTATTTCAAAAGGCTTTCCACAAGGCAAAAACACACCCACAAAAAAAGTTGAGACGTATGAAGTGGCAAAAAAACTCCAAAATATCTGGACTACAGACCATCCTGCAACCCCTATTCTGTCATGGGAAGAACAGAGGTGCCTGCTGCAATAGCAATGGGAGAAGAGGATGTGTCTTTTGAACCTGAGAAAGAAGAATCTGTTTGTTTTCTCTCGCTGCTTTAATGTTTGTTCTTGGTCTTGTTGCTAATTTCCAATACCCAAATTAATAATTAAATATTCATATCAGTTGGACAATAAAATAAATTAATTTTCCCAAGTTGAGGGGGTTTTTCTTCACACAAGGGTAATTGCTAAATTATGTCCCTGTCATTATCTCAACCCATGGATTTTTTCACTCTCTTTTACCCATTTTTTTCTCTGTCCCATTGAGGAGAGAAAGGGACAGAGGGAGGGAGGGAGGGAGGATGGAAGGAAGGGAGTTGCCACACAGGGCCTTTGCTGCCAGTGGAGGCCAGTCTGCCACAGACCAGAGGCTTCCAATATAGATCTAGATCCTTGAAACCTCAGATTGAGGAGTGCAACAAGAACACTTGATCAGGCATTTGATTGTGTTCACAGTGTTTGTTGGGAAAAGTATCAGTAACACTGTTAGGAGATGCTCCTATTTTATGCAGAGTTGTTTTTAGTTTCTTTCTCAGTATAGGTAATTTGTTCTAAAGAGTGCATAAAAATTCCAGTTGATGTTGCCTTTTGACAGCATGTTAGCACCACAGCCAACTGCAAAGATCTGGCATGGTAAATGTCTAGCTTATCCTGATGAACAGAAGCAGTAGAGAGAGATTCAGTGAAGCTTCTCTAATTATACCCTAATTTATATATCTATTTTTTTCTATAAACATTGACCCCTTTTGTTCCCACAATACCATTCTAAGGGTCAGTATTCTACTTTTAGCTAATCAAATAATCATGGTCCGTAAGGGGCAGGAAACCAGGAACAAGACATCTTCTGTTTGTCACTGAGAGTTTTAGTGCTTAGAGTTTAAAGAGTGGGGCTGGATTGCTTGGAGGCAAAACCATGGTCTTTGCATCATATCCCTGAACTGCATGCATGGGTTAAGCTCAGAAGCTCTTGGAGATTGCCTGCGGATCTGGGCTTAAAGCTGACCTTTTATTTGAGTGCAAAAATTAGTGAGCATTGAAGCCTTGGTAATGCTTAAGAACTTTTTCAATTTTTTTTTTTTAATTGAAGTACTGTGAATGGAAAAGTTGGACTTTGTTTTGTAGTGCATTTTTCAGGGAAGTTGCTGTTGTTATTGTTTGTCGCTTGTATTTCATTGGGTTCCAGAAGCACAATACCCTGGTCCTCAAGTTTACACAGTATTCCTAAGAGAGAGAAATATTGCTGAAAAACAGTGAAGTCTCAAAGGTCCCAAGACTTAGTGACTTCAAAAATGTTAAGATTTCTTCCACAGAAATAATGCTTTTAAGGCTTATTGACAACTGCTGATTCAGAAATACATTCAATAAAACAGCTAGTCACTTGAAAAAGTGTCAGTAACAAATAATGAACTCTCCATTAGGAATGAAAACATCTGGTCATCCTAAGATGTGGAGTAAAAACTACAGCACTTAAGGCCAAGTTCCCATTGTCTTCTGAATATTTTATCATAAACATCCAAACTTACTCAGCTCTTTCTCTAATTAATGTCAACAAAAGCATTTCACAGGGCTTTGTCACAAGGCAAAAACACAAAAGCAGTTAAGTGCATGAAGAGTGTAATATATAACTAAAATAATGACTATAAACTAAATGTGCTAGAGAATAAATAATTTATAACCAGACCTGTCCAACTGTCTTAGTAAAGCTAAAAAGACAGGCATATTTTTATCCAAGAGACTCCTATGAAAAAAATGCATTCTACCACAAAAATAACACTAAATCTCAGATGTTGCTTAGAGCAGACAAAATGAAAAGTCATGATATATTAAAAAAGCATTGTTGAAATACTGTGTAGTTCTGTATTGCAGCTATGAGGTGTAGTGTCTTGGTTCGCCCATTTAATTTGATGCTATGGGATAAATTAATCTAAATAAATAATTTGTTTCAACCGACACTGCCTGGAAGTGCCAAACAGCATGCACATGTTTGTCCATCATATCACCATTTCTGTTTAGGCTGAGAAGATTGTGAGGACTTGCACATTTTTTGATACGTCTATCTGTGTAAAACTATTATATACAAAATAAGTAAAGCCAATACTGCTGTTCTTGTTTAATTTGATTAAAAGATTGAAAGCAGATGAGCTGTGGTAAAATTAAGCCACAGATAATCCACAACACATATTGCATCAGTGTATTAACATACTCTCCTTCTCATTTGAGTAAATTATCCCTCATTTAGTGATGTGTTATGCTGCCAAACCACTTCCAAGCAGTTTGTTTTATCTCTACTTAATCTCACAATTTAGACATCCCATAAAAACTAAACATGAGTGCAGACTTTGAAACCACAGAACTGGGAAAGGAACTGTAAGAGCCTGCTCTTACAGCAGAGCAGAGAGAATTTTCTTCTATTATTCATTCAGCTGGGAATGAACACACGGGGACAAATAGGAAAAAAAAAAAGGGAGGGGGCGGGGGGGGGAGGAGGCACTCTGTCAGTTTATAACAGCAAAAGAGGGCACATTTAGGAAAAGACACTCGAGAAGCCTTAGACCATATGCCAGAGAATATTTCTAAGGGTATAGGGTATAACTAGCAATAGATATACATGCTTTACTTATTTTGTACAGACACACATTTATGCCATCAAAATTTAAGAGTAGTTGTCCTATAAACCTTTTGGCAGTCCTCCTGTTTTGTTGCTGTACTACAAATTGACTGTGAAAAGGTTTGTTGAATGACAGATACCCACAGAGCAGCCAAGGTGGGCACTGGCATCAGGCAGTAGGGGAGCTGGATCACAAACTAGAGTGCTGAGAAGACCAGATTTGAAGCCTACAGAGCATGACAGTCAGGCCAAAGAAAGGAAAAGTCATGGAACCCACTGGGACCACAGGAACCATAACAGTCCTCCACAATGAGAATCACAGCAGATTTGTTCATGCTGGAAATTTGGAGCTGGCAACTTTTTAAAAAAATCTGCCTGGTTGTGTAAAGGATGAGCTGCAGGGACAAGAATATACAGTATACATTTGTGTATGCAGATACACAAATACAAAGGAACAAATATATTTCTGAAATTAAACCCTCAGGAAAATCAGTGATCTGTGGGAGTACCTGGCAATCACATGATTTTGGTACAATGGCACGAATTACTGAGGAGTATGAACAGCATTTAGCTGTGATATCAGCTCACGGTTCTAGATGAGAGGAAAACACAGGACTGAGAGTCTAGCTTGCCATGACTCATTGAAATCAGAATAGAAAATGGTTCAAAAGTCATCCTCATATCAGCATTATCTTCCTTCAAATATTCTTTAAAGCCATCTTTGCCACAATGGCTACAAGAACCTAGAGCACAACACCTATTGATGTGCAGGGCTAGCTGGGATTCTTTCACAATCCTCTACACACTCAGCTTTTCCTGTCTCTCTGCTGAATCCAAATTTTCACGTCTGCAGCTTAAGGTCTTCTGTTCTGTGCCCTATTTGCATATAGTGTCCATTTCATGCATTTGATTCCTCTGTATTAAAAAAACAAACGTATTACAATACAAACATATTACAGTAGAAAAAAAATTAGTACTCTATTTCTATGCCTCTAAAAATCTACAAATTTACGTTACTGTTACAAGTTTTAATTTATGAACACCTTATTTTCCTGTGATAGATTTTTATGTAGTAGGTTTATTTGGTAAATTTTACTGTTTTTTTACTGCAGTCCAAATTCTTTTATAACAATTCAGATGAAACTAGGCTGCTTGTTGGTTTATTTTGCCTCTTTTAATTGGCTCCAGGGGTATTCTCCACCAAACGATTGAAATAGAGGCAGAGTATCTACCAATCAGTTTAAAAATTAAAACAATTATTCCCAACTATACTAATACAGATATTGCATAATCCAAAAATGTATAATCCAATAAAGAATAGAGGAATTAGGGTTTTTTTAAAGCAAGGATTCATTTTCATTGAACTAATATTACATCTGAATGGAGCCTTGAAAGTCTGTTCATATGCTTTCTTGAACTTAATTTTTGACATGTTTATTGAAGAGAAGAATTCAAATAAATTAAACTATCCTTCAGAAATAAAAAGTCTAACTGTAACTGCTAGTAAATTCCATTAAACTTCTAATACCTTTTGAATGTGTTATTAACTACATGAACAAAAATATCAAAAGAAAAAAGAAAGATGCAAAAATCTGGGTTTATTTTTCCACATTTATGTACAATCACTACATGTAAGCCAAGGCTTTTTTACAATATTGGATATTCTTTTAATATGTCCTTTAGACAGGAAATATTATTAATTGTAGACATCTCTACACCCGTTATATAAATACATGTTGTGATTGCTGTCACTTTAGTCTTTTGAACATTTCTACATCCCTAGCAAAAAGATGATACAAAGGTGGTGGTGTTTTGTTCAGTAAAATAGTGTCACGCCTTTGTCCCTATTATGGAATATGTTATTTACAAGCACAGAATGTTTGAGGTTGGAAGAGGCTTTGGAAGGTCACCTAGTGTGCAAGCAGGGTCTCCTAGACCTTGTAACCCAGGACCTTGTTGTCTTCAAGGCAGTCAACAGCTCCTCCCAATTTAGTATGATGAGCAAAGCTACTGCATATACCTTGGATCTCTGTGTCCAAGGGCAGTACAGTGCTGCATATGGGACATAATGAAGCCTGAACTTAATTGCTGGGCACCAGGAACACAAGGTATTTTCAATAGAAATCAGTGTAAGGAAAATCAAGTCTCAGTCAAGTGTTAAAAATATACCCTTAAAAACAGAGTAAACTAACATAATTCCATTGTTTTTAATTTGCTAATGTGCCCTTGAGTAGCAGCTTATTGCTTTCTATTTTGAAAGCAAATACTGTGGTGATTTTCTTGAGCCAATAACCTGTGAACAGCTTTTTAGCAGAGGAGAGGATGAAGTGGATGGAGAACCAGTGCTCCTTTTCCTTTACTGAGAGCAAAGCCCTTCTGCTTTGCAAATAACATCTTGAATAACATCAGCCATGCTAGGTTTATGTGAGTGGGATGACACACATCACTCTAAGGGAATGAAAGGGAACATCAGCAGGCAGCCTAAATGGCAATGTATTTACTTCTACACTATTCATATATTCATAAATTCACACCAGCTGAGGATCTGGCTCCTAAAGCTCCCTTTCAGTCCAAGAAAGCAAAGTGCCTCATCACAGAGCAACAAACTGCTCACAGTTGATGCCATTCAAGGTGCAGTTTGCAAAAGCAGAAGTACTTAGGAAATTCTGGAAAAATAGAAAGGACAGTGGTTTCATATCCAGTTCACTGAAATACTCTGTTCCCAGATTCAGGGGAATAACCAGAACAAAATAATATTTTCTGCTAGTTTATAAAAGTCTGAGAAAACAACAATCTGAATAGTTAATGATAATTATGTTTGAAAATTAATAATTCTTCTGTTAACATATATATTGTATCATAAATATCATAGAAAGCAGTTTGTGAAGATGAGATTTTCTCCTTTTCATAATTCAAAAAACTCCCTTTCTCAAGCAGGAAATCTACCCAGACAAGAAAACATACAAACCTGAAAGAGGCTGATCTCATTAAGATGGATGTTTTTTAACAGAGCAGAAAATATGCTTTGTTACAGAAAAAAAATAATTATCTAGTAAAGTATACAGACAAGTGAAGTAACGATATTAGATTTCTACTTCTTTATAAGGAACTGATTTAATTTACAAGCTAGGGCCATAAAATGCTTACAGAAGTAAAATTGTTCAATTATATACTACCCAAATTGTGCAGTGTATTATTTTTTCAGGATGAGTAAATTAATTTTGCCTTATTTTCTGTGCATTCTTAACATCATCATGCTAGAAAGGATATTTTGAGACAGGTTACATATGGGAAAGATGGCACTGAACAGGGGGTCACTAATTAGTAATAATGCCTAACAGCAGCAGTTTTGCTGGCTCAAGGAGCAGCTGTATTTAAGTAAGAGCCTACCTTTATACTACCTCTGCATAGCACATACATGGAAGAGAAAAACCTGCAGAAGAGGAAAGAAGTCTGGATGAGGAAAGTCCACATCTCAGCAATAGCTCCCCTTTGCAGCAGACCAGCACAGAGGCAGTTAGAGAAGAGCTGCAGTTTGTGCTGCTGTGACCTGTGCTGGCAAATATACCTGAAAGCAGAAATGTAGAAAACCACTGAGGTGCTTGACACAGTGCTTGTAGCAGTCTGCAGCAGACCAGTGTTCCATGACACTGAGAAACTTGCATTTGTCTTCATGTCCTTACCTTCTGGCCCTTCTGTATATAAGAATTTGCAGTTAATCTACCCAGTTCCTTGGCAAATACTCTCATAATTTGTGCTTTTTTTTTTTTTTCTTAGGGAAAACAAAACAAAGCAAACAAACAAAAACCAAGTAAATATATAAAGGATGCAGACATAGAGAGCTCATGAAAAGTAACTGAAAACGATATAGTACAGTATGCTAAGATCAGCACTCATTTAATTAAGGAACTTGGTTGTGCATCCTTCTTGTCAGAGATCTTCCCTTGATCCTGCAAAAGCTTCTCTACGAGCAGGATAAATTCTCACCCATAATGAACATGACAGAGCTTAAAATATCCACCTGTCCAAGCTACTCATATTTAACATTTCCTAAGGTAAATTAGCACTCAGCTTAGCAAACTCCTTTTCTAAATCACCACCTCTGAAATGAGGGGCTGAGAGGATGACAAGAGGAGTAAAATTTTCCCCAAAATGGAGAGACTTGTAACTTATCTGTTAGAAACAGCACAAGTAATAACTTTACTGCCTTACTTTCTCTAGCACCACTCCTACCAGTGGCCGGCCAAGCTTTAGGAACAAGCAGTCCATGACATTGTGAAAAAGTCCATGTTCCTGGGCTACTGAGCTCGACCACAACCCTTCTGCTGCATCATCCCATATGTCATCTTCAGCAGGGGCTTTTGTTCCACCCATTTCCTTTGGGTCTGCTTTCATATAAGTGCAGACAAGGCTGTATAGCAGACAAGGCAATTTCTTGGGCGGAGCACATGAAACCTGTTCCTATGTGACAAAGGTACCAAAGCCTTCCCTGGCTGAACTCGTGACAGGAACTGCTTGTGCATGGGAGTGGAAATTCAAAAAGCAGACTTAAAAGAAGGGGAGAAAGCAGGATCCGGGTAGGAGGGAGGGAAGGGCGCAGTGAGCGGGCAGCATCATGAGACAAGTTGTAGGAAACTGAGACAAGCTAGATGGTTTCTTTGGATGACCATTTTGTGTTCAGACTCTGCATCTTACTGTGAGACTAAATTTTGCATGTCACCATTATTGTTACAATCTCAGCTCTGCTCTGGAATCACCAGTCTGGATACACTTTCAAAAGCCATCTGTACACAATATAGGCGATCAACATGCTTTCTCCATGGCCAAGACCTGTTCTTTATCAGCTGTAAACAGGAGAAATAAAAGTGATTGAATAGCATGCACTTATCTCTGCAGCCAAAATACCAGACCACTGCCTGTGCACAGCCCATATATTCACACTTTAAGATACAAGCACAAATATGACAGATGAAAACTTTCCGTGCTCCTTGTTGCCATATGTTCAAAGGATAAAAATCTAGACAGAATCAATCATCTTTTATATGATCCAAGTATTAATTGGAGTGAGACTAATTAGTTGCCTACCTTTGATGAGGAATGAGAAATGAGTTCTCCTCCTCCTCTCTTTTTTAAAGTGAAAGATTTACTACTCAATTTTAATGGTGTTTTAAAGATTTCCTTCTCTTTTAATCTGCAGCACAAACTTGATAGAGACACCCCTGCAGCAGAAAAGCTTTCTGCACACTGATTCTGATACATAAGGTGAAACAAGACCATTTTTAATAAATTCTAGGAATTAATAGTAAGCTGAATATGTGGTGCTGGGCTTAATTAATAAATTTGGACTATGGATTTAAAATGTCAACATCTGATGTAAACACTAATAAATTTTATTATCATAAGTATCTCTGACTATAAAATCTCCATTCCAATCTCTCTTAAAAGTAAACAAACTAATATATATTGCAATTTGGTATGCTAACCCTATAAAGCCTTGCTCATTATCACAAAGTAATGAATAAATGTGTCATAAATAGTTTAATTGGCTTAAAAGAGCTGTACTATATGTAAACTATATATTAATGGCAAAAAGCCTTTCTAGTAAAAATTTACTCAAATCTGCTGAATAGAAGATAAAATATCTGTACTTTTCAATGTCGTTTGAGGAATAATACTCTTTATTCTCACCGTTCATGGCATCAACACTCTTGGTATAGCTACCATGTATTGAAGTATAAAATACTTATTATGAAAGTATTCTTCTGTGCTAGAAGCTAATGTAAATGAGAAAGCTGAACCTCATGAAATTTTTTCTGTCAAGAAAAAATATATACAACAGTTTTTGTTCATAACTTAGTGTATTTGAGAGGTTCTAACACAGCTAGCAGTCTGTTGTTACATCTATTTTATCAGTTAATGGATGATAAATTCAATAGAAAATGCTTAATGAAAGCTTCATGAAATACCCCAGGTCTCTTGAGATTTTTGCAGAACAATTCTAATATTTCATAGCATGATTTAGTAAACTGCAGCAGTTCCATGCATTTCTAGCACACACAGATTTAGTGAACAAATTAGAATTGAAACAAGACATCATTTGTTTGAATAAAAACATTATAGATAGAATTTTATCAGAAAAAATTTGCCAGAATCCAAATGCATCCTCAGGAACTTATCTTGAATGCTCATTTTCTATTGAGGAATTCTCTTTCGAATAATAATAAATTCAAAGTTCATCAACCCTGTTGGACAAAGTTTTCCTTACGTAACTTTATATTTACAGGAGGCAAAAATAGTGGTGTTTCTCAGTTTTTGTCTTTTTTACTGTTTTCAGTTTAAATCTTGTATAAAAATTATGTTTGCATACACATAACTTTATTTAATTGGAAAACTTTATAATGTTACATATGGGATGAAAATACTTCACTCTAAAAAATACCCTCAAAATAGAATATTATTTAAGGTGTGCGGTTGGATCCTTATGCATATAATTTTTATGAACTAAAATACTGATTTATGAAGTGCAGTTTTGTTCATAGTATCTATACTGTAATTTCTGAAATACTCTACCTAGTGTGTATTACTACATAGGGAAATAGTACAATGCTGAACTTTCTCAAGGAGTGTGGTTTCAAGGGAATTGTGTGGGTCTGTGTTAGCTTTGGACCTGGGTATAAACTGTTTCCATAATGTCTAAATATCAGCTAATCTGTCATCAATGATCTAGCTGCTGCTGAAACACCCTAAAATATTTGTGATGACTTTGACTTCACAACATCTATACTCACCTAGTAAAGGTCTGAATTAATACCCTAAGTTTTTTCACAAAATAAATTAATTTTTAAGTCTCTCTATGTAGTGACACAACAAAGCAGAAAGGAGCTAAAGCTAAAACTGGACAGTGGGTGTGCTTTAATTCTTCTACTGTTACTACTTCATTCATGTTGGTTTCCACAAGTAAATAATTTTTTCTGTTTGATTTCCCTGTCTCCAAATCAAACATTGTAACATAGATCCTGTACAACTTGTAGAAAACTTTCAGTTTATTACTGCCTTACACACTCAGTAGCCAGGACAAAGTTCAGCATATGGAAACTGCATGACAGAGAGGACCCATAAATCCTCCACTTATTGGACTGAAAGTCTGCAGTAAGAATTAAATATAGGTTTGCTCTGACAGGATTTTGCAGCTAGAACACAACACCACACTGAGATTGCAAGCGGCAACTCTCCTGCCAATCACCCTTACCATCTCTGTTGTCAGCTCCATCCTCCCCCTTTCTCTGTGTGACCCAATTTCCTTGCCTCCATTCTTCATTAAGTACCTTTCCTAATGGAAAAAATGGAATTGGGGGAAGAAAAAGGAAGCCAGGTTAGAGGTTTCCCCAGCTGCAAAGACTGCTCATGGTAGAGAAGCTGAAGACACTGGTGCATATTTCCTGGTCCATCATCATCTCTTGCCTCTCTTCTTTCATGTCTCTCTTCTTGACAGCTGTTCAGTAAAAACACATCCAAATTCAACTAAAACGCAAAATATCAAAATGTTGAAAGAGGCAATGGAGGAAGGATAAGTCTTGTGTGTGCTTGGAAACCAAATGGAAAAAACAGCTTATTGACCGCTGAGAAAAAAAACAACAAACAAACCTTTGCATGATTAGTGATTTACTTGGAAAGAAAAAATAAGTCATTTTGATAAACACCTACAATAAAAGGTTAACATAAATAAATCACAAACAAAATATATTTAAAATGTACATTATGTTAAGGTCCAAAAAGCCACAGATTGTTATATTATCAGTGATGAGATAATCAAATTTATCAAAGTTTTGTTTATTCTTGGACATAGAAGAGATACATGAATGTCAAACAATTGTCATTTTGTTTAAATCAAAGAAGAAAAAGCCTCAGATAACACACACTATTAAAATTTCTGCCTTCCTCCCCTCTTTTACTAAGTGTTCATTCCAATGCAAGGGCATATAGACTTACATTTCCCTCTGTATAACACACTGTTAGTTGAAACTAACAACAAATTCTTCTTCTCCCAAGAGAAAAGAGACATAGGTCCAGTAAAGTGACTTGCTTAGTAACTGTTGAAATATTGTCTTAAATGGCTACTTAAATGACCCTTAAATGAATACTGGATGACAGAGATCCAGACTGTGATCCTTGCATCCACCCTGAATCCTGTCCTGCTCTGCTGGGAGTCCAGCTAAGACACAACTTGCTGAAAGGTGAGTCAGAGCTAGATTTATGACTTAATTTAGATGCAGTCATTTTAAAAAAGGACAAGTAAATTCTCATAGGTATTAATCAGTTTCAGAGCTCATCAGGTGCTTTTTAAATTTTAGTTAGAAAACTGAAGATGGCTGTGGTCAAGCAGAGAGATTCAGAGAAAATGTTACACCTGAGTGAGCCTGCTAATACAGGAGAAGCTTAAAGCATTACAGCTGAAAAGAAACCCAGTTTGAAAAAACCCTGATTGGTAGCAGAAATCAAGCAACTTCAATTAGACTTGCCCTTAAGGAGATGTCTGGAGCTGCAATATGGGTACAAATTGCATTGCATTGAGAAAATACAGAAACCATCTCTTTCAGAAACACAAAAATCTACTTTGAACAAACAATAGGCCTGCTAACATACCAGGTGGAACAAATTAAAACTGTCAACATCACAGAAGCTGTTTAAAATTGGTAACTTAGCATGACCCTGAAGCGGAATAGAAATTAGATGTTCTGATAATGTTCAGAAAAATGAAGACAGAGATCGGCAGCCTGCCCTAGGAAGAAGCAAAGTTCTAACAAGCAGAGCCCTTCAATGAAGTGCTGGCTCACCCACACAAAACACAGTTTTAGAAACTTTTATAGGTTGTACAATAATCTTTGGCAGAATAATCACCCAAGAAAAAAAGGAGTCATTAGCATTGAGCAATCATCAGATGACTGATTTATCACTAATCTTGTAAATAATCAGTCATGATGGTTGTGAAAACTTCATTAAAAACACTATGGAATCAATATGTAATCTCTACTGTAATGTAATGTGTAATCAATAAATATGTGGAAGGTCTAGTAACATTCAACCCTGCTGTCTTCCTAGTGCTGCTGTTTGGTAAAAAAAAAAAAAAAAAAAAAAAAAAAAAAAAAAAAAAAAAAAAAAAAGTATGTGCACAAATATGTAAATTCTAACAAAGTAAACATCTGTCCCTGCCATGTTTTTAGGGGTTTTTTCCAAATTCAGTTGACAAATTGACAAATTTGATAAACAGATAAGCAGATTAAGACTTCCAAAGTATTTCCTGTATGCACAGCAGCCAGTCCCACAAGAATTTAGGAATCAAATTAGCAGTGTTGTACATAGCCTTTAGGCATCCCAATGCAGGACAACTAGACCCTCAAAAAACAGTATACCAAGCACAGAGCAGCCTTAGGGAAAGAGGTCCTGAAGAAAGGATTTAGACTAAGTTAGTGCCCCAGCACCACCAGGCAGCACAGGCTGCCTTTTGGGATTTGCAACCTGGAGAGTTCTTAGACCCATTTCCCTCTCACCTCAAAACAAACCAATCAAACAAGTTCTCTCAAGATACAGCGTTTTGTAGGTGGAATTGTCTGAGATAAGAATCAGCTCTCTGCGAATACTTTCTGAGGACACAGGAGAAAGACAGAGTTCAACAGATGCAAGCTTGTCCCAGGAGCTCCCTGTTCCCACCACAGCTATACTGCTGCCAGGTAACTGTAATGTTCTCTTCTAGGTATTTAGCAAATGTAAATGGTGAAGATTAGAGAGAAGCTGGATGAGGGTTTGAGGATCATGGGTTTGATGTTAGGTATTTCCACTCAGTCTAAATCCCCCATCAGACACCATGGCCTTTTCCTAATCTTTGAATGAACAGCTTTAGGATGCCCTACAAAAGCTGCTTCATTCATTCAAAGTCAAGGGAAACAAAGCATGAGGCTGCAGCACATTTAATGCTGGCCAGATAAATGTAATAATGTGGTATTATGCTGAGCTGATATGCTTGACTGGTTTCTTGCTGACTGGACCACAATATGCTGGTACTGCAGTCTGTGACCTTTCAGGGGTGAAAGTTGTTCTACGGTGCTGACATTTACCCAGGCTTTGTGAGTTTCTATCTCCTAATATAGTGACTGCTTTATGAGAAGTCTTGGCATATTCCATAGAAAAAAAGATAAAATAAGAGAGAGAAGGCCAGAATAAAAAGGACTTCAGCAGCCTAGGTTACCAGGATAAGGTAAGAAATTTTACATTCGTAAGACACAGAAACTTATTATTATCCCCAGGGAGTGGCAGCTTACCAAAACTCCATTAATTTTACAGCTGTAGCTTAAAGTAAGTGGGTTTTACTGCACAGATGAACAATGTCTGTTCCTTGCTAGGTCTGTCCTAGTTTTGCAAGATTCATGTGCTACCTCCAAACTTCTGTTTGCCAGTGTTCCTGGCTGCAGATGTTTCTTCCTGTTCTTCCACTAGAATAATATCTGTTTGTTTGCAACAATTATCTGCAGATGATAAAACTTAAATATCTTGAAATATATTCAGAAAAGTGCAAAATATACAAGGCTTTGAACAAAAGTCCCTGCAATATAGTAGATAATACTTATCACTTAAAAGCAGGCAGCAGAGTAGGCAGGCAGCTTTCACATGCACTAATAACATCACACTGTGAAAGCTGTAGAGAAGATGCTGTTGCCCTGACAGATAATTTTGTCAATATCATTGCTTTTCAGTTACCATTTTTACCCAGGTGAATAGATATTTGATATTGTTAAAAGCATTTTCTAGGATCCAAGATTTACAATTAAAGCAAAATGAGTGTCCATGCTATTACAATAAAATAGAATGTTAAACAGAAAATATGCAAAGCAAGGGAAAGTATATTTTCCTTGGCTTGTCTCATGTGTTTAAGATGACTTACCGCATTTTACTGAATTATAAAGGCCAGCAGCAATGGAAAGATTATTCAGGGTGGGATAATTTCCTAGTGGGGCAGAAAAAATGCAGCAGCTCCCAGGTTTCCCTGAACCCTCCAGACAGAGTAAGGAAGGAAAAGTAAATATAAAAGGACTTATGCATGATACTGACATTACATCTGTGACAACAGCCAGTCAGGATCACTCACAGCAGCAGTTATATTATTGTAACTTATGCCACCAGTCTGGTCTGGTACACAGCTGGCCCAGGGTCATGGTACTGGCATCCAAAGTAATTTATGGCATCTGTGTACCTCCCCAAGTTACACTGTGTGCCCAGCAGCTGCAATGAAGAGTTTGGATCATTAACTTTAGAGGCATTTAACTTATGCTTGCATTATGACTGTTGCCTGATGGCATATCCTACTCCTCTTTCTTCTCAGGCTGCCCTGACAAACTGAAAAACTTGATGCAACAACTAGTTAGTAAATCAGATAAGTTCTATGAGAATTTAGAGGATAGTAGCTCTGCCTCCTATATCTTAACAGATAATCATTTTCATGGCCACTTGACAGTAGCAACAGTTATGACTTCTGCACACTGCCTCATTAGCATTCATAGGATTCAGAGTTTTCCAAAGATGCAGCCATTCTTTGATACATGAACACTGCAGCACTGCACAGAGGATACACATGGCCAAATATTCCTTAGCCTGGATTTAGGCCTGTGTAGATGATCTGCATTTTGTCATTATTGGCAACATTTAGCACATCTCTTTGGCATCATGTGAGTGTTTCTACTCATATTCTGATAAGAAATCAGCTCTTTTTTCTCCTTTTTTTCTTCACTGTTAACCTAAGACATTTGTTTCATGAAGCTGTACATGATCATTTTAAATGTTGATGAGTTTGGGTTTTTACCTGTGCATACTAGTTAAACTGATTGATTTATGCATCTTTTAATGCACATTCAGAACTAGGAACTTCCTAGACCTTAGTTTCCCCCTCTAAACAGTAAATACTAAAGATCAAAGTTGTTGAAGTTTTAATTTGAAACTGGGCAGAAATAACAATTTTGTTTTGGTTTAATTTTGCCAATTTCAAATGTTCTAATTAAGAGCAAAGCAGGCTTAAGCTTAAAAATAATAAGACTTTATTAACTAACACTAAAAGAAAGAAAAACAACAAGAATGAGGATGGAACCTTTAAAACACTCTTCTTCCCTCCCCACAACCCTTTTTTCCTCTTAACTAACAATGTAAAGACAACAATACTCAGAAATCTTAGTCAATATTTTACTTCTACAAATAGTCTTTCTTTAGTTCATTTAGAGAGAAAAGTATTTTTTGCTAATACTGTGGAAAGCTCCCCACAAGAAAAGAACTCTTGTGGCTTCATTTTCTCACAAACTGAAGGTGCCCGAGATTTGCCTTTGTGAAGTCTTTCCCATCTTTCACAGTTTCTCCTCACAACTGTGTTTTCAGTTCATATCAGCTTATTGGGGTGTTATTTTAAGGATGAGCCGTTCTAGCATCCTTTCACCCATCTCTGGAACAGAGGTCTTCCCCTTTTATCCCCGGGGCCGAGGTTTCTCATCAAACTTCTAACACTGGTGCCTCTGCTCATGATTGTGGCTAGAACACTACCAACCCCCAAAGCATTCCATGAACTTACGGGGGAAAATTCGAAGTCTGATATAACAAGTATATCTTTACCATAGCTTCACAAAAGAATTTTACAGCTTGAGCTTAAGATAAACGTTTCGTTTCAAAATCTTTTCAATCTAAAACCTCTTTTCTTACCAACTTCAATTTTATGTGGTTGTTCTTACAAAGTTTCACTTCTCTTTTTTTTAGCCTAAGAGAGAATTAGTGTTCTTCCAGTACAAAGTTTTGTAACGCTGAAAAAAAAAAAAAAAAAAAAGAAAAAGACAATTTCATCTAAGTCTTGCATCAGAAACAAGCTTTCTTTCTTTGTGTCTTTTTGCTGGCTATATGCTCTTTTTGCTGACTCCATGTGAGCTGTGCCAGCTGCTCTCAGTTTGGTACAGAGGTCAGGGCTGCTCTTTGGGGCTGCCTTTAGCATGAACCACAGGGGCCACTGATGCTGGTCCTGCTGCACAGCTCCTTTGGTGCCCATCCAGGTGCTGTCCCCATGCTCAGCTCCTTTGGTGCCCATCCAGGTGCTGTCCCCATGCTCAGCTCCTTTGGTGCCCATCCAGGTGCTGTCCCCATGCTCAGCTCCTTTGGTGCCCATCCAGGTGCTGTCCCCATGCTCAGCTCCTTTGGTGCCTATCCAGGTGCTGTCCCCATGCTCAGCTCCTTTGGTGCCCATCCAGGTGCTGTCCCCATGCTCAGCTCCTTTGGTGCCCATACAGGTGCTGTCCCCATGCTCAGCTCCTTTGGTGCCCATCCAGGTGCTGTCCCCATGCTCAGCCGCTCCCGATGCCGACACAGCCTCAGGCCAGCATGGTTTGGTGTTCGACTGGAACAAAAGCTCTGCAGGCTCTGCCGGCTCCTTTGCCCCTCCCGGCCGGGCCCGGTGGGTTCCTCGGGGAGGGCTTGGCAGCCACTCCCACCCCTCCAGGAGCGGAGAATCCCGGCTGGGCCGAGCGGGCCCAGCCCGCACCCGGCCCGCCACCGCCTCCCCCCACTCAGCCCAGGGCAGAGAGGGCAGAGGTGTGTGCTCTGACAGCCGGGGGGAAAGAGACCTGCCCGGGCTGCTTCCAGAGGGAATAACAACTAGAAATGCATTCTCATTGGTCCAATAAAATGCCAATCTCAAACCTAGCCAGCTCACTTCCTTAGGCTGATCAAACTAAGAAAAAAGTGAATTGAATTTTGGATAATCTTCATTTTTATAAAAGTACTTAAAGAACATTGTTTTTTATTCAAAAGCTATGAAAAAGAATGGTTTGTATTGCTCTTGTCAAGAGCAGTGATATTATGTGACAATTATGTTGATAAGCATATAAAATTTTTCTTTAGAATAACAAGATGCCACTATGAAAAGCATATTTATTTGCATAAATAATTTATTTACGAGTTTATAGCTAAATTTAACAGTTCTGTCATGTGACTCTTACATTGCATTATTGTATATTGCAGCAAGTAGAATATTATGTGAATATGACCAAGAACACTTCTAGCACAGATAAGGACATTGCTTTACCTGGAAATCAAACTCCCATATGAATGATTGTTTTGGGGTTGGTTTTAAGCAGTTCCTTTTCTAAAAAATCTTGATCCTCACATCATTTTAATGGCAGGTGACAAAAAAATAATCTCATTGTGTTCATACATTATTAACTATCAGTCTTCAGATTTATGATAAAATTACAACCCAGGGATGCTCACTTCAAATGCAGTGGGACCTTCTGCAGCCCATAAGAAAGAAGAATCCAGAGTACAGCTGTTTTCAGCACCCCTTTCTCAGTTCAGTAGGAACCAAGAGTAGGGGTTAATCCTAATACATTGATTTGCTTCTGTCATGTCATGAGGGAATGATCACAAGGGAAAATGGTGCTGAGGAGCAGATTGAAGTTGTAACAAGGACAGTTCATGTAGTTAGTCTTCCCTGACTCCATGATGCCTCCAAAGGAAGTGGCTCCATGGCAGATACTTTGCCAAGTTGCTCATAGTTTGCCAAGTTGCTCCAGTGGCAGCACCCAACTCCAGGGTGCTTTTCTTTGGGTGCATCTGGGGAGACAACACTCGTGAATGGTGTGGTTAAAGTGGACAGAATAAGCCCAGTTCTCTTGGGAAGTGTAAAATGCACTTGACTTCCCCTGGCCCTGAAGGGCAAGCTTTTCCATTTGCTGCCTTTTCTAGTTCAGGTTCTCTAGCTTTCCTGCACAACAACCTCCAGACTAGAATAGAATTTTTATCTTTTAAATTAAAACTAAGGCACTAGAATCAGTCTAGGACTTCCAAGTTTAAACCATGAGGTGATGCAATAGAAATTCCGGCCGTTGGCAATGTTGCATCTCAACAACAGAAGCTTTTTGTATGTCTTCTAGCACCATTCAGCCATGACTTTTAGCAGAAATTTGAATTTTATTGTAATAAAAAATAATGAACATTTGCATTATTACTATGATTTTTGGACAAGTTTTATCCATCCTTTATCACAAACACCACTTGAAAGAAAGATTTGCTACTGAAATGCAAAATGATCTAATGAGACGCAGTACTGTAAACTGTCTTGTTTGCATCAGCCTCTTTCATTACCAAGGGAGTGCATTATCAAATTAGTTTAACTTCTTGACTCACAAGAGAATGCAAAGAGCTCACAAATTAAGATTCACCTGCAAGAATGTTTCAGCACCAGGATAAAATGTGAATGCCCAGCTGATAAGCAGAATTGAGCACAGGTAATAAAGTCCTTGGGAACCAAACCTTTCCAGTGCCCAAGAACATGTCACTTAGTATGACCTCATTTGTTTCAATAATATGACAAGCCTTAGAATCAAAAATTCAGCCTGATGATACACAAAGGGTTGCATCCAGCTCAAGGTCTTTAATGATCCCCATTTCTGAATGCAAGTACAACTGTAGTTGTCACATATCTTTTACAGTGATAAAAGCTTCATTTTGCCTCCCCAGTAAGGTAAGAGATGCCTCATTGCTGTTAAGGTGTACACCCTTCATAATGACAGGGTCTCATTCTTTAATTCAAGACCTTGTCCCTAAATACATGATCTGAAGAAAGAATTAAGGTTTCACTTAATATGGCAAGATTACATGGGACTACTGCAATAGCTTTGTAGATTTTTACAGCAGGAAGAAAAACGAGCAAACAAAAATGAAGTTGAATAGCAAGTATTAAATAACTTGTAATTTAACTAGTCTGTATCTATTCAGAAAGATTCACTCTCTCTCAACTGCTATTGAAGCTATGTCCTCAATTTTTCAAGAGCCACAGTTGTCCATGACATTTCTTTCATGACATTTCTTATGCCTGAAGCACAATACCTTTTCTCCACTATCCTATCCTCCTAATTTTGCTCTTCTGTAAAGAGTTTGAACACTGATCTATTAAAGATTTTCACTATGAAATGAATGTCCAGTAAATGACAGCTAAGGTGTTGTCTTAGCTGGGTTGAACAGGAATTCTGCAGCAGTTGCTATTAAGCTTCTCCAAAATGATTCATACTGCACAAGAGTTTATGCACTCAATCAAAACCTTGCAAAAGAAAAGGATGGAATAATCATATCCCATCTGGAATTAGCCATCAAAATAAAATAAAATTTATAAAAAGGAAAATAAGAGCTATGTGAAATAGCTTCTCCTTGTCTTTCAAATTAAGTGTAGATTCATCATTGAATCATTTATTATAATTCAGAAAAGCAAAAAAAAAACAGAGCAGACCTTAGAAATCAGAAAAGGCAGTTAAAATATGACCTTTTTTTTTTTTTTTTTTTTGGTTGGTTGGTTTTGGATTTGTTGGGGGGGTTTTGTTGGGTTTTTTTGCCAAAGCAGAGCTGCAACTCTTCACAAAATAACTTATGACCTCAATGGCAAAGTAAGGAAAACAAAAGAGAACTTTGAAAGCAAAATACTTCTAGAGGTGAGAAAAATACATGCTAGATTCTTGAGGTTTGTTTTGTACCATGCCAGAAGAGCAAGAGAGACATAAACACTGAGGTTATGGCCTCAGTGAGTCACTGAAGCTGGGTACAGAGAACCAGGGACACATCAGTGAAACTGGCAGGTCACAGGATCCCTTATTGTTTTTTTCTATTAAAGATTTTGGCTCTATAAAACCAAAGCAAAAAGCAGTATACAGCTTGAAAGATGAAATCACTGCAGAGAAAATACTGATAGCTGTGCAGCTCCTGCTCTGCCCTATATGATATCCATCCCTCTGCCAGTCAGCCAGAAAAGAACATTTAATCAAGTTCTGTAGCCCTAACACAAACTTTATTTTGTGGCAGCTCTATTATTGGTGTCTGAACAGCTGGTATGGAGAAGAAACTCTTCCAACTAAAGAATTCCCAGCTAGCACCTCCTCAGATAGAAGAGTTTGTCCCACTTTTCACCATGAATAACATGTTCAGGTCAGCCTACGTATTATGTTTAGCTGGTCCAGTGCTGCTCAGAGATCCTGAGAAGGGACATCTAGGCTTGGCTAGAGCTTGATGTGCGCGCACAGAACCATCGGACACTTTTACCACTAGGAACCTGTGCAAACTAAAATTTACCAATTTGGCCACATTTACACAGGTTTTGAAGAGGACAGAAAGAGACAACTCCTTCCTCAGATCCCCGTTCTTGCTCCTCCTCCTTTCAATCTTGAATAAGTCATGGATTTAGATCACTTAAAGAACTTCTGTCAAAGGTATTAGCAAAAGCAGTTTTAATATGATGCTGTAAAGCTGTGGTGTAACAAAGTTCCATGACAAGGTTCACTTTTTTATTGTAGAGTACAATAATTTGAACTCTGATTCAAAACGTATCAAGACAAAAATCTAAGTTAGCAACCCAAAGTTACCATATTGCAAGTTTATGCACAATATTTGTTGCTATCAAAGATCAGTCACTAGTAAAATATCTGTCACAAGTAGCAATCTTGTGAAATTTTCCACCTTCGGAGGAGATTGCCATCGAGTAGCCATGCTGCTAAGCAGGGAGAACTCAAAGAAGGTTCATTTAGGCTGTCAGTATTATGTGAGTGTCTCTATGCTGTAGGTCAAGCTTGTTACCGTGTGAACCAGATTCAGCTTATGCTGCAAATGATTGCTCCTGCAAGAAAGATAAGAAATCTTAAAGGTTAGCCCAATCTCTAGGGAATGTGTGCTGGTATTATTCCCAGTATCATTCCTGAAAGGGAAAAATACTATGAGTGTTGGTGGTGTTTTTCTGGTTGGGTTACCCCTTAGAGGCTCAACTTGTTTAACTGCTCAGACTGAAGTCCCTTTGGCCAATCAGAATGTCCCTGTCTCTTTAACATCAAAATACAAGATCATCTGAAAGAATAAAGACAGATATAAGCGATCTGCCAATCCTGAAATGTCTGTGGAGCATCTTTAATTACAGTCTGACACCTCAGGAGGAAACTCGAGAGCACAGTTACTGCAAAGTCATTAGCCCATGGCATTTTCAATTAAAGCCTGTCAGGCCCAATGAGATGTACTCTGATGGAAGGGGAATTACTAGCTATGTTCTTTGGAATGTAATAGTCATACATATTGGCATGGGATGGACATGAGGCCTGATCACAGCCCTTCAGAATGTATTGTGCGGATCTTGGAAAGTGATGTTTCTGAATCTTCACTACTATGAGGTAAGGATAAGTTTCTGAGAAGGGAAATCATGGTTGATTAAATGGGTTACAATACAGGTGATTTGATGTCCTGATTCCAGCTGGGATAAAGTTAATTTTGTTCTTAATAGCTTGTAAAGTTTTGGATTTAGTAAGAGAATAATGTTGATAACACACTGATGTTTTAGTTGCTCATAGCACTTACTCCAAATAAAGGACTTTTCAGTGTCTCGTGCTTTGCCAGCGAGCAGGTGTACAAGAAGCTGGGAGGGAGTGTAGCCAGGAAAGCTAACCTGGACTGGACAAATGGATATTTGCACACTGGAAAACATCACACTCGGGCTATAAACTGGGGGCAGTTGGCTGGGGGTTGCTGATTGTTGCTCAGAAATGGTCTAGACATTGACCAGCATGTGGTGAGTGATCGTATTGGTTCCACTTTTTTCTCTTGGATTCTATTCCCCTCTCCCTCTCTCACCTCTTTTCATTACAAATTTTATTAGTAGTAGTGGTATTTTATTTTTTTTTTAATTATTAAACTGTAATGATCTCAACCCCCAAAGTTTGCCTTTTCCTTCCCATTCTCCTCCCCAAGAAGAGCTGGGGGAAGTGCGCAAGCAGCCCCATGGTGCTTAGCTGCCAGCTGGTGCTAAACCATGATATTTAATGATGTAGAAGACAGAGGTCTGCAAGAGATATTCTCTGATTTGAGGCAGGACAATTCAGGCAGTCACAAAAGGATGAGACATGGACTTACTTCATATGAGTAAGCTTGAAGAAATAAGATCCATAGGAATTTAACTGCCTTTCTAATAGGAGAGCTGTGCATGTAAAACATGATTGTGTTTAAAGAGAACACTAAAGCAGGTTTAAGACCTCATGACAAAGTGAAGCAGGTTTGCATGTCATGCTTAGAGGAAAAGACACATCTGAGAAAAATTGGAATCCCATTGATGAGGCATAAATGCCAGACTGCAGCAGCAGGGGATATGCACCAAGATAAGTAAAAAAGATCACACAAAAGCCCAACCTGTTCCTGAAAGGTCAGAACATAACCTTTAACAACCAAAGCTGCCACAGGTGTTTACTGTACATGACCTGGAGGGCTATCCAAAAGCCAAGAAAATCAGGAAGTTTAAGTGTGCAAAGTTCTGTGTATCTTACAGATGAGTTCAAGTACAAATGTGCCAGTTAATCATAACACATTTTCCCCCCCAAAAAATAAATTAATTCCCAAAAATTAATGTAAAATAATAATTGGTGAATGATAATAAAAAGGCATAATGAACAGGAAAGGGTCAACCTCCAGAAATTCTGGGTTCAGATACCAACAGTATAAGATTCACATGCTGCTGAACTAAACATTTCATTTTCATTAGGACAGGCTTGGTCACTGAAAACTGGTTATTAGAACAGTAGGCCATGTAGCCACAATTATTTACTTACTAATAAGTCACTAAGTCTGAATGCAATCACATGCACATTTCATGTGACTACTGGTGCTTGGACAATTCGGTTACAACCTCTGAGAAAATTAACTAGTGCTAAGGCATCAGCACAGATCATAATTAGCTAGTACTTTTATTTGTTCTGGCCTTAACAAAGTTTTGGTGCAGATCAGCTTGCACACTCCTAAAAACCTCTTGATCTGAAGTTAGGGTGGATAAGTACTATCTCCAGTGGGAACTTAAGATGACACTGAAGTTTATAGTAGGCACTAGAAGAGGTAAATGTGATATGTCCAGGGTGTTGGTCTAGGGAATAGAAAAGTAAGCTTTGTGCTCTTTTATTTCTTGTAACAGATTCTGCCATTAAAGCAGGATTAAATGACAGCAGATGGAATAACAGATCATACCAAGAAATTGCAAAACCTAGAGAGTAAGAGGTGAACAGAAATACAACTGGACTTAGTCAAACAGAAGACTAAAAGCAGACAGATTCCAGCACAGAAGCAGGAGTATTCAGAGCTTTTGCCAGTTACTGAGCTGCCTTGGGCAGAAGAACTTGGACTTACGAGAACCCCAGAACAGTGCTTCTCCAGCTAGAGGGTGTGCTTTGCAAGCACAACAGAGAAACTGCGCTAGGCACATATTAGAGCTTGGCTAAAGGACACAAACAGACCATGAAAGGCTTATGGCATCCATTGGTTGAGAAGTTGCCACAGAGAGATGACACTGAGAGGAGCAAAGGCAGAAACAATTCACACTAACAGAAACATCACAGAAAATCAAAAAATGGGATGAAGATCTACATATTTAAAAGACTTGAATGCATAATGCAATGTCTTCATAAAGGCCAAATGATGAGAATCAGCTATGAGTTGGGACTAAGTGATTGATGGAAGTCAACAAATGCTTTCATGGAGACTTTGAAATAAGATGGATATAACAAGGCAGTAAATTACAAGAGCTCAGTAGAGGAAGAAAGCCTGTAAAAACAGAAAAAAAAAAATCAGGTATTAGAAAAAAAACCCTGTAAATAGATTCTTCAACTAAAGAGCTAAATTAGAGAAAGATGGTGCAGAATTTATCACACCTGACTTCAAAGATCAGCCAATTCATTGTCTCCCATCCAACCAGTTTATACCAAACTCCCTTTATGATTCATGTCACTTATTTGAGAGACCTGCTTTAGAATGACATGACTTGTGCCCTACTGGCACTTGTTTCTCTCCATTTCTAAGAAGGGAGTTTCAGTGATTAGCTCAGATGGAGACATCTGCATGTGGCCTCATAACTCCCAGCCAGGGAGTCATCTTGTGTTTTACCTCCCATTAAGCACCATGCAGGAGGCTGATTGCCATTTTCATATGTGGAAGGAATTTTTTTCCCAGGCAGCTAAAGTGGCACATGACTATATGGGGTTCTTTTTCACTTACTATCTTGCAATCAGGAGGGCTGGTTTTGGGTTGATTTACAATTGTTGGATTGGCTTTTAGTGCACTTCTTTATTCAAAATGGTCCAGTGGAGGTCATCAAGCCAGCAGACTAAAATTTTGGTAATCATTTGTACTGTGATTTAAAATGGTAAAGAGCTGCGCCGGCTCCATCTTTAACAGAAGTTGTAGTTTTTTCCATCTGCCTCTCTTCTCCACACTGCATGCACCAATGTCATTGGATGGATAATGGCTTCCCACAGAGACCCTCAGCAGGGTGGAGGGCAGATTCACTCTTGGGATGTGATGGTGCCTGGTGAAATCTGCATTGGGTAACTTTGACGGATAATTTAGGATACCACGGGAAAGGCTTTAGCTGCAGATATTAACCATATCACTTCTAACTGCATTAGGGTGTCTCAATCTCTTTTCCTATCAGATGTCAGCTGTACAATAGGAGTGTAACAAAGGAGAAAAAATAACATAAAATTAAGTTACATTAACCTGAAAAATGGCACATGTTTATTGCAAGTTAACAGTCCTTACTGCACCCACATGAAGTTGAAATGTTCATGAATGAAATGACATGAAGACAAGTGCATTATTTTTAAAATACAACAATCTGATAAACCTTGAGCTACCTGAGGACATAGTATTGAGTAACACACACATTCCAATTAAGAATTAAATATTAATCTAGAAGGCTAGCAGTAGTTTCTTACAGGTCTTTACATCACTGAATCTTGCAAAATTGCAAGACAGACCTGTGCTTTTTGTTCACACATCCCACATTAATTTTAAATGGAATCATCCCTCTGTAAAATCTGAAAAAAAAAATGTTGGGCATAGGCCTTACAGTATTGGAAACAGTGTTTTGAAAACCTGTGGAATATGCTGTCTGAGAGGTTTGCATTCAGAGCTTGAACTCAAATCTTCCTTCAGAAATACAGTTGATACTCTGGGGTTTTCATATCCTAAGGAGAAACTTGATCTAAAATGAGTCTTCCAATATTTTACAAGGCATGCTTAACCTCTTAATGTATGTCATGAAAAGATTAAGAGGCAGTGTTATTGCTTGCAAAATCACCTGCTATTTCCAGGAAACAGTCATTTGCTGGACCTGTCCTTGTCACTGGCATAAGTATAATGCTTTTAATAATCTCCCATTGCCTAAGTGATGCGTTTGCATCAAAATGATGGATATGCTATAGCTGGCAGAACTTTTTAAGATCTACTTGTTTCTATCTTGTTTCTATCTTGTTCTTCTGCTGCCATCTAGAGGTTTTATTCTTAGATTTACAAAAAAGAAAATAAAGTGCTTTATTATATTTCAAAGTTGACTTTAAAAATTGTCTGCACCTTAACATCACTTAAGATTCTATTATCACTGAACCTCTGTCTCCATACAAGAGCAGATTAATGACGTGTGCACAAATTTTTGAGCTGTGGGATGTAAGTGAGCCTTATGGGCTGAAGTAAGATTTCTACTAGAGGCAAACACTGTCATAAAAAAATCTTTTCCTCATAAAAAGCACCTGTAAATTAGCCGTAGGAGGAATTTTCATGGAACTTGTTTTCCAGCAAATAAACAGCAACGTATCAAAACAGCCTCAAAGTAAGCAGGTGCTTGGAGAAAAGGCAGCCTTGCCAGCCTTGCAGCAGAATGCCAACATGAAAGGCACAGCTACGACTCTGGCCCATCAGCACAACTGGCTGACATCTTATCTGCCTCCCGTGACAAGGCGGCGATGCTCTGCTTCACACTGCCCAGAAAAGCACAACATGAAACACAGACAACACAAAACTCACCAGTGCGACAGAAAATCATTCTAATAGAAACCTTTCTTCTTAAAGGTGACAGAAACAGCTAATTCACCATAAGGGGCTCCTGGCTTTGTAAAAATAATAGATTCATGTAGTATAAATGAGTCCATCTCCCTTGACTTCAGTGTGAACAGGTTAATTTGGCATCACACCTCAAGCAAATCTTGCCTCCTTGTTTTGTCCCTTCAATTTGTCCCTATTAATTAAACTAATGCTAACACCAGGTCTGTGGAGGGTGTGTGCTAATATGCCTCACCATGTATTCCATCTGAATGGATTACCAGAGCATCATTTTTGTCCCTCTGATTTCCATCCAATTGTATTGCCCCTCCAGACAACTAGGTGCACGTTGACTCTGAAAAGACAGTCACTTTTAAAAAGGGTTGAACCAATTCATTTCCCAGCACTGATAACAAGATTTTTAAATGTGTACAAAGGAACCAAATGTACACTGAACACTGAAATATTTGAAAGCATTTCTAGGAAGTCCTTAGCCTTTAGAATACAATGTTCCCGTGAATGATAATTTCTGTACTTCAGCAGAGGATTAGCTGTCATAATAAATTATTTCTGTTTGCCTGGAAGGAAATAAGTGAAACTTCCTTAACTAAGAAGGCTAGCAAAAGGTACAGCAGAGATGAGACTAACCTTGTCTCCTGTGCCCAAGGATACCTCTGAAAAGCTGCTATAACATGCAATAATTTGATAGTGTCAGCTAAAATTAACCTGTGTACTGTAGAAGGAGATAAGAATAATATTAAATTCCTGCTGATACTCATTTTGTATGCTACGGAGACTGGCTCTGATGTTTTGTGAGCCTGCCATAATAAGATTTTGGGAACTTTAAATACCTTTAATAAGAATTTAGAATAGAAAAGAAGAAAATGCAGTTTATTTTGTTAAGAATTGCTGAAGTTCTTGTGATGATGGATTTGTATAAAAACGTATTTTCTTATTTTGACAGATACTCAGGTGGTAAATCCTTACTTTTCTTTGTATCCTAAAATCTTCTAACTAAACTATTTCATGTTAGTACCATGTTCTTCAGTCTTTAAACTTCTTGGACACTTTCATTCAATGACCAGATGCAGAACGTGCATACCTAGATACAAGTTTTCACCCCAAGTATTTTACATCACCATTCAGTATAATTCCTGGATGTTTTTACAGTATTTAAATACAAGCTCACTGTTCATTTGCTCTGGGTACAAAAATATTTCAAAAATATTTTTATTTAAAATCAAGGCATCTTTTAATAAAATGTGATCAAAGGCTATTTCCTTTCCAGAGCTGGCCTGTTGGTTTTTTATCATGACTGCATACAGATATCAATAACCTTCAAAGGATGTTTACAATCTTCAGAGAATTTGAAACTACAATGAATCTATCCTCATGATTACTTGTTCAAACCATCAGGTTCCTAACTAGTTTACACTACCATGCCCTCAACCCTCTTTGACTACTGAAAATTAGGATAAAATACAAGAAAAAGAGAGAACCTCTCAAATCTAGCATTTAACAAGCTCATGTGAGAGGCAGGATGTCCAGGTCTAGTCCTCGTCTCTTTTTCTGTCTGTTTACTGAGCCGGTAAAGTAAAAAAAAAAAAAAAAAAAAAAAAAAAAAAAAAAAAAAAAAAAACCGATAAATAGAAGCAGCAATTCCAAATACAAACCAAACTCAGCATTAGTGCCCTACCCTTGATAGTTAAAGATACTGTTTCAAATCTCCATGGAAGGAGGAGGGAGGGGATTGCTGCTCTTCTGTCTTCCAGATATGTGCTCCAACCTACTGCATCTGACAAATTGTAAGTCAGTTTCTCATTTCATCTGCTTTTCATCTTTCTCTAAAACAAAATAAAAAAAACCATTGTTGTTCAAGTGAATTGGGTTCCAGACAAAACAATCAAAGGTCTATGAACAAAAAAAAAAAAAAAAAAAAAAAAAAAAAAAATCCTGACATATATTTTGTTCCAAAACTGTCCATTTTCCCTTTTTTTTTTTTTTTTTTTTTTTTTTTTTTTTTTTTTTTTTTTTTCAGTTTGTCTGCTGCAGGGGGGAGGAGAGAAGTCAGAACAATTGTTTCTCTATTTCCCACACTTAAGCTTAGGAGCTGAAACTCAGACTGAAAGACTCAGCAACAGCTTTTAGCAGTGACCCCAAACACAAATTTATAGTCTGTATACTTGTGCCAAACTTTTTCATCCAGGTTCTTCAATGAAGATTTTAGAGTGTAGTTTCTTCATGTGACCCCTCATCTAAGGTTACATCTCTCACAATGCCCCTTTTCATCTCATTTATCCTAGAGAGAACGTTGCCTTCAATGTGTATCGCAAGTGTTACCATTAGAAATTTTTTCTGGAAGCTGCTTAACAAGGAACAAAGCTTCTTCTAGGTACATAGGTGTTTTTTTATTGAACAGGGAACCTGATCCAAAAAAGCCATCACTGCAAACACTCAATTATGTGTTGTATGAGAGATATATGAGCAATGGATGCCCATCCTATTTGAATGCTTCACAATAAGAATGTATTGAAATTTTTGCCTGGAAGAACATCACCCATGGAAGAGTTTCCTTGTTCTTTTCACTGGGAGGAGAATCAAAGACATAATTATCTTAATTGACAGAATCGTATACATATCTTCTGGTGCCAGTTTAAGCTTGACCTGTATTGTAAAAAGTAAAATTAATGTTGCAAGTGCCACCCAGTGACTGTGATTAACCATAATTTGCATTCTTTATTGAATGTCGATAGTCTGCATGCTACCAGCTGTGAAATTGTGCAATAAGCAATAATTAAACAATGAAGAAGAGTAAATAGAACTAGTTAGACATGATTTGGAGCAGTAAGTAGCAAAGGTGACTTTTAAAGTTTTATTAGCACGAAGCAGAAAAAACAGAATACAACCATGTGACCTATGGTTCAGTGAGTAAACAGTGAACATTTGTGAAAGGCTACTAAAGTCACACTATTGATAGAACAAGAGTATCATTACTAAAGCAAGACTATTCACTAAACTTACAGGATTAAGGGCTTCAAATCCAAAAGGAACACCTCTGAATATCTATCTAACTGCAGTTCACTTTACTGATGGGGTGTTTGTTCTCAGAGGCTTGTTGGATTGCTTGGACTTTGGTGTTTTTTTGCAGAGGATTAAGAAGTGTGAAAATGAAAGTTTACTGTGGGTTTGTAGGGTTTTTAAATTTGCCATTGCAAATGGGAACCTCTGTCAGGAATTTGGCTTTTCACTGTATGCAAGTCCTATTGTATTATATGCATTCAAAATGAGATTGTTGCAGACATGTACAGCACCACAGCACAACTACCTCCCTAAACAAACCTAAAAACTCAGCTTCCCTTTGGACATTACCAGTGAATTTTGTGTGGCAATCGCTCAAATACAGCCCATGTATTCTATTCCATTTGTCAAACGTAGAGTGAAGCTTCACTTGTTGTAGGATCTTCACTTGTCCTCAGGTTTGAAGACTTCTTCTGATGGTGGTATTGGCCTGGGTTTAGCAAGTTGGCCAGGCTTAATTTCAGGCATTTTTTCACCATGTCTGTACACACTTACAGTGACATCCACTGTTTCCCCACCATACTTGTTCTTGACATGGATGCTGTATTTGCCTGAATCTTCTGAAGTCACTCCCTTGATGGTTAAACTGGCGTATTTCCCTTGTTCCAGTGAAAATGCATAGTGCTCATCAATTTCAAAGGCTTTGTCATTCTTGAACCAAACCACTTCAGGGTCAGGATTTCCAAATACAGTACAGGTCAGATTCAATGTCTGAGAGAGAAAAACAGAAGTAATTTTGAGATCAGTAAGATTTGTTTAACCAGAATATTCTCTGTAATGTTTTTAGACATTTTTTACTCTTAGCTAATTAAAGTAAGACTATCATGTTCTTGAAGACTGGAAAGTAGAGTCCCTAATATTTCTTTTTCCCTTGATTCAGATTTTCCACCGTCTTACCAGTAACTGTGATACAGTAATAGCCTCAGGGTTACCGTGTCTGAAGATGGTAAGTTGGACTGTCATTGCAGTCCTGCCTGCAGGAGACTCCTGACAACCCATTAGTCTGACATGAGGTTCAGGCAATGATAGTTTTAAAAACATCCTTGCAGCTTCCCTGTACACAGCAGGGAGGAGAACTGAGCAAATGTTTTCTGACCAAGGCCTCCTGAGGTTATTGCTTGAAATTATTTTTAAAAATCACTTAAAAATAGAATACATAACATGAAACACTGGACATCAATTCCAGGTGCATCTCACTGGTAAAGCAGAAATATTTTATGAAGAATAAATAGTACATATATATTGGTAAAGTGATCTTAAAATCATAGAATGGTTTGAATTAGAAGGGACCTTAAATATCACCTGCTTGTCATCCCCCTGCCATGGGGAAGGACATCTTCCACATGCATGTGAAGCATATTCAGAAAATAGCTGCCATTATGTAACGGGCCATCCTGGCAGTTTAGGAATTTTTCAGTGGCTAAACTGACATTTAAGGAGCTCATAAAATTTTCATGAGCATTCTTCAAAATTTTTGTAGATGTACTGGTGAACACCATTTTGACCACCCTCTAAGTGTGTGTATGTAAACTTCATGTATTTAGGTACAGTGATCACAGAAAAAATTAAAGAAATATCTGAGAAGTTGCATTGATTATTCAATACTTTGTTTACCTTTGCTGAAAACTCACTCTGTGCAAAATTTAGCCATAAATAACTAAGTCACCTTAAGAATTTAACATACGAAGCATTGTGTTAGGAAAGAAAAAGGAAAAAGAAAACAGGAAAAAAATAAAATGAAGAACACCCTACTTTTAACAATCCCAAACTGAAAATTTCTACCAGAATTCTTCCTTATATTCCCTCCACATTCCCCTTCAGGTTTCACCAAATCCTGATCCAGAGGGAGCTTAGAAAGTCCATCTGAGTTTACACATGCACATTTTTGAGGAATGTTTTCCTTGATTGACAATGACTGAATTGGTGTGATATAACTCAGAGTAAAAATAAAACAGGAAAAAGTTTTCAGTGATCGAAAGCACCCTATGTTCACAAATAGAAGTGGCCTTGCACAATTATTGCATCCAAAGTCAGAATGCTGAAGGAAGATTTACATACTATGGGTACAATCTAGTGGCAAGTTAAGTCCGTGAGTATTCTTGGAGTGATATTGTGTAGGAGGCAAAGTTAACTAATAGCATATAGGAACTAGACTTACTATAAAATATTTAAAGGAATGATGATGCAAACACAAAAATAAAATTTTGGGAAAATACCCCTGTGTCTAATAATATGAGTTTTATTCTTTCTGTCCTTTCTGTAACATGGGCAACATTTAATTGCTATTTCTTTCAAAAGCGACATCATTTAAGAGAAATTAATAATTAAATCATAATAATTAATCAAGTCTTAATAATTTAACATTAAAAACTTAGCAGATATATTCCACAGTCATTTTAGATAATTTGGGTCTGTTCTACTTATGAAATTATAGATTTAAACTAAAAAAAAATTATTCTCCTTCTTTTTTCAGTTTCCATTAAACCATTTGCATTCCCTCACCTTTTGATATCAAAGTAAACCTCTCACTGCTCATCATGACAAAAGTTGTTCTTACCTTCCCATCCATTATAGTAACGACATCAGGTAGACCACCAATGACTTTACCACGATCTAGAAGTTAAAGAAAAATATGGTGACTGTGAAGTTTAGACCTCAAAACTACTAATTTCTTAATGATTTTGGAGTAATGACTCACAGCTTTTTTTTTTCATTATTTTTTAAATCTTGGGAAAAAATAATTTTTTGTGATATTTTAGGAGGGTCTTAATGTGCTGTATAGTCCCCTTAGATTTTTTTTGACAGAGTTCCACAGGGCTCTAAACTGATACACATAACAACCTTGAATGAAACTGCTGAGGTTGGCAGTTTGTTTTGGGCCCAGAGCAAAGTAAGAAGTGAGCTTTTAGAATCTTGATAGTATCCAAAATCTAAGGAAAATTTGTTCTGCGTGGTCTTTGTGGGCAGAAGCATCATGTCATCACCAGGGAATTGATATCATTTCCAGTACTCCTACAGTCCTTAACAGTAATGAGCTTCCCCACAGTCTGGGTCTCAGCAAGCAGTGCAGAACAGGCAGCAGCAGGAAATTTTTTTACTTAATAAATAGATCCCAGTGTTCAGTATTCTCAGCAGCTTTAAGACTCAACACCTGCTTGTATGACACACAATTCACACTTCACCAAATCTCTGCAGACACAAGTAGATACAGTGGAGGCTTACAAAGTAAAGTGTTTAGTGGATTTCCATTGCAATTAAAGACAATTAAATCCACAAATAACTATAGTTATTGCAATATTTTGTGCTAACAGAGGATTTCTGTAGCCACAGGACTCAGTAAGTTATGGCAGCATATCGTAATGGATGCTTTAAAAGCAACATTATATCACATTGTAAAACACCTATGATAAAACATAAAATAAACTTACTCTTCTCAGCAAAAGCAGCCGCCCTAAAGTTGTTGAGAAAGAAAAAGAAATATATAATGTTATTTTTAAAATAATAATAAAATATTTTTTGTAAGCAGAGACACTGTTGTTATGGCATTAAAATACAAAAGATGCAGCACTTACTTGAGTCGCTGGAACTCTGCATATGCATCATCAAAAGCTGTAAGAAAACAATTGAGAGGGTTATTTTCCATGAACATAACTTGCACTTGGGGCTCAATAAACATTTAAACACATATCCATGTTACAGCTCTTTTAAAACCCATACAGGGTCACACAGTAGCACAATGAGAAACCATATCCCTGAAAACTAATGCAGCTGGTGCTGAAAACAGATACAAGACTAAAAAGAAACAGTTATAAAATTTAACTATGACTGGTTCTGATCAAAGACTATCTGCTTTTACTGCAATTCCTCTATTTCCAGTAAAATCTGCATAATCTATAAAAAGGCACAATACAAATCTGATCTTATAAATATACCTTGCCCAGACAGATCCAGTGTACGTTTGTAGGATTCCTTGCTGCCAAAGATTTCAAAGGTGTAGCTCCCTTTATCCTTTTCAGTGGGTTCACTTATCTGCAACCAGGCAACATCGTCTCCACCTCCAATCTTCATCTTTTCACCTGAAGAAATCTTAGATTCCCTGGAAGAAAAAAAAATAATAGTAGAAATGAGTTTGAACATTCTTTTCCTGTATGTTGTCCATAGGAAATCATCTATAAAAAGTCACAAATGATAATATACAATTCCTAAGCTCTAGATAGATTGCAACTAATGGGCTCATTTTTCCAGAATACTCTTCGAAAATATTGGCTTGTGTTTTCATTTCTAAGAATCATTTGTTCACCCTTTTCTCATTCTCCTTCTCTCCACACACAGAGCTGTGTTCACATCTTTATGCACATACACGTCTCTGTGTGAAAGTGCTTAGTGTTCTGTACACTTCAAACACAGTAAAATATAATATATAAGCACTGTAAATTATAGGCAAATCACCATTTTTGATGAAGTAAAGATAACTTTTGTTTGTCATTAACTTCAAAAATCAATCAACAAAAAATTTCTTTAAAATTACTCTTGCTCATTAAGTTAAAACACATCTTTGTTTCTAAAAAGACACGAGAAAACAAAATTTCTTAACTGCAGATAAGTAACAAAAACTCTCTAAAAACAATGTCATTAGCTTGACCTATCATCACTTCCTTGTTAAGAATAGAAGAAATGCTCTGCACATTCAGATCAAGTGGTCTTCTGGTCCACAGTCTGTCACAAAGAGTGGAAATAGAAGATATTTAATGAGAGCATATAAACCAGATGTCTTTCAATGGCTCAAAGAGAACTTTCTTCTTTCACACATTAACTAGAGAAATACTTCCTTTCATTCTTCCTCCCCAAGCAACTTTAGCTGGAATTTTTAATAAATTAAGGCAGTTCTAGCTTTTCCTTGATCCCTCATTTTATTTGCCTAGACAGAGCTAATTTGACTCCATAGCTAAAATTATTTTGATTGTGAAAAAGTATTTTTACCATTTTTCTTTCTTTAAGACAACTTCATTGAGTTTAGCCTACCAAATTAGACTTCTGGATAGACACTGCTATATATTAGAAAATATTGCATATAACGGTTCCCTCTCTGCCCTGAGTAGATGATAAATACTAGGTCTAGGACTTGTGTTGTATTTGATGCAATGCAGCACAGTAGATAATTAAATGCTAGCTAGAAATTTACATTGTAAAAAAAAATAAAAAAAAAAAAAAAATCATGGGTTGTGTAGTGTTTCAATTTTTCCAGGAAAGAAATTTGCTATAACATGATTTAAAGGAGATGGGAAGCTGGAAGAGGTTGGTCAGTTGGTTGGTTGGTTTTGGTCTTTCTTCTAGCTTTAACAGCTCTGATTATAGTCATTGTATTCATATAAGAATTGAAATTTCATTCATTCAGATCATGTGTTCAATGATCTTCAAGACAATCGAAGTGTAAGACATTATAAAATCTAAAATATTCAGGGGATTATCTATGTAAATGAAAATATAAATATAAATATACACACTAATATTTCTGTAATAGCCATGTAGCATTCTTTATTTTTATACTTCTATGAAATGGATGGTAGAATAGCCTGTCACTTTTAAAACTGAAGCAGATACAGTAAAAGGAAGAGGCAAAAAGTTTTTTCTTTTCCTTGTCATCATACCAGTATCACTATTATGAAAGAAGAATTTTGTAAATACAAAGTCTGAGATATAAATACAGTTGCACAGTTTTGCAGAAGTGTTCTTGAGCTCCCTGAATGTGATAATTGATGCTCTGTTTGTGTTCCTGACTTCATAGAAAGCATTATGAACTTCAGACAACATATTGATAAACCAGACTATTCCTGTCTAAGTCAGACCAGTTTGCTGTGTGTCATCTTTGCAGGACATCAAGAAGCCATCAAGAAATGTGAAAGTTGAAACCTCTGGAAGAGTTTTAAAATCCTTTAAAATATTACCTGCAGTTTCAAACAAACGAGGCTTGACATAACAAAACATTTGAACACATATTTAACTGTAAATACATAGATTATTTGACTGTCTCCAAAGTCAAAGATTAATGTAACATGAGAGTGGGAAATTGTCATCATTATTATTATTAATTATTATTTTCAGCCATATTCTCAGCTCTGAGGGTTATTCTCAAAGTATTGTGTGTCCCATTGAATATCTTTTCAAAGAGGACTATCAAAACTGAAATATTTTGTGTTACTTAAGACTCTATCATTTTGGAAAAAAAATTCTCTTCTTAATACAGGCTTTTATTAAACTGTGAGAGCAGGTTCTTGGTATTCACCTAGAAATGGAGGAGAGTTTCATCCCCTTTAGAAAAAGGGCAGCCCTGAATCAGAAATTTTGCTCAAATATTTTGCTATCTTTTAAACAGTCAGATAATACAATAGAAGACAAACACTCTTCTGTTGAATAAGAGAACACAATACAGTAGATTCCTTTTTTCTGGGTGTTGAATGAGCCTTTTAATATTCCTTATTTACTTTCTATGTTAAAAGACAATATATGGTTCTGGAAAGAGAAATTCATTAATGTGGTCCAATTTATAACTGAATGGCACAGAATAGTGAATATTAAATTGTAAATACAGCATTTTTTCTCAAGTAAAATTGAAAAAATATTTTCATCTACCTGTGGCACCAGCTAACCTTCATTTCTTCATTGTAGTATTTCAAGAAACACTGGAGCCTTATTCCTTCCTCAGTGCAAAGAATTTTCAATGGAGAGGCTGACTTACCTAGATTAAGTAGAGTATATATGGATGAAATAGGAGACATAGTGGAATGAACAGAAAATAGAGCAGTAGATTATTTGTACTGTCTGGACAAAAGAAAATTCAAGACCTGAGTCATGATTCTCAAGTATCACAGAGACAACTGTCATACCTCTCAGGGAACATCTGCTGATTTATATCAAGTAAAAGTTCAGTATAAGTTTATGACTTTATTGTCATATGCATGCATCATGAGTGGCAAGATCCATTGTGAAATAATAATCTAGTCAGATAACTGCCATAAAAGAGTAGTGTAATGATTCTAATTTCATAAAAACTTTATTCTTGTGCAAACCCTGTTCTTCAAGTGGAAAGAACAGCTTCTCACTGATAACAGATTCAGAACCTCATTCTCTCTATATCAAAGTCCACTTACTAATGGAAAGTAGGAAGAAAATTATTGCTGCAACACTTTCACAGTATCTAAACCAAACAAGCCAGGTGGAATAATACTTTGTTCCCTTTTAATAGTGACAATTAGCAAGGTCAACTGCCTATTCAGAAACTTAACAATGTCCATAATAATATAAGCTTCAGGACTCAGAGATTTCCCACTTAAAATAAAAGTTTTCTGTCTCAGCTTCATGTGACTTCAAAATAAAAAACTACATGAAAATTCAAGACAGCATTTACTTACCACTCATTCCACTCAATGCCAGAATTATATCATCATAAACTGCAGAGAGAAAGAAAAAAATAGGAAGAAAATGTACCATCAAAATTCAATCACAATATAGCTTTTTTATGTTCAGTTTAATTAAAGCAATATTGGAATTTTTCATATCCTAAAGCAAAGAAAACCATTAAAATTGCAACAGGTGTACAGGACAAATTGGAAACTGTCTGTGTACAGCATATGAATTCTGTACTGCGTCACTCAGTATCTCAGCCTTTTGTGGAGTCAGCTGTCTGCTGCCAAATCTTTGTCTCTCTCCCTTAGGGCAGCAAAAAGAAAAAAGTCATTAAAACTGAATAGTTCACATTCAAAGGAGAGTGCAGGTGAAAAAGAAATTATCTCATTCTTGGTGAAAATAGTTTCGCCTTCTCCCTGTAGGGTGGCATTTGACAGAACTGAAGTCCTTTAACAGCAAGTGAAATAAAGCAGGTATCATATCAAGCTTTTGAAATATCACAGAGCTGATGGGTTTGTAGCAGGAGAGAACCCTGGAGAAAAGGGCAAAAGAGTGGGAAACGCTTTCATAGCAGAAGAATCATATTCAGTGACACTGTGTAAGATAAAAAGAAAGAGAAAATCACCGTAATCTAAGTAATGCATAGTCTGAAGGATGCTTATTCAACACTGATGAATTTTTATGAAAATGAAAGAAACAGAAAAGCGAGAAGTTCAGAAAATACTTATATATTTGTTCTGTATTGCTCCGTGTATGCACATTTTTGTCTCAGCTAAAATAAATCACGATACAGTTCCATAACTCTTTGCAATGCCCAGGATGCTTCTACTGACACCTTGACATAAGGACATGATTTTCTTATTATATATATCTTACATTACAGATATCTGAGAGGGTAGGGTTGTATTAACTATACTGTCTAATGAGGGTGGGGTTTTTTTCCTGAGAGAATAAAGGGCAGAATTTATGCAAAAGAAAAATGCCTGGGAGACTATCAATTGATAATACAGCCTTCTCCAGTAAACCATAGCTTAAGAACTCAGCCTGATACTCATCATTTCCTCTTGTTACAAGTACTTCTTCCATCTTTTGAAAAAGAATATTTATATTTTTGATAAACTGAGTTAATTTTTTAACATGTCTTTCTCCTTCTATTAGGAGCCTACCAAAAATACTCATTATTTGGGACAAATGTCTAAATGCACTTGGGATGATTCTAGATTCCCTTTGGCCTATTTGGTGGGACCTAAGCAAATATATCCAGGGAAACTCTCTTCACCAAAGTTAAGTAAAATTTACTCATGTTGACAACAGATCAGTGTTTGTTATGGATTTAGAATCACAGAAAATTCTGTGTTGGAAGGGACCTACAAGAATCATCAAGTCCAAGTCTTAAGTGAATGGCCCATACAGGGATCAAATCCACCACCTTGGCATTATTAGCACTATGCTTTAACCAACTGATCTCATCTCAGGGTCAAAGTAAACTGACAGTTTTTACATTAAAAAAATTAAATGTAAATATAATTACAGTATCTCAGTGTGATGTCTGCTATATGAAACCTTTTCTAAGTGTCTATCATGCATCTATTTTAGATTATATTCTCTTATTTGCATTTAACTTTATTTGCATGTCAGTGAATACTGATCTTGAAGTAACCCTCCCATAGAACACGCAGTCTTCCCTGCTCCTGCTAAACTTCTCTTTTTATCCTTTATATTTCAAGGTTAACTCCACCATTTTTAATAGTACAGTTTCCATGGGTTTGCTGGTTGACATTTTCAAAGCCTCCTGGACCCACAGAACTAGTTACTGTGATTCTCTAAATAGGCATTTCACTGTACATTTCCAGCACAACATTTTTTGCTATACCTGAAGTATAGTCACTGGAAGCTGGACCCCTGACTATATGATGGAGAACTACTGTACCTTTTGCTTATTCTACTGGTCAGGATACACATACACAAATCCACAGACTACTGGAATGATACTGTGTATATGGACACAGTATCAAAGGACTGTGGGAGGAGGTGATTAGTGAGAACATATTGCAAAGTGTGGGACCTGAGCATGACATAAATGGTATGGTATAAGAGACAGAAATTGAAACTGGTTTTGGCTGGAATAGAGTTATTTTTCTTCATAGCAGCTTTGTGGTGCTGTGTTTTGGATATGTTACTAAACCAGTGTTGGTAACACAGGGATGTTTTAGCTATTCCTGATCAGTGCTTGTACAATGTGGAAGTCTTTTATTTTTCTCCTCAGACTGCCTCACCAAGAGGAGGCTGGGGGTGCACAAGAAGTTGAGAGGTGACCACAGTCAAGACAGTTGGCCCCAATTGACCCAAAGGACATTTGATGCCTTATGATATCATACACAGTATATAAAGCTCAGGGAAGAAGGAGGAAGTGAGGAACATATGAATCGATGGTGTCGTGCTTTGGCCCTGAGTGGTCAATTTCTGGTATTGACACAGGATTAAACCTAAGAAAAGGGTGGATATGCCTTTGCAAATACACATTTAAGGACAGGGAGGCCTGGAAGTAGCACTCTTCACTTCCAACCTTCAGGGAAAGGGGCGGGCCGGGTGTGGGCCGGCCCCGCTCGGCCCTGGTGGCCGGGGCCAGCCCAGCCCCGCTCGGCCCGGCCGGGATTCCCGTCCCCGGAGGGGTGGAGAGCGGCTGCCGAGCCCCGGCGGGGAGCCCGCAGAGCCCTGTCCCGGTGGGGCTGCCGAGCAGCCAGGGGGGAGCCCGCAGAGCCCTGTCCCGGTGGGGCTGCCGAGCAGCCAGGGGGGAGCCCGCAGAGCCCTGTCCCGGTGGGGCTGCCGAGGAGCCCGCAGAGCCCTGTTCCGGTGGGGCTGCCGAGGAGCCAGGGGGGAGCCCGCAGAGCCCTGTCCCGGTGGGGCTGCCGAGGAGCCCGCAGAGCCCTGTTCCGGTGGGGCTGCCGAGGAGCCCGCAGAGCCCTGTTCCGGTGGGGCTGCCGAGGAGCCCGCAGAGCCCTGTTCCGGTGGGGCTGCCGAGGAGCCCGCAGAGCCCTGTCCCGGTGGGGCTGCCGAGGAGCCCGCAGAGCCCTGTTCCGGTGGGGCTGCCGAGGAGCCCGCAGAGCCCTGTCCCGGTGGGGCTGCCGAGGAGCCCGCAGAGCCCTGTCCCGGTGGGGCTGCCGAGGAGCCCGCAGAGCCCTGTCCCGGTGGGGCTGCCGAGCAGCCAGGGGGGAGCCCGCAGAGCCCTGTCCCGGTGGGGCTGCCGAGGAGCCCGCAGAGCCCTGTTCCGGTGGGGCTGCCGAGGAGCCCGCAGAGCCCTGTTCCGGTGGGGCCAGGCCTCTTCCCGGTGGAGCCGGCCAGTCTTTTGTTCCAACAGTCACCGGTCCACGCCAGCCAGAGGCTGTGTCGGCACCAAGAGCTGCTGTGCGGCGAGAATCAGCGCCTGGTAGTCCCCATTGTCCGTGGTCTGGTCTTGAAGGGCAGCTTCGAGACCAGAAACAACCAACACAGTTAGCATGGCGCCAGCAGAGAGCATGTGGCCAGCAGAGAGAAGCAGAGTGAGCCGTGTTTCTAATACAGGACTTGGACTAAATTAATGGTTCAGCATTGCAAGATGCTGCACCAATGAACAGCAACCTTCTTCTGAACCAAAAAGGAGGAAAAGGTAAAGTTATATAGAGACAACAACATAAGATTTTTGAAGTCAGTAAAGAAGTCAAATTCTAGATAGAAGGGATCAAAACGTTGCCTTAATGTTTGAACTAAAATTCTTTTGTGAGGCTATGGTAAAGATATACTCGATATATCAAACTTTAGTTTTTTTCCTAGTAAATTTATTAAATGCTTTGGGGGATGTAGCATTCTAACTACAATCTTGAGCAGAGGCACCAGAGTTACTGCAGAGGCTAAAGTAGCTGTATGCTAATGAGAAGCTTGAGCAGTAAAGAAAAAAAAAAAGAGAAACCTTGCCTGAGGGATAAAAGGGGAAAACCTCTGTTCTCAGAAATGGATAAAAGGAACTTTTATTTTATGCTAGAACAGCTCATCCTTAAAATAGTACCCCAATGAGTTGACATAGACCAAAATCATAGTTGTGCGGACTGTGAAAGATGAGAACTTCACATATACAGACCTCAGGTGGCCATTGTTTGTGAAAATTGAAGTCACAAGAACTGCTGTCCTTGTAAAGAGTTCTCCATAGCATTAGCAAAGAATACTTTTCTCTCTAAATGAACTGAAGAAAGACTATTTTAAAAGTGGAAAAATCTCTGAGATTTCTGGGGGTTTTTTTCTGTGCATTGTTGATTGGAAAGAAAGTGTGGGGAGGGAAAATTTTATTCTAATTTCTATTTATTTGTTTGTTTTGTTTTGTTTTGTTCTGTTAATAAAGTTTTTCTTTGTATCCTTTCAAGTTTAGACCTGCTTTGTTAATTTCTCCTAATCCTATCTCACAACAGAAAATAGACCAGCACAGATGGAGTTTGTCTTCCCAAGTCACCGTTAATGTGATGGAGTCCAGCTTTACTAGAGATGACTGAACACCTACGTGTCCACAGGAAACAGTGAATTAATTACTTGGTTTGTTTTGCTTGTATATACAGCTTTTCCTCTACCTTTTAGACCATCTTTAGCTCAATCCATGATTTTTTCACTTTTCCCCTTCCAATGTCTCCGCCATCTCACTGAAAGAGAGTGAGCAAGCATCTGTGTGGGGCTGAAATGCCAGTTGAAGCTAACCCACAAAACAGTTTTACAGTTTAGAATCAAAAGCATTCTCGGTCCCCACTGAGAGCCCCACATGAAAATAGCACTTTGCCGCTTTAGGGTTTTTTGCAGATATTAAAGCTTAACAAACCTGAGAGAGAGTGATCTTACATAAAATGGAGTGTCTGTCTGGTTAGAAATATACTTCATCTCCTGCCTGTCAAAATGCTAGAGATTAATCACAACAGTGCCCTGTGTCACCCCTCCTAAAGTGCTGATCTGCAGTTCAGGTCTCTGTAACATAAGAGAAATGAAATTCAAAGAATGACAAAAATATATGCTAAATTGCCATTTGCAAGGATAGATCTTTGACACCTCTGGAGAACATGTGGAGTTCATTATTCCATTACAATAGATTGAATGTTACCTTTTCCTGTTAATTCAAGAGAAGATACATCATGACCTCTATCATCTGATAGTGTCGCCTTATAAACTCCTTCATCTTTGCGAGACAGCTGCAAGGAAAATACAAGATATTTACTAGTAAATTTGATAGTACTAGATAGTACTAGATATGCTCAACCCCTGCATAATTTTCTAAACAAAACAACATACATTGTAATGTCTTCTGGTTAAATAATCTTACTGGAGAGAAGATGGAAACTATGACCAGCCTGTTCATGCTTTCTTTATGGAGATACTTTTAGTTCTTAAGCCTAAAACCTATTCTGATTTCAGTTCAATTTCCTCTAGAAACCGTGAGGTTTTTTTCTCTTGTTCCAAAAAGACAGGGTTGGTCTTGGTGAGTATAAATTATGAGCACTGTAGTAAGATGTAACAAGGCATAACTGCAACTGTCGTAGTTTGGAAAAGATGAGTTTTTTCTGAACTTCAGTGGTCAAACCAATGAGTGCTCAGGTTTAAAGACTGGCACCTAGTGTGGCCACTGAAGACAAGGATCCGCCTCTGAGAACACAAGGGGTTCAAAGCAGAGGGCTCCCCGGAAAGCTCTCTCTTGGTTCCGGTCCCTGAGGACGGAGGGATCTCCCCTGCCCAGCGGCTGGCTGGGCGGGGGAGGGGAAGCCATGCGGCCTGGGTGAGGTAGGCCTGGAACCTCGGGCACAGAGGGGAAGAGGAAAATCCTGCAGGATGGAAGGGTGGCAGACAGCCTTCTTTTCCCTTTCCCCCCCCCCCCCTTCCCCGGAGAGAGAGAAACTGAGAAAACTGGGTCTGTGATCTTCGTCACCTTGAAATTTGATATCAACAACTAGACAGCACAGCCGAAGGAGTATAGGGAGGTGGCGCGAGAAGAGTGCCCAGCAACAAAAATACCGTGAGAGTTCTGGGAAAACAAAGCCCAAAATTTTAACGCTTTTTGTAAATGATAGAAACTTTATAAATGCTAATCCTCCTGAATTTGAAAAAGACAGATAGAAAGAACTGAGCAAAGATGATGAAAGTTTGTGTAAGTAGAAGATTGTCAGAGAACGCTAAAAAGAATCCTAAGTGAGAAGAGATGATAGAGTGGCTTTGGCTGGACTCTTTTGTATAACCATAGATAGACTCATTTTTTTTTTCCCTATAACATAGAAACTGTATCTAAAGAGAGGCATTGGCTTAGAACCAAGAGTAAACAGTAGTGTGAACAGAGATGAGAGGAAGAGCTCTGTTCTCAAGGCCCCTCGGCCCCAGGGAGTAATATTGGGGGGGACTAGTGTCCCAAACTTGAAAAACTGTCGTTTCTTGGAACTAACCAAAGCATCTTTAAAGAGAGAAACCCTAGAAGCAGCTCTAGTCCATGCACAGTAGTAAGAGCACTGGACATGGAAGAAGAGGCCACAATGTAGTACAAGAAGGACTCCTATCTCTCCTCAACGAACTGAGTACTGATTATCAGAAGAGTAGTAATAGACTAAAGATTAATTATCTAAAAAGTAGTAACATGATAAGAAATTTTCAGTTTGTTTTGTTAAGTTGAGAACTGGTGGGGGGGGGGGAGGAAGAGTGTTTTTTTTAAAGTTTCCATGTTCTTCTGTATGTGTCTTCTTTGCCTATTATAAGTAATAAAGTTTTTTTCCTTTTGCTTTCTAAATTAGACACTGTTTTGCTCTGTTTTTAGTCACATCTCACAAGAGATACCAGGAACAGTATATCGTTATAAGGGCACTGGCCTTGTGCCAACGTCAAACCTTTGACAGCAACCTACACAAACTTTAGAAATGCAATTTTACTTCAAGAGAAATGATTATTTTTTAAATGATATAAATCATAACAGAAAATCTATACCCTGTAATATCAGCTCCTTCATGCTGCTTGCATTCAAGCAGCAACTGTCGTCAAATTATATCTATGCTAAGTAAATAATTAATTCATTACCCATGGAGAGTTTACAATCTGAAATTTATAACAGTGATATTGCATTAAAGGTGGTAGGATATTCAGGTTTTGTGGGTTTATTTTATTTTCTTGTAAAATCTGAAGGAAAATATACAAAACAGTTCCATATATGTTGGAGATGACTTAGTACTTAGACTTGTACAAATTCACAAGCATCTACACCCTAGCACAAATATCATAAAATTGAATGACAAGTAGCAAGAGCAATCCTAGACAAGGAGAAACCACCCTCCCAAAAAAAGTCTACTGAAGAAAAATGAAGCCAGTAAGTCACTATCCTCTTTCAAGGAAAATGAAGGAAGGAAATTAGAAGAATATGAAGCCAATAAATAAAGAATTGAGATAATTGATGCAAATTACTGAAAGCAGAAAATCTCATTCTGGGAGGTTTTGTCACTTCACAAAGGTAGCAACTATACAAGCTAAGGTTTCAGATAGAAGTTGGGTTATCCTGTTTGCATAAAGATAAATCTTAAGGAGCCATAAACTTCAAACTTATTCATTTTAGGCAATAAAACTGAAACACTGTCAAAAATTAGGTTCTTGAACAAGTTGAAAAATTAAGGAGTAATAATAAAGAATGAGATACAGGTCACTCAAGGACTCTGAGGCAACTTGAGCATGAACTCTGAGCTGATTAAAAAACAGATACTTTTTGCCAGCAATAGTTATTCACCAGCTAATTGAAGAGAAGAAAATATGTTTTTTTTCTTACAACTGTTCCAAAAAATCATGATAGATGGGTCAGTGCTTTTTCTGGCAAATCTATAGTGTGTCAAGCAGAAGCTGTCATTTGTAATCAGCAGGAGATACACTACCTTGGGAATACTGAGGTGACATTCTCCCTTCTGCAGGTCAGGCTGCTCCTCAACATCAACCCCAGAACCATCCTTATACCACTTAAAATCAGTCTCCTTCTTTGTGTTTGCAACCTGTACAACAGAAAAGGCACATAAGCTTGGCTGTGTTCTGAGAAAAGGTATTGCACTGTGGGAAGTCACACAGGTATTTTCAACATAGGAAAGCACTTTTTTTATAATATATGTCAAATAAAGCTAAGTAAAAAACCAATTTTAACCAAGGGCTACTAAGGAAGTCTAAGTCGTACAGTGTTTCTTTGCAGCACACTATACAGGTTACAACTTCAGAGCCCTGTAAAATCCTTAAAGAAAATCCTGGCAATCTCTTCCCTTAAACAGTTTTGCACCCTTTCTCTGTGCTTGTAGTTTGTCTAAAGACAGCTACGGAAGAAGTATCTTTCAAATTAGAGTTTGTGAACTCTCCTTTATCTTTTTGTGTTTGCCCTGTGACTCCAGAGAGTTGTAACACAAAACTTAGGTCCTATCTTAGTCTTTGGCCAATTTGGAGATTTATCCCAGCTACCTAAGCAATGTCTCTCATGGATAAGCTGCAGAAAGCAACTGAAATCACTATTCCGAAAGCATCCAAAACTTCAAAATTGTAAGTTGCAACAAAAATACTTTTTTATTTTACCTTCTACATTAAATCCTATGGGACACACAAAGACTTGAGAAATCCTAAATATTGCAGTCTCTCCCTACAAAAAGGGCTTGACAATGTAGTGCATATGCAGAGCAGTTGTCTGAAAGTAAGAATTTTGCTGTAGTGGCAGCAGTTCATTGAAACAATGCTTAGACTACTGCTGTACCTGAAGTACTGTTCTGATTTTCATATAAAAACTGTAAATTGGATGCACTTGAACTCTTGCTGGATAAATTACCTCAAACTGTGAATTTAAAGAAGCTAAAACTGCAGGTCTTTTTAGAAACCCTGGTTATATATATATATATATATATATATATATATATATATATATATATATATATATATATATATATATATATATATATATATATATATATATATATATATATATATATTTACCCTCAGTTTCAGAAACACTATGGTTGATTTAACTTCACTATCCCCATGTCCTTCTAAAAGTCACAAAAATGTAATGGTATTTTCATGGGTAGCATAAATTCACAGTCATTGTGGCTTTGGTAGTAGGACAGAGCTGGAAAGATATTTCTTAGTCCCCAGGCAGTTGCTTTAAAAAGGCTCCTTAAAGAAAAAGAAAAAAACTGAACAAATGGTTAGAGGGTAGCCAGGAACTTAATACAAATCTGCAACAGTTTTCAAGTGGCTTGCTTGGAGGAAAAAAAAAAATGTCAATTTCTAACCCTTTTACATTAGAGAAGTCATTCTATAGACCAACAACTCTATGAAATCTCTCTGTAGAGATGACAAATAGGAGGGTCCTCTATACTGATTGTTTGCCATCTCTATCAAACATGCTCGAATTAATCAAATCTATTCTTGCTTAATAACCAGTGTGGTTGCTATGGATCCCTGACAGTATTTGAGATCACCACCTGGCCCAAAGCAATGACTTGCTGAAGAAAAGTGAGAAGTATTTTACATTTACCAGTAACTACAAAGTGGCTGTTCCTGTAGTCCTATGACATGAGTGGCAATTTTATTTGAACAAAGCCTGAAGGAATAAGCCTTTAATGCTTTTCAACAATTTTTCATCGAAGACTGTTAGCACTCAATCTGACAATAAATAGACTGAGTTTCAGACACATGCTGTTTGCAGTGCTGGAGTTATTTCATGTTGGCATTTACTATGAAATGTTAAATTTTTCACTGTTTAGCCACACACCAAAAATCTTGCTTTTAACGGACACAGTACAAATAAGGGTCAAAGTTGTGCAAGAGCAAGTAGCTTCTGAATGTTCCAAAATTTAGAATTACTAGAAGAAAATAACAGCAGTTGCTGGCATATGAAGAAAAATAAATACAAAACAAAAAGCAAAAAAAGCAAACACCATCAAATTATCTTTCAAATGGACAACCATGTTCCACTGACATTGAGGGACTACAATACCAAGAACATGGTCATCAATCCCAGCTAATTCAGAATTAAATACTAACTCAATCAAAACTCAGTCAGGTCCAATCATATAGAAAATAAGGGATACATGAGCTGATATTTGATATACTCTTTTATAACACAATCCATATTTGTTCATAATTTCTGTTATGGGCCTGGATCATACAGTCAGTCCTTTGCCCTATACAAGCTTCCAGTTGATGTGGTTTCCTATGCCATGTTATGTCCTTTAAAAAAGTAAAGATAAAATGTCCTCTCTCAGAGTTACTTTCTTCGCATTGTTCCAGGCTCCTAGAAGAGGCAAAAACTCCCTTGACATATTTTTTTTCTTTTTTTTTTTTTTTTACAGAAGAGTACTAAACAGAGCCTGTAAGAGATCTGGGTCAAGTGTTATCATATGGCCTGAGATGGCAGAGATTATTCCTTGATTGTTTTTATTACCACAGAAATAGTGCAGAGTGGCCACACTTCTGGCTTGTGTGTCAGGTATCTGGAGTTTGAAGGACAAACCCAGGCTTTGTTTTTCAAACTCTTCCTATGTACAAATATAAGTTAAACAGCCATAAACAACAGTACCATGTGAACCTAATGGCCGGTCACATACTAACAGTAACAAACATTATAAGGTCAATAGCATAGTTAAAATGATGAGTGTGCAAGCAGCCCACATCCTAGATTTCATTTACATAAAATGTTCTGACCTTGTGAACAAAAAGCACACTGGTGAAAAGCAAATAATCAGATGCTCAGCCTTTCACAGCTTCAGTGCTATAAACAGGCTTGACAGTCAATGAAAGAAGGATAATTTCAGATTAATTTGTAGAGAATTAACAATAGCATAACTGGTTCAGCAACATTTAATTCCCTTGTGAATGAAAAGATAAGCAGGGTTCATGCTTGAGGCACATGTATGTGGAGATTATAAAGTACTTCAGCAAAGGTACTGGGTTAACTAATGAGTATTGAGCCCTAAAATGGGAGCACATGGAATGGCAGCTTCAGCACCAGGTCAGTTCTGCTGGGAATAACTTGAGGTTAAGGGTCTCCTAGTTAATGAGCAGAAAAATAAAATAAAAAAAAAAAAAAAAAATCCCACAAATGTGCATGTAAATTGCTCATAATGTATGATTCAAGTTGGGCTAATTATAAGCCAAAAGTTATTCAAAAGAAAAGGAGAAAATTCATCTGAAAGAGTCCATATTAGAGGAAAAGAGAATGAAGAAGAGTTTGATGCCTGAATTCAATTTACTTAGTTATTCAGACCTCTAATTAGTCACTCTAGAAGAGCAGAACAAATGAAAACTTATCTGTTCAGAAAGGCATTTAAAAATGTTAATAGCAGAAGTTACACTGAAATCAATACACATTATCATTCAGATAAGATTCAAAAGTCATTAGCCAAAAATAATTTTTAAATAATGTTTTATAACCTTAATTCTAGAAGTCTTTGTAACACATTTGATTACAGTTGATTAAATAACAGACACTTTGTTAGAGAAATCAGAAAATGGTAAAGAAAGATTTTGAACTCTGGCTCTTTTTAGCTATTTTTGAGGAAGAAGAAAAGGAATACATCTTAAGTGATGTATTGATGTATATTTCCTGTAAATTACTCTTATGGCTCACAATTTTTGTAAAGAAGTGGACCACCTAGTAATACATTTAGAAATGTCCTATATTTTTTGGGTTTCGTTTTCATTGACTCTACTGTTGAAGAATAGTAAGTCAGAAATGTTCATATTAAAATTTTCTGAAAAATAAAAAATAGTTTTCATATGAAACTTTTGTTTTTAAAGGTATCTAAATTATTTTTCACATTTTTCTACCTCAATTCTTCATCACCATGTTCAAAAAAATAATTTCAAATATATTTTCTTACCTTACAAGAAAGTAAAACTTCACATTCCTCTGTAACCTTCCAATACAAAAACTCTGAGAAGTGAGGACCTAAGAAACAAAAAAATCTTAAAGCAATGTTGTAGAATGAAGAGTATCAGAAAGATCCAGTGAAATAAAGAAAAAGGATGGCAATTACAACATCCTTACACCTGAACAAGAGGAAACTCCTGAACTACCCGTGCACTAGAAGGAAAATCCTGCAAGTTTTTATCATACTTAGAAACTTGAATCTCGTCTCTGAATCTGTACGAATTGGGTAATGTCCCAAAATATAAAATGATGAGTGAGAGAAATTAGTTTATTGAATACCTTTGTGCCAAATTGCCAACTAAGCAGAGGAAAGAAAGTAGCTACAAACAAGTGTACAAATAATGTATTTAATGTAAAAACAACAAATGCATGTCGAACACTGCTTGCTAAAAATGATAAAGTCTAAAAACGTATTAAATATTACAGGCAGAACAGAAAATATTCCTTTTCCCCATGAGGATTTCAATCCTGCAAAGAAATATATCCTGATGAAAATTTGTTGACATACATAACCTTTTAAAAATTACTGTGTTTACTTATCTCAGTAAATGTATATGTCTTTGTGTTGGCAGATTCAGGGCCCGTAATTCTGATGCCCAAACCTCGGAAGTTGCAAAGTCCAAAACTTTGACTTAAATCATTGAGTATTGAAAGATTTTGTCAGTTTATGCTGTAAGTGGTATCATTTCTTTCCTCAATCAAATTTAAATGGCCTTCAAAAAAAAAAAATAATTACACTGCTTCTGTACAGAATCTTACCTAAGCTATTTAGGAAAAATGTTTTTAAGTATTATTGTTGCTTTCATCCTGAAAGCCATATGCTTACAAGTGAAAATTATAAACAAGAGCTCAAGTTCAATTTTTTAAGGATTTAACAGGGATAGAATTCTGAATTAGGTATCCAATAGTAATTTTCTAGTTCAGCTGCAAGCAATATCAATGAAGAGTATATAACAAACTCTGCAACTGCATAGGAACTATGCAACAAATATACATTTAGTTCCTGTAATCTTGCCTCAATAGAAACCATAGGGTCAAGATTTTAATCTTCCTCTCTGGAACTACATATCTTGGCTGTCTACTCTTCTGTCAGTTATATTGAACAAACAACTTGTATGCTTAAAACTAAATGCAATTAAATGTTTTGTTGGACTGGAGCCTACAGTAGGCACACTTCTCATGAATATGGAGCAAACTCCATATTGTGAAAATTCCTTTTTTCTCTACTTAGTGAAGGCTCTGTCACAAATTGACAGTGTTGGAAAATAAGATTCACCAAGGTTTCAAGTGTCTCCTAAGACTGAATAATATACTCATCTTCCAATCAAGAACAGAAGCTGTAAGTGCTCAGCATTCACCAGCAATGAATCATTAGCTGCAAACTGGGCCTAAAGTCACCAATTTGCTCCTACCTTGTTTTCTGAGAAATTCCTTTCGCTGGAGCTCAGACTCAGCCAATACTCCCTTGAACGCTAAATTTTAGAAGAGGCAAATGAAAAATGAGTTAGTCACAAAATTACTCAAAGAATAATTGAAGATCACTTCATTATTAGAGTCAAAGTTTCAATGTTTCAATGTTTCAGTGAACATACCTTCTCCAATGAGAACTAATGAGGACTGGTTTTTGGCCTTTCCATCCTGAATCTGTACTGTGTAGGTACCTTCATTGTCAATTGTAAATTTTTCCATCACCATTTCTATAATACCATTTGAACGGTCACAATTTATTTTATGCCTCTGAAATAAACAAATAAGCACTTTAGTATAATGTAAATTACTTATGATTCCTATTGAATAAATTATGTTTTATTTTCCTTCCCCCACACTCAACTTTTTTTCATGTCCTTTTAATTGTAAACTAAGGGAAAAGAACTCTGCTTTTATTTACTGTTGTACAATAAGATCCCAGTGGTAACAAAAAGCCTCTGTGCAGCTGCATTTGGAATCCTCAAGACATTATAATACAGCTAGTTGAAAACAATTGTTTATGGCACTGTGCATATTTGAGGAGCCTTACAGCCAGCCTTAAGCTGCATTATAGCTTCCAATTCAACAAGGGGGTTTGCTTAGGCAGAAGAACTATTCCTTGCAGAGTCCAGAAGCAAATGGAAATATTATGTTTCTAGACACAAATGTGGATCTTCAAATAAATCCATCACAACAAATTCAAAAACTCATTCCTGCTAAATAGCTGAGACATATATAGTAGTCAATAGGGGATCTTATTTTCTCATAAAAAAAATAACTTATCTAGGAAGAGTATAATGATTTTTCTCATTTAATGTTAGGTGAAATTTTCAAAGAATACTTAAAGCAAAAGACAATGAGAAAAGTAGCTTGGGCAAACCCCTCATAGTTTCTCGGAACCAAAAGGGATTGACCAAGTCCAGTAAAAGAGAGGTCTAATTCTGTCAGGACATATGCCAGTCACCCACTTAAGTGTTTGCAGAATACACAAAGCACCAAATATTGACCTGAATTCAAAGTTAAATATGCTTTTCACTGTTTGTATCTGTGTTTGCTTTTTATTAAATATTCCAGAAAGACAAATTATTGGTAAGCATCATAATGGAAACAGAAAATTACAAGCTAATATCAGAAAATATTTGCAAAATATGTGTTCTGAATTTTCAGGTACTGTTTTAGATACAACCATGTTTTACTAATGTCCTCTTTTATTCAGTGAGTTACAACTATAAGGACAATGTCCCCCATTAACAGCAATGTTTTTGAATCTCAACTAACAAATTCCTAGAGCTAAGTACAAATAACTCATAGAAGTTCCTTGGTGAATACTTTTAGGTAAACGATGTTGCCAAGGATATTACCCACTAACTTCCAGTCACGATTGCAAGAAAATAAATGTCACTATCTGAAAGGAGTTATATACAGTGAATTACTATAGACACTGTTACTTTTAAATTTATTATACATATTGTTAGAAGAAGACATGATGTCTTACAAATAGAATGTTTTGATAAACCTGTTTATTGGTCTCCAAAAGTAAAAAATGGTATTAAAGTAACAGATAGATAAAGTTTAAGGAAGGAAAAGAAAGAAGAAACGTAAAAAAGCTAGTAAAAATGCCACTTATTAAGCTGCCTAGAATCTTATTGAAATGGAAGAACCTCTAAGTCCCCTAAGATGCAAAAGTAGTAGGAATGACCCCACAGACATAGTAGCTTTGAAGGAGACATAGTAGCTTTGAAGGATGTGTCTTGGCCAGCCTCAAAACCAGACTCCTTTTGTATTGGATAACAAACCTGGAAGAACAATGTCATACAGACAAGATCCTTAGCATTCAGTACTGGCATTTTCAAACATATAAATGTTTTAAATCTTAGTGGGGTAATGTAAGAATGAAGAAAAAGAAAATATGTGGAATTAACAAAGCAGTCAGCTAACAGATTGATCAGGATAATAAATTTTTAAGGCATGTTAATTTGGATACACTATTTTGCATACATAGTGCAAAGAAAGATACAATGTGAAAGAATAAGACAAGATAAAATTAATTGGGAAATTAAATAGAAAATCTACTTGTGTAAGAGTTCATCTGTAAGAGTTAAGGTGATACATGAGGAAGGTTAAAAAGAGCATTAATATACTTACCTAAACTATAACCTAAAAAGTGCAAATTTCAATGTGCAAAAGTCAAATTCTTGCTTACAGCCTCTTTCCCTCAGAGGGCAAGGACTACACTGGCATTTACTTCATGACTTCCCAGGAGAAACATTAAATTAAATATTGCCAGAAGCAGAAAAATTAAAAAAAAAAAAAAAAAAAAAAAAAAAAAAAAAAAAAAAAGAAGCATGATGTATGTATGTTTTAATCTGATTCTTTATGACACTTTTTTCATACTTTTATTAAAGAAAATATTAAAATATTAAAATTTTAAAATTAAAGCTGAGTAAATGGGGCTCAGTTCATTCCATTTTAAGCATATTTTGAAATCTTACCAAAAACACTCCCCGTTAGGACCTATCAGGAAAAATTTATCACTTCAGCCAATGTCAAGAATCAGGCCACAATTCACCAGCATAATGGTCTATTGAACATGTTCAGTGACTGTAGCCTAGTCTCCAGACAGGTTTTAGAGTGCAATTAGGCTTCTAACTATTGCCATTATGCAGCAAGATGAAGTTCAATGATTTTATGGGCATCATAAATATTAGGCTTTTATGTGACTTTCCACAAAAATATAATCTGTCTCCAAACATAAATGTCACCTGTGGGTTACTAATTAAAGAGGTGAAATAATGCAGCTTCATTTCAAGACTATTTCTGATGTCAACACTTCCAAAACATATGCAAACTAAAAATAGCTCGTTGTGTTCCATGAACATTGCCAAGACAGAGTATTGTCATTTCAATACATCCTAGACATAAATATTCAGGTTTTCAGTGCTATGGTTTATTACTTCTTAAAGGAAGAAAAACAGATAATTATTTTACTCAAAAGTATTTTTTCTTCCATTTGACAATATGTAACTAAAGTAAATGCTCTTTGCTTTTTTTATGGTATAAAAATGCTGATAAAGCTTCTCTGACCCAAACCAGGAATTGCATTCTCAGGAATAATCCAAACCTTTCAGCCAGCTGCACTAGAGATGAATTCTTCATAGGAAAATATTTCAAACTCTGTGCTTATGGCCTGTAGACGAACCATACTCTTGCCCTGCAAAGACATGACTTTGTTTTCTTCCCAGCCCAATCTGAGAGCTTTCTTATGCCCCCTTATATGAGAAGTCTTCCTAGAGCCATAAGAATGCAGGAAGATGGTGGCCTACCCTTTCATCACTATGTAGCTGTTCAATTTCCAGCTTCTAATCCAAAATTAAAAAAAAAAAAAAAAAAGTAAATAAAATTAAAATGTTAAGTCTATGAATACTGCTACATTGTCAAGTGCCTCCCACATTATACATAAAATTAATAATATCATCCTCAGAGATTTTTTGCAAACAGCATGTCTTGTTGATTTGGAATCCAAAACTGTTCTTGAATCAGCCATTTTCTTGAGCTATTTTTCTAAAATATTTGAGCTTAACACTGGTCTGTGTGTAAATTCTCCTTCAGTTTGGCTGTTGATCATCTATTCATTACCAAAAATGAATAAAGAGAGTCAAACTTTTTTTCTAGTATGAATAGGCTCACTCTGCAACAGGAGTTGCAAAAAATATTTGAGTTATAGATTGGCCTTATTTTCAGGTATTATCACACCTTAATAACATGATATTAAGAAAATATAAGATCCAGGGAACTAAAGGCCTGGCAGCCTGACCTCAGTGCCAAGGAATACTAAGAAGCAAATACATCTTGAGAGACACCAAGCAACGTGCACAGGACAAGCAAGGGATCAGGCCCAGCCAGCACAGACTTGTGAAAGGCAAGTCCTGCTTTACTGACCTGATAACCTTCAGTGACAAGGTGACTCACATAGTGGATGAAGGAAGAGCTGTGGATGTTGTTTACTGGGAATTAAGGCAAGCCTTTGACATTGTTTCCCACAGCATTCTCCTGGAGAAACTGGCTGCTCATATCTTGGACACATGCACTAGCTCCTGGCTGGACAGACAGGGACAAAGTGGCGGTAAATCAAGTTGGTGGATGTCACAAATTATGTTCTCCAGGGCTCCACAGTGGGGCCAGTCCTGTTTAATATTTTTATCAATGATCTTGAGGAAAGGATCAAGTTGGGTAGGAGTGTTGATCTGCTGGAAGAGAGGAAGACTCTGCGGAGATATCTTGAGCAGAATATATGGCTCAAGAACAATTGCATGAGGTTCAAAAAAGCCAAGTGCCATATTCTGCCCTTAGTTCAAAACAAGGCTTTGGGAAGGGTTTCTGGAAAGTGGCCCAGTGGTAAGTGTTCTGGAGGTGCTGGTCAACAGCTGGTTGAGCATGAGCCATCAGCATGTGCCCAGGAGGTCAAGAAGGCCAGTGGCATCCTGGTCTATATCAGCAACTCTGTGGCCAGCAGGACCAGGGCAGCAATTGAACTCAGCACTGGTGAGGCCACATCTCAAATCCTGTGTTCAGTTCTGGGCTCACCACTGCAAGATATAGGTTGAGGTGCTGGAGTGTGTCCAGAGAAGGGCAACAGAGCTGGTGAAGGGTTGGGAGTTCAAGTCCTGTGAGAAGTGTCTGGGGAGGTGGGGTTGTTTAGCCTGGAGAAACAGAGGCTCAGGGGGGACCATTAGTGCTCTCCACAACTGCCTCAAGGAGGTTGTAGCCAAGTGGGGATCAATCTCTTTTCCCAAGTAACAAGAAATAGGACAAGAAGAAATTACCTCAAGTTGCATCAAGGGAGTTTAGATTAGATATTAGGAAAAATTTCTTCACTGAAAGGGTTGTCAAGCATTGGACCAGGCTGTCCAGGGAAGTGGTTGAGTCACCATCACTGGAGGTATTTAAAAGACAAGTAGATGTGGCATTTAGGGATATGGTTTAATGGTGGACTTGGCAGTGTCATGTTAACTGTTGCAATCCATGATCTTTTCCAACTATGATCCATGGTCTTTTTCAACTATGATTCTATGATAACAATAGAAACCTGCAGGATTCTTAAACAAAATCACTTATGTATAGTATTCATTATGTACTTACATCACTGTTTTCGACTTCTTTATCATTAATAACAAATCTGAAAGTACTATCTGGAGATAAGCTTTCAGCCTGAATCCAGAAACGAACTTCTCCTTTATCAAGAACCTCATAAGCTAATTCTGATTTCAGTGGTATTGCTACAAAAAGAAAGCATCAAAAAACAATAGTTCATGAAACCTTGTGAGAAATAGGCATATCATAGTAAACTACTAGCAATTCCCTATTATTTAAGGATTTCTGGATATCAAATAAATTTTACACAGGGGAAAGTCCTCTAAGGCAGCCCTTGGCTGATTTTTAAATTAATTTCTCACAGGGAGAAGAGAATTTACAGCTTACTGTTTGTACATTGTGTAAGGATTTGGCTAGTAACAATCTATAACATATTGTCAAAGTCAAACTTCAGAGACATATAGGAACGATGTTTTTTTCGATGTCAGCTAATATTCTAAACAAACAAAAAGATAAGGAAGCAAGTTGTTTCATGGTAAATGAAGCTGCCATGACAAATGAAGTTGCCATTGTCTCAGGAAGAATCTTTCTGGAATGTATTTATATTCCTTCTAGAAGTGTCTAATAGAGTCAGATCTTCAACTTACTTGGATTCTTTATTTCATAGCTTAATGCCATCAAACGTTCAAACTCTGAAAACAAGAAAAATGGTCACATTTTAATTTATTCTGAAATAATAAATTCAGCAGCAAATGGGTGTTGACAAAAGTGAATATCAGCACCAGCAAAGTAATTTCCTCAAAGCTTGTTTAGAATACAGAACTCTTCAGAAAATGACTGGAAAATAAGGTTTAGGAAACTTAAATTCTGATATATGGATTTATCAAATATTCCTATTGCATGCATTTTAGTGCACACTCTCTTATGCAAGGGAATCTAAACAAAGACAAAAAACTATTTTAAGCTTGAAAAATAGCAATAAAGGAAGACAGAAAACAATAGCTTCTAAGCAGTGTATGAGGTTCCTTTATCCCCTAACCTTCTTTCTCAGACTGTTCCTGAAAACTGTTTTACTGTGGCAGGAAACAAGATCGAGTGCAAGTTAGTCTGAAAACAGTACAGAAAGCTCTAGTTAATGCAATAGATCCTCCTGAAGGCTATGTCAGATTCTAGAATTCCATTTTTTTAGATTTTCATACTAATCCTATTTAACATACCAGAGTCATTAGCAATAAAGATTTTGAAAATAAACATTACTGCCAACTCCAAATTTACAGATAACCTAAAGACCAGAGAAAATTAGCATGGATTTATGACATGATAGAAGATTTAGCAAAATTACAGAATTTATAGCTTTTGGGAGAATACATGAGCAGTGAAATGATGTTTTTCAGTGTTAAGATGCAAAATCTGATACTTGTGCAGGAATCCAGTATAAATTATAATTTTCAGTAACATGATCAGGAAAGATGTAGGGGAAGTATGGGATGGGAAACACCTTCAGTGCTTTATACCAAGAAAAAAACACTCAAAGGCAGAGCAGATGGTGAAAAGACCTATAATCTACAGAAAGATTTCAGAGTGATGCTTCAAAATTTGGCTAAAGGGCAGTCGTCATGATAATGGCTCATAAATTTTCCATGTCCTGGAGATTTTTACTTTTTTTTTTTTTTTCCTGAACATGGATTTCTTCTCAACACCTACTTGGAAAGGGTGGTTTGACGTGTTTCTCTCTCTGATTTCTTAAATTTCTTATTAGGTTGAGAAGCAGAGGAATTTTAATACTTGAGGAACATGATAAAACAAAGTGAGACTGAAGCAAATTATTTGTGAATCCAATGAAACAAAACAGCTACAATGAAATAAAGCAAAACTAATATATATGTAAGCCAAGTGATAATTTGAACCAATGTATTTAGACCTCATTAAAGCATCATCGTTTTTCTCACTAATTTCCTGCATATTGAAAATGTTGCCTGAAGTTATCCTTGCTTTCATTATTATGATAATCAGAAAAATAAGTAATCATAAAAAGCCTGTTGTATGTTCTTTTTTGTTTTTCTTTAATGCATAGGAAATAATGTGAGTTGTAGGGGTCTATTCTTCTTTCCTTTGGGTAATTTTTAGTGTACTTGAGGTGATACAGTGAAAAAAGTTTTGAAATTGTAAGGACCTCACCTTCATCATCCATAACGAAGCTGGAGGAAACCCCATCTGTATCACTAACTGAGATAGAATAAGTTCCCAAGTCTGTTTTATCAGGATTTTTGAAGTACAGCTTAGAGCTAAAATCACCAATAAAGAAGAATATAATTAGCTGGGTATCATATTTTTAACATGATTTACTGATTTCATTTGGTAGATTGGCATGACTTACTGATTTCCTTTTGTTTCAATCTTAAACTTATGAGAATCATCAATCTCCTCGTAAGATTTACCCCATGCAAAATGAGATGCATCTGTTGCTTCTTTGCACTCAAAAGCCAGATAAATATTTCCCTCATCATCCACACCCGAGTAGATTTCTTTTGTTCCTGCAAAAAAGGAATCAACTCAAATGTTTAGACTTCATTTTCTGTCAAGGTGCAATTCATAAATTATTAAAGCCCACATCTATTTTTTCCTAAAAGATACTGATTTTATCAGCAGGTCTTAAAGTAGGTTTATGTCATATGCTGACTCAGCATCACTTGCTAATAAGTTTCTTGCTCTACATACAAGAAAGTAATGATAGTGATAATAATAATAAATGCTTATTAAGAAACAAATTAATAAGATATAACTGAATTTGAGAAGACATGAATATTTAAACGAACCAATTTTATTATCATTCCTGAAGTTTTAATAAATCTCTTGTCACAACAAGCAGCACCTTTGTTAGAATAAAAACCAGAATAATTGATTATCAAATAACTTCTGAAGTAAAGGAAAAGTTCTAATCACTGTCTCTATATTCGCATGATTCTTTTCTTTAAGTTTTAAGGTTAAAAGCTTCTTAATTCTTTAAATACTTATATGTGATATAATATCAAATTACGCTGATTAAACTCAATTCCAAGTATTTTAGTATTTTAGAAACAGAGGAGATTAAACTATTCATTTTACCTGGCCGTTCCTCAACAAGCACTGGTTCAGATATCTCAGATGACTTTCCTACCCCAGCATCATTCACTGCACGAACTTTGAGAACATAGGTATGACCCTGATGTAAATCAGTGACCTTAAACAAGATAAAAGGCAAAGCCAATTTAAAGAACAATCTAAACTATTTTGTTTACTCATACGAAGATATTAGCAGAAGCTGAAGTTCAAATATATATCTTTCTAAATACTCAATCAGAACTTCTAGTACTCAGTCTTATATTAATAATAATTAATGAAAATGTTACCTTAAAATAGCGCTTTGAAGTAGGTTTTTCATTAGCAGTGATCCAGTCTTCTGTACCTACTTCTTTATAGTCCACTAAATACCCAGTAATAGGGCTTTTACCTTCATACACAGGAGCTTTCCACAGAAGAACTAGTGATGTATTTCTAACTTCACATATCATGAGATCATAGGCAGGGCCTAAAATATTTCAAATATTGGAAATACATTTTAATATAATGAAGTTTTGCAAGCTGTCCCTGTAGAGCCCAAAATGTGTCACTATAATTTTGACTGTATTTGCCTTCAAAAATCCCATCCTTTACAATACACCTGGTATATGTGGTATTTAGGTCATTTCCCCCTCATGGCTGTATACCTGCCTTATACAGTGAGTGACATTAGTATTCTGAAGCATACTTGCTTAGCTAGATCTCAGTAACTCTGTTTTAAGGTTAAGTTAATCATGTAGAAAATCCATGCACTTTAAAATTTTCCAACAAGCAAGAGAGGCTTCTTGTCTATTATTTAACTCACCAGCCTCACATCAAAGTTGTTTCACTGAGCCTGATTCAGATTCATAATTTAACATCAGGATTTTTATCTTTTCATTACTATACATGAGCCATGATCTTTCAAAGTAATCCAAAATCCAGTGGCACTGAGGGACTTTGGATCAGGCTTCTTGTTCCCTGACAGAAGAATTTTTATTGTGAACCAGATAGCTGCAGCCAAGAGGAATTTCTGAGGATGAATTATCTCTGTTAGGAGAAAATTTTAAACCAAAAATATTCCTATACTCTTCTCATGTGTCTGGCTCTAAGGAGCCAGTTTCTGATATTGACAGAAGGTTTAACCAAAGAAAAGACTGAATACACCTTTACGAATACATCTTTAAGGACAGGGATGCCCATGAGTAGCTAGGCTTTTTCTTCTGACCTGTGGGGAAGGTGGCGGTGGGACGGGTGTGGGCTGGTCCTACTCAGCCCTCTTTTGTTCCAGTGAAACCACCAAACCATGCCAGCCTGAGGCTGTGTTGGCATCGGGAGCAGCTGAGCATGGGGACAGCACCTGTATGGGCACCAGAGGAGCTGAGCATGGGGACAGCACCTGGATGGGCACCAAAGGAGCTGAGCATGGGGACAGCACCTGTATGGACACCAAAGGAGCTGAGCATGGGGACAGCACCTGGATGGGCACCAAAGGAGCTGAGCATGGGGACAGCACCTGTATGGGCACCAAAGGAGCTGAGCATGGGGACAGCACCTGGATGGGCACCAAAGGAGCTGAGCATGGGGACAGCACCTGTATGGACACCAAAGGAGCTGAGCATGGGGACAGCACCTGTATGGACACCAAAGGAGCTGAGCATGGGGACAGCACCAGTGGCCCCCCTGTGGTTCGTGCTAAAGGCAGCCTAGAAGCCACGAGCAGCCCTGACCCTCATTCCAGACCGAGAGCAGCTTCCACAGCTTGCATGGAGTCGGCAGAAGAGCACGTGGCCAGCAGAAAGAAGCAGAGAGAGCTTGTTTCTAATACAAAACTCGGACTAAATTGACTTTTTTCAGCGTTACAAGACTTTGTACTTGAAGAACACTAAACTCTCTCTTGGGCTAAGAAAGAAAAAAGGGGGTGAAACTTTGTAAGAATAACAACATGAAATTGAAGTTGTTAAGAAAAGGGTTAGATTTTAAATTAAATAAATTTTGAAAAGTTTGTCTTAAGCCTAGGCTGTAAAATTCTTTTGTGAAGCTATGGTAAAGACATACTCAATATATCAGACTTTGGGTTTTCCCCAGTAAGTTCATGGAATGCTTTGGGGGGTGGTAGCGTTCTAGCCACAATCACGAGCAGAGGCAGCAGTGTTAGAAGTTTGATGAGAAACCTCAGCCCTGGGGATAAAAGGGGAAGACCTCTGTTCCAGAGATGGGTGAAAGGATGCTAGAATGGCTCATCCTTAAAAAAACACCCCAATAAGCTGATATGGACTGAAAGCTCAGTTGTGAGGAAAAACTGTGAAAGATGGGAAAGACTTCACAAAGGCAGATCTCAAGCACCTTCAGTTTGTGAGAAAATGAAGCCACAAGAGTTCTTTTCTTGTGGGGAGCTTTCCACAGCATTAGCAAATACTTCTCTCACTAAATGAACTAAAGAAAGACTGTTTGTAGAGGTGAAGAACTGACTAAGATATTTCTGAGTTGTTGTTCGTCTGTACATGGATGAAAAGAGAAAAAGGTGTGGAGGAAGGAAGAAAAAGGGTGTTCTAATTTCTAATTATTCCTTTTACTTTTGTTGTCCTGTTAATAAAATTGTTCTTTGTAACCTCTCAAGTTTAAGCCTACTTTGTTATTTTCTCCTAATCCTATCTCACAGTAGAAAATAGATCCACTACATATTTTAGTGAGCCAAGTAAGAAGAGTTTAAAATTGTCAAACCTAAATTTCCTATACATAATTGGTATTTCTGCTTAGTTTCAAACTAAAACTACGACAACTCTGCAAATAAGTAGGAGTTTATGTTTGCAACTACCAGGTTATGTTCTTCCAACTATATTTTCCTTCTCCTTCACCTAACTGTTAAAGTGCCATTCAGTGTAACTTATAGCAATTATTTTTTACTATACTCATGATATTTATTTACACTAGTAAATATAAATATATAGGCATAATCATATAAGTTTCATACCATGGTCAAACACCTATGACAGTATACTCATATTCAGTCAAATCATGGTTTTTGCTTCTTGTGCTTTAGATGTAGAGCAAGGAAAGCTGAAGACTTAAGGATTTACTTGAGACTTAAGAATTTCCTCAGTTTTCAAGATATTCATTTTCCCTACAACATATATTACCATATAAAATAATAATAAAAAAGAGTGGAAAGCCTTACAAATAAATATGATTGCCATTCCAACCTACGTGATGTTAACCAATGATGAATGAACATAAAATTTGTAAAGGATGATATTCAGCAAATGCATTGGTGGAAACAAAAAAATTAGAAAAGTTTTTCTCCAAAGTGAATAAATACATTTCAGAAAACAAACATACTAAATACCTGTTGTAGACCTTACAAGGATAAATATTAGATTTCTCATGGAAAGACTGTCATTTTCAAAGAACCTAAAGCCTTCCCTCAGGGATCTTTAAAAAATCCCAATTGAATGTCTATATATCCACAGATAATTAAAAATCCACTGTCGAATGGACCTGATAGAAATCTAGTCAGTAGAAGGAAAAGTGCAATGAAGCATGTTCTATTCTGAAGAGTCTGAGACCCCAGACATTCCTTTTCATTTAAAGCAATGTAAGATAATCCATTAACTATCATTGCCAACTCACAGAAACTCACAGAGACATCTGAGATTGAACTTCTGTGGAATGATGAAATAATTATGGACTCTGGGCAAAGAATCCATCACTTATACTTGAAATCCTGCAGAAGGTTTTGGCCTTTCTAAGGAAACCTTCCTTCTATATCAAAAGGTGAAAGGATATTTTGTTGACACTTGGAGTATATTGCAGTCACATTACATTACTCCTCACTATTTTTAATAAGTCAGGGAAGAGGGTCAGGCTCTTTCTTCCAGCCTTAAACCTCAACTATTTCTTTTCAGTATTGCTAAGCCATTGTTTAAAAATGTATTTTAAAAAAGGCTTGTGAAATATTTAACAGGTTTGGAGATTTGAGGGTTTTTGCAGGGTGGACAATATTCTTTCCTTGTAGTGGGATTTTTTAAGCAGGAGGAAAGCAATACCGTCTATTCAACTCATATCATAATGAGAACAATGTAATCAGCCAAACACTAAAAAGGTCAGATTGTTCATTATGGAAATTTCACTCTCTCCATTTCCTGAAAACATGTTTTATTATATTTCTTTATCTTTCTTTTAAAATGAAGGATACTTTTCCTTTCTTTACACACTAGGTAATTTCAATGTTGTTTTGAAAACACTCTAGAGAGCATAAATTGCAGATAATTTCCTTAAGAAAAATAATTGTTCAAAGGATGTTGCGTTAACACTAAATATTATGAGTAATAAGAAAATGTAATTAAAGTGAAGTGAGTTAAATCCATATTAACCATTTTGGTATTGACAGCTTTGTCATGTCATTAAATCCATATGATAAGATTTATGAACTCTGAAGAATTTAGCTACAAAACATAAAGAAAAACATCTTTTCAGCAAAGAATACGGGAATTTAAAGGAACTAATTTGAAACTTAGGAGTGTAATTTTTGTTTTAGAGGGCAAAAAGAGGGGAATTTATAAGCAGGCAAATGACTTGCCAGATGTGGAGTTACAGTTATTTTACTCAGCACTGAAAAATATTTATTTGGAGTGATGTCTCCAGTTTGTGCACTGCCATTCAAGAAAGAAGTGAACCCACTAGAAAAAGTTAGAACAACAAAAGTTTTTTTCATCAACAATAAAGAATACATGATCCATAGGGAAGGTCGCAGGAGAAAGATTCAGGAATATAAGAGAAACTTTCAAACTGCAAGCATAGCAAGATTAGGAATGGATCTTGTTCAAAGAACCTGGACATTTCATGAGAAGAAGGACTAAAGATAGATTAGAAAAGCCTCTGTCAAGGAGATAGGTATAGGTAACCTGCAAGTGAGCAAGCAGCTGGATTAGATGACATTTGAGAGTCTTGAGAGTCTGTCCTCATAAACAATTCCATGATCTTACTGATTTTTTGCTTGTTCCAGGTAAGAACTTTTTACTGATAGCATAGAAAAGAAATCTGAAACTACCCTACCACTTTATGCCGCCTCAATAGTAATTTTGATAGATATACAAATCCAAATTTAGGAGTTTGTGTGTGTTTTTTCCTTTACTAAGATAATAACAGTGTGAATACTTAGGCTCAGAACAGATTCATTAGATGTCAGACAGCTCCTAATGACATAAGCAAGTATTAGAATGGATGTTTAAGTAATTACCAAAGCTCAGTGCCATATATAGAATTCATTACAACAACACAGTGGTATTTTACAGTGTTTACAGGAAAAGAAGGTGCAAATATTTTAAAGTGGTAGGCCCCCGTGTTTTCACTATGGGCTGTACTTTTGACACACTTTGTTTATACAAATCAGTCCAGACATCAGAAATAGCTTCAGTTAATGTGTTGCTCAGTATGAGTAACGGTGTTACAGTGTTATAAAATAAGAAGAATGGACCTTCAGAAACACTTTTATAGCTTATTTACAGGCCTTGAGCATTGCTGAGGGAGACTAATTCTTTAGACGTTTACCATTTTTATATTAAAATATTATATATATATATATATATATATATATATATATACATAGCATATCTATTATATATTATGTATTATATAACAAATTCATATGCTCACATAAGGTAGATTACAGTTTAACATCATTTAGGTGAGGGTCCCAAATTCACAGCACTTATAATTGCAATTAATACTCTTCAGCTACATCTATACTGCCGAACTACAGACAACCTAAACACAGTGTTTAAATACTAGCACACAGCCCTTCCTACTGTTTGTTTGTTAGCACATTTGTTCTAACACCTGGCTAATAATAACCTCTCAGGTAACATCTAGGTACAGTCTAGGTGAAACATACATACTTGGTCACACTGTTTGAGAATAGAAGACTACCTGTGCCACTTGTCTCTATGTCAAGAAACAGGCCCCACCCATGGGTTATTTGTGACCAAAAGCTAACGTTGTTTTGGAATCTGAAACTCCAGGGATATTCTTAATAGGCTGCATTTATGGTGCAGAGATATTGTACAGGTAGTGAGTGTGAGGTGGAGGTTGTAGTGCTTGAAGAGGTGATAGAGACACAAACATAGACTAAAGGCTCAACATTCTTCTGAGCTGGTGAGAGCAGAAAGACAGGGACACTCAGCAAGCTGAGCAAGTGTCATCTGTTTCCCAGGAGACTCACTATCATCATTGGAGGTGTGGTGGGAACTTAACAGATCTCAGAAGCGAGGGCAATCTCAACAGGTACTATGGAATAAATCAAGCAAAAGACATCCTGCAGAGTTTGGCTGGAACTCTGTGGCTGTGTTTTAAGGACTTTGAGATTCATGAAGAACTAATAGACTTACCAGGTTCTGGCATAGTCCAGGCTTTACACTTAAAATGCTCACTGGGATCTGATGGTTGACCTATTCCAACCAGATTTGCAGCAGCAACTTTGAATTCATAGAAGGCATCTTCAGTCAAATCCTCTACCTTTTTTCATTTGAGAAAACAATATATCAAAAGTCATGATTTATATTGATTTAATAAATACTTGAATATAAACATTAGCTAATTAATTACCAGGCCTTACTGCCATGTTGAAGGCTCTAATTTGATAAGATTTTACTCTTAAAACAAACACACTGCACAGTTCTATATTATATGTCCACATTTCAGTCACATAATCCTAGGAATAACAGCACTCATATACTGGCATGAAAAATTACAGGAGTTTAGAGCAAAGGTTCAAGGCATCCGATCAATGAATGACCACTAGCAGATACTTATGGGTGAGTGTTCTAAAATGAAATACCTTCTTGTCTTGCATGTGAATGGCAGTTCATAAGCCATTCACTTAAGCAAGAGTTCAAATTGTGCTTTGGTTATAAAGGTCACAATGGACTGACCTAGGAAGAAAAGGAAATTGTAGGAAAGTAAAAGAAAAAACAATCCAGTTAGTTTCACAATGTGCTGATATAACTCCAGGAAAGAGCCTCTCAGTAGTATTTCATGGCTTGTATGAATCTTTCTCATAATTTTGCCTACCATTACAAAGTGAGAAAGCACTGGTAATGGGATGAGTAGAATCCGTAACATTCCTCTGCAAACGTCCCTGGTAAATGAACTCTGATTTATCTAATGAGCCCATCCCCACACCAGCATCTCAGATTTTGAGGTCAAAGCAGAGGACCAAAAGGCACCCAGAACGCCTCATGGCAGCAGTCTTCTTCCATTCTTCTTCTTCCAGAACATCTAAATACAGAAAACCAAGTCTTCCATACCTGATTCCTCTGAATAATTTTCCCACAATTATATTTAGTCATATGTCTCAATAGAGACAGGTGAGAGTAATGTTCCCAGTGGAAATACCAAACAGTCTTAGATTTTCATGAATAAATAGTTCTCTTTGAAAATATGGTATAAAAAAAGAATTTTGGTGTGATTTTTTTAATTATAAAAAACATGCGATGGTAACAAACACATGGGGTAGCAAGACCAAAGCAAAATAGGTAACACAGAAAAATCAGGCACTAAAATAATTTAGACATCATTTCCTGAAGACAAGAAGCTTTATAGTGTGACCCACAAGACAGAATAACAGATCAGCCTGTAAAAATGATTTGGAAATCCCAAGTTATTAAAGGAAAGAATATTTGTGGTGTTCCCATAGAATTATTTAATCAGAGAAGGTTAAACCTGTAGTGATTTCCCAGTGCTGTACTGAATATCTTGAGCATTCTCTGTTTGCAGTATGCATGAAATATTATGTGCTACTAAAAGCTGTCTTGGTTTTATTTACCATCAGTGTTTCAGTATTCTAGTCATTCAAACTAATGGAGGAAGATGTACCTTTAGGCACAAATACAGTTACTGGCAGGACTGACACTTAAGTATCTAATAAAAATCCCAGTGTTGGCCCCTAATTTACATTACTCACTTATTTACAAATGCATTAAAAATAAAAAATATGTGGAAAGCATTGCTTGATATTGTCTTTTCATGCCCATCCTATCTGCCATCCTCCATCTGCTGTCAGAGATGCCAGTCGTAGAATTAGTCACAAGCATGTGTGCACCCATGTATTGCTGCCTGCCTTCTGTGCATGAAACATTCTTCTTGAGCTCTGCATTCTGCAATCTGCATCATTATCTTCTACTTCATTGTCAAATACCTGCAAGACTTACTTCTGCCCTAGGGTTTACATGAAATTTGCTGACTTGCAGAAATAAAATTTTAAGTATTTGTGAGTAAAATCTGATTATTTAACTTAATTTAAAAAGTATGACATTGATTGATTACTTGCTATATCCTATCTCACTAGCTTTTCTTCATGGAAGATCACATCCAAATTTTCCTATTTTAAGAAACATTTAATATATTATAAGTGCAACCAGAAGTAATTTATTTCAAAACTAGTACTCTGTAAAGCAGGTGACGAGACATAAGGCTGAGTTCATTAATGTACATGCTTTTTCAGCTGAAGGCAGATTTTGAGAGTAAGAACAGGGACAGTTACATTTTTTTCTCAACCCATCTCCATTTCATTTACATGTCCTCAGTTCTACAGAGAGGAGTTATCTGTCCTGCTAAATGCTTCCATCCTTTCTCTGTATATTGTTATAGTGGTGATGTATACCATGATCATTAATGAAAATAGCTTGTGGAACATTTTATTGCTCATCTTTTTCCTTGTGAAAAATGTACTTCACGCTTTTCCCTCAGAAATGTTCTTATCTGAATGGTCTCATTCATATTAGAACTTCGAAGTAGGGGATGGCACTGATTCTTTAGCCTAGATTTAACCTTATTGCACTCCAAATGGAAGTGCCTAGTTTTGTTGAAGCAAAGAATTAAAGAATTAAAGAATTTCTCTTTAAAAATATCCAAAGAAAAAAATTCAAATCAACTCCAAAAATATAATGATCAAAAAATACTAACCGTATAAATCGTACGGGTAATAAGGGAAGAATTGACTTCATGCCAGTTTTGATGGTTAGCTTCCCGTTTATCCATATAATAACCAAGGATTGGTGAACCTCCACTGTACGTTGGTGCTTTCCAGCCAAGGGTCATTGAGTGCCCATCACAGTTCAGAAGAGTAATACCATGAGGATATGAAGGACAAGCTACAAGGAAATAAGCAACCTGAGAGTTACGACAGAGTCTAAAGCACTGCAGTGTAGAAGTTGATTAGCATTCTTTATATTGCTTCTGTTTTCTGCAGCATACTGCTCTCAGCTGCATAATGATAGCAAAGTAGTTGTAAAGTTGCTAACCAACATTCATTTTACCACCAGATATAAACATGGAAGGTTTTAAAATATCCCCCTAATATTTTGCCCTCTCAGAAGGCAGCAAGGAAGAATAGATTATCTTTGCAGCAAGTGTCTCCAGACCAAAAATGATGCTAAAAGATTTAAATAGGTCAGAAGATGTCTCCTTAGTAATAAAAAAAATAACCTGCTCAAATACTTCTGGAATACAATAAAAATCATCTAATTAAAAAAAAAAATTATAAACTTGAATGAAATTAAGTCATATGACTGACTGATCTATGGCCACCACAGCTTTCCTGTACTATCCTGATATATGTTTTATTCAGACTGTGACTGTTTTTTGTCCTAGAAAGAACAGACAATATTTAGACTTTCAGTAACTTAACCTATGTTGAGGCAGAAAAATAATGTCCTTCATAAAGTTATTTGGATGGGTTTGCTCCCTTCTGCAGCAGAAGCAGAAATGTCACCAAAGCACCTTCATAGGGATGAAGAAAACCCTTTTTTGGAGCTTTGTAATCCCCACCTACTGGCAAGCACCCCTTGTAGTAAGCAGTTTTGCATTTGTCATCCTTACTTGAAAGTCTGTCCAAAGATACCCCGTTCTTGACACTGGGCTGCTTAAACCTGGCCCTAAAGATGATCTTATACTTTCAGTTGAATTACCAGTATAAAGTATAACTTGAGAGAATGCAACTTACCTCATTCAGAACAGAATACATTAGTACGGTCCCTGATCTTGTAGCTGTACTAGTGATCACCATGAAAACTGATACTAATCAGCAGAACTGCCTTTTTTTTTTTTTTTTCCCAGATATGGTGCTATACTCAGGCCACGAAATGTGGCCTTTGTGTTTGCTGCCACTTCTTGGTAACTAAGAATGACCATAGCAAACTCCTGTAAATAATCTTAAAATAATACCACAGAAAAATTCTGGCCATGCTGATGTTAACTCATCTATAAATAGTCCCACTAAATTCCTGTAAAGACTACAAGAATGGATAAAAGCTGTCCACATCCCATAAGTGTGTGTAAGATCCACGTGCTCTGTGTTTGATAATATACCCCATGCAACCCTCATCTCCAAAGCACACAGTGACAAATAGGTGCAAGTGCATTTACAATATTTAGGTGAGAGATGTGCAAGTGTCCATGCACCACCTACCCATATGAGACACACTTCCTCCTAAAAAAGTCAAATAGAGTAACTTTGTAAGCAACATACAAATTTACTTTCTATTGACTATTCTAAATTATAAACCTTTTAGAGGATTATTTCTCATTAATATGTCTACTGGTCTTCTCCAAGAGGCAGAGGGCACTCTGATGGGGAAAACATGTCCCATTTAAAGTTTTTCAATATGGAACTGACATTGTTCCTTAAGTCAAATTGAACCATAATAGCCCAGATCTGTGTATTCTTCCTTGTAAATTCTTATTCAGCCTTTCACTCAGCATGAACCATTCCCACTGAAGGTTGCATGACTGATCTTACAAAAGAATTTTGTTTGTAGGACACCAGAGGAGGTAGATTGTGCTCCAACCTGGAGCAAACAAAGGGGATTTTCTGTTTGGTTCAACTATGCAGTAATAAAGCTTACTGAAACTCTTCTAAGTGGAGCAGATTCCATGCTAAAATGTTTTGCACTACTCCAAGCCAAGTCACACAGAAACTGTCTAATTTAATCAGTAATTAAATTTCTTTGATACAGCCTAGGAGAAAAGGCAACCTGGTCATTAAAGTGCACCTTACCCAATATTTCAGTCATTATAAATAACTTTTTTTAATAAAAATATATCTTTTCTCTAGAATAGCCACATGCCAGAGGATAGACACCATTAAACAGATGTGCATGATGGCTGCAAGGTATACTATTACAATAAATCAGACCAAAGGAGATGATTGCTGAAAATATGTCACTCATTCTGGAAACAAGAAGCTGAGTAGAATAGAGTTACACTTACTAAGAGCTGCCTGCACTGTTACAGCCTCCGACTCCTGTGAATTTTCACTCAACCCCACAGCATTTGCAGCTTTCACACGGAAGACATATTGCTCTCCAGTTTCCAAACCATGAACAACAAACCTGGGTTAAAAAAGGTAGCACCACATATTAGTATATATTTTACAGGAATCATTCTATGCTGTAACATGAAATTGTTGTATTAATTAAAAAGCTCCACTTCATGAGTGCTTCACAAAGGAAAACATTTCCAAGAGGGAAACTGCAATACAATGGCATGATGTAGTACAATATAACCAGATGTGACACTGCAGCAAAAATCGCAGTACTCATTAGATAGTACTGATCTAGCAGGTGAAGTCAGATAAAATATAATATATCCACTCTTAACTTTGGCTTGCTAAATTCTAATCTATTCTGGGAAGGAACCACAGTTTTCACTGTAGTTTTATTATCATTGTCAAAAACAGTTGTCAGTTTTGATCTGAGGTTCTAGGTAATTACTGTACTAAATAAAATACTCAGAGCTATCCTATTTTAAGATATGTTCACGTATGAAGAAATTAAATGTTTTTACTTATTTTTGTACTTTCCCAATCCCCTTTTACCAAGGATTAGTCTCTACCTTTTCTTCGATAAAATTTCTTGACTACTTGAAGAAAGGACTCATCAGAATACAAAGTCACTCAGTAAATGACTGACATATACACTAAACAAATTACCTGCTTGCTATAGAAAATTTATAAATTTAAATTTTGCATTTGGTGATTGGTTCCAATAAAAATAAGTATGATCTTTCACAGAGAAAATTGTTTGGAGAATCCCATAATGAAGTTTGGGATCTACAGGAGGGAGTAAGAAATCATCAGAAATTCAAACAGTGCTAGTGTCATGACAGGGTATTTAAAACCAGGGTCTACTGTCCTTCACCCAGAGATGAAACAGTCAGGGAGCTCTGATGTTTCTGGAATGGGACACTTGGCTTTCCTGCACAGTAGTGTCAGCTGCCAAAGCACTTTTGCCACCATATTTATAGCAGAAATGGCCTGACCTTTTGCTCCGTTATTCATGAACTATGATAGATAAAGCTTTAGAATTCCCTCTCCTTTCTCATACTCTTCCTCATCAGGTCTGCTTACCCCACAACATAATTCATACTTAAAAGAGGCATATTTTGCACTTACTCATGTCTGAGACACTCAGAATCATGTCTCCAGAATCTGATTTTAAAACTCAAAGTCATGGAATAGAAAAAAATATGCTTCTTCTTGGAGAAAAAAAAAAAGGTGAAGAAAATTGCCCTTCAATTTGGAAATCTTGGCCCTGAGAGTCTGCAGACTGTTTTTCTTCACATCCATTCAACATTCTTCATCAATTATAACCCTATGATTTAGCATATAAAATGATTTTAAAATATCCTACAGTTTTCAAACTTCAAAAAAATACAGAAATAATATCAATACCTGTTATATTTAATAGGCTTATGGTTACTGGGTTCCCAGTGATTTGATCCCACCACAGAATAGTCAATGTAGTAGCCATATAAATCCTCTTCATGTTTTGGTTTATCCCATTGAACTACAACTGATGTTTTTGTATTCCTTGTGGCCACCACCTGACCAGGTGAAGATGGCAAAACTAAAAAAAGAAGAGATAAAACATATGCTAATAGAAAATACATAAAAATAAAAGTAATTTTAACTAGATGAAACACTGTATAATTTGATCATATTTAATCAGCTATGACAGGTCCTACCATGTTAATATTGTTATATGATATGTATTTTAATATATGTCTTTCACTCTAAGTCTGGATACTTATATATATGTGTGTGTATACAAATATTTTTTTCTCAGAAATCTGTGAGGCTCCTTACCTATATGATTTTAAATAGGTTTGATGATAGTCAATTATAGGAGTATGTATTTTCAAATGAGTGTGGATAAAAGCATACAGATTTGAAAATGTTAACTCTCAAATTTCTCTCTCAAATAAGAGGTTGATGTATAGCTTATGTCTTTGTAGCATTACTGTATCAGTAAGAAATGCATATAAACTATAGAAATATGGTATCAGGAGGATTAAAGAAATACGGTCTTAACACGTAACAAATTATAGCCCCAACATCAAAAATAAGAGCTTTTCAGGAAAGCTTTAAGCATATATTTGAATGCCAAAATTTATCTAAAAGTAGCTAGATGAATGTCATAGAAGCATAGGTTGAAAGGGATTTCTGAGGATCCTGTAGTCTGTCCAACTCATCACTGAGAGTGGGATCATCACCAGCACTAAATCAGGGTGTCAGTCATGGATTTGTACGAGTCTTGAAACCTTCTGACAATGGAGATTTCACAGCTTACCTACACAACCTTTTCAGCACGGCACTCTTGCACCTTGCACCTTTCTCATTGTAAGAGTATGTCCAGAATGAACTTACTAAGCTATAATTTTTGACTCTTGCCTCTATTTGTCATTTGTCAATGCTGAGAAGTTTGACACTTACATCTTTGTAAGTCTTCAAACTAAATAAACACCTCTCTACATAGGTCACAATCTCTAATCCCCTGATCATCTTGGTTGCCATACAGAGGACCTCTCCACTTTCCAACCATCCTTCTTGACTAAGAAAGCCAGAAGTGGGAAACAATACTCCAGGGCCATCCTCAACACCACCAAGAAAAAGAGGATAAAGATTTCTTAATCTGTTGACTACAGTTCTCCCAATGTACTGTAGTATATAGTATTTACTTCACATGCAAAGAAAGTTCATTATCAGTTTACACCAATTTAAACAGATGAATGTGCATAAATAGAACCAGAAATGTTGAGATCCAAATGCAAAAAATAAAATCTTAGTAAGAACCAGCACACAGTCTGTACACTATAAAATATCTATCTGAGCTTTCATAATGTAGGAAACTAAAGAACTAAAGCAATGTCTTATCCTAACATGACAAAGTTAAGAGAGGCATCCAGTACTCGCCTTTTGAAGGTATTTTAGTTTCCTCATATTGATATTGCAGACAACTGCAAGCAGCATGAAACATAAGAAAGGTAGCATGTTTTCCACTTATTCTTTCAATATTAAAATAAAAATTAATACTTACACACTATTATACTTTATGTAATAAATTTGTAACATCAAATAGATTCAGTCTGATAAGTGTACGTACATTTAGGCTTTTATGTGTGTCTATAAGCACATATTCTTGAGCTGCCACTATAGTCAAAGAGCTAAGGCTTAACTCAGTTACACAAATTAATTAATTTAGGGCCATTTTGGACCATCTGTCACTTCTTCATGGAGTAGTCAGATATGACTCAGAAGATAAAACCTACAGTTCTCTGAAATGGCAAACTGAAAGCATTTGAAGAGGATGTCTCTCTGGCCAGTTAGACTGAGCTTTCCATCAGTTCTCAATAGGGTCCTGAAAATTATTCATCTCACCCCAAAACAGACACTTTACAGCTGGGTGACGTGGAGCAACTTATGACATCAGCCAACATATCTTCCAGGCTCCAATTGCCACAGTCAGAGCAGAAACGTACTGCACCAGTAGATACAAACATGGAAACATATAAATTTCAATTTTAACCTTAAACTGAATACTGTTTTACCACTCAATTAAATTGCATCATTTTAGTGTCATTTAGGATGGCCTAGGATACTCCAGCCATCCTTTAGTTTCTGCTCATAAGGTACCCATAATTGCTGTGTAGTGATTGCTGTCCCCATGAAGGTGCATCAGTCACCCTTAATAAGATCAAATGACACTAAGTGCAGGCAACTAAAAGGAGCCATGTGTTTCTGATATATTTTAGGTCAGGTGGCAAACTCTGAAAATACTCCTGAAGTTTCTCTTTAAATTAGATTATTCTGCTTTGTGTTTTATTTAAGGCTGTGAGTTATGCAGAAGGTGTTGCATTAACCCCTAAGGCACAGCATATTTTCTGCACTAAGTGCAATAAATATGGTTGTTTTTTTCCCTACCTTGGGGAATGTTGAATGGTTTAAATAATTTATATGCATTAATGAGACATCACATCAAGCATATATGAAGGCAAAAGATGCTTTTCTTTATGATGCAGTTATATATATAAGCTGAAAGTATGGATTACATTTTTTAACTATGGTATATCAGATACTGTAAATAGTTTGTATATTACTAGAAAGTGTAAGATATGTGCATTTAAGATGACAGTTTTCAATACATCAAGCTGTTACATGTGGCTTCTGAAAAACTGCAAAAACTAAACATATATTTCAAAAACATTAATTTCATTTGTATTTTCGAATGTGACCCCAAGATAACCACTTCATTTTCATTTGGAAAATACCACTGAATATGTAGTTGTATCTTCCCCTTTCCCTGAAGTCTGCTCATCTGTATGACACAGGAATAGTGCACCAGCAGTAATTTGAAACTCAGAATACTAAGAAAGAAAGACTACCTTATCTATCTGAAACTGAAGGGAATTAGGTAGTATATAATTACCTAAGCCAGAAAATATAATTATCAAAGTTAGTGATTAACCTATTTTTTGATGTCACATTAATAGAATACTCAAGAGTGAATAAATAAAAATAATTTAACTTTATACTGATGTTTGCTTTCAGTAGCGAGGCTTGTGATCACTAGAAAAATTCAGGAAAGTCTCTAAAATTTGGCATCTTGGTATTTCTTAAATCCTTCACAGAACTGAACACAAAGTCGACTACTACTATTGTAGTTATATGAATCTGAGGAAATTTGTCTATTTCCAGCTTGTAAAGTATCTATTGTTTATACATTATAATATTAGTGTCTTACAGTTAATACCTTACCAATAGTATCTTGTGGTTGAATAGGTTCTGTGATTTCAGATGGATCACTGATGCCATTTTTGTTGGCTGACAACACTCGGAAAACATACGGTTTTCCTTCTGCAAGGTCAAACACTGCATAGCGAGGAGATTTTACTGCAACCTGTGCATTGACTCTTTGCCAACTTCCACTGCCCACCATGGACTACAAAAAACAACAAAGAAAGCCATGGATCATTTCTGTGAACTGTCAAAAAGTGGACATAGTGCTGTATTGCATCCTGTCATGAATTTATTTAAGAGCTATGAGAGAAGGATCACTCTCAAATGCCTGACTTAAACATATGCAAATTCTCATAGCTCGTGCATTTCATTACTCTACAAAAAGGTCTGACTAGCTCACTGTCTCCTTGCCTGTCTCACTTCAATACATGCACACTTGTACATACAGCCAGCCATCTTTTAGGACTGTGACTGCCAATTGTGATTGGTCCCAAAAGAATTACTTTCATGTCCTGCAAAACTCACATGAACACCCAAAGGTTTGGAGTCAAGCAAGCAAGTCCTAATCCAAATTCTGCAGAAAGGTAGGGAGGGAAATGTTACTTTACTCACAACTTGGTCTTTATTTATTCTGTTAGGTAAGATCATGTCCCCTAAAAGCGTTCATCAAATGAAGTAATTACTTTTGAGTATTCTCAATGCAGCAGCTGAGCTTATCATCACCACAACTGCACATGGAGAAGAGCCAGCAAATCAATACTCTGAGAGAAGTCTACTGTACATTAGATTTCCCACATAAACTGTTTACTCTGACCAAAAATTAGTCATGGAATCTTTCAAAAATTTTAGTAAAGGCCAAGTGCCTAATAAACGGATTGAAGAAAATTTCCTTGGTACATAGATAGGTACATACAAAGTATATGTTTATAAAATTTTGGAACAGAAAGTCTGGGAACAAATTCTAATAAACTGAATTTCTTGGAGGAATAGGAGGGTTTCATGGGTGCTTGGAAACCAGGAGTCCACATATCAAAATCTTTCTCATAGGTACTGAACCCACCTAGTGTTCTCAACAGAAAAAAGAAATATAACATCAATTCTCTTCTTAGTAAAAAGCTATGAAATATTACTTTGTCATATATTTTACTTCCTACCATTAAAAACATTAATTTCTTCTTTTCACAAGAATCAGCACCACATTTTGTTCTGCAGTTTAATTTGATTTATCTGCTAAAAAAGTATTTCAAGGGAACATAGAAAATTCATTTTCATTTTGTGTCCCTTGAAGTTTTTACAAATATTTTTTTATTATTTTTCAAGACCCAATCTTCTTTATTTCAAATAATTAGAAACTGTTCTAAGTTAACAGATGACAGTGGAAAGCAAAAAACATTAACCTATGAGCTGATTAAGTTGTTCATATATATCAGCTATTTATGAGAAAATATTTTAGATTCAGGTATTAATTAATACAATGGACCTCTTCTTTCTAATAATAGCCTTTTAGTCCTCACTTTCCTTCACCAGTTGGTCTGGTGTTTAATTGAGACTTTTGTTTTCATTATAGTCACTGCTCTGTACTGTTTCTGGAGCTATATAAATTTATTTGTATAAAACAAGCAGATAATGTATATTTTCCAATTCATTCTTAGAATGAAATTCAGCTAACCAAGTGTAGGTGTCCACTCAATGGAAATCTACCTCTGAGCTTTTTATCTGGGCTATTTCTGCATATTCTGGAGCTAATAAAATATTTCCATGACAAGAGCTGATTCAAAATCCTTACATTGATATTCTTGAAATTTATAGATAAGTGAAGACATATGTAGGTGGGAATAAATGCAAGAAAGACATAATATTTTTTTGCATAGAAAGACAAACTAGATATTTATTTCTATGAAAAATTTCATTACTTCTTTTGAATATATAAGGCAGAGTGGGGGAAATGGTCGTGCTTGCTGGAAAATTTAACCAGTGTAAAAAAGTTTACATAGACTTGTTCAACATCCAGCAGGTAATGGATGATGAAGAATGCAGAAAAGGTCTATGGAGTTCTTTTGAAGTGGAGGGGTTTTTGTGTGTGTGAGAGGGAAAGACAAGCTGGGGAGCTGCAAAGAGTGGAGTGACATGAACAGGATGGCTGGGAAGTGAACTGTGGAGGAATGTGAAGAATTTTAGATTTAAGAAACAAACTTTCATAGTAAGAGCCTGAGAAAAGGCTGTTACAGTATTCATGGTGCAAATTGAACGTGTGGCAGGTTTATGAATAGGTCTAGTGTTCATGGATTGTTAAGAAGGTGTATATGCTAGAGGCATAATTCATAAAAACTAAGTATAGCTTGACCTGTAAATGTTTTAGAGGTCAGTTATGAGGCCTATTTTACCTACTGGGAAAACTTTGCAACAAGTTGCTGTAATCCAATATAATTTAGAGACATGGCTCAGGGATAGGTTTATCTAAATTTTATTCATTTAGGTGGATGAAGAACAAACCTCTCCTACTGTGAACACTGAAGTCCCCTTTCAATTCAAAGAGAAGAGGAAGGCAGTTATGAAGAGTACCGGGGACCAGTGAATCTGAGACAGGCATCTGCCTCTTTGCTGACCTTACAGGGGATAAACTGGAAATGTCAGTGTATAGTAGAGTCTGCCATAAGACTGCAAAAAGTGCAGATCAGATTATGAGTTACTGTTTATCCCTTGGTCTACCACAGGACTAACAGAAACTTCCCTTTATTATAGACAAACTAAAAACTAAAGTCATGTTTGTAGAACTGTTAAAACTATAGATCTTTCTTTTCTTCTTTTTTTAACTGCTACTTTAGATAATAATTTGTTCCCATTTAGACAATAAGCAAATAGCATAGGGGAATCCTTTTCTCTGGACCTTGAATTTCAATGTTCATTAAAACTTGCAGTAAGACATTTGATTATCCATGCTTCTCCAATATCCCACTTCCAAATCCTGCAAGACTACAGAAAGGGTTAGTTTTATTGCTCTTTCTGAAGTTCTGAAAATGTAACTGCACACAGCAATGAAACACCTTTCAACAGAACTCCAGTATACTGTGCAGTACCTTCTCAATGAAATACGTCAGCGGCTCCCTGCCACGGGGAACGGGTGGATCCCAGCTGAGTACAACATAAGTTTTGGTGATTTCTGAAGCATGTACATTGGTGGGAGGGCCTGGAATCTGAACATCCCCTGTAAGATTAATAAATGTAGTAAGTGTTAAACAGCAGATTTATTCCTGGATTAGCCTTCATGCTACAGCTCATCTTTCTGATTCAACTTCCCCACACTGCACTGCAATGCTCAGCTATTAGGGGCTGTGATATCATCTGTGTAGTTCACCTGATCAATTAAATTTTGATAAATAAAACTTCAGTATTATTAGCTAATTGCTTACTCTTTCAGTAAAGGTTAAATGTGCTCCCTGAAACTGTGCATTTGTCACTTTTTTTTCTTTGATCACATTTGAATTACTTCAATCTGCTAGTAAAAAGCCTACTCACTATATGCAAACATTTTTGATCCAAGACGAAAGTCTAAAGAGTTATTATGAGAAATTAGAATAAAAAAAATATCTGGAAGGGAAGTACAATCAGAAAAACACCTTTAAAACAAAGAGGAAAGCAGGAAAAAGGAGCAGAACCAATTAGCAATATATCCTATAACATGAGGGTATTTTCAGCTGTATAGTCTAAAGCACTTCTAAAATCTAAGAATCAGAGAAATTTGTCACCAGGCCTCTGATGGTTCCACCACGTAGTGTGACTTGATCAAATCCCTCTCCCCACTCACTCTGCAGAGTTACCAGCAGTGCTAGAGACAACCTGCCTACCTGAGCCAGGTTGGAAGAATTCGGCTCAGCCTTTCATGGTCCTGCTCACTGACTGCAACATGAGAAAAAGCTGGTTCTGCTTTCCAAGGAATTACAATGGGGTAAAACAGCATTAGATGGGAGAGTGACCTGTGATGGACCTCTACGCAGGCACAGCTACACAGCCCTGAAGAAGCTTCAACTTGGTATTAGGTCAGAAATAGCAACTCAGCAGACACCTAAAAAGTTTATCTTTATGGCTTGTGATAGAAAAAGAAAAAAGCTTTGTTCTTTGAAGGTAAATTTTTCCACTTCTCAGGCTAAGAAAAGAGCATATATCCTCTAAATGTTTAAGATTTGTCTTTAAAAAAGAGAAAAATATTTCAGTAATAATCTCTAAATTATGACAGTAATATTTTAAACAATTATGCATATCTGTAGAATGAACTGGACTCAAAATGTTCATTGATACTATTTATCATAGATATTTAGCAAATCAAAATCAAACCTTTTTCAAAACAAACTGATATATCCAATGAAAATTAATTTTTCACTATGCTTCCTATATTTGATTTCCTACAACTATATTTTTTCTTTCAGAAAGGCACATGAATCAGCTGAGTTTAAGACGAAATTGATGATGTACAGTCAAGAAAATTACAATAATCCCTCACAGCATTAAGACAAAAGGCTTCCAGCTGATTTCAGGTAACGAAATCTCAACATGTTTTCTTTCATTCTTGAAAAAATAAAAGCTTCCATACTTTGTAATGGTATAATGTGGTGGTACAGAATGGCTGCCAGAATGAGACATTGGTCTGCACTAAATGGAAAAACACTTGTGATCTGTGAGATTGCTCTTTCAGAAATAGCCTCCAATCTTTCAGATGAAAGTAATTATCTACATAAAGAGTGATATTTGACTATTCATACTCTATTAAATATGCACATTAATGTGACAGAAATCCAAATATCATTATTTATGACTATGCCAGAGTGGCCATTTACTAGACCTGATCATTCTAAGACAATCCTGGGAGCAGAAGAATGATCTGTGAAGCCAAACAAGACAATTACAATCTGATCCTAAAATACCCATATCAATTAATTTAGGTAATATAAAAATTGAGAAACTTCATCTGTCCTGTCCATGCACTGGATGGACATAAATGTCAGCCATTTAATGACTGATTCTCTGTCAAACTATATCTGTTCTCAGGTGATTTCTCTTTTACTGTGTTATTCATTGAGTTACAACTTTATAACCTTTGTGAAAGATAGCAGACAGACTTTTTCTTTTTTTTTTCTTTTTTTTTTTTTTAATTTTGAGCCATCATATTTAACAATTATAACAATTTAAGTGTACAGAAGGTCATTATTCAAGTCTAAAAACCAAATCATTCCATAGAGAAACAACCAAACCCCGAAAAAATTCTAACTTTATGTCAAAAGTTGTCAGGGATCTCTCCAATTGTCCTGAGGAAAAACATTACTTAGTCTATAACCTTAGCCTTAAGAATACCTATTCAGGTAGATATATTAATTAAAGAATTGAGATGGATTGTGTAAGTGTTTATGAAAATGGCAATAACTTGCTCAGATAGTCAAAATGAATTTTTAAAAAACTATACTTAGCTCCCAGAATGCTAGAAAGAAGGGAAATATGGGCAATAAAATGCCCAAACAAATGGGCAATTAAATGTTCAGCCATTTAATTCAGCTTAGCATTAGTAAAAGCAAAAAGGTGAGAAAATGCTGTTGACATCATAAAAGTTTTGCTGTTGAGAATGTGATGTTCTCCATCCTTTCAGACCTCAGTGTTCACTTGTGACCTCTCAACCTAGCCAGTCATACATAATGTGTCTTATTTCTTAATATAGAGACTTTATCACTAGATGGATTTCTTTTCAAGTTATGTTTCTAATTGTTTTGGAAAATGCTTGGACTATAAGCAGGTAGGCTGAAACTGTAGAAATGCTACATACCTTCAAGGTCATCCTTGCGGATCACAATCTTTCGCCCTTCCTCCACGTGAACAGCTGTTAATGAAAATATTCAATTAGTTTCTCAAACTAGTTAAATATATTTACAAATTTTGAAAATTATTGTTTGTCACCTGTTCAAAGGCCTGTATATCTCCATTTCTATAATGTTATTAAATTCTTCCCCAGATAATCAACTTGAAGTTATATACTGTTTTATTCACTTTCATAGGAAAACAGGGCATGGTAAGACAGGACAAATATGTGTTAAAGAGTCATAGTCACAGTAGGTGGATTTGATTTTGAGGCAGATGAGTAATCAATTGTATCCTGAACTGTACTTTTGTTGTAGGAATTAATCACAAAGCATACACACATACATAAAACATATGTAAAGGAAACTGCATATTCAGCTCAGATTTCACAGGCAACGTTGGAGCAGTGCTTTAAGGCACTTTTTAAATTGTGCTAATTTCACAATTACTCTAATTCCCTTCTGACTAAAAGGAGGACACAAAACAGAAGGTGTGCAAGTACATGATGTACAGAATCTGTCCTAAATCAGGGTTTAGGACAAGGCTAATCAATAAAACTACTCCCCAGAGCAAGGCAGCTTACTCTATTCATGGAGAAGATCTCATAACGCTACTTTGCAGTCTGTGGTGATATATTCAATCAAAGGAAGAAATAAACTCTTCCCCTTAGGTTTACTAGGTAAACAGAATCTTAAATCAATTTTTAAAAAAAATGTTAAAAGAAGCCTTGAATAACCTACTTTGTGTTCTCTCCAGGTCAACAGGGTCAAGGGCTGCGACTGGTTCTGAGGCTCGAGAAGGCCGGCTGATGCCAGCACTGTTCACTGCTCTCACACGGAATGTGTAAGACCTCCCCTCTTGAAGACCAGTCACAGGATACTTGCAAACTTTTACAGGAGCATCATTGCACTGGATCCAGTTTTCCAAACCTACTTCACATCTTACAATAGCAGAAGACAACATTTGTCAGTATCATCTCACAATAAATATGCCCCATGCTACCCACACCAGGTCAGAACCACTGAAGTCACCTCCTCTAGGCTGAGGGGCTAAGCCATAGATCTCATTAATGACAGTCATACACTTTATACACTCTTCTCTGATCAGAGATCCAATTCCCACTCTGTTCATAATTTTTTCATAATGCAAAGGTCATTTTTCTTCCATGGGTTTTGGCCTTTTCAAATCTCTCTGCTTCCCTTCTGTTTGGTTCTATTCCTTGCCAGGTAAAGAATAAATTATTCACTTTCATTTTTAATATTCATCTCCACAGAACATGATGAATTTACAAGATTCACCTAATCATTTTCATTTCTTCCTTGTCATATTTTCAAGTAAACTTCGCTGTGCCTTTCCCTACAAAAATAGCTGGGCCATCAGGAAGCAGAATGATGTCCTTATACTGACTGCTTTGTGTGTACATATATAGATTGTGTCCTACTACCAATAAACTTTTGTGTAGAAGATTCTCTTTTGCCCTGACTATACCAGAAAAAAATCATGCCATGATCAAGTGCTCCTTGGCACTGCAGTGATACAAGCAACATGTCAAATGGCACATCTGATTAGATTATAAACAATATAGGTTAAATACTCCTATGATCTATATACTGCATAAATTGGATACAGATGGTAGTGTCCCCAGGTCTCAAGGTAATTTCCTCATACATATGCCATTAATAAACCACTATTTTTCCAGTTATTCCCAGACAGTTATCATTGAATTAGAACAAATGACAGGGTAGCAAATAGCAATGAGTAGCAAATGTTGCTTTTAAGTGTGGAGCAGTATACATTTTGAAATAATTCCAGACAGGCTTTTCTGACTGACAGTTTCAGACACTAAGGATCAGATGTTCTGCTCTGGCTACAAGAAGCAAGCATTCATTTCAGTGGAAGAGACATGCAAAACAGCACTTGGATCCCCTGCTCACCAGCTGCCTGCACTGAGCTGAAACCCCAGCAAAGTGCAAAGCTCACTGAAGGACAGGGCCTGCCAGTCTGATTTAAACTGCCCCAACTCCCAGGAGCTCAGGCCTTGAGCTCCTAATGTACTACGTTTAAGAAAGAAATAAAAAGATAATGCAATAACTCCTAGGTTTCAGCTTTTGCAGTACAGAGATTAAAAAGACTAAATCTAATTCAAGATGCCCATGGATTCTAGCTTTTATAAATTAAATACTGTCAGGGCTCATTCTCTGATGTGCCCACATCCATACTATTGAACATTTTAAGTGTATGATAAAATGTGTCTGCCTGCAAATATTACTTGGAATGGCCTCCAGCCCCTGCTAATTCCAAGACTGTGCCCAGAATTGCCTGTGAAAGTACTAAATCATTTGGGCCAAAAGTTTGCCAGGGAACAATCTAGTAATTTAGCACTGTGTAACTGAGTTTCAGTGCCAAGTGTCTGTAAAAATATATCCAAAGAACACATATGCTGAACGGATATAATTGTATTTTTTTCTCTTCAAGATGTATATATATTTCTGGCAATTAACTAAACTAAATAAATGCTAATGTTTACGTACTTGTCAACAAAATATCCAATGACAGGGCTCTCACTGGTTGTATTTGGTGGTTTCCAGGTAACAATAACATAGTCTCTGTTAGCATCATGGCATTTAACATCCATTGGTGCCCCTGGTGCTCCTGCGATCAAGGCATCGGCATCTGGACCACAAATAAAAGTAAATTGGTTTCGACCCCAACTCTTCTGACATACATCAAAAAGTCAAAGGCAAGACTTGCAGTTCATTGTCCTACTTGCTTATATGAATGGAAGCCCTAACATTTCATGACATATGAATTCACTGCAATAATGATTCGGGACCATAATGGCTATGTTTTTATGCAGACAAAATGTTCAAGGATATTTTTGAGAACAGAAAAGCTTTTTAGGGACCAAACACCTATTATTTTTCATGGGATTTAAAAGCCTAACCCACCCATGTGTTTTTGTTGCTCTCTCACGCTGAAGGCTGTGACTCAGTGTGTTGCCAATCAGACCACGGTAAAAAACATGTAGATCAGGAAAACAAATCTCTTAAAGAATGAAAAATTTGCAAACTCCTGGAACATTATAATGCTATGTTTTATTTATAGTCTTAAATACCACCTTTAACATATCCTTCTGTGGCTTCATTTTGAGAGATATCAACTAATCTGGATCTGTAACTCCTAATGAAATCTCATAACAGGTAAAGTTCCCTCCCTTCAAAGGAAGATTTCTATAACAAAAAAACACCCTGTATAGAGTCTAAATTTATAGAGTCCAAATCCAATCAGTTGTGAAGTAGTTTGTGCTCAGTATCAGATCACAGCCTACATGATAAAAGGCAAGAGAATGGCAAACAGACAACACTAGAGACTTCAGAGAACAGAGCACAAGGCCAGGGTTGTGGGCATGCAAAGGGATCAGATATAGTATAAAATGGACAAGAGAGATACCTAAAATTTACCCATCGCTACAAAAAATCTTCTAAGAAAGTTTTTATATATTAGTGGGTGTTTATCACCTAAATAATGTCTTTCTTGGAATGTAACCTGGACACGATAGCTTTAGCAAATTGTTTCTAATGAGATCAGGATGCCAGAGTGTCTTGTTCAAGACATATTGCAAAGTTCATGAAGCACTTGTCCTGTGAGGAAACTGGATTTCAAACCCCTGAAAAAGACATTCACTCCCTCTACCCCACACAAATTGTCTGGATGACACTCCCACAAGGCACATATGTTCCAATATGCTTCCAAGAAGAACAAGGTTTAGAATTAATACAGCTACAGTGGCCTCATTGGGGCTGTTCCAGTTTGCCCATATCAAGGATGTTGTCCAATGTATTTAAGAGAGTGAAAGAACTGCTCAACCAGAAATATTTTTATCTTTCAGTGAAAAAATTATAAAACTGAATACTAAGTCCTGCTCACAGGTACATCCGGAAGCTCATTTTTACTTCACTGAGAGCTGTGCATGGAAATGTGATGAACAGTTCTGACCTTTATTCTGTCTTAATACATTTACCTCCTTTTATCTATGTCTCTTGTGAAAACTGTATTTCTTCAGTCAGCTAGTTTCTTACTTTGCTTCTTTTCTCTGGTTAATGATGATGACTGGCATAGTGGTGGGAACATTTCTTTTGCTTTTGTCTTCATGTATCCCTAAGACCAGGCACAATATAGAAAGAATGACCAACAAGGCTCATTCCCAGTTTCCAAACTCTAAAGCCAAAACCTTCACTGTGAAAACTGATTGTATGCAAAGATATTTATTTCCTACCAGGAAAGGACATGAAAAAGAAAAAAAAAAACAAGTTGTTTCTTCACAAGCATGTTTTCTCTGGTTCTTCAGGAAACAAGATGTCTTCAGGAGCATCCTCCTCTTGTAGCTCCCCATTCATGTAAGGTGACTGGTTTATATTAAAGACTACTATATACAAATCAAATGACTAGGAAATTCCACGGGGCTAAATTTCTTTTGTACTTCAGTTATTACATGGGATTTTTTCATAAAACCAAACTTCACAATTTTTTTTTTAATTTCTTGTCAAGGACCAGATTAAAAGTTTACCTCTTACAAACAGGTATGCACTGCATTCACTGATTCCACCTCTTGAAACCATGCGCAGGGTGTATAAACCTTCATCATCTTTGTTCAGATGAGTAAAGGAAAGAGCTGCCTGGCCTTCTCCAAAATACAGCTTTGTCCACTTGGAGTCCTTTATTAGCACATCTGGAATAGAAGACCCATCAGACATGTTACTGTGCTGCTAGAACCACCTGCATCCTAGTGCAGTACCCTGCTAACTAGGGACACAAACTAATATTTATGCCAGTTTTATTCACAATGATAGTGCTTCGATGGTATGAAAACTCTACAGAGAGTAAGTTGCATCTCTCTAAAATTATTTGATCAGTGAATTTTAGAGAACATGAGGTCTAGTACTACCCTATACAGAGCCAACAACAAAATTCCTATCGCTATAATTTTTAACACACTGAGAGTCAAAAGTGTTACCCACATTTAGAAATATTGACAAGAAAACATGCCATACCCCATAATGAATGCAGGGTGAAACCTTATTTCATTTTTAAAAAGTTTTGCTTCCTGTTCAGGTAAAATGCCAGTTTACTCTTCTTTTATCTTCCAAAATGAAAAAAAATAGATTTCGGTTTAATCTGAAAACTGCTATAAATATACATGAAACTTGAATCTTCAAGGCATGCCTGTTGAGCATTAAATTAAATTAAATTTAAACCTCTCAAAGGTGAGAGGTGATGACCCATGATTAATGCACATTAATATGATTGCCTAGTGAAACCAGAGCAAAAGAATGAACAGGATATTTTATGCTAGGCAAGGGACTTTCTCAAATGACCATTTTAAATAGTTGATTAAATTATTTTTGATTTTTAACTTCCTAGGGCAAATCACATAAAAAAAGTATTGTAATCAATGCAGCAGAACTGAATTTAAAAGATCTGAATATCTATGAATGTTTATTATTCTATTGCTTAAATAGATTTTGGAGCCAGCACTCAAACATTTGCAAAGGAATCAATGTTCTCACATACCAGCTGAGTTGCATAAGAATGTGTAAAACATGACACGTATTCAGATGAAAAAGCATATGGAAGACACATGCTACTAAATCCTACAGCAGTAAATTGCTGTAAACCAGCTAAGCATGTAGTAGTTGAAGCACACAAACTAAATTTAATCACATTCCTTCCCATGAGATCCTTAGTCATGAGATCCTTACCTAGAAAACCTGAGTGCCCCCTTTCTCTCATGCCTGCCACAATGGTACTCAGACTTTGTGTAGAGACATGACATACTTTAAATTAAATGAGAAAATATCTTCACCTAGAAACTTTAACCAATGCATATGCTCTGTGGAAAATCCTGAGCAAAAAAAAAAAAAAAAAAAAAAAAAAAGTTGATTAACCAGCATCTCTGAAAAGCTGGTCACTTTTTTAGACTCCAAGCTTCAGTGGATTGGTAGCCACCATAGTTTTGAATAGATAGAAACTGTAGGCAAGTCAGTAATGCTACTAAGGCCAGAATCACCAATTTCCATTCTTTATGTGTACCTGACTGCAAAAATTGAGGTGGCGGTTGTATTTGGTAAGAGCAGAAAAACTTCTGTCCCCCACATAAGGCCAAAGATCCACCAAAAAACAACAGAAGCCCACTTTTTTTTAATGCAGTCTGGATGAATGACTTTTTAAGTAAGACAATTAGAATAAAGTTCAGAGGCCTCAACATATTTAAAAGTTCTAATAGAGCAAGTATTCATAAACTTGCCATCACAATAATATCACAATTACAAGTTCTCCCTTTTCACAGTCTATTTACATGTTGTGCTCTGTAATTTCACCCAGAATTTACTTGCAGAAGACTAACCCTCAGAGGCAATGTGTGTTAAGCCTTACATGCTGTTTTTAATATGTAAGATAATTTTCCTAATACATTACTCTGACTAAATATCATACAAAGAGTGGGGAAGTACTATATACTGAAACTTCTTTTCTTCATCTATTTTTTGTTCTGCTGAAATTTTAGCTAGATTTTTCATTCCATGATTTTTTTTTTTCTGAACTGAATTATTTTATTCTAGATTACAGTTTAAATGGCTGCTGGATGCTGGTACATATAGCTTTATAGCATTTATATTACATTAGAGATCAATAACAGAAAGTTCCTGCTATCAGTTGAAATCATGTCCAGATTAGATATATGTTCCTAAAGTGCTATTTTGTTTTCGTTCTTTCAGTATCTTGCATGGTTCTTTCAGTATCCTAAATTGTTCTAAGTGGGCCATGAATAATAGACATCATATGCATGTTTATGAAATCCCAAATCTATTCAGAAGATTTGATTGAGCTGACTTATATGCCCCTAGGAGTCTACTAGATACCCTCAATAAGTGTGAAATTTATTTATGCTAAAAACACACATAATTCTCCTGTGTATAATTGTTAGAAGTAAATCATACATAGCCACCTTGGGGCTTTTGCTGCTGTTATTTGACTAACACAAACTGAAAAATTTTAGAAAGAATACTGTCTTAATGGGAGAGTAGAATTAAATATTACCTCTCTAAAGAACTAGAATGTCTAAAGCACATGATGTTGGATAATTATTAACTTTTCATTGCTTATATATATTGCCTCAAGCTCTCAAGGGACTCAACACAGGGAACTGTAGCACATAACAAAGGTTCATAGTGCATGAATTCCTGCTGCATTTGGAAACAAGTTCTGCCAGTTAATGCACTTGTACACTCTTGGAAATGTTGTAATCCATATGCTTGAAATGAAGGATAAATCTAAGCTTGCTTGTAGCATCATATTTCATGTAGCATAAGTACAATAATGGGAAGAACACCTATCTGACTCCTTAGCAAAAAGCTATGGCTTAAAACAGACCAAGTTTTAATCTCAGGGGTCCACAAGTAAGGACTTACTAAGTTAAATAAGAGGGAGACAAATAGCATAGTATTGTTACATATCAAGAAATAATTATCTTGTCATTATGAAAGCACAAAGAGCTTTTGTCCATAGTGCAAGAAAAATTCATGTTCAGGGAAAAGTGGAATATTGTTCATTCCTTGAAAAGTAGTTCCTACTGGCTGCAGCTTCAAACTTAGAATTTGAGAGATTTGGCACCTTGAGAAACTGTGCCCAGTAGGAGACAACGTGAAGGTACCCTTGAAAATGTTGGTTCATCTGAGAGTGAACTGAGCAATTATTTTTGGTTATTAAATATCCTGAAGTTAAATTCCTGTATGCTTCAGTAGGAGCAGAGTCTGAATTCAAGGACCAGCCTTAGACTTTAGGTTATTCACAAAACAGAAAAAGCCATTTTTATTATCTCACGTGTTTTACTTTAGTGACATCTAATAGTTCACCACAAGGAAGTTTCCACAATGATAGAAAAATAGGAATAAAATATTAAGTAGTAGTTTGTTCCCTGAAGGATCAGATGTGAATCTGTGTAAAACGATGATGTACGTGAAACAAAAGGCATAACAAGCAGTAACAGAATTATTCTTTTTCTGATTTTCATAATCTTGAATTTTCTTGACTGCCTTATTAATCTTACTGTCATTTCTTAGTTTATTCATCACATTTTGTCCACTATGGAAATTTCTGCCAACTTTTTTGGGACCAATCCAAACCTCATTCTTGGAGGTCCACCATTCTCAAATGTGGTCCCTCTGGGGAAAGGTTTAACCATTAAAAAATAGCCAAGGCTTTCCTTAATCCTCAGGCAGAATAATTACTTTAGAATACTACACAGATTGGGGCTGGTGAAAAGTGGTGGGTTAAATATCTGCAACAGGCTGATAGCCATTAAGCACAGAGTAGCTAGCTTTATGTTTCAAAACCCTTTTTTGCTGCAGTGAACAAACACTACTCATTCAGGGCTTGTGTACCATCCACCCTAGTATATGATAAGTTTAGTGATGTTATTTTGAGTACTTCATGGTAAGACCGCTTTGCCTGGCATAACATAGGTCTTCACAGACAAAAGAGGCAAGGTAAGAAATTAGATAACATGGCACATAAACACCAGAACAAACATATATGTGTATCAGGCTTAGCTTCTATAAGTATTGCCTAACTATCCATTCATGTGATTTTAATAAAAAATTCACAATAAATGCCGGAGCAAGATTAAATTGGAGACCCATACCTCAGTACTTCAAACTTTAATTTACTGCCCTGTGAGTACCCTTCAGCTCAGTGGTCACAATATTCAACTATGAGTCATTGTGAAATCTAAGAACTGGCTTTGAATCTCTTCCAAGTAAATGCTCTAACTATTGTGCTATCACATTATGAGGTTACCTCCTGCTGCTATTAATGTGTGCTCAAGAAAATGCTGACCAAGTCACTTAATTGGGAGTGCAGGACTATTAATTCTAACTAGAGATACTTTTTTTTCTCTATTCCAAATTCAATTCTGAGAATATGATGCTCTAAACCTGACCTGTATCCTCAATGTCTCTCCCAGCATTTTCCATGTAAATTCTATTCAATATAATAACTTACCATCTCTATACCATTCAGCACGAGGTCGTAGTCTTTTCAACTCTGGAGTGATCAACATAGAACACTTCAAGGTCAGTGTTTCACCTTCAGTTGCAAAAGTGACTCCAAACTTCTCCAAAAACTGGACATCAATGTGGGTGAAGCAAATGTCATGTGACAGAGGCACTATGCATGAGAAAATGAAAGCATTCTTGAGTACAAGTAAATTGTACTTGGCACAGATTACTGTCTGATCTGAGCAGGAGATGGAGTTTTCTCTTATACTGAATGCTGATCTAGAAATTCAGCTGGGAAAGCAAGAGCATCTGGACAGCTCCCAGTATAACTCAATGCTTAGAAAGCAAAGTCAGAAGAAGCGAGTTGTATCCAGTTTTCTCATCTGTAAAACATTCTTTTGACAAGAGGACATAAATTATCCAAGCAAATAATAAAAAAGGCTTACAGTGGAAGGGCATTATCGCAGCTGGATGAGGCTCTTCGTCTTCTCTGAATCCTATGAATAAACATAAAAGAAAAATTCAATGACATGAGCATTATATTTATTTATTGTTTTAAATATAAGGTAGGACTTACTTCTCACAATCACAGCACAATTGGTTGATGCCTGACCATGGACATTTGTCGCAACTGCTGAATAGGTTGCAGAGTCATCAAAGTCAGCTCTGAAAAGGGGAAGGAGAAAAACAGATGTCTCTTTATGCAAATAAAAATTCTCTTAATGATTGATATTAAAAGCCAAACTATGTCAACCATAAGGAAAATATATAAAGCTCTTTACTGGTAGGGAAAGTGTAGAGAGCTCTTTGCTGTCTACACAGTGCAAGACATCAATCAAACACAATCAGAAAACTGCTACTGTTTTTAACCGCAGTTCTATTACAGTTCTATTATTGTGCAGGCTGCATTAATTTGAGCAAACTGGAAACTACCTTTAGAGAATGATCAAAAGGTACAATGGACAATGACAGTCTGGCTATTCCCTTTCTGTATTTAACCTTCCTTAATCCATCTTGTCTTTCTGCCATATTTTAAGAGACATGGAATAAAAGTACATGTGATTCTTGCTAAAATTCTGTCTTCTGTGCCTATTCCCAGCTGGCAGACACTGGTATTTTATGCCTCTCTCATATCTCAATCCACGGAAATGATAAAAAATCAGGAACACTGAGCAAAATTGTTTATGTGTATACATGGCTTGGTTTGTTATATTTTTTAGTGAGAAAAAAATCATTATGCGAGGACAGTACAAATAAATATAAAGCAAAAAATAGTTACTTGGTGCAAAACAAGTGATTGTCTCACTTAATACATCCTTCCTTGAGGTTCATGAGCACATATATGGCAAGCTGTTAAAATATAGGAACAAACCTTGATGTCCCAGTTCTTTTCTTAGTTAAAATGGAGTCCCTCAGGAATAGTTTATTTAGTATTAAATTTAATGGAGGCCACTCAAAAATTTTCAATTATGATGCACTGTGAATGCATCCATTTAGTTTCCTTTCAGAAGAACAAATTTGTGTTTTCTTGGCAACTTCCAAGTGATGAAATTCTGATTGCACTTGTCCTCTAAGAGGTCATATATCCCAGATGTGGGAGAAGGAATATGTAAGGGTGTTTTATGGAAATTGCCTAAGAGTATGCCAATTTTGGAGTATGTAGCAGCTGATACAGACTCATCAGACACCTCTTTTTCACTTCATGCATATGTTCTAGACAGTGTCATATCATAAAATTATACTATCTTTACTGGAATGGCTAAACTGCAACCTGATGAAAGTTCCATTAAATTGCAATTTATCTCTAAATTTACAGGCCTAACATCTCCTCCTGGAGGCAACCCTTCAGCCACATATTTCATGAAATCAAGAAATCAATTATAGGGTTTATCATACATGTAATTATCAAAGACAAAAGGGTAAGTCCTAAGACTAGACTACATAACCAAAAAGGCTGCAGCTGGGTAGGAAACACTAGTACAGTCTGGACGGGCACAGTGAGACTGAAAAACAATTTAAAATACTTGTAATCATAGAATTGCTAAGGTTGGAAAAGACCTCTAAAATCAAGACCAACTGTCAACCCAGTACTACCTCCATATTAAACCATTAAACCATGACTTCATGGGCCAGAGCTACAAGATTTTTGAAATCTTCCAGGAATGGTGATTCAACCACTTCCCTGAACAGCATGGTCCAATGCTTTACAACCCTTTTAGTGAAGAAAATTTTCCTAATATCTAAACTAAATCTCCCCTGGTGCAGTTGAGGCTACTTCCTCTACTCTGTCACTTGTTTCCCGGGAGAAGAGCCTGGCCCCACGTGGCAACAACCTCCTTTGAGGCAGCTGTAGGAGCGAAAAATCCCCTCTGAGCCTCTTTTTTCTGCAGGCTAAAAACCCCCACTTCCCTCAGCTGATCCTCAGAGGACTTGTGCTCCAGACCGTTCCCCAGCTCCATTCTCCTTCTCTGGACATTCCATAGCCCCTCAATGTCTTTGTTGCAGTGAGGAGCCCAGAACTGGGCACAGCACTGGTGGTGTGGCCACACCAGTGCCCAGTACAGGGGGACAATCCTTGCCCTGGTCCTGCTGGCCACACTATTGCTGATACAGGCCAGGATGCCACTGGCCTTCCTGGCCACCTGGGCACACCCTGGCTCATGTTCAGCTGCTGTCAACCAGCACTCCCAGGTCCTTTTCCACAGGGCAGCTTTCCAGACACTCTGTGCCCAGCCAGCAGCAGTGCAAGGGGTTGTTTTGATCCAAGGGCAGGATTTGTCACTTTGTCATCTTGATCCTCACACAGTTGGCCTAAGCCCATTGATCCAGCCTGTCCATATCCCTCTGCAGGCCCTTCCTACCCTCCAGCAGATCAGCACTCCCAACCAGCTTGGTGACGTCTGCAGACTGACTGAGGCTGCACCCGTTATCCTCATCAACGTCACCGATGACAATATCAAACAGTTCTTGCTGCAAACTGGGATCTGGGGAGCACCACTTGTGACTGGCCACTAGTTGGATGTAATCTCATTCATCACCATTCTCTGGGCTGGATATTATTTAGCAGTTTGTTTTCATGAAGGATTTCAAAGAAATTACAACACCTGTTCCCAGAGCTATACAAAGCTTAACTGATCCTGGACTTGTTTGAGAGATGTCAGACTTGACATTTCTTTGCAAAGAATTTTAAAAGCAGAACTGGTTTTTTTTACTATCCCAGTTTCACACTATTTTATGATATTATTTTACATGGGTGCAATAAAATTCCAAAAAGCAATATAGAACTGCAGTACAGGACCATTTTCTAAGGCACGTTATGCCTCTATGCTGAAATGTGCATAGTTCATCCATTTATCAGAGTCTGGTACTTTATCTTGCTATAATATAACAAGCTAACAACAAATGAAGAAGCTCAAAAATTTCTTACAAGGGACACTGCAGTATTAACTGTTCTGGAGCTGTAAGGCATATCTGCTATATCCCTAATTTAAGAATATATATATAGAATACACAGTAAATAGTGTAAATATAGTATAATATGTATGTATATTTAATAACATATATTGCATATTAGCAAATTAAATAGCATTCATCCCCAGAAACTGCATCCTAATTGCCTTAATGTCCATGTTTTAGAACAACCTTTGCCATGCCTTGGTGCACTCCAGCTCACCAAAAGGATTCCCACACAGAGCTCAGGAGATAGTAGAAACAGTCTGGATGTCTGGCAGGCCTGTCCTGAAGGGTGAGAAAATCATTCTATCTCACGCCAGGAGGTCACTGTGGTAGAGATGTCCTTAATTTGCTGTGTCAGGCAAAGCCCAGGAGTGCCTTTCCTATGCACTGTTGGCAGGCATATGCCACAGCGTGCCCTGCAGCCCTTGTCCCCACATACCTGCCCTATAAAGGCTTCCTGCCCTTCAAGCCACCACCCAACCCACATCCTGACAAAGACCTACAGGAGGTGCTCAGTGTCTTCCTACCACCTGCAAGGCCAGGTTTCTCCTGGAGGAGCTAGACCCTCCTGAAGGACAGTGAACACTTACACCTGCCTGGACATTGCTGGGAGAGCCATCCCCTGTGTGCTGGTCAGGCCTGATCCCTCCCTGGCCTGGGCATGATTTAGACAGCACCCAGCTTATACATGAGTGATGAACATTACACCAGCACTGCTGCACTAGGCCACTTCCTGACATAAACAAAGCATCGCTGCAGGCTGCTTCACTGCTCTCAAACACAACTTAACTGCTCTCTAACATTTTGTTGTTGCTGTAGAGTGTTAACAATAAAGATTAAAAAATCAGCACTACTTGACTGAGGTTAACTCTGATTAAATCTCACTTTAAACCAGTCATCATCTGCTCGCAGTGTTGGCTTCATTTTCCAGCAGAACACCAGATAAAATAGTTAAATAGGAACCAATATCTGTAAGAATTAGACAGAGTTTAGGATCTAAAAATAAGTTTATTGTTAAACAACAGGTGGCCTAAAAATAATCCAGAAAATAGTGAAACGTACTGTGGAATAACTTGGGGTCCCAAACTGTGCTAAACCACCCAAAGTGCTGGAAATCTAAAGGTGCAAGAACTGCAAAGTTGTCTCCCGAAAATGAAGCAAAATGGCAGATACCTGATTAACTTTTCAAATGGTCATATATCTGTGCTCATCTCAATCCCCTCCCCATAGTTTTGTTCTCCTAAGAAACAGCAAAATACATGTTTTGATGAGCTCTTTCTGTTTTTGCTGGTGTCCAAGGTAGAGAAAAAAAATATGATCTTAAATATCTTTAGAACTGACAAGAGATTCACAAAAGGGTCCTATCTTCAGCCAAGAGAAGCTGAAAATCTGAAAGCACATATTTGACAATAGTGATTAAGTTATAATTAATTTTGTCAGGAAGAACATAAGAAGTAACTGACCAAATAGCTGTCCACATTCTTACAGCATCCTTTGTTTCTTATAAAGTGAAATGAGGTCCTTATAGTTATTATGAATATACAATTCCAAAGGCCAGGGACTTCTTGCTATTTAAGAGGCCATAACAATTCTACCCATTTTCTGTAGCTTACTGCTTTGAAAGGAATTTATGTCTTTGCTATGACCACTCATCTGACTCTCCAGAAGAGAAATAAACCAACTTAGACAGCCTAGTACTCACTGAAACCCTTTTTAATCTTATATTGGGAATGTAGGGTTTCAGTGTCTGGAAGCTAGACAGCACTTTTGTTTCATATTCACTATGAAGGAAGTTGGACAGGATGGAAAGTTACATAAAGTTCTGACTTTTCTTTTGTGCCAGATAATGCTCAAATGGAGGATTATCCTGGAAATTATCTATTTCCTTGTGTGCTAAAAAAAATCTTAGATTTCCTAAACTGCACTGTAGAGTGCACTGAGTCAAGACCAGTTAGAAACTACAATTGAAGTACCCAGGAGGCAAGGTGTGGTCTAACAGTTATTCTTGTTTTATGGTGGAGAATGTGTTTTTCAGCCTTTACAAAGGTCAGATAAAATATGCATAGAGTACATTTAGATAGCATAAAATGTGAGTGCAGAACTGTATCTGTCCCAAGGTACTAATACCTTTTTGCAAAAATTAAATTGCTCTGAATCCACATGAGGTTCTGAAGTGCTAATACTTGAGTGGGAAATATTCCCCAGGTAGATACATCTATTTAAAATGTATATATTCATCCAAGTGCATGGTGTAGATTTAAACACAGAAGTTAAGAGTGAAATAGCATCTTTGCCTGAATTAGAACACAGTTCAGTGCATGCAAAGAACAAGAGGCAGTATGTAGTAAATTACAGAGTTAAAAAATACTCCTTTGAATCCAAATGACAAAATTTCCAGTATTATGGCTATATGACATTAAAATGTGGAAATACTCTGCAGAATTGCCATCTTCTGACCTGATTCTCCAATCAGAATGAATCCGACTGATTCTTTTTGTTTGGCTGGATTTCATATTTAGGGAAGAGGGACCTCTGTTATGAGGTGGCCACTTCCTCAAGCCCCCAACTACATCAGCTTATAGGGCACAGTGACTGACAAGTCATAAGATCACATATTTGGGGCTGTTGTTTGCCTTTCAGCAAGGAAAGAAGATCAGTACACCATTTTGCTGCCCATACAGCCGCTGCTACTGCATACCTGCAAAACCCAGGGAGCTGCAGTCTATCACCCACCAACCTTGCACAGCTCAAAGGCTCTGCAGGCTATGCCAGAGGATCGCCTTTGCCTCAACACCTCTGCTCTGCTCTGCTTCCACCTCCAGCAGAGAAAGGGCACGCCTCACTCTCTACCTCTCCAGATTAAATCATCTCAAGCCTTTTGTGCCTAATCAAACTAAAATAGCACTCTACTGACCTCACAGGGTCATTTGTTAAATGAGAATAACTAGAAGAGAAGGTTCATTCAATTTTTAAGCTTTCCTTTCTGAAGCGGTGAAGGTGATGCTGAATGCTGGAGTGCCCGATCAGAGGCTGAGTCTGCCTGCCGCCAGCAGGTGTTACACTGCACTCTGCTGGCTCTGCCACACACTTCTGCTGATGCAGCTGCAGCCCTTTTCCTCTGCCATGATAGCTATTTATGCACTGCTTAGGCTGTGACTTTATTAAACAGGAAAGGGAGAGGGCCCTAATAAAAGACAAAATATTGTCAAACCCTGAGCCCTATATATATATGAATCTGTGTGGCCACACCACACTGACAGTGCTCTGGAAAGTCAAATGTCCTTCCCTGCTCCTACCATCCAGCTCAGCTCACCCTCCTGTTCACTGAGGGGTGGCAGTCAGGAATAACCCAGGAGGTAAACTCACCCTCCTTCTCACTGAGGGGTGGCAGTCAGGAATAACCCAGGGAGGAGCGTCTTGCTGTCTCCTCTACACACCAGCCAACTTGGCTGGGAATATAACATAGTCAATCACTGCTGAATAAAATCATGTGATCCATTTAATAAGTCATCACAGTAAACAAAGAAACAAAAAAGTCCAACTTTGCTGCTAGACAAGTATCAGCAACTAAAAAGTTAAAAATGTTACAACTGTTAATTGCTGAGATATCCACTAAGACAGAAAATATTTTTCAGCTATGCCAAAAAACAATTGATACATTGTACTATGGATACAGAAATATTTTCTTGTACTATGTGCCTATCCATAGTTAAATTATGTGGGAAAAAAGTTACATTTTAAACAAACCCACACATTCTCGGACACATATGATTCATTTCAACTACCAGGAGCTTGTACTCCAAGGATTCCACACAGTCTCCTCTTAATAACCTATCAGATGTGAGTTGAAAGATGGGATGAACCACTACCCCAGTGCATATCACTTCTACTATAATTATGAGATGTGCAAAAAATAGACTTGAACTCCAAACTCTTTTTCTTTACTGCTTAAGGGAGATCTTGAGCTCAAACTCCCATTTAAAGAAGTTTAAAAGGAGCAAGAAAGAGACATATATGATCATGATAACACTGAATGCACGCAGAAAATGTGGTAATTGAGAACATTGCATCATAAAAAATATGAGACAGAGAAATTAAAATTATCTGGTTACTGTATAGGCTTAGGGGTTCTGGAGAGTAGCAAACAGTGAGGGATGAAATTTTGTCCAGTTACTACTTTAAGACAACAAGGTGACGGTAAGGTTTCAGTGTCTCAAGAATGTTTCCACTGGGATCAGGGAATACTCACAGAAATAAATATCACACTTGCATCAGAAGGAAAAAGTTCACTCCCTGAGCTTCACTGAAGTGCTAGAAAAGTAGCCAAGAAATTCCAAGGCCATTCTGAGCAGTTGTGGATAAGATTACATTCAGCTCAGCACTTTAGTATGAACAGCTGAGAAGAGCACAGAAGTGGATAGGAAGAAACTCCTAATGGCTTCACCTCCCAGAAAAACAAATTATTCATAAACTATAGAATGTAAGTGCAAAAAGATATTAATGGAAGATACAGAATTAATTGATATGTTTGTATAAAAACAATAATTTTATATATTTTAACCATTATATATGCATCTATTTCTTTCCATACAAGATACCCTTAATGTTAATTATGCACTAACAAAATGTTTTTCCATTTCCTGCATGTCCATTTTCTGTGTTTTTAGGACAGAAAACATATGATCAAATTTTGAAATAAAATGGATTAATAATAAAGAAAAAAATTAATTATAAATTTTAATATCATAAACTGTATAAATCTTAACAATCACCCAGTATTATTTTAAGTGTAGAAGGGAAATCTGTGGGAGAACAGCCAGAAATCTTTAGGCAGCTAAAAGACCACACTGCCAGATAGAATGAAAGAAAAATGGAGCAAGAGTCTCTGAAGATGACAGCTTGGCTGAATATGAGGGAGTCTGAATATATATATACAGATATATATATACAGGTATATACAGGTCTGGGACTATTAGACAGGGGTGGGGAAACCTGAGTGGGTGCCAATAAATGACTCTGTGGTATGTTTGAACTTGCCTGAAATTTGGCTGAGTCTGAACACTCACAATGCTGATTGTGCCTACATGACTGATAACCAGCAGAGGAAAGAGACAAAAAGTACCAAGGGGATGGAAGCCATTATTACCCTTCAGCCTCAGGGTTACAGGTGCTCAGAAAGCAGCATCAGCACTATTCTCATTTATTCAAAAAGCTATTTACTCCCAAAATGTCACAAGGGAACCTACTTTCTACATGACTGGCATCTGGACTCACCAAGCAGTTCCTCAGGAGTGCTAACCAAGGGAAATAAATGGTCACAGTCACCACCAGGAAGTGACCAAAGTTTCATCTCCTGACTGGCACTCACACATATCCAGACAAAGGAGAGAGTTTTCCATTTCCCTGCTAAGAGGGAGAGAAGTGCAAAAGGACGAGCTGTTTTTATATTTTAACATCCTGTTATGATCTTCAAAAGTAATGTTGGTGGGAAGAAACAGCATTGTGGACAGATTTCATGGGTACAGAGAGCAGGTAGCAAGCTTTCCATGGCCTGGGGGTAGGAGAGTGAGTGCCTTTGAAGCACCTTTGGAATCAACAACCTGGTGATTCTTGCTGCCAGGTTCTGTAAAGGGATATGTTTCTCCCATCTTGAAATATAAAAAGGTTGACAGTTGGGCTGGACTTGGCTGCAGGATGACAAAGGCAAGTCTTTCCCAAAAGCAGAAGGCATGATGCACTTATTTTCTGTACTAATGCCACAAGGCTGTGATCAGTACTGCTTCCACTGCTGACAGATGGAGACAGGGTAGAAGATTAAATGTTTGGCTAGCCAAGTGTTAGCCACAAATATTCCAGCTGTTTCAGCACAGCTGATGCTCGTGTTCTGGAGAAATTAAAAGAAGGAGTTTGTGTCTCTGCTCTAGATATTAATTTTCTTTTTAAATATTGCAGTCATGTCTTCATTTTTATTTGGGTTTTTACATTTTTTACAAACCTTACACCAAATCACACATAACATTTCAATTGTTTCATAAAGCATGGGATTAGTTTATGGGAAGCTGTTATACCCAAGCATATTCTATACCACAAAGTTAACATTTTGAAAAAATAAAATAAAATTAATTAAATTAGAACCTCTAAAAACAGTAATTTACACTTCCTTACTTTTTGGAAGGAAAAAAAAAAAAAAAAAAAAAAAAAAAAAGAGGAGATAAAAAAGTTAATAGAACCTAGCATATAGCAAAACAAATACAGATGTGTATCCCTGCCCTGCCCAGATATAATTTTGTTTTCCTAAAAGAGTTTCATCATGACAAGAACATATAATTTTCCACTTCAAATGATGAGAAGATATAATTCTAATAAAAAAGGAACTCCCATTTTTTCAACTACTTGCCTTTTCTTTTTATATCTTGTAAATTGCTGAAGTTAATGAATACAAATATCTAATTTATCATACCATTTTCATAATCTAATATTCAGATATTCAGTGAACCTTTTCCAGCCCAAAATCGAGTACCAACAGAAAATTGTGCTGAATTTAAGAATTCTCTTTCAGCCTTTGTGGGAATTTTTAATTGCGTTAGATATAAAACACTTCACATAGAGCATAAAAAAACTGTTGTGTTCCCCAGAAAGCTTTACCTGTTTATATGTAACACATGTACTCCATATTTGCTTTCAATTCTGTACTTTGTTGGATCACTTGCAGGAGAAATCAATTCCTCATTTTTGTACCTGACGACCAAGAAAAAAAAAGAAAAAACAACCTCCATAAATATCAACAATTACTCATTCATCTGGTAGACCTTTGGATCAAGATATCATTTACTATCATCTGAATTCTCTCTACTTGCATGGAGTATTTTCCAATATATAGGTATTGCATATATATATATATATATATATATATATATATATATATATATATGTATGTATGTATGTATGTATGTATGTATGTATGTATGTATGTATGTATGTATGTATGTATATGTATATGTATATGTATGTATGTATGTATATATGTATGTATTTTCCAACATATTGAGCCATGAAGGCAAAGCAGGACCATCATAGCACCAAGGAAGTAGAAACAGAAGATGTGCACTCAATCTAAAAGATGAGGAAAAGAAGTAAAGAGAAGATGGCATGGGGCTTGAACTTTCAAGTCCACTAACCCTAACACAAGATGGGAAACAAACTTTTTCAACAAACTTGCATCACAGTAAAACACTTCAGCACAAAAAAGGAGAGCAGCAACAGAATCATGCCTCATGTTAGGTCTATACAGTCCAGCCTGAGGCTTTCATATATACAGGACAGCACCTGCCCAAAGAGGAGGGCAGCTGAAAGAACCTTTCTGTCCTCCTCAATGACCTCAGAGCCCATGACACCAGTGGTGCTGTGAACATCTATCTGGGCTTACAAAGTAGCCTGTAAATTCTGTGCATTTTGCCACTTGCTACTTTGTGTTCAGGAAACTCAATGGCCAGAAAGACTGGAATGCCCTCCACTGCCTGCTTTCTGAAATGATTGAGTTTGTTTCTCACATTGCACAGGGACACTCAGCAAGTTTTTCTCACACTCCTTTCACTGCAGTATCAACTGCTATAATCCAGCACATCTAGGAGGATTATAAAGGGGATTTAACAAAGCCATTATATACATGACACTTTTCAGTTATGGCATAACTTTCAAATGAAAAAAGCTTAACAACATTTTTAGAGGGCTAGGAAGGGCCAGTCTCTTACCATTGTACAACAGGGGTTGGAAATCCTTGTACAGTAAAGCAAAGGCTCACAGACATCTTTTCCCAGACGGTGTGAGACCTCAGGCGCACTAGAATTTCAGGGGCTCGACTTATTCTTTCTTCAATGATATGTCTTTCCAGAGCCATATTTTCTTCTACCTATTAAACATGGGAAAAGAAAAAGGCATCTGGCACCAGACTCAAATAGGGTAGGAGATCTAACTTTAAATTCATAAAAAGATGCTTAATCACTACTCATATTTGAAGCACAGGCCTAAATTTCAATATATCTTGTAATTATTTTGGCATAGGAGCATAAAGATTCAACAGGTACCATTCTTTGCACAGCAAGTCTATCCAGATGCTCTCGAGCACGGTGTCTGGCTGTGTGAATCTCTTTTTCCAAAGCAGACAACTCACTGGCAAAACGGATTCTTTTCTCATCACTTACATGAGACTTTTGCTCATGACTCCTGTGGGACAAGAAATAAATTAGGTAACAACTGTGAAGCCTTAAGTTTGTCATTCACACATATAAGGCAACCAAGGGCTCTGAAACCATATCAGTAGGATGTAAAATTAAGGTTAGGAATCATTCTTAGCATCTATCTGCAAATCCTGAGTATGTGAAATCATATGAATTTTCTTCATATTCTGTCCCCCTGTGTTTGTTGGGCCATAGCTCTAAGTCTTGAATTCTGCTGTGGACACATTGATGTGGTTCCCCAGAGCCCTCTGGTAATCAAGATCAAGAACCTGCCTGGCCTCCTTCTGGCCCCTGATTTTCCTTCCCATGGACACAAGAAGGCAGAGGAGTGGAGGCAAGTTCTGACCTCACCTGAAAAACACAGACCAAGGAGTTCACAAGGATTTGATGAACAGTTGCATGCAAAAAAAGCTGTACCTTGACAAGAATGAGCAGGAAGTATCATAGAAACTACCAGGAAAAATAGAAAGTTTGGAAAAAACTGTGAGTTGTTTCCTGAAAACCTAATGCCACAGATTTTTCAGAATTTCTAAAAATACCCCAACTTGTATCTTTTTTAGGAGGAGCTAGCTCAATTTCCTTCATTCATGCTAATTCAGTAAACAGCTTATGTGTGCTACTCTTTTCCTTCCCAGGACAAAAGAAGGTACTGAATATCAGATATTTCCAATATCTCTGTCAATATAGAAAACATCTGACAAGACTCTGAAAGCATAACCCAAATAAGAAATCTTCCATGAAATTCAGTGAATCAAGATATTATTTGTCTGATACTTTAAATACTATCCATGTCCTGCCATTTTTTATATTGCTGAAATGAAAAACAATTTTTAAAACCTAAATTAAAGTATATAAAATAATTTGATTTTCATAGAGATTTCTCTTCTGAGGTTAGCTATTTCAAACCAACCCAAGTACCAGAATCATATGGATGTATATGATTTGAACAACCTATTTTCTACAAACAAGGCAGAATTTCTTCTTGTAATATAAATCCTCCTTTTCTTTGGTGCAATAACTGTAGAGGAAAGCAGTGCAGAACCAGTGAAATTCACTAAAGGGAATACTGCCATCAGCACAGTTACTCCATGACTTCTTATCAAGGCAGTAACTGAGACATGACAGTAAACCCTTTTGATATTCAGGAAAGAATTTAAAACATTTAAATTGATTCAAATTAGAAATGTAATAGTGGAATAGTGGAGTAACTCTGTTCAAAATGAGTTCTGACTACCAGGTGGATTCTAATTTATTTTTGGTTTAAAGCTTTTTTCAAGGGTCAGAGTGGGGATCAGGGAACAACTCTGGTATGAAATATGAGACTGAAAGTGACATTCAGTCATATAGTGTTCCAGCCAAAATAGATTAGTGAAGAACAGTGACAGAGAAGCCTCGAGTGTTGTCAACTCTGAAAAGAGCCCTGGCAAAAGAGTTGGGACTAGAGCCACTACACAGGTCAGATTGGACCCACAGAGCTTTACCTTTTCCTGGATTCCTGCATTGCTTCATGGGCCAAGGTGCGTGCCCTCCTGGCACAGAGTCTACATGTTGTTTTGCCCAAGCCAGATGATTCATAATAAGCAGCCTGCCTGGAAGCAGCCCTTCAAATATAAAAGACATTGTTATAACCCAGCAATTCAGATAAAACATGAACTCGCAAACCTCAAAGAAATTACTTTGAGCTGAATGAGCTGAACACTGCGACTGAGCACAGTTCAGTGAGAAACCTTTGCATCTTCACTGACTGCACTAGGTGCTGATTGTCACTTGTCCTTCAAAGGCTTAATGCCCATCGTCTGTCACTGGGGAGCATTAGGTGTTCTATTTCATTCTATTAAATTGATATTTATTTCAGTCTTCAATCACTTAGGTGTGATGACAGCATTTCAGTGAACCACAAAGGTACCAGCCTGTCTAATGCACAAATCACAAAGATTCCCCATAGGATTGTCTGTTTCTAAGTATTCCAGCCTTTCCATATTTCACAGAACTTTCTGCAACTGTTCTCTTTCATAAAGGAATCCAGACCAGCTAGACAGCTAGGTAGGCATGATAATTACTAAGTAGGGAGAATGGTGGTTCTGAAGAAACCACAATACAAAGTTCCAGGCTTTGAGATACAAAGAATATATATTTTCTGGTTAAAACTCTGAGATGTCAAATGAGAAGCATTAAGCCTTCATTTAAGTTTAAAAAAGGAAAATGAACCACAAAAGCTATAATTAGTTATAACCAACTTCAGGAGAAGGAGTATCATCATGTTATATAGAAAAATGGAAAATATAAAAAGCTGTTTCTATGATTTACAATAAATTTCATGGCAATTTTCTTAAGTCAGAGTTTTGCTTTTAGCCTACAAGGAAGAATTTTCAATTTAGAGGTATCAAACAGGACAGATCCTAAGCTAAAAGGTCTGTGTGGGTATCTTGCAGTGTTGCTAAGTTTAGCTATGCTGGTGGGAAACTATAGACAAGGAGCATGCCAATAAAAGGAAGCTGAAAACGATCATTCTGTATAAATCAATTTTTTTTTTTTTTGGGTGTAGGGGAAAGGTAAGTATCTTGATTCTAAGAACTGACTACCCAAAACAGAGACCTGTCTATGCTCAAATACACAGCACTTACTTTCTTGCTGCATATTCTTCAAGTACATATCTTGTCTGAATGTTGCGATAGGACTGATCAAAGTGCTTGTGTCTCCTCTGGTAAAATGGCACTGCTACTGAAGACATACTTCCTCTATGACAACCAGTAATTCCTGCAGAGAGTGAAAATAGCCATATATTTAGCCATGCACACATTTAGTCATATATTTCAGGCACTTTGGTTTGATATTTTTTGATTTGCAGACAGGTGTGTGAACATACCCCAATATATAAAATTACACCAATTTGTGACAAATAGAGCCATCAGTCACACACGTGGGTACCTCAGGCTGTATCTTATCAGCCATACAGTGCGAGCTGTGGAATTATAGATGATAGCTTAAAAGATATTTCAGCAGATCATTTTTCCCCTTCTTCGCAGATGTCATTTAACGCCTCCAGAGAAATTTCCAGGGATGGAAATTTGACAGGTTTTTGGCCATTGTTAGACATTTCAGCTCTCTGCTCTTCAAGCCCTTCACTTTTTCCATTTTGGCAATTTATGCTCACTATGTTTTGTCCAATGACAAATGTCCATGACAACAAACAGACAGTATTCACTCACTTTTGTAGCAGCCTGTTGAAAATTTTCTTTACTTTTCTTTCCTGATCTCTTGTTTAAACTCGACAAAGCTGGCTCATGCAATCTTTCCTTGTGGGTTATTTTTTCTGGACTATCAATCATTCTGGTTTCCCTCTTGCAGACTTTCTCTAAAGCATAATTTTTGATCAATATTTGTATAGAAGGTTCTAAGAAGCATTCAGGGTGCTTCTAGAAGCAGTGTGGGGGACAAGAACATGTTTCCCACTGAGTTAGAGTTGAGGAGATTACCAATCACATCATTAAAAGAACACAGGTGCCAACATCCCTTTGTGCTCATTAGAAATATGGTGACTTCTTGCAAAAGTGAGGAATATCATGAGTTATGTTGTGAGTAGGTGCTAGCTTGTGTAACTACAGTCTGGGTAGGTTATGTGGTTCTCTGTTCCTGGGCTATTTGTCCCAAACAGAAAACAGTGGTGAGGCATCCCAATGGAATAGCCGAAACCTCCCCCACAAGACACCTACACTTTGGTGACAACAGAATCAAGCTTCCAATATGTCTATAAAGCAGATGAAGATTTAGTCAGGTAAATTACTGCAGTAACATCCAATGCCCTCCTAAAAGCTGAGGAGAGCATCCCTGTTGTTATGCTCCCTGTAGGGTGCAGCTCCATGCCAGCACCCAGGGCACAGGCTGAGGCATGGCCTGGGATCCACCTCAGGGCACCCATGGCAAGTGAAGCAACGCCAGCTCACCCCAGGAACACATTAAGAGTGTGTCAGGGTCCTGAGGACAGCAATGGACCTGACTGTCCCAGCCCAGCCTCCTCCAGAGTTCCTCCTACCCTGCCCACAGCACAAGACCCTATGCCAGTCCCCAGGGCCATAGGTTTCTGTCCCAGAAATGACACAGCAGAACCAATCTCCAGCTCCCCACAGCCTGGCCCTGCCTGCATGTGGACCATGCCAAGAAGAACCAGGCTCAGACCACACCAAAAGTCCAAATTGGTAACAAAAAGTCACATAAATAAGCATTATATATCAAATGAAAGCTCAAAGGGATTTGAATAGAAATCTTATACTCATTTAGATAAAATATTTAACAAATTAAAATGACAGTATATACCACATTTCCAGCATACAGTATTTATCAAAAAGAAGGAACTGCTAGTCATTAGTTAAGCAGAGAAAAAACTGTAACTGTGTCTGATAGTCAAGGGCAGAGTCAGGTGCTCCCAAATTATGAAATTCTCATATCAGCTACTTTTACTTTTCCAAGAAAAAGTAAGGAGCAAACAGTAGGTATATTTAATAGAAGTCACATCTTATTTTAAAAAGTTCAGATATCTAAAGAGATTTTTACAATTTATCACCTCATAGCTGCATCTTCTGCATAGCTTAGACGTACCTTTTCAGTTCTTTTTGGAGAGATATGAAAATGACAAGTCACAGGTTCAGTAATGAGAGCTTTAGGCAAAGCACAAGACACTGCAAAACAAAAATTAAACTGGTTTACAACATTACTACAGGGCATTAAAGAAATACATTGCCACATTTATAGAGAAATAAGAAAGTTATCATGACCCAAGTTAGTTCAGCACCTCACAGAGACGCTGGCTTATTAAGATGCCCTCATACAATGCTGAGCTGACATGGACCCCTCTGGGCCCTATTAACCCATGATATGGCACAATGTCTTGGTTACATGGGCAGAGTTGCACAGACCCACGAGCAGCCTTGGCTTCTAGTTTTGATATCTGCATATCATGTAATGCTACATCTGCAGACAACAAACACTGGTTTTCTTCTCCTGTCTAACTGTGTGACTATTGTGTATATTACACTGGATTTCTGCATTAGTTAATATAGTAACTGGACAATTAATGGTATAATTTTCCCTTTCTATTTTTAACTAGCCTTTTTGCCTAAATGAAGGTGCAAAAGACAAACACAGATTAAGCTCACTACACTGTAAAGCACTACTGATGTTTACATGTGACCAAGTTAAATATTTCTGTGAATTTATCAACAGGCAATGTAAATGTTGCCATGTATATAATTCACACTATGATCCACTTTATAAGGATTGCCCATTTATCTGGATAGATCAGTCTAAGTTATTTTCATTTTTGAGAGAGGAGAAAACACCATTGACATTTACAGTCCAACCTTTTTCACCAAATGTAAATTTACATTTAATTAGCATATCTTCTATTTGTCAGCACCCAGGACTCCTCAAATTTGGGTTCATATCTTTTTCACATTTACCCAAATACCTTTAGTATAGAAACAAGGGTAGTCATCCACTCACAGCCTTCATACAAGCAATTAACTGTGCTTGTTAGCAGCCAGACTCCCTTTGCCTTCTGTTAACACAGAGGGGAGCTGCCTAGCAACAATTCCAAATGTAATAATAATCATCAGTTAATTATAACAACATTTTCTGAGTATGTATTTAATACTTAATAGTGCTACAAAGACAAGTATCAGAAGAGCAAAATCAAAGTCCTGCTGTAAATGCAGGATATTGAGCTCCTGATAAAAAAATTGTTTACTGCATTTCTAGGAACAATATGTTGACTGTTTTATCAGTTTTCCACTGATACACATCTATAAGAGATGTTTGAAATATATTCTAATACTTAGACAACCTACCACTAAGGCAGTTAGAGAACTTGATATGCTGATGACTGCTTAACCCCAGTGAATTTATTGATTTAGGTGAACCAAAATTCTATTAATGATAGTGTCTGGATACCTAGTTATACTGGCAAGTGAATTGGTAGAACTGACTCAAAAGTGAGATGAAGAAAGTGGTCTGGCAGAGAAATTGGGGGGAAACAATCCCAGTGGAAAATTGAGAGTCCAATAACAAAAACAAAAAAGCATAAATCCAGAGAAAGGCAAATTAATTATCTAAATGATTATAACAAATTAAAAAGCAAGTCTCAAGTTTTATTTACCAAGTTCTACTGCAAGAATTTTGGAGGCCTTGCTGAAATACATGGCCTGTTTGTCATAAACAATCCTTGAGTTGCATCCAGGCACACCCTATTAATGACCCTGGATTTCAAGAAAAAGATCTAGAATTGCAGGAAAAAGCTGATCTTAAACATTTGGTGTCTTATCTGACCTCTACATTGGTAGTGCAATGTAGCACCATTGTACTCCTTTCTTTTTATTATTATTATTATTATTATTATTATTATTATTATTATTCCTATTTGTTTCTATGGCTTTAAATCCTGGGGACATCAAAAGGACCTAAAGTGCACTAATCCATGTGCTGTATAGGTCACTCAGAAGATTATAAAACACAAAGAAAAATATTACCCCAGCCAAAATGTCCTTAAGGGTTAATGACATAAACCACAGGTGAATTAGACTATTCAAATCAGTTTACATAACCATACATTTCTTCATGCTTTGTAGCATATATATAGCAATTTTTACTTGACCGTGAGTAAAAGGCCGAGCTCCCAAGTCAGGATATGCATAGTTTTGTGACACAGTAATACTGATCTGAATAGAAAGCCATAATCTAGGACCATGTGACAAGGGGCCACATTCTTGAGCAGGGAAGCCAAGGGTCTGATATAAACATTGTTAGTCTGATAAGTGAGTTAATTTAAGATTTAAAGGACAAGCAGTAAATTCTATCATGATCATTTACATTGCCTCAGAGAGCAGGCACACAACCAACTAAATTGATGGATGGCTTGACAAATGCCATGGTAAGAAGAACATGGCTGCACTCACCATAGATAGACAACTTGCATTCCCAGATTCAGCAGGCTCATGTCATGAGCAGTGCACTGTACAGCATGTATTTTCTCAGCCTGACCTGCCAGTGTTATACCATGCAACATGCACTTCTGTGCTCATCTCTGTCCCTGGCCATCTGCAGAAGTGCCAAAAACGATTCACGAGTTCTCGCCTGTCCTCACGTAGCCAGAAATTTCTTTGACCATTTGCACTGATTTGAGGGCTTGTACTGCTTTTCCCATGACTTAGAAAATTTTTTATCTACCTATCTGTTGTTCTGCTAGCTGTTCTCCACATTGTTCAAAGTTAAGTGTTTTCAGGAATCTGCCAACTTATACTTTTATGGTGCGTATACTTTTATGGCTGCTGTTTAAATGACAAAATATATTTAAATCCATACCACCTACATACCACAACTGAAGATAGAAAAAAACCCATCTTCTCTTAATTGGTTGCTCCTAATGACCAGTATAAAAAATTATCATGTTGCCTCAAAAATATATGATCTTTTCCAGATGGTTATACCCATGCTGCAGAGATTGTAGACTTAATAACATATTATCATTTTCTCCCATAAACTGATTTTGGTGGAAATCTTGTAAAACCATGAGTCATTATGCAGCTCTAGACACTGCATGTAGAGGATCTGGTTAATTCCTCTCCATTTTGATAAGAAACTAAATTGTTAAAAAACTGATTTGAAAAAATTTCCAATGTCTCCCCAGTCACTTTTCTGTGTACACATATGTATATTTATATCTTCTACAGAAATTTATGTTTTATGAATGAAAAAAACTATTCAAATATACTATCATTTTAAGATATTATAAATCATATGGAATTCTTAATTGCTTACTCTGCTGAACTCTAGATATCATTCAGCAAGCTTGAACACTTTTTGTGTTTTTCTTTTTGGTTTCTTTAGCTGCATCATAGTTGGTCTTATGTTTTGCTGATTGTACCTCCTTTTCTTGGAAATAGTGCTTTCCTCATTTCACCAATTGGTTTTAAACAGATTCAAATAATCCCCTGAAATGCATGCATTACTTATGTTATTAAACAAAGTAACAAACAAAAAAAATTGAGTTCTCTATTTCTACTTATCTGAATATCCAGCAAAGCAACACTTTCGAGCAGCTGACAGTACTGGCCATCGCACATCTGTCTATCATTTTTACTAATTTCATGTGTTTTGAATGAGTAGACTTTCAACTTTTCCCAACATCAAATGATACTGTTTTCAATGACATACAGGTAGATTCAGCAATTTAATGCAATCATTTGGCTACAGCACATCTGTGACTAGTTAGAAAGAATACCTTGTCTTTGTAATAGTCTCTGAATTGCTTGCTCCATGCTCCAGCCAGAACAGTTAATGTGGAGGTAATTTGTAATATATAAAGGGTGGCCACAGTCATATCCACAACCCTTGATAATGACCTTTGCTCTGTGGAGGGGAGCAGCAGGCAGAGTCATGGGTACCCTTCCCTCCAGCAAGGAAACTGTTGTGGAGGGAAGCACCAGATCCTGTATTTATAAAAGAATGCAATTTTGCATTTCCGGTGACTCTCATAGAGGAAAGGAGTGGAAGATTCCAAACCGACTTTCTTTCCATATCTCTATTAGAAGCTGAACAGTATCTATCCCACACAGGGTACTAATGTGGATGTTACCTTATGAATTCAGGATCATACAAGACTGGAATTAAATGAGGCTATATTTGTCCACATTGACCTGAATCCTTGCTATCCTAACATTCCAAATGCACAGAGTTCAAACATGTTCTGATAAAGTGACTTCCCTTCACTTGGCAAGTTTATTATATCCCTTCAACTGGACAGCTAAGAACATTGGACAGTGAGATGATAAAAATCATTTCCATCATTCCAACATTAATTATCCTTCACTATGGTACTTTTATTAGCTCATGGGCATTATCAACACAGGAATAATTTCAAGAGCATAAACTTGATTTCCCAAGACTCTGTGAGTGGTATTTAGCTGGAACTTTCATGTGACACAGAACATATCACTTATCTTAGAACAATAAAGACACCAGAAACACATCTTCTGTACTTAAAAGCATGGCAGACACAAAATAAAAGTAGATTTTTTTTTTTTTTTTTTTTTTTGCTTAGCTACATCCCATTCTTCAGCAGGCCAAATAATTTTGCCAGCTACTATAGGATTTTATGATTAATTATTTACACACAGACTTCAGAAAAATCATATAGTATAAGCACACAAGAAAAAGGCATCACCAATATTCGTGGAATTGGAAAAGCATATATATAAATAGAGCTATGGATTTCTGTAATGTTGTTCTTTGTATGCAGAAAGAAACACAGGGAATGTAAGACAGTAAAATCTAAGTGACTGCACAAGTCTAAACAATCTTACTTTACTTTTTTGTTTTGATTTTCTTTTCATGGATCAATTTGTGTCCTACTTATTGCTTATTTTGCCTGAGGAAAGTAATATTATTTTTTTTTAACAGGAAAATACCCAACCTCCTCCTACAAGTACTCTCATTTGTCCTGTACAAGAAAAACATGGATAGAAAATGGACTTACCAAGGGATATAGAAAAACTGCAAGGCAGAGAGGAAGACCAGTCTTTCCCAGCTTAGCAAACACTGCCCAAGGAAAACAAATAATTCCCCTCTCTAAAGGCTGCTGCCCCTTCACTCCTATTTAAGGGCAGATGCAGTGCTATATTTAGAACTAACCAAGTGATTCTCCCAAAACTGGGGTCAGCCTAATATGCAATAAGGGAGTGATATAAAGGCAAAAGAAAAGCATTAGCCTATATGCAGTTTAATACAGTATTTTAATAGAAGACGAACTTCATTCCTTAAAAAAGCAGTTGCTTGTGTTAAAAGTGGGGTTTCTTTTCCCAGTGACTCCAAACACATGGGAAGCAATTAAGTGTCAGAAAAAAGTTTAAATTTTTTATTTAGAAAAGTTTGCATTTTTAAAATAATCAGTAACTTAGAAGATGAGTGAGGAGACGTAAACTCCAGAATATTATGAGAAGAGACATGAAATCCCCTTGGTGCTCCGGGCTGTAAAATGAGCCTCCCTATTGCTTCCTTAAAAGCTCTCTGGATGTGAGAATGTCTGCAATATATGAAGGCATACCAATTGCATAAACCCCCTATTATTTCCATCTCTATTACATCACAGTAAATCTGAGAGAGATTTTTCTATGTCTTGTAGGTAAAGTAGAAAGAATTTAATATGCAAATAATTTAATAGAGACATAAACATGCAGAGGAAAAAAATACAGCCAAAGCAGTCAAGTCTGTGACATAATGGATGCTTGGTGTCCGTAGGGCTCCTAGGTTTCTATCCAGAAGCTACAAAGCACCACTGTGGTGGCTCTGACATGTCCAGATGGCATGGGCTAGCAGCAGAGCTGGTAGCTCGGGATCAGTCACTCTGCCCCATCCTGGTGGTAGACAACCCTACAGGGATTGCACCCATATGGAGGAAGGGAAGGAAGGGTAGGACCTCTGACAAGGATTTGTGACAAGCATGAATAATTCATCACATTCCTCTTATTCTGTCTGGAAATAGGACAACATGCCTGGGAAAACCCAGCTATATTGTCAAACCTAATGAGACCTCATGACTTAGCCCATAATGACTAGAATAATCAGTGAGTCAGCAACATACAAAAGGTAGGGAACTCACTGATCTTAAAATCATTTGAAAATAATATGATCTATTTTCAATTTACTTATATAGAAATCCAGTCATTGCCAAAGTCACTAAAATAACAATCTTCTCCACTGCTTGGTATGTGATACTTTGATACATGAATAATGTTCTTTTTAATCATGTATTTTTTTTATGCATACATGTAGGGAAGCAGAGCAAGAGGTGGAAAAGCCTTTAAATAACAGATTCTTATCCCATCTGCAGTGTTCATCCAAGTTTTCTAAATAGCTCTGGTAAGGATCTTTCTTACTTTTGCATCATCTAGGGCTACCATTTGCCTGAAACAGACTTCTCCCTTCCTCCCATTGATCTTGAATTATAACTCAGTCTGACAGAATTAGATCTACAGAGACAGAGAGTGGAATGACTGCATATGCCCTGAATGTAGATGATGCTTCAGAAGCAGCTGTCAAAGTAATTAGCATGTAATAATCCAGAGCAAACCCACTTTACTTACCCAGCTCCATCTCTTCTCTCCTATTGAATTTTCCTGTGGGAGGTAAAAGGTCATTTTCCAGGAAAACTATAAAGTTCACACTATGCTCTGCTTTTCATTTCTTATTCTATATTTATTATCTCTATAGAAATGGAGGCATTTACAGCCTGCTCTGTCTGCCTTTACACTTGAGCACTCTTCTATTTTGAGTTTTGTTCAGGGTGTGGCTGGATGACAAAAATATGGAAGTGCATCCTAAGGTCTGTGGGAAAAATGCCAAAGGCAAGAACAAGACATGTAAGAGGGCCAGTACCAAGTTGTGTCCAGGAATAAACAATAAATAAATTATTCTTCCCTCCATAGACATTACAAAATAAGATAGAAAGGAAAACTGCAATATTGTGTTATTCCTTGGTGGTGAAATTTAGGCAACAGAGCACCAAAAATTTTCCAGCATTTTAAATATGAAATAATTTACATTATATTCCTATTTCCCCCCAACACAGAAGGTGCCTTCTGTGATCCCTCCACTTCCCAAATAGAAGACCTTCCCTAAGAACTTTTCTAAAGAAGAGCTCTAACAGGGTATAAAAAAGGATTATTCAAGCAATTTAAACTTAGCATGTGTTAAAATCCTTTAGTGAATTTGGTATTTTAGAATTACTTCTTTATCTTATGCCAGTCCCTTGATATGAGTTTCTTAATTGATACGGGCCTAAGTGATGTCTCAATTACTCCAGCAAAGGGGAAGAGAAAGAACTGAAATGGAACTCAGGAAAAAGAGGTGTTAGTGTTCTAGCCATTGAATGAAACACCAAAACAGTAATGAAATTAAATGTGATGATGTTAGAAGAGGCATGTTTTTAGCCTATAAGGGTGCCTTAATAGTGGCCTTGTGCTTTTATCTTTCTCCAGTTCCAAGAAAGTCTAATGCATCTTTGCATGGCAGCTTCTGAAGCCCAGCTTTGTTATGTTAATATGTTTGTTAATATGTTAACTACTGATTTCTTCAAATGCTTGTTGCATATTTATAGCTTCATATAAATTAAAAAATTGGTAGGTAGCGATGAGGTTCCTCATCTCTGCAGCAGTCCTAATTATTCACATAGCCCTGTGGTGAGATTTCTAGAGCCATTCTAGAACCATGTACATACTGTAACTCTTCACAGTTACCCAAGTCCCAGCATCGCCCTTGGTATTTCAAATGAAGGACAAAACAGTGCATGCAAATTCAACCACATAAAAAATAAATCATGTTCTTTCCTCTGTTAATGCCTTTGGTCAGAAATAAAGGATTATCAGTTATGGGCTCCACATACAAACCCAATAGAATGTGTCTTGTTCAGAGGAGAATACCAGTACCTGAAGGACTGAACTCAAAACAGTTTTGGAGGGAGTGCACCTGCTCATGAAGATTAGGTAGCAAGAGAGCTACCAGCAAGTCAGCAAGTGCTGACAGCACTGGAAATGTGCAGTTGAGCACAAATCCCCAAGGGAAATACACCTTACTGCCTCTTTCAAGTGGGGAGAGAACAAACCCACACTGGCTTCTAAGAAACCTAAGCACTTCTCTCTCTACCTTCTCTTTTCTAATTATTTTTTTTTCTTGATGCATTTTTTCTTCTTCTACTAGAACTTCCTGATTTTCTTTATCAGTGCCCAACTTGCAAGTATTTTAAGGCTGGCTTCATGCAGCTAAAAACTGTCAAAAGCTAAAGCTACCCTTCCCAGAAATTAGACTGTGATGTGTGGAGATGAGACCAGAAAAGAGTCAAGTAATTTGGAAGAGGAGAAGGAAATTATAATTCCAAATAACGGAAGGGCGTACAACTCCCAGGAGAGAGGACAATGGCAGCTGAAGGACAACAAAAAAACAACAACCCCACACACACATTAGATGCAAGAAATTCTAAACATCCAGACAAGGATTTTCAATCAGCAATTTATCTGAGCTAGACTGAACTGCATCCAGAATATCAAACAATTTTAGCATAAGTCTTTGAACAAACACTAAAATACCTGAGCTTACAAAATGTTGGGACTTTCTTTTCATGCAGCATAAGGTTAAGTGAATCTTTTAGTAAGCATCCTCATTTATATCTAAGACAAACACACCACTGAGTTACAACTCACTGAGTTACAGAAAATGAATTATTTTTAAGATATCCAAACAGTAATATATCCCCCTGCTGTCCAAGAAACCACTCTAAAGCCCTTCAGAGTCAGTGCTAAGGTTTTGTTGACTCATGAAAGCTCAGATTCATATCCTTCTTGATTTAAAATCAGCTCAGTGGCATCTCTTCATTTACCTTTACAATGAGACAATGTGCAAAGACAAGGACCATAAAGATGTTCGTCTTATCTTGGTACATTTCTTCCAGTGTCACACAACACATTTGGCAGACACCTGCTGCTGCAACAGTTATCTTTAACAACTAATCCCTATACCATGAACAGCACATTAAATCTAGAGAGAACCACAGGCTGTAAGAAGGCAGAGACAGGGACTAACACTGCAGTGGTGTGGTCCAGAGGTTTCTCCACACTTGGAAAGGAAGGCAAGGCAGCTGCCATCCTGAATCGACCAGTAAGCAGCACCATTTAAAGCCTATTCTAATGTCTTCAGGCTTCAGTAGCTGTCAGCTGTGGGAGTTACTTCCTGTAACACCATTTCCATACAGAATTCACATCAGACAAGCACAGACAACTGAGGCACAGAATCAGAGAATGTTTGAGGTTGGAAGGGACCTTTGAAGGTCTTCTTAACCAGCCCATTTCTCAAACAAGGCTACTTAGAGCTGGTTGTCCAGGACCACGTCCAGATTTTGAATATTTCCAAAAAATGAAGACTTGCACTGGTTTTGGCTGTGGTAGAATTATATTTCTTTTCAGTGACTGATATAGAGCTGTGATTGTATTTTTTTCTGAATGTAGGGTTGATAATAGATGTTTTTGTTTTTGCTGAGCAGGACTTACACAGAGCCAAAGCCTTTTCTGTTTTTCATGCTGCCATGCTGGTAAGGGAACTGGAGGTGCATGGGAGACTGGGAGGAGACACAGCCAGGACAGGTGACCTAAACTGACCAAAGGGATATTCCAGACCATGTAATATCATGCCGAGTATATAAAATGGAGGGAAGAAGGGAGATGGTGTGATGACATTTGTCTTCACAAGTAACTACTGAGTGTGATGGGGCCCTGCTCTCCTGGAGATGGCTGAACAACTGCCTGCCTTTGGGAAGCAGTGAATTCCTTGGTTTGCTGTGCTTGTGTGTGCAGCTTTTGCTTTTCCTGTTAAACTGCTTTTATTTCAACCCAGGAGTATATTTTACCCTTCCAATTCTCTCCTTGTCCCTGCTGGTAGGAGTGAACAAGCAGCTGTGTGGGATTTGGCTGCTGGCTGGGGTTAGACCATGACAAGAATACAAAACCTCTCTGGGCAACCAGGGCCAGCTCTGATGTTTATAACCTCTGTGTTTGAGTTTGTGTCTCTGACTGGAACTGACTCTGGTTCTGTCCCCTTCTCCTCTTGGATTGGCAGAAGCTGAAGGTCACTGGTGAAGGCACAGACATGACACCCTCCAGGTTCACAAGCACACACACATTTGCTGTCTGGTTGCCTCCTCTCTCTGTCTGCATCAGTGCTTGATGCAAACAGATATACACTCTCATATGGCTGACTTTGCAGACACCCCACACCCATGGGACCCCCCAGATAGCTATATATAGAGTAAAAGGTCACCTAAAACCCCAAGTCTAACATCAATAGCCAGCAGCCAGTCCCCCCAGTAACTGGTAAATGGCAGTCAGTCCATGCAGTACTCACACACATAGATGAAGAGTGAGGTGACACAGATATATAGTTAAGAAAGGTTTGAATGAAGACAGGACAGACTGTGGTGACCAGGCACAGGGCTCAGTCAGATAGGCATACTTTATATGCAACCAGCCCCTTTTATAGCCCTTTCTAGGTGATCTTTTCTTTGTTCCTCTGATTTCTTTCCCTAAACATTTCTTCATTACTTTATGCAGATCTGCCAATTCTCATACCTCTGGTCCAGCACTCAGGGTATTCACTCACCCCATCTCAACATCTCCAGGTAGAATCTTCTCATATTCCACATATCCTCACACATATAATATGGGAATTATATGCTCCTGTTTCACGGAGGAAAAGGAGAAGGAAAGGAATACATAAGAGATCACACAGCAGCACCTGCTTGATGAGTCCAACATGAGAGCTGACATGAAAACTTTAAATGGTATCAAGTTCAGGCATATCCTTCTATTCAAGGTCATTGAACTTTTTATGGCATATCCATGGCACTGAAAGCACATAGCTATGACGTGCATGTCCCAAGCCACATGACTGCCTGACATATATGATCATTATTGTACCTTAGAATATTGAACTTTTACTGTATTCCTGGAGGGAGGCAGGTAACTCTCATTACAAAATTTATAATTTTTTATTTCAGAACTAAATTACTTAGATCCACAACATTACATTTGACAAGATTTTACTGTAAATAGGCAAGAACTATTGCAAACGCAGATCAGAAATTTTCTTAAGGAGTTATATCAGTCGGAGCCCTTAATTCCCGTTCCTCACTACTGCTGGATATCATTGATTCCATAGTTGCTATAAGTAAAAAGAAAGTGTTTACCATAGGTAGATATAACAAGAAGTGTGCTAAGACTGATGGTTCATCCAGGCCCCAATTTACACTGTTTAGATAGATTTTCATATTTTTAATAAGAACAAAGAAAGAAACCAGTGTTTTGCAGAAGTGCTAAAGAATCACGCTGATTCTTCTCCACCTGCCCAGTAGTTGCCTCTCCAGGTCTTCGAGAGCAATGCCATAGTGCATATAATCAAAGTATTTCATTACATCTTCATACTGAAGAGATTTACTTGATTATTCTATCCCAATCTCCAACTACTGTTTTTGTCCATGGTCGATATAATGGTGCTTCAAGTCAAGCTACATTTGGAGGTCACCAGTTCTCTCCATTCTTGCTACTGCTTCTCCTGTACAGCTGTGAGTATTTCTAATGGTGAAGTTTTGCTGAAATCTTTGTCAATACCACTTAACTAATTATTAAATCTTCTAGCTCTGCCATACAGTTGTCATTAAATCAGTCATCCACTATGTCCTTGACTCATTTGACATAGTGTCAAAGACTCATTTAATTTAAAAGGGTGTTTTTACCCGAATAAAAACTGTAGGATTCCCCACACAAACACTGTTCACATTAAAACAAAACTTCTAAAAGTTATAAAGTTATTCTTAATTTGTTCTTTTTTTTCCCCCATAGTTCATCCAGATTACTTCTTGTTTCACATACTGGCCTGCTGAGTATTCCTCTGCAACTTTATTTTAATCACAAAATAATGTTTACATTACTGATTGAAAAACTTACATATATAAGTACATATATTTTGATTTCTACATTACTGATATCAGAATCAAACAATTTTTCTATTATTCTTAACTTTAATCTGAAATATCTATGTGTTCCAGATACACAGATAGCTTGAGATGGCAGTAAAAATTTTGCACCACCTGTTTCTTTTACTCTGATTTTTTACTGCAATTAGGAAGAATTAGGTACCACCAGCATCTGGTATCTACTGTAACATATCCTAAATAAATAGTAGGCAGATTCAGAGAGCTGCAAGACCAAAGCAGGCTTTCATCCAGCTTAATAAATATCTTGAGGCTTATGTCACATCAGAACGGCACAGAATGTAAAGCTCTGAATGCTTAGGACAGCTGTCCTCCTTCCCTACCTCAGTGGCCTTTCTGATTACACTTGTACCCAATCCCATCCACTGGCAGTGTTTCCCAAGTGACACAAATACTGCAGCAGTGCAGGAGACGAAAAAATCTTGAGCTGAGTGTGGTCATCAAGATGTCTGGGCATTTATGACAAGACAAGAGCAGCAACATCACAGAAACCATTGAGTTTGCCTAGAACCCAAATGAGTTCAGTGAGTGCTAGATCTTTGTTCTTTACCTGATAAAGGGACCTAAATCAGCTTCCTGGAATTTCCAGTGCATAGAAACTCTCGATTGGAAACATAATTTGAGGCCAGACTATCGTAGTCATCATTGTCTTATTTATACCTCAGAGTCTATTTAGTGGTATTGGCTACTTCTGTGCAGTGATGCCACGCAATTGATAAAACATATAGTGTAAGCACCAGCTGGCTGAAGTACTTGTACTGTAAAAGGAAATAGGTCTTAATTTGGATATATCCAGTAATTAATCCTTACTTATTGCTCATGCTTTTCTCCAACTCTTAATTATGTTTAGTGTATATAAAAAAGTGCCTTTTTTCAAGAATTTAAAATCACTTAGCATTAGTAGTATCACATGCAGTAGTTTTTGCTGGCTACTCAGATTTTTAAAAAACACTGCATTTTCTTCCTGTGAAGGTGCTCACACACTAACCCTCAAACTTCACCTTCGCACTGCTGTTGCACTGTAATTGCTAGACAGAATATTGGTTTCTGACTGTATTCTGGCAGTGCTTCCTACTAGCACAAAGAAGCCAGGACTTTTGTGAACAAGGTAGAAAAAAACCATAGAATTAAAACAAGTTTGGGTTTAGGTGTTCATATAATCGTAATTTTCCAGATGTGTGGAAAAAGAGAATGATTCTTTGAAGATACTGCAACCAGGCAATGAAGTAACAAGAAAATTGGAACTAAAACTGTTGACATAATAGTGGACAGTCACCCAGAGATGAGAGACAGGCATAGGTTATGGTAAACATAAGCTGTGGAAGAAATAGTTTGCAGTGATACCTTACCAGCGGTATGCCTTTGTGTCTTTCTCCAACTTTTTATTATATTTAGTGTAAAAGAATTGTGCTGTTTTTTTCTACAGTTGAAATTTGCATACCATCACCTTCCACGCAGTAGTTCATATCAGAGAAGCAGTAGGAACCTGCCAGCAGTGCGTCTTTCTGGCCAAGAAGGCAAATAATATCCTGGAGTGTATTAGAAAGAGCATTGACAGCAGGTCACAGGAGATCATCCTGCCCCTGTGCTCAGCCCTGATGAGGCCATGTTGGGAGTGCTGTGTCCAGTTCTGGCTCCTCAGGATAAGAGAGCCACGCAGCCCCTGGAACAGGTCCAGCAGCGGGTTATGAAAATGATTAAATATCTGGAACATCTTGTACAAGGAAAAGGGTGAGGGAGCTGGGCCTGTTCAGCCAGAGGTGACTGAGATGCCTACAGGTATCTGAAGCGGGGGTGTCAGAGGAATTTTCCAGGCTCTGCTCAGTGGTGCCCAGCAATAGGACAAGAGGCAATAGGCAGAAACTGATGCACAGGAAGTTCCACATGAACTTGATGAAGAAATTCTTTACTGTGCTGGCGACTGAGCACTAGAAAAGATTGCTCAGAGACTTTGTGGAGTCTCCTTCACTGGAGATATTCAAAACCCATTTGGACACAACCCTGTGCCATGTGCTCTAGGATAGCCCTACTTGAGCAGGAAGGCTGGACCATAGGGTCTAATGTGGTCCCTTCCACATGATCCATTCTGTGATTCTGTGATTCTGTTACAAAAAAATGATTATTCCCTAAAGAGGAAGTGTGTAGGAAAAGGAACCTTATCAAAAGGACACTTTAGGATTATATTTTCAGAAGTTTTCTGGGAAATGCTAATTAAGCAACTTGCATTGCATCCCTAATACAAAAGCTTTGACTTGAACTTCAGCTTTGTGTCTATAAAAAGAGAAATATCCTTTGTAGATGTTTTGGTTTTTTCTTGCTTAATCCTAGGTAGAATTAGTATAAAGATGCAAAGACTATAAAGCTGATTGCTGTAAAGAGTGATAACTGCTGGAGAAGAGACTGCCTGACAGCTTGGAAGATTGTCTTTGCAGGAATCATGAAAGAAGACAGTAAACAGATCTGTGTAAGGGAAAGTAAGTGTTCTGTTCTGGACTTTGAGAGTTTAGGTGGGCAACGAAATATCATGGCTGGTTTTCTGTGCACTTTTGATCAATCACACACTTTAAATTCATGTATGATACATGTGGAACAGAAATACTGCCTCCATTTTCAGCTGGAAAAAATATGGCACTAAAAGAGAACAGAAGACTACACATGTAATGTCTCTAACAGCAGAAAGGAATATATTTGCAGTTTCACTCTTTCTAACAGAAGTATGACAGGAATTTCCTCATGTGTCACAAACCCTGGGAAACAATTGTGCTTCATGACAACCACATAGAAATAGTCCACTAAAGCTCAATTCTCAGGTAATATAGAGCAGCTGTCTCAACAGTTTGATTTATGATTTGCTGTGTGCCTTATTCCTTGTAATTGCTTGCTATTCCACCTCCTCACACCTCCCCATACCTCTCTTAACAATTCTCAAGAAGAAAGAAAAGGGAGATGTCCAGATGTCCTGTCATTAGCGCCAGTCTGGAGGATGAGACAATGATCAGGATGACAATGCCACTATCACCACTCAGACACATTACAAGCAGGGTAACACATAACTTACCCACATAACTAATAATGACATCCATTAGTCTTCTGATGGGTTTCTCTACAGCCAGTCATCCTGCTGATGGAACTCACAGGCACTTGGAACATGATGGGTTAATTCTGGTCCTGAAAGCAGCCCTCCACATCCAGCCCTTCTGAACTGACAGCTGCAGAGGTGCTATATTCCTCCCATAGAGGATTTGATCTGAAATTGTGTAAGAGGATGTAAACTGCTCTGGGGAGCAGCACAACACATACATTTCCTTTATTCTTAAATCTTTCATGCTACTTGCTGTGGACAGGGTAAGGACACCAAATGTACCTCTAGGCCTAGTATAACAAAGTCATTCTTATGTTAAGACAAAATTTATTATTATTCATTATTATTACAAAATTATTATATTTAATTTATAATTTATTATTTATTAAATGTGCACCAGAAATGTTAAGGAAGAAAAGGTCAAAGAACTGATCTGCATTCCAGAAGCCAATGAAAATTTGCTTGGTGAATGTAATCTGTTGAAAGAAAAGAATAGAGAATAGTAACCAAGTAAGGTGGAAAAATTAATCATTGTGTATGAAAGAGATCTGAAGAGGAACCAAGTATGATGATATCTTTCTAGACAGATACATTATAGCTAAAGATCAACAATTTCCTCCCGGAAATAATTTAAATAGCAGCTATCCAAAGACAGTTGTCTGTAAATGTTTTAAATTAATAACATCCAGAATCACCTGAGATTTCTTTAAAACATTCAAGGAAGTTTCATGACATGATAATTCTGGCCACCACTTACAAGACTACCAACTAGTATTTCATTTATTATGCCTTGAATAATTGCTATGTGCATTATTAAAATTCATGTACAAAAGCATTTACACCAACATACCATGATGATGATTAAGGGATTAGAGCAACTGATATACAGAGAGAGAATAAGAAATCTGGGATGTTCATCCTGGAGAAAAGAAATTTCAGGGGATTTTATGAATGTGTATGAATACCTAAAGGGAAGGTGCAAAGAAGACAGGGCCAGGCTCTTTTTAGCAATGCCCAGGAATGCGATAAACTGTATATGGCCTTGGGGGACTGTACATTTGATAAACTGAAGATGTGGTCATGGGCAGGGCAGAAGGACTCTCTTATTAACTCCAAAGTTACATTTGGGAAGGAAAGTTGGTGCAAGCCATCTCCACACCTCTGACTTCTCTTCATACACATTCCAGTGTGTTGGTCCTCAGTGAAACTGCTTTAATCAGGAAATGTCTACTGCCTTACTTATACCACAGAACGTAGCATTTGGTGAGTAAGGAATAACAGAGCAAGGTTTCTATGACAAAGTACTTGCATTTAGACAACTAGTCCATTCAGATGCTGGATTTTATTTTAAAGCTTAATTTAACTTCTGCAATATAATATGACTAACAAGCTCCAGTTTCAAATAAGCAAGTTTCAATGATTTCAATATTGCAAATTATTTAAACTTCATGTTGCAGTGTAATTATAAATATAAAACTTGATATTTATTATTAAATATCATATTTACAGTGCACGAAATATTAGCTTGCATTCAACATATAAGTACATCTGTGGATATGGAATTGCTAGCAAAGGCTTCTCAGGTCCAAGGAGGAATTTCAGGCCACAGTGGAGGTGTACTTACATTGTTTATGAATTCTTAGGATACACTTCTGTCTTCCCTTTCACAGTGGGAAAGGGCAGGACAGCAGATCAGTCACGGGCGTAGGTCCCAGCCCGTACCATGGAGTTCGAGGAACAGATGAGAGGGCAGCCAGGAGCCAGGAGGGTGCCTGGATGCAAGGCTGCTCCCACAAGCCTTGTAGCTGTTATTACTAGTGGCTCACCAAGCCTGAGACCAAGGTCAGAATGAAGGAAGCATCAGACTGTTTTCCAGAGGTCTCCTGAGCTGGAAACAGCCACTGCCCGTGGCCATGCAGCTCAAGGTTTGGCATCTGCCTTGCATCTGCCCATCCCCGCATCCCTGAGGGGCCTGGGGCTCTGCTCCTCTCCTGCAACTCCTCTTTGGTATTGACTTCCACATGGAATAAAAAGGGACTGAAATTTCCCTCTCCAAATGGCTATTTTTGACACTGTGCCAAATCTCTCTAAAATTTGAATATTAAATATCAAATGGAAATAGCTTACATAGGAGACAATATAGAATACATCTGGGATGTGACACTCAATATAGGTGAGAGAAGGACTTCCATTCATTATTAGTACCAGTACTGTTTCAGTTCAAGGACTTTTTCAGAAACTCAGAAATCAGAGTGAAAAGACACTTGCATTATAGTCTAGAGTGGAATATATATATCTGTGATACAAAGTTTCACTCACAAATAGGATCTATTTCCTAAAAATCATATAACCATTCACCTCTGTCAGACCTTCATGCCTTGCTTGGGGACCTGAGCTAGGTCAATTTTTGGTCAGTGTAATGGGACTTACAGGACCATTCCAGCTGCTGTAACTCCAGAACTGTTCTTCAGATCATTTATTCTGAAAATAATTTTTTCCAGGATCATTTATTTTGGAAATTATTTTAGTCTCTATAGGCTGAGAAACGCAGTGAAGGAAAAAAAATAATTTGGAGCTTCTCCAAAATTTGCACAGCTAAAGATCTTTTCCACTCTCCACAACTCCTGAGACAGCATAAAATTAACCTAGGCGAACAAAATAGGGAATGTAAGTGTATTGGGGAAAGGGTGTCAGTTAGAGAAACAAAAGAACCAAAGAAGGAGGCTGAAAACTGATAGAAAAAATTAATATGTCAGTGGTAATAAAAGGAAAAATTATTTTTCAATCACTCTTTCACACTAAAACACACTCACATATTGTCTTTTAAAACTCTTCCTCCTTTATAAATATCAAACCAAAGAGTCAGATTTTCAAGACATGGAAAGCTACTTCACTTGTCTTTTCCACAGCCAAACTAAATTTAAAAAGAAAAAAAATTGGCCAAGAAAAAATAACTAAGACAAAGAGATGTTCAAGGACAACAGTCAAAGTATGAAAAGGCTTCTTTCTCAACCATGTTTGTTTAATTTTAGCCAGACTCTCATTTATCTCTTGATATCTCTACCTTGGGAATTTCATGTCTAGTTTTTAAATAACCCCACTAAGCAGCTTAATAAAAATAATGAGCCTATCCTTTATAAAATAACTTTTTTTTTGTGAAATAACTCTGTTACACAAATGCAGGAGTACCCAACCTCTATCCCTTATGATGCTCTCTGAAGACACAGATAGCACAGAAACACTTCAGAAAGTGCTTTTATTGGGGTTTGTCTTAAATTGAAAGACTACTAGCTATGTTACAGACAGTCTTCAAAACAGCTAGTTCTGGAAAATACATTTGCCAGAAAAAAACCAGCTTTGTCTTTACCAGATAGATTAGCTATTTCCTTCTTCCCTTTTCTTTTTCTTTTGAAAAGGCAAAATATTAGACAGCCGTGGCCACATGTTTTGTCTAGTTGTTCATCTTACTCACTTGGGCTACCCTGAATGACTTAAGTGCAATTGAAATCCAAATTTGGCTTGCTAAATTCATTTGACAGATGAACTAGGAAAAATATAATTTGTAAATATAAAGTGGATATAGCCATAAAACCTTTTTTTTCATTTATCAAGACATTTTCTTTTCCTAATAAATACATATAACAAACAGGTCCTGTCTGAATATGGTTACCTTTGTAACACCTGGTGTATAAGCACTTCTGTCAAGACAAAAGATTTTAAATGTTTAGCACTGACAGGGTTTTTAGTGTGGCTGGAATGTTTTCTATTTTCAAGTTTACCTAAGAAGTCTCTTAACTTATGGATAGCTTCACAGAGTAATACTCATATCCTCGGGTCACTTACCCATAACTGCAGCACACTCAGTGAAATAATACTACCATTCCATTAATAAAAGAAATGCAGGGGTACAGAGAAGAAATTGATGATTTCTTTTCTCTCCTCTCCTCTTATCTTTTTTTTTTCTTTTCTATTTTTCTTTCTTTCCACATGATTAGTGTATGCCTCCACTATGTTATGAAAATCCCTCGGCACAAAATGCAAAGTAACATTGTCTTTCTAGAGGAAAGTAAAAAAAATGACAGCAGGACAAGAATGAACAAATAATTATTTCATTTGTGATTATTAATCTCTGTAGGGAATTTTTATATCAGCTCCTTTTCCTGCTTTTCATTTCTCAGCAACACAAATAAAGTCGTCCTTGGTGCTGCTCAATAGAACCAGTACCCACTAGATGGGGCCCCAAGGCAAGAAGTTCTCAGCTCACAAGGCCAGGCTCACTCTGAGAAGCTGCATTTCCTGAGAATTATTATTATAAGGGCTAAAGATGGTCAGAAATATCAGAACCCCAAGTGTGTTTAAGAGTTTGAGCTGAATTTGTAATTTAGTTTAGAAGGGTAATTAAATTCTAATATCACCTATACCAGAAGGAAAGCACAGACCCTCTACTACACAAATTCTTAAACCAAACATTCTTAAAAGGAAAATAAAAAGGTTCCTGTATTTCACCAATAAAATTCAGATTTTTCACATAACTGGATCTGAGTACATAGAATTATGGTTACACCTACTTGCAGGAGAGGACAGGCACAAAATCATGTGTAACAAGTAGCAACATGTGTTTCCTCACTGTTCTTCCAGACAACAGCAATGTCACCATTCCTTAGGAAAATATGTTTCTAACAAGCTACAGTCCTCATAGACATTTCAGCTCTATCTTGGTCTGCTGGGAACTCAGCCTCTCACAAAAATGCATCAGCTTCCCTGCCCAGATTCTGCTTCAAAGATACACAGAGATCTACAGAAAACGTTGATCTTCACATATTTAGTGAAAGAAGGGGTCATAAAACAAAAGTCTCTGCACTTCATACCCAGAGACATAACCACTGATCCAAGACATTATTGTGATTTTATTCACTTTGATGAACAACTGTTTCTCATTTAATCCATTCAAAGTTGATTCTCAGCCTGTGATTTACCACCTTGTACACAATTGTCATATAACTTGAGTGCAGACTGCTATTATATAGCTTATCCCCACCTATAGTGGTACCTGAACTCATTACCATGTCTTTACTGTCAGTGGAGAAAGCCTCTCCACAAATGCAATCCATCCCATTCCAAAGTAAAATTTGTCCTCCTAGGTTAAGTAGTTCAGACATAGGTGCCAAAGCGGCAGAGGTCTTAGAGGTGTGCAAAAAAAGCCTCTAAACACTGGCTAGTCCTCAAGCCTCATCTGTCAGACAGATCACCACCTCTAGCATTAAAAAGAAAAGAAGGGTCATTGTGATGGTTGACTACCTTCTGTGGGGAACAGAGAGCCTTGTGTGTCAACAGGACCCATCCCACAGGGAGGTCAGCTGCCTTCCTGGGGCCCAGGTACAGGATATCACTGAAAGACTCTCTGGGCTGATTCAGCCCTCTGATTTTTACCCACTGCTGATATTCCAGACTGACAGGAGTAAGATTGAAAAATGCAGTGTCAAGGCAATTAAAAGAGACTTTATGGCACTGGGTCAAGTGGTTGATAGGACAGAGGCACAGGTAGTGTTCTGCTCAGTCCCTTTGGTGGCAAAGAAAAACGATGAAAGGAATAGGAGAGTCCATATTATCAACAAGTGGCTCAAGTGTTGGTGTCATCAGCAGAATTTTGGGTTCTTTGTTCATGGGTCAACTTTTCTGGCCCCTGGCCTGCTGGAACTGGATGGGCTGCATCTTTCTGTTAAGGGCAGAAGGATTTTAGCTTATGAACTGGTAGAACTCATTGAGAGGGCTTAAACTAGGTTTGAAGGGGGAAGGGGATGCAGCTGGGCTGTCTAGAAGCAATCCCAAGGGTGGTAAGCCTGAGTTAGAGGTGAAATCAGCAGCCCAGCTGAGGTGCATGTACACTAATGCATGCAGCATGGGTAACAAACAAGAGGAGCTGGAGGACATGGTGGAGCAGCAGAGCTGTGATGTAGTTGCCATTACTGAAATCATCACTGGTGGGACGACTCACATAACTGGAGCACTGCAATGGATGGCTACAAGCTCTTCAGAAGAGACAGGAAAGGGAGAAGAGGTGGAGGGGTAGCTCTTTACATTAGGGAGGCTTTCAACAGCACAGGTATTGAAACCAATAATGATAAAGTTGAATGCCTATGGGTAAGAATTAAGGGGAAGTCCAACAAGGCTGACATCCTTCTGGGAGTCTATCATCCACCCAACCAGGAAGAAGAGGTGGACAACTTATTCTACAGACAGCTGGAGAATGTTCCAGGATCACCAAGCCTTGTTCTTGTAGGTGAATTTAACCTACCAGACTGCTGGGAACTTAATACAGCAGAAAAGAGGCAGTTCAGGAAGTTCTTAGAGTGCTTGGAGGACAACTTTTTGTCACAGCTGGTGAGTGAGCACACCGGGGGAGGGACTATGTTAGACCTGTTGCTCGCAAATAGAGATGGGCTGGTGGGAGATGTGGCTGTTGGAGGCCATTGTTGGAGGGCACAGTGATCATGAAATTATAGAGTTCTCTATATTTGGTGAAATCAGGAGGAACATCAATAAGACTCTTACATTGAACTTTCAGAGGTCAGGCTTTGGCCTATTTAGGAGACTTATTCAGAGAGTTCTTTAGGAAGCAGCCCTTAAAAACAAAGGAGTCCAGGAAAGGTGGGTGTGCTTCAAAACAGAGGTCTTGAGGGCACAGGAACAGACTGTCCCTGCGTGCTGAAAGGTGAGTCAACAAGGCAAACGTCCAGCCTGGATGGGCAACAAGGTTTTGAAGGAACTCAGGAATAAAAGGAGGATGTATCATCTTTGGAAGGAGGGTCAGGTCTCTCAGGAAGTATTTAAGGGGGTTACTAGGACATGTAGAAAAAATATTAGAGATGCCAAAGCTCAGTTCAAACTTAAGTTGGCAACTTTTGTCAAGAATAATTAAAAATGTTTTTACAAATATATTAATGGCAAAAGGAAGTATACGATCAATCTTTGTTGTCTACTGGATGTGGGAGGGAACTAAGTAACTGCAGATGAGGAGAAGGCAGAAGTGCTTAATGCCTTCTTTGCCCAGTCTTTAGTGGGAAGATGGCTTGTCCTCAGGACAACTGTCCTCTCGGGTTGGTAGATGGTGTCAGGGAGCAGAATGGTCCCCCTGTTATCCAGGAGGAGGCAGTCAGAGAACTGCTGAACAGCTTGGATATTCATAAATCTATGGGAATGGATGAGATCCATCTCAGGGTGATGAGGGAGCTGGCAGATGAGCTTGTGAAGCCGCTCTCCATCATTTACCAACAGTCCTGGCTCTCTGGTGAGGTTCCGGACGACTGGAAGTTGGCCACTGTGACACCCACACACAAAAAATGGTAGGACGGAGGATCCTGGTAATTATAGGCCAGTTAGCCTGACCACAGTACCTAGTAAGGTCATGGAACAGTTTATACTGAGTGTTATCACACAGCACTTACAGGAGGGGGGTATCAGGCCCAGCCAGAATGGGTTTAGGAGGGGCAGGTCATGTTTGACCTGCCTGATCTCCTTTTATGACCAGGTAACCCACCTGGTGGATGCAGGAAAGGCTGTGGATGTTTTGTACCTGGACTTCATCCAGGCCTTTGACACTGTCTCCCACAACATACTTCTGGAAAAGATGGCAGCCCATGGCTTGGACAGGAGCACTCACTACTGGGTTGGGAACTGGCTGGATGGCCGGGCCCAGAGAGTGGTGGTGAGCAGGGCTGCATCTACTTGGAAGCCAGGCACAAGTGGTGTCCCCCAGGGTTCTGTGCTGGGGCCTGTCCTGTTCAATATTTTTATTGATGACATGGAGGAGAAAGTTGAATCTTTCATTAGTAGATTTGCAGACGACACTAAGCTGGGAGCATTTGTCAATCTGTTGGAAGGGAGGAGGGCTCTGCAGAGAGATCTGGAATGGCTGGCTGGATGGGCAGAGTCCAATAGGATGAAGTTTAATAAGTCCAAGTGCCGGGTCCTGCATTTTGGCCACAATAACCCCCTGCAATGTTACAGGCTGGGGATGGTGTGGCTGGACAGTGCCCAGACAGAAAGGGCCCTGGGGGTGCTGGTGGCAGCAGCTGAACATGAGCCAGCAGTGTGCCCTGGTGGGCAGGAAGGCCAAAGGCATCCTGGCCTGTGTCAGGAATGGTGTGGCCAGCAGGAGCAGGGAGGTCATTCTGCCCCTGTACTGGGCACTGGTGAGGCAGCACCTTGAGTGCTGTGTCCAGTTCTGGGCCCCTCAGTTTGGGAATGACGTGGAGACGCTGGAGCGCGTCCAGAGGAGGCAACGAGGCTGGAGAGGGGCTGGGAACACAAGCCCTGTGAGGAATGACTGAGGGACATGGGGTTGTTTATGCCTGGAGAAAAGGAGACTCAGGGGTGACCTCATCACTCTCTACAACTCCCTGAAAGGTGGCTGAGTCAGGTGATGCTTGGGCTCTTTCTCCAGGTGGCAACTGACAGAACAAGAGGACGCAGTCTTAAGCTGCGCCAAGGGAAATACAGGTTGGATGTTAGGAAAAGGTTTTTTTACAGAACTAGTGATAAAGTACTGGAATGGTCTGCCCAGGGAGGTGGTGGAGTCACCATTCCTGGATGTGTTTAGAAAAAGATTGGATGTGGCTCTCTGTGCCTTGGTTTAGTTGAGGTGTTAGAGCATGGGTTGGACTCAATGATCTTGAAGGTCTCTTTCAACCTAGTGATTCTGTGAAGCTAACAGGATGTTCCCAGGCATTGTAATTCAGTCATCAATACTGTAACAATATTTAAATTCCTCTCTTTTAGACTATAAGACATGGTACTTTCCCAAACAATTCCTGAGTACAGGCAGGATTCAGCCTGAGCAAAGCATCATTGCCCGCGGAGGTTTGGAGGAGTCCTCCTGTACTACTAGGTAAGACAGGCCTATAGTGCAGTATAAAGTAGTCCTAGGGATGCCAGTAGTTCTAGGGATCAACCAGTATTGGAGTGTCCAGTATTGCTGTCAGGATGTTTCCTGGCTTGTCCGGACCTCGCTGCTGAGCCACACAGCAGCTGCTGTGGTGTGTCACCCCAGAGTCACCTTTGGCCAGCTGGTGATACAGCTGGGACTGCAGAGACGAGTCCGGGCACGCCGGGCTCCAGAAGCAGCGGGATGGAGCTTCCTCCCGTGGAGGCTCGCTCCAGGTTTTCCTCTGCAGGAGAAGCTTTAAGGCAATGGTGAAGGAAAGGAGTCGGTTCGCACAGAGGGTTCAGTTCAGAACATTTATTCTAGCCGGCAGGACTCTGAACTTCCTAACAACACCAACTGAACTCCAAGCCATGTGGTGGCTCGTCCTTTTAACCAGGGGAGAGGGGGAGGGGAGGGGACAGGAAGCCACCAACCAGGTACAGGTGAGGAGGCCTTAGGGGACAAAGGACACCCGGATGGCCAATGTCTCTTCAGGGGTAGAGAGCATTTTTTGAACCTGCCAATCACCGACACCCTTCTGGAATTCCAGGAGTGATACAGTGATTGGCAGGGGTGGGGAAAGAAGGGATAATCACACCACAACAAACCAGTACAGCCATAACTCTGTAAATTTTAATAGAACATACACATGTATGAATACATGTATCTCTATCTATCTATCTGATAATACCAGAATCTGGTAGTCTTAGAAATAAAGCAGCTGCTGAAATGAAAACTGCTATGCAACATTGCAGTGAGGGCAGAGGAGAGACAAGTACCACAGGAGGAGTGTGGAGGTGAAGCAGCTTGTGCATACTACGGCAGCATCACCAACCATCTTGGAAGTCTGTAACTGTAACAGGGGAGAACAGCATACCATAAGAGAACTGACAAAATTCAAATGAAGGAATGAAATCATTAAAGTATAAATTCAGGGTTTAACTGGAGCAAAGAAGCTAAAACAGACAAGACTTGTCTATGTTCACAAGACAAGTCTATGTTCACACATAGGCAGGAGAAAGAACATGAGGTCCAGACAACACTGAATATTTGCAGTGACCAAAATAGGAAAGTGCTTCTGAACAGGCAGGGCTGGAAGAGCCACTATATCCTGATGACAACTAAACTTTCTTCAGGAGCTGTACAGAGTAGGTCCGCACTGAAGAATGCCATCTCTATGCTTTACAGCACACTAAAAACAGACTCTCCTCACATCCAGTAATACAAGGAAGGGGGAAGGAGATGTACTACTTCATCCTCATGTATGTGGCATATTTTCTTTGCTGCCTCCTACACTTCATCTGCCACTGCTCTAAGTCTGCCCACTCTCCCCCTTTCACATTTCTTTTACAGCTCTGTGCCAGATATTCCTTTGTCACCTGCATGCTTCATTTTGCCAAGGTCACTTTCTCACATGCCATCATCAATTGTTTTTTCTCCTCACATCCTTTTCATGAATCATTTAATCAATCAACCAACCAATCAAACATTTTCCATGTTTGTTATCCTCTCTGAGAGCTTTTCATTCTCCAAGTTACTTTTCTCCTGTGCTTTATTAGACTACAGTCTGTTGAGCTCTCTCTGAAGTTCAGTATGAGATTGTATGTGAGTGGGTGAGCCCTTAAGCTCTCAGACAGTGCTCTCAAGATTATTAGAGGCATATATTGTTAAAAACATGGAATCTTTGTTCAATTAATACTGAAATTACTTAATAGAATTGTATGGCCTAAAGACACTTCTAGAACTTATGAAATACAGAGTAACATATTTCAGGCATTGAGATTTTTAGTAATGAACTAATGAAAAAATAAAAATGTTGTGCAACTTTAGGTAGATTAATAGGAATATTAATACCTTAAAAACTTGTCATAGTATCCAGCCTGAATATTTCCAGCTGGAAAGTAAGCAAAAATTAATCTGATTTCTTTCTTCATTTCATAAACAAAAAAAGAGATCAACTAATCATTGATAGTGCTGTTTCACATAATGAAAGGCTTTTCATGTCTCAGAGTTTCCTTTTCTAAATCAAACACAGCCAGTGCTCTGAACCTTGCTTCATTTCCCAAAACTCATGTTGCTTTCCTCTGAATTCTCTCTACCGAGTCCACACATCAAGTCAAAGGCAATGCATGAAAGTAGATGCAATATTTCAGCCGGTATAAACCGATACAATTAATCCTCATTTTACAAATAATTCTTCAGTCTTTTAGCTAAATGGCAAATTTCTCTTTGATATGTAAGAGACTCACACAGTAATCCAACATACTTTGCTTTCCCATACTATCCTGAGGGACTTGATGGGATTCTCTCACCTGGCCAACTGGACCCTCCCACCATTTCACATTTAATTTCACATCCACAAGAGAAAAACTTAGTGTCACTCCTTACTTTTGTTCAAGGCATGAAGGGAATACCTTTCTTTTTCACTCCACTTAGGAACAGCCCACAGCTTACTGTACTGCAAGCCCCTTGCTTTTTACAATATCTGCATGACTTCATCCCCAGAAAAAGATGCATACTGAGACACTTTGTGTAATAAAGCACCTCTGGAGAGAAAACATTCTTGTTCTCATGAAGCTCATTTTTATTGCCAGCCATGGCATATGGGAGAAGAGACACACTCAGCCTCCATGTGGGTGACACAGAAGGTAAGATCTGTGGAGGAAGCAGGAGGAAACTACATTTGTTACTACAAGGCAGGGAGCAACACTACACAAACAAAAGAGCTAAACCAAGAATAGTGTCCAGGATCTTGTCCACAAAGAAGAGATGAAATAGACTATACAGCATTAAAAAATAAATTAAAAAACAAACAAACAAACAAACAAAAAACAACAACCCCAGAACAAAAGAAAACAAAATCAAAAACCCCATAAAGCTTATTTAAAGCATCTCATTGTCTAAACAGTCTGGGAATGGGATGGAAAGAAAACCATCCTTTCATTAAGTCCAGGAGATGAATGACTTTGAATTTTGAGTTTTCTTCCCTGAGACCACCAGAACAAAATCTTTCAGAGGAATAACATGTTCAGATCAACAGCCTGAGCTCACTCTGGGCAAGTGAAAAGCCAAATCGGACATATGAGTTACTTGCTGCCCACCTGAAATGTCTTGTACAAAATAAAGCAGTCTCAGGTGAGTCTCTCTGAAAACTGCATAGCTCAGTCATAACCTGAGTTAGGAAAAACAAGATCTGCACTTACCAAAATATTCACACTGTTTGTTACAGTTCTGGATATACTACACTTCCTAGTTAAGAGACTTCATATCATGTTGCTGCACCCTCCAGTTCTTCTGTTTTACTATTTGCCATCTTTGTACTACCTCCCTTTGACAGCATTGCGCTCAGCTTCTCCAACACTGTCCCTCAATTCCCTACACATTTTCAAAGCTTCCTTTCTTCTGAAAGAGGGAAAAACATAAAGCTAAGGCATTTCATTCAGTTTTAACCCATTGGAGCAAAGTCCTCAGAAAAATACATGCTTTCAATATATCTACTAGTCATTAAATGAGATTTTCTCCCTGAGGTATTTCTCTTTCTGTGCTTGTCTGCAAATACGGCTCTAGTGTAGCATGGACATATGCTTAGTTTCTACATAGAATAATCTCACTGAATCCCACAAGTGAAATATGATCTAATTACAGTAAAAAAGAGACCTGTCCTCAATTGTCTCACCTGGGTACAGAATTTCAGCGTAAAACTATGCTGACACAAACTGTAAAGCTAAGCACAAGCATCTGCTGACACAGCATGTATTCTGCTTAAGGTTCAAGTATATTTTATGTGTATCTAGGAAGAAAGAAAATGCATGTGTATGGTAGTATACAATACTCTTTAAGCATTGGTAAAGCTATTCAAATGCAGAAAAGAACTCTCAGTGTTACACAGAATAATGTAATGGATTGGCTAAGGTTTTAAAGACATAATGTATTTTGTGTAAGATGCAGTGACCCCTCTGAACAGCAGAGGACATTTAGTTACTGAAACTTATCCTTTGAATGGTATCCAGAGAGAAGAACAGTGGGACCAGTGAGGATGCTCGGCCTGGGGATAGGCAGAGAGAAAGGCTCTTTTGTGTGGCAGCAGAGGCAGAATCCCAAATGATCATTTTCACACATGGACAAAGGAGGAAGGGCAACATTTATCTCTTCTGTTTTTTCTGATTTTTTTCAAGGTCTGTGGCACAAAATCCCTCCTAGGCAAGGTGTCAACAAGGAGGAAGCATCCTGTGTGCAGGGGCTCAGCCTGGCAGATTAGCAGTATTGCTCACCGCAAACCTGACGCAGCAAGAGAAGCTGCTGTGAGAGGACACAGCAGAGGAGAGCTCTGAGAGCTGTGTAAGAAAATAACATATACAGCTGCCACTCTAATCATTGCACCAAGTTTCCAGTGATGGCCTCATTTTGCCATGCTAGTGACCCAATGTGGGATGTCAGAGGAACTCACAGCAGTCAGTGAATAAGATGCTAGGAATTACAGCTGAAGGAAAACTAGAGTAGCAAAGCTCAGTATAAGCTTAATCCTGCACAACACTGTGTGTTGCTGCTGCATTTTGACTTCACTTGTTAAGACGTGCACTGCAGCAAACTGGGCTTCTCTGCTGAGAGGAATGCAAACTCTAGATCAGAGGGGTGACAAGAGACCCCATCGCCTGCAGTGACTGTGGTCTGCAGCTGAGCAATAATGAATCATGTCAGTTTTTATTCCAGATCCTGAGGCTCTTGAGCCTTTTGCATTAAAACTCTGCTGCATAAGCAGCCAAGAGAGGGACCAGACTCTGGATCTGTCTGCAGCAAACAGCAGTGTCCAGCACAATTTTATATCCCGTCTCTCATGTCCTAAATCTCTCAGCATCATCTCACTGTCATAAAAAGAAGAGATACTCTTCAGTTTGAAGAGTCTAGGACAAAGTGGTTTTAAATTTCTTAAAGTACAAAAGGCACTATGTGTGTATATATACATATGTATATATGTATATATTAGTGACAACACTATTAAGAAACTGTGTGGCAGAACAATTGCCACAGATTTTAAAGAAACAAGAGGCAGTATCACATTGAAAACAGTCTTTTTAGGCAGAAAATGTAAGGTATGAATGTGCATGATAAATCCCAGTGAACTAGAGTACCTCTATTCCAAACAAACACAAGATTTGGGACAAACCCATTTGTGTGTTCACTGCCCCCCCTGTAAATATATCAATCATTGTGATGATCTTAAGAGTCTTTTCCAATTTTAATGATTCCATGAAACTAATTCATCAACATCAGATTTTTTCCAGGCACATAAAACTTACTCATCTCCACTGAATCACAGAATGAGTCCACATGCTGGGAACATAAATACCTCCTTGGGCACAGATGCAAACCTACCACACTATCACACAGCTCCATATATGCATTATCTCCAAGTTCACCAACTAGGCCTATCACACGAAGTCTCTCATTCAGACAGACCTCTCAGAACTTCCTTTTGGGGTCAGGGACTGCACAAAATGCAGGGAGAGAGATTAATCCTGTGTATCAGAGGCAACTGTCAGTGCTTTATTGTATATGAGGGAAGAACACTTTCAGCCCTTTTCTCTGCCCAGGGAAATGTGAACTCTTATCATCACATCCTGTTGATGCAACCAGCAGTTTAGAAGTGTTTCTAAATGCCTTTCTCAGTCTTTTCTGAGCAAACTGCTGCATATGGCATGAAGTAATGAAACATCTGATGGCCCGTACAAGGGAAATAACTCTAGAGCCTATTTTGGAGCGTAGACATTGGAGTTAGATATTTAGTGACTTCTTCATGATTGTTTAAAAATAATCTGGAGTACTGGCATATCCAAACACTTTGGCGACTTAAACTCTAAAGTTTTGCTCATACCATTTTTCCTAGTTAGCTCTGCCATAAGGCCTTCTTAAGTGAATTGCACCTTACCCTGGCAGAAAAATTGTCTCCTTAATTACAGTGTTACCTTTTCCACTGATCACAATCAATCACACAAACAGATCTATACCCGGCCATTCCCACAATCAGCTGTCTTATGTGTGAAGGACCTAATGCATCACAGATGTCCATGTTACTTCTCATGAGTCTGGACAAGTTACCCAACCATAGGGATAGGAAGCATCAGAGTTCTCCTAGGAAGAGCACCACCGTCTAGTATGGGCTTAAATAAGGGTCATGAATTTGCCATGAAGAAACATGGAGAGATGGAGGTGATGGGGAGGGATTGAGACTGTCAGGGGTTCCTGAGGCCACAGGGAATGCTGCCTTCTGCAGAACTAGGTGCTCTAGGCATGATTATAAAAGCTGATCTGTTTCAGATATAGCCCAGAGAGTGAAAACAGTGTGGAGCCATTAGGCCTGGCACCAGAGATGTCCTCCATCCTGCAAATATGATGTAGAGCTGTAACAAGGACCATGAGTCCCAGTTTCTCTGTGCAGGTGAACAAGCCCACACAGGCAATGCCTCTGTTTCTACAACCTCCTCCTGCCTGCTCCCCTCAGCATCCCCGACCCACTGCTGCTGCTGTGGTTGAGACAGCTGGGAGCAGCCCTCTAAGCAGCTAAAAGAATCCATAAGGAAGCAGAGTGGGGAAGAGCAGACCACAGCTCCCTGCCCCTCTCCCTGCTCATCACAGGCTGCTGGAGAGATCGAGCAGGGCTGTGTGACAACCTGCTTCAGCTTTGGATTTAAGCTCTTTGGATAGACTGCAGGTAGAGACAGGACAGGTTTGACGTCCTCCTCCCACACAATTTCTAACTGACTGAACGTTACTCCATCAGTGTTTTTAAACTCTTATTAACCCTGCAATGGATAATGCTCAATGCTGTTTTGCCCAGACATCCAAAATTACAAACTCTTTTAAATCTTCAAAAGGTGAAAACCAAAGCATTTTCATTTTTTAAGCATTTCAGGTTTTCCTCCATATTCTGAAATTTATGATCTGAAATTACAGTGTGTTTTCGTATTTCAAGGAGGTTCAATAGGTAACAGCAAGCCAAATACGTGACTCAAGGGAGGTATTTGAACAGGAGCTGAGCCCAGCTCTCAGACTATAAACCTTCATTTCTCACTCTCAAGCCTCTTCTTTGTTTATGCCAAGCAGAATTTAGCAGAGTAGCAGTTCGTAATGTTAGTGAAGGAAACTGCAGGCTGGGTGTGGGAACAGGCCTTCTGTCAGAGGACAGTTCTTATCTTCCCTCAATGCTTATGCTCCAGTCACCTCTCATCTGCTGTGAGAGATCATTATCCCCCTGCCTGTCTAAGCACCTCTGCACTGCCACTATCACTTCATTATTTGTCATCCAACCCACCAGTTTGCATGTTTATGCAAATTTCATCTGTCTTTTGCTTTATTATCACCTGCTTCATTTAGATTTATATGTCACCTATTAGCAGTAAGGCAATAGTTCTGTTTCCTCCCATGTGAGACTCTGAAATATTATGGTTTAATGGCTTAAACATTTTTTTAAAAGGACTTTGTCCATTATGGCAAAATTGTATAAAGGAGTTGTGACCACCTAAGCCCGCTCCCTGTCTGAATACGCCTCCTGACTGGAACTGGACTGTGAGTTAAGCCACCTAACAGGAACTGGAGATAAGGGTTATACTACTGTCAAGTTATCTTGTGTCTAAGGAGAAGGATGTATCCATGAGGAAAGCCAAACCCAGCAGCTGTCCTGAAAATCAGCTCTGGCTGGGTTCAGGGTGGGGTAGGCCATAGCCCACAGACTCATTTGCTGAGCCCAGGTTTGCACACACTTTCCCCTAGGCCAGGGTGGGAGGAGGAGAATTTTTGAGTGTGGGGTGTAACCCCTGGTAAGAGGGAATTCCCACCCCCCCTTACACACACTGGCTCAGTTGTAAAACTGCACCACCCCAGGAGGGCCACATCCACAGGTCATTCACATTAGAGGCAGCTGAGGAGGGATCATAAACCATCCAAGACCCCCAAAGCACCCCAGACTCATTCTTGAGGCTTTGTACCAGAGGACTGCACATGATGCAAAGTGATGCAACCAATCCAGAGTGCCAGAGGGGGCACCTGGGTGTTCCCAACTAGCCTGAGCATGTATTAATTCACTGAACTCTGTGTTTTTTGACCCTCACCACCTAGAAGACCAGAAGATCAAAGGGATGCTGTCAGGATCCACAGAGAGAGGGGTTTTCCACTTAACTTGTCTCTCTGTCACTCCTTCTCTTCCCTTTCCTAATTCTCTCTCTTCTCTCTCTCTCTCTCTCTCTCAGTCTCTCTTTCTCTCTCTCTCTGTGTCTCTCCCCCCCTCACATTTACTGTTAAATAAAATCCATACTATTGACTTTCAGCATAGTCTCTTTTGCACCTTAATTTAGGCAGAGGCATCTCTGTAACAATAACTGAATCTTAACATCCCACAGTAAGTAACTTACCTCTGATAAATACTTGATTTTTTTAACAGAGAAACATTCATCAAAAGACTCAAAATACTTTCTTTATCTTGAGATATTTTTGACTGATTTTTCCTCCTCTTTTCCCCAGTTCTGTTCCACAAATGCTTGCAATGGTCAGATACACAACCCACCTTAAAATAGTACTACTAGTATCCAAATTCAACATAGATCTTCGAACTGCATTAAAAACACAGTGTTCACAATCCCAGTGGTCTCTTGCAGCTTTCTGGGCTAGATACCAAACCCCGCTATCATCATCATCATATTTGAACTAGTGATTGTAACCATGGGATATTTTGTTTTAAATTATCGTGGAGTACATGCAGTCACTGTCACCTAGGAGATGCTGAATAACTAGTTTAGCCACAGATGATTTTGAAAAGTTGTATTTTCCAGGGTGAATCAGATGATCCTTTCTTTAGCTAAAAGGTGAGTCCATGTGACTAGTGAAAAATAAAACATTTGATATAATCTCTTTTGAAAATACATCTGGTAACAACTGTGATAACATCTGGCATTTTAAGAAGTAGTAAAAGGAGTTGTGTACGAGCAGAAAAGAGAACAGTGAAAGATGGAGAAATACCTCAAAGGCAAAGGAAATTACTGAAATCTCAGTTACCTAACAACAGACAAAGAAGTAAAATTTATGTTGCCCACATATAACTATGTAAATTATTACAAGTGCTGTGCTCATAAACCTACCAGTGAATAAAACAGAAAAAGAAGGTGCAAAAAAACTAGAAAGAAAGTCATCTGCCTAGATACAAACTCTTGAAAGAGGTGAAAGGCATCCTTTAAAACAGGGGATATTATAAGCTTAAGAAAAGGTCATATGAATAGTATCTTACTTTTCTAAACAGAATATAAAGATGGAAGAAAAAAACGAGCCTGTAAACTTAGCTGTGTGCATTGACACAAACGTCGCCCTGCACACAAAGATTTGTCTACTGCCCCTTAATTAAAGGAGCTATCCTAGAGTTTTCTTAGATCAAAGAGAGAAAACAAAAGAAAACTATATGGGGGGGAGACAGAAAACAGAAACGTCTCTGTTTCCTTCTTGAAATTTCCTGGGGCAGCCACCGTTTTTACTGCAGTCACAGGCCTTTTCTATTTACAAATTCAAAGGCCAGTGCTAAACTTTAAAAGATGCTTGTACCAGTCTCTGTTTCAAATTACCTGCACACTGTGTGGTTTCCCAAGTGGGGTTTCTGCTGAAACTGTAATCAGTCTAAAGTCATAATCACAAATGGCAGCTTGGATCAACGGGCTGTCCTCCATGCCCCCAGCAGCCCTATCCTGCCTACAGGAAAACACTGTCTTTTCTATCACAAGAACGCAGCTAAACTTAGACACATTTGGCTTCAATTCAGACATAGGCCAGCTACTCAGGAGAAAATTCGCGAAAGGATATGAGGGGAAACTATTAACAAGTATTCTCTCTGTAGCACCTCTTTGTGAGTTTTCCCTCTTCTCAAATGGCTTGCAGTGATGAGTGCAAGAGGCTGCACCGGATGCTTGAGCACCCAGAAGAAACAATTTGCCATGTTTACTAAACCCCAGTATCTGTAAGGGATTTCCAGCATAGAGTACATGCAAGTCTCCAGTTTTGAAAGGAAGAGGAAGCTATATGCAGAAGGACTGCTGGAAGCAGCTCTTTCCATAAGCAGGTCGTGCCCTTGAAATGGAGCAAAGTTCTTCTGCTAGCTAATTTGGATGAAGGCAGAGTTACCACTGGTAAAAGGAACTGCTTAGGGTTTGTTTTGAAATTTTAAACCAGAGGTGTTGTGGCAACCACCAGCAGCTGGAAGAGGCAAGAATTGACTGTTCAGTGAACTACACCACCAGAAATATTTAAAATATCTTTAACGGGGATGGCTAGCATATCTTAGATATCTGTAGTCTGGATCTTTCAGGCCTGAAGCTTAGGAGTTTTTAAAGCTGTTTTTTCCTGATGCTTTGGGTTTCTAAAACTTGTTCCCAGAGCTTGAACATAAACATCAGGATTGTTTTTGTAAGGATACTCATGTTTAGAATTCTTTCTGTGGGATGGACTTTCTTTTGATGTCCCTCTGGTTTGACCAATGACCAATGTGGGTTGAAGGGGTTGTCTCTCGTTTGCCAATCGCAGTGGTCTGTGGAAAAATCTATAAAAAGGAAGTGATCCTTTCAATAAACAGAGTCAGATTCATCTCTCTAAGCTGTTTGGAGAAATTTCATGTTGTGTGTTATTCGCCACAGCAACAGATATCCTTACAACCTTAGATCCTTACAATTGCACATGACAAGACACTGGCAGAGGTATCCCAGAAGCAGTTTTTCAGGAAGCACAGATCAGCATTGTTCTCTTGACTTCATGTCCCAAGATTTGCAGTCCTTGACAAGACCTATGAAATCTAATGCAAATGCAACCCTTTCCAGGGAACGTGTTTGGTTGGTTATTTTCTCCGTTGTAATAGGGATTTATTATTTTTTTTTTCTTCTGACAGAATTCTAAATTCTCTGAAGTTTACAAAAAGAAACACTTCAACACTGTAATGAGATTTTACTCTTTTAGGATTTCAGAAGAGAAAAAAAAAAGGTCCGATCTGTTTAATTCACGCAAAGGTCTAATGACCTGTTCAGTACTTTTGATGTAATTTTTGAGAGTTAAAATAAAAACATAAAACCATAATCTCACCCAAAATCTTAAAAACTGGAAGTGAAAAAAATTGAAAATTGATTTTTAATCTTAATTATGTGCAGATGGCAAGGCACTGAACATCTTTTCAGATAAAGTCTCTCAAGAGACTGTGAGGAAGAACACCACTTTTTCATCACACTTCTCTCAAGACTTCATGTCCTTCCTGATATAAAATACAGGGGCAAAAGATGAAGGTGGAGGAATAGTCACAATAGAGGTATTATCATTTCCAAACTGTCCGTGTATTTACTTACCTGGTTCCTCCACTGCATGTATCTGGGCATCTACACAAAGGCAAGCACCCCACTGCCTTTTCAGAGCCCAGGAATGATGCTGCAAAAGGCCACAAACAGGAACAAAAGTAGGAACGGTTTCACTCCTTTTTTATTCTGGTCAGCTTCACAGGAAGAAAATATTCTGTTCACATGGAGCAAATACAGTAAAACGTTGGAACAGGAAAATGCACTCCACAGTATTAGCCAATATTCCCAAAGTCCTTTACTGATGAAAAAACCCCAAAGTTATCTCCAATAGCTAATGGATTGAATCACCTTTCTCTCCCTCCCAACCCCCACTTTTAACTTTGGAGAGAACTGAAGCTTTAATAGCTTTTCCCAAGTAATAAATGAAATTTTATGGCAGAAACAGAGATTAAACTAGGTCTTCTTGATGTCTCTACTTCCTAATGCAAGAGCAGCAGGAACTAATCATTCATTGCCCATAGAATTATCTTTTTCTTTTTTAAACTATGTGCAAGCATATGTAAGAGTCAAAAAAGAACATTAACAGGGAACTGTTTCCCAGGTAATCTGCACCTGTGATTTGTTCTCCCTAAGAATGCTTCACTCAAGTCCCTTTTGGCTCCCACGTTCTCTCCCCACCTACTGCCAGCCACCACAGCACAGCAGTGCAGCTCCTGTACAGCACTGTGAAAGATGAACGGCTGCAGTCACTCAGCTGGCTCCTTCACCCTTTTTAGTGCCCCCAGAGAGCAGGGAAAGTTAAAAAAAAAGTGAACCTATTGCCTGAAACCCTTCACATTTAAACTGCACATGAGGAAGCCCTGAGACTGATGAAGGGACCTACACTCCAGCTGTTTCAAATACAGTAGCAACATCAAGGATAGCCACTGCAAATACTGGGTTTTTTACTGCCCTTTCAAATATAACTTTTACAAGTTCTTTTCTACCACATGTAAGCTGAACTTTTTTCTTTGCTCTTGGGAATGAAGGGCAACCTTGTAATTTGAGTAAGAGGAAGCTTGGAAGTGTGCTCTCCCCAGAGACCTACAAAGGAGTAACAAATGAGCCACTGTGCCTATCTTGTTTTTGGGAGAGGAAATATTCAGCTTTGCTCCTTTCTGCAGGCACTGAGTCAGGCAGTCTGGTCTGGAAAGCAGCAGGAGCCAGAACAAATTCTGTTCCCCATGGCCTTCCAGCTGTTGCTTACAAGAGAATATGAGATGAGCAGAGACTTCTTGCCTGGAGGCACAATGCCCCAGCTAGACTGGGTTAAAAATGTATTACAGGCATATGTAGTGATAGGCACTGTGACACACACCTGTACACTAACAACCTGCCCATAAAGTCTGATGTAGTAATGGCAGCAAGTATGATGAGTTAAATGACAGGCTGGGCTCCTTCCCATTAGTGTGTCAGCCAGCATGGGCTTTTAATGGACGAGGCATGTCAAACATTCCATACGCACTGCCATCATACCTTTATACTCCAACTCTGTCAAAGGCAAGCCAAACTTGGACACAGACAGAATCTACATTTAAATATCACTGGATTAATTGAAGAAGCACTTAAGGAGATATGAAGGAAGTTGATAATTAAGGGGTTTCTTTCAATTTTTCTTTCAGTAAATACATAGGGGCAGAGAACTTCAGTAAGAACGTTAAGGAAAAATGTTCATCTTCTCTTAGTTAGCCCATGGAAGTTCGTGCACCATGCTGCTCCCAACCCAGGAACTCTGTCACGGACCAGCATAATTTTGCATTTTCCTAATAGTTTAAAATGTATCTTTAAGAAGACTCTCTGCCTGTCTAGGACTTCATTATTGTCCTAGTTTGACCAGCCCAGGGAAGTGAGCTGGCTGGTTTTGAGATTGACATTTTATTGGACCAATGGGAAAGCAGTTTCTAGTTCTTATTCCCTCTGGAAGCAGCCCGGGCAGGTCTCTTTCCTCCCGGCTGTCACAGCACACACCTCTGCCCTCTCTGCCCTGGGCTGAGTGGGGGGAGGCGGTGGCGGGCCGGGTGCGGGCTGGGCCCGCTCGGCCCGGCTGGGATTCTCCACTCCTGGAGGGGCGGGAGCGGCTGCCGAGCCCTCCCTGAGGAACCCACCGGGCCCGGCCGGGAGGAGCAAAGGAGCCGGCAGAGCCTGCACAGCTTTTGTTCCAGTCGAACACCAAACCACGCTGGCCTGAGGCTGTGTCGGCATCGGGAGCGGCTGAGCATGGGGACAGCACCTGGATGGGCACCAAAGGAGCTGAGCATGGGGACAGCACCTGCACGGGCACCAAAGGAGCTGAGCATGGGGACAGCACCTGCACGGGCACCAAAGGAGCTGAGCATGGGGACAGCACCTGGATAGGCACCAAAGGAGCTGAGCATGGGGACAGCACCTGGATAGGCACCAAAGGAGCTGAGCATGGGGACAGCACCTGGATGGGCACCAAAGGAGCTGAGCATGGGGACAGCACCTGGATGGGCACCAAAGGAGCTGAGCATGGGGACAGCACCTGGATGGGCACCAAAGGAGCTGAGCATGGGGACAGCACCTGGATGGGCACCAAAGGAGCTGAGCATGGGGACAGCACCTGGATGGGCACCAAAGGAACTGAGCATGGGCACCAGCACCTGTATGGGCACCAAAGGAGCTGAGCATGGGGACTGGCGCTGGTGGCCCCTGTGGTTTGTGCTGGAGGCAGCCTTGAAGCCAAGAGCAGCCCTGACCCTCATTCCAGACTGAGAGCAGCTGGCACAGCTCACATGAAGTCGGCAGAAGAGCACGTGACCAGCAGAAAGAAGCAGAGGGAGAGCTTGTTTCTAATACAGGACATGGACTAAATTGACTTTTTTTTTCAGCGTTACAAGACTTTGTACTCAAAGAACACTAACTCTCTTGGTCTAAGAAGGAAAAAAGGAGGTGAAACTTTGTAAGAACAACCACATGAAATTGAAGTCGGTAAGAAAAGAGTTAGATTTTAGATTGAAGGGATTTTGAAAAGTTTCTGTTAAGCTTAGGCTGTAAAATTCTTTTGTGAGGCTATGGTAAAGATATACTTGATATATCAGACTTTGGGTTTTCCCCAGTAAGTTCATGGAATGCTTTGGGGGTTGGTAGCGTTCTAGCCACAATCATGAGCAGAGGCACCAGTGTTAGAAGTTTGATGAGAAACCTCGGCCCCGAGGATAAAAGGGGAAGACCTCTGTTCCAGAGATGGGTGAAAGGATGCTAGAACGGCTCATCCTTAAAATAGCACCCCAATAAGCTGATATGGACTGAAAGCACAGTTCTGAGGAAAAACTGTGAAAGATAGGAAAGACTTCACAAAGGCAGATCTTGGACAGCTGTGATTTGTGAGAACTGAAGCCACAAGAGTTCTTTTCTTGTGGGGAGTTTTTCATAGCATTAGCAAAGAATTCTTTTCTCTCTAAATGAACTAAAGAATGACTATTTGTAGAGGTGAAAAACCGACTGAGATTTCTGAGTGTTGTTTTCGTTACATTGTTGGTTAAGAGAAAAGAAGGTGTGGGGAGGAAGAGTGTTTTGAACGTTCCATCCTCATTCTTGTTGTTTTTCTTTTAGTGTTAGTTAATAAAATGTTATTATTTTAAGCTTAAGCCTGCTTTGCTCTTGACTGGAAACCTGAGAATTGGCAAAATCAAGCCAGAACAGAAATTGGTGTTTCCGCCTGGTTTTGAATTGAAACCATGACAATTATGATCTAAAAAGAGACTGGCAATAATGGAAAAACTTTATTTTCTTTATTCACGTTCCCGAAAGTTATTTTTAATTTCAGCTTTTATTTCTCTAGTTCTAATGAAGATTCTGTTTTTCTTTAATTAGAAAAATATGGGAGAGACAAACAATCCATCACTGCAGCTAATAGATCCACTTACCTGTGCAGAATAGGTAAAAATTCCTACAAATTTTCTACTGTGAAACACTGCAATGATTTTTCATATATGCAAAGATCTGCAAATCAGTGGGTCAGGGAACAGAACGGGATGAAACATGGGAGATGGGGATCATGATGACACAGGAAAAAAGAACCACCTTCATCTGTAATCTGCTAACGAGTTGTCAGTAAATTAGTCCCTGATCACTGAGATAATGGTTTCTAAATGGTGTGGGAATTTATTGTGCTGCACTTTGCGCTCTTGCTTTATTCCTCAAAGACCTCCTCGATGGTCGATACTTTAGTCCTGCAGTTACTTTTTCCTGTAACTGCAGTTCTGGGGTGACTAAAAGCTCAGGTAAGCTTAACAAAAGGCACTGAACTCTTACCTTAAGTCTGCATTATGATTAATTTAATTGCTCACAACTTGCTCTATTTCCTTAGGAAGAGAACACGATTCCATTTTACCAAAAAGCAGATAGATAAAGTCTTCTACACTTTATCTAAAAATTTAGGGCAGTATAAAGGGAAAAAACTATCAGGCTATGGAAGGAAAGTTTGCCTTCTGAGGAAAGAAGTTTCAATGATTTCCAACTGGCAATTTTTCCAAATTCACAGATTCCCTCTGTTACCTATTCAAATACTTGAATAGAGAGACAAATACATACAAATTCTAAAGGGGAAAAAAAAGATAATGAGAGAGGTAAAAAAAGAGAAGACTGCGTAAGGAAAAAAAGAAAAAAGAAGAAAGAAAAAACAGGCAAAATAAGAAATTAAAAAAAAAAAAAGGATAAAATGTCATCCATGGATAAGCTGCTCAGCAGGGAATTTGAGAACCGGCACTGCCAGCACAGGGAGAAAGCACATCAATGAAGGGCATGGCTCAAAATGGCCTGACGTGTATTGTTTTCTCTCTCCTTCCCAAGGACTCTGCATCAGGACAGGTGTCATTCAGAGGATGCTCATTCAGCTCCTTCTTGTCACTGCTCACTGCCAGTGACCTGCCAGGCAGGTGTCACTGCTGTCAGGCACAGTCGTGCTCCCCTCCCTCTGCCTGAGCTTGCTCAGCAGCAGCTGCTCTGGTTGGGATTTACGAGACACAGATCCTCTTCACAGTCATTTTAAGAAGCCTGCAGGTACTGCCACATTATTGCTTCCTGACCTACTTTTAGCCTAGGACTTCCTTCTTCTCTTGACAGCTGCCTAGACAATGCAATCCTGAAACAGGAATGGGGTTTGTTTCTAGACATAGTCCCAGCACTATAATAGCTACTGATTCGAGTTTCCTTTGTCGCCACCCATGATGGGTACATCTGTCCATAGGCTGTAAACTCATGTTTGATGACACTGTTGTTCACTTGATAATTACTCAGTATGACATGGGAGTTCACAGCTCTATGTGACTTCCCTGTTTGCACTGAGGATTTGTCTTTCCAGCAAGACTTCTCTGCCTTCAGGGGAATACAGGTCAACACCATCTGCTTGCAGATGTTTTTATATGAAAACTTAGAATTTTGAATACATGGACACAAGTGATGCATTATACCTGGAAACAACAGGTAACAACAGGGGATTTTAGGTGCCCAGATTGAGAGGTCTTTGAAATTCAAATCTTTTGTGCTACAATTGTTTGGCTTAGCAGCTAAGAACTGGAAAATTAATCATGGCACAGGTTACTGGACCCAGCCACATAATTTACCAGACTACACCTGAAGCTTGAGCCTGGGGCCTAAGCATCCAGAGAGATGTAAGTGCAAAATGTTCAGTAAATCAAGTAGGAGTATATACTTGAGATAAAAACTTAATTGCCACAAAACTTCCCAATGTGTAGTTCACAACACAGAGAAAAATTACAGAGTTAAAAACTTTATATTCTAGTGAACAAAAAAAACCTCAAAACACATTCAAGTGACCGTTTCCTTGAGTCTTATTCAATGAGAACTTTTCTTTTTTGTTTTCCAAAGGAGGTCCCCAGTGATTTTATAACAGAGTCAAAACTCTGGGGCTGAATGGAAAAAAAAAATCTGGTAATTTAAGATGTTTGGCTGAGCTATTCCAGATTTACCCTGGTTTAATCAGCAGCAGAATTTAGCCCTTCTTAAGAAAACGTAAGAAAACTTGCACATTGCAACACGTAAGAAAATAACAGAAATTACAGCATGTCTAACCCCATGTAGTCTATGAATACTGGAGTTTTCAAATAGGTCATATGATCTCATGTCAAGCAAAATATCTGATGAGAAAAAAGTAGGAGACAAAGCAAGGAATTTAAATTGTGTTTGATTCTGATTTTACTGATGCTGCTGTAAATATATGCCAGCCAAAAATCTGACATGTATGACATAATACAGGAGAGTGTCCTGGAAAAACCTACATGTAACTTCAATAAAAAGTTAACTGGAGTATATGCCAATCTGCACTTAGGAAAATGCTTTCACTGCAGAATATTTCAAGTTCCAAATACCCAGGGTACTGTAAAATAAAAATATTAATTTTTTTTGCTTAGCCTTAGAAACATTTCCTAAATATTTACCTGTGTGATAATCTGTGTAATTTTGTCTTTGCTTTATAAGAAAAAATTATAATAACACTTACTGACTGGATGTATAACAAAGAAAAGACAACAATTACCCAGAAATCCCTAACGGGGAGCATAGGCTTTTTTAAAAGTATTTATTTCATGACAACATAAATTGGGAGTACATAAAAAACTTTACCTATATATGCTTCAAAAATTAAACTACTAATACATCAATTACAAATATAATTCACCTGAACTGTGAACAGTGTCTAAAGAATTTGCATTAGTTCATCTGTTGAAAGTGGCAGCGTTGACATTGTTATTTCATGATTTCACAAATTTGTCCACGATTTATCCACTAAGACTTAAAAGCAAAGCAAGAGACTCCTGCAAAAGGTAGCTTATTAAACACTGTGGTGGTTTGAGAAGCATTGCAGGTGCAAAGTGGTAAGACTAGCAAAAAAATTGGTAAAAAACTAGCCTGTTTAAGAAACACTTGAAAAAATCCTGCCCCTATAGTCATCACTGTCTCAAGTACAACTGTGGTTTCTCTTCCTGCTACTCATTTCAACTAGATATACAGTAGGTACTTTTGACTCCAAATTCACATCTTCCCTCCTATCCCTCACATCCATTCCATTCCTGTGAGTACTTCATGAAAGTTAGTCTCCAAAATAGCTGTTGCAGTCTAGCCCCAGCCAATGGTTCAGCCCCACACAGCCACTCACTCACTCCTCCCAGTGATATGGGGGAGAGAATCAGAAGGAGGAAAGTGAGAAAACTCATGGGTTGAAATAAAGACAGTTTAATAACCAAAGCAAAAGCTGCACCTGCAAGCAAAGCAGCACAAGGAATTCATACACTGCTTCCCATGGGCAGGCAGGTGTTCCGCCATCCCCAGGAAAGCAGTGCTCCACAACACACATAGAGATGACTTAGGAAGACAAACACCATCAATCCACATGTCCTCCCTTCCTTCTTCTTCCCCCAAATTTTTAAGCTGAGCATGACAACAAATGGTCTGCAATACCCCTGTGGTCAGCTGGAGTCAGCTGTCCTAGATGTGTCTCCTTCAAAGACCTTGTATACCACCAGCCTCCTCGCTGGTGGGCTGGGGTGAGGAACAGAAAAGGCTTTGGCTCTGTGTGGGCACTGCTCAGCAACAACAAAAACATCTCTATTATCAGCACTGTTTTCAGCACAAATCCAAAACACAGCCTCATAACAGCTACTGTGAAGAAAATTAACTTGACCCCAGCCAAAACCAGCACTCCTGCTGATTCCTAATACCAGTGGGTTCATTCCAGCATTTCTCAGCATTCAGTAGGCCAAAGAAAAGTGTGTGATTACTTATTCCGAGCACACAATTTTAGCAAGCTTCTGTGTCAATCTCTGCTTTTGGTAGCAGTAATATAAGTCAGAATAGTTCCAAGTAACCTAGTAAATGCATGGAACTATTACAAACTTGCACTACATTACCTCAGAGTAGGAGCTGAGGCAGCAAATAGCTAAAAACATACTTTGCTACAATAATACTCAGATTCATACTATTGGTAATAGCCAAAGAGAGCTGTTCTGTTAAACCAGTGCCAATCTGGTGTGCAAAATATCAGCAGAAAAAAATTATATTAATAAAATGTTTTTACTATAACTGCTTAGCATTACTACTGTTTCCCCTTCTTGTGTCTTAAGTTGCCCAGGAGCAATGCTACTGGGAAAAAAAAAAAAAAAAAAAAAAGTCCAAAGATAGGATTCTGTCTAGATCTGGATTCATTCCAGCAGAAAGCACTACATGCCAGTCCAGACAAAAAAGCACTAGCACCACCGTTAAGCTTTGTGATAATGAAGGTTAACACATCTATGGATCAGTCAATGGAATACATGATGTATATCAGGAAAAGCAATAGCCACTCATGAATAGTGGTAATTGGGATACAGCACTTTGAGAGCAAATCACACAGCACAGGAGAGGTATGGCTTTCATGTGAGTAATTTATTCTTTTATCACTTTAAATTTTACCAGGCATTTATTTACAAAGAAACTTTCTGCGGACAGAATTTACATCAGCAACTGCACAATTTTAGTCATTACTAGGGTATGACTAACATCCTCCCCATGTTGCTTGACAGTGCCAGTTTTGATCAAACAGAGTTATTCTTTTGCCAATTATTTTTTTTTTTTACTTAGTTTTAAGTGTAAACAGAATTTGTACACATGCTTTTGCTGCAATTAAGATTTCTATTTTATGGAACCAGTTAACAGAAACAGTAAAGTTTCATCTGTTAAAAGCATTTGTTTATTGAAATCAGGATTTAGTTTTAGATTCAATGGAGGCTTTAGGCATTTCATTGTTACCGCAATGCCTCTTTACTAAGGTGGCACCCCTGAGAAGAATTCAAATTACCTGTTTGGCCACTCAGTACAGTGCATGGAGTAGCTCACCTCAGACTGGTAACCCAAAACACAGAGCCTGTCTGCAAAAGCTTTCCAAAGAAAACTTGCCCAATTGTAGCAACTCATACCGAATCTATGCTGAATTACTGACCTGAGAGGTGGGGCCTGGAATCTAGTCAGAACTCAATGTACAGGAGCCTATGTGTGCTTTTGGAGGATCTGTGCAAAGCTCACCCCTGAGAAAGAGCTGCAGGAGGTGGTCCTAATGCACTTCTCCTGAACAGCCGAGATTTGAGAATACACGTGCACACACACGCACACACACACCCACCCACACACCCACCCACACACCCACACAAGTGCAAGGCTCCAGGTCAGTCCTTACTCAGCTTAGGGGAATTCAAGCCTAAATTCTCCAGCAGATGACCTTGAAAATGGGAGTAGTCTAGGGAGTAAAAATTACCCCATGAAAAATTAGGGCAACTATCTCCTGCGTGTCCCATTAAAATGGGAGGACTGTAAGATTCAGGGGGAAGAAAGACAGCTGGGCACACTATGTCTCTCTAGCTAGTCTCAGATCACTCAGTGAGGATGACTATCTTGATGATTTGTGAGACTTTTAGCCAATTAAAATACAATGCAAAATGCATAAATATTTAGAGACTAGCTCCAAGAGTTCCTTTAGTCCACTGACAACAAGAGCGTGGGAGATGTGGACTGAATGCTTGCAGGCTAAGAAAGCACACACAGATCTCCATGTTCCTATGCAAATATGGTAGACTTCAGGCTACTCTAGATAAAATGGCTGTTTTAAAAGCAAAACATATTCAAACATATCCCGAGGGTGGCCTGGCCCTTTGGTTTGTACCTAAATTAAACCCTATCAGTGGTTTCTGGATATCCCACTTGGTAGGTAGGTGTGGAACTCCTCTGAGCAGTTCCATATGGGTGGAAGGAACTGCTCAGCAGTTCCCCATGTCAAAAAAAACCAGTTGTTGCTAGGCTTAAGTAAAACTGTAGCATTCTGGATGACAATTTCAGTCTTTAAATGCCTGAATTCTAAATTCTGGTTTCAGTACCCATGTTTGGGGGGGAGGGCGGGTTTCTTCATGAAGATACAATTGGGGGAGGAAACAACCCTCAGCAAACCTGCCTCAGGCCTACCAGGGAGGAAACAGAGGCCACAGAGTAGGAAATCTGGCTAGAGACATGCCTCTGCTGTTAATCATCAGGCTGTGACTATGCAGTGTACAAAGGAAACAGGTTTGATAGCTACTAATGAAGCCCAGACTCTCCCCACAGACACCGTGTAAACAGTGAAAGCAGTTAAGCACTTGATTCGACTTTTTTTAAAATAGGAGCTAGCAAAAACACAAACCACTGTAGGTTTGTAGAACACTTATCACTGTAGAACTTACTTCCAAATGTACTTTTTCTTAGTGTACAGCAATAAATATTGGAAGAAAGAAAATTGTGCATTCTACCCCAAAAGTTTGTGGACTATTGTCATATCTTAAATCACAGAAACTTCCCCAAACTCATTTTCGTGCATTAGCAGAATGGAAGTGCTAAATTAATGCTTAATTAACAGGAATGCAAAACCTGGCTTGATACCACACTATGCTGTAGTTTAAGAACTACACTATGTAAGTCTTTGAATTATGAAATTGCGTTATATTGCAAGATAAAACAGGTGTTTCCTTGCATGCACTCCTGGTGATGCTACTATTTCAAAATCTGGCCTAGGACTTATGCCTCTAGTTTAAGTATGCACCTAAGTGTTGCACTACCCAGCTTGAAATACTTTCTACAGTTAACATAAAAATTATGCTTGAAGGAAACATGTAATTTTTCTTTCCTGCTCAAGCTACAATGCTGTAATTTAATTTAGAGTCGGTATTTCCAAGGATTCTCATCTGAGAATTAAATCAAATATTCTGTGAAGGATGTTAAATCCCACTGCACCAACCTGTACTGAGGCTAAGATAAATGTTACACTCTGCAGACCTACAGCTCCAGCCTGGCTGATGCTTTAATTAGCTCACTAAGGAACAGGGTCACTTAGCTTACAACTTCTAGGACTGGACCACTGTTTTCTATAGGTTAACTATCCAGATCAGCTGCATTAAAACCCTGTGCAACAACAATGAGAAGAGAAAAAACTCCAAACATTAAAGTGAAGGAAAGAAGTATCTATGAAGTTCTCTATTCTCTTTTGTATAGATGGTGTCTCATAGGACAGAGCCTGCTGCCTTCCTTTGGAACTAGCAATTATGTGTAAGAATGCTAAAGTCCTATTTAACAAAAACATCTTAATAAAACATAAAAAGATCTGCTTTTTTGATGCAAAGTCCCTATGTCTTTCCAAAATATGAATCTATAGAGCTTTGAGTATAAACAATTGACTTCCAAAGTCCATATGAGTTCCATGCTGAATATACAGCAATGTACCAACAAAAAACACAGGTTCTTTTTTCAGAAAATGTTTCTCAGTGATTTACCATAAAGCTAAAATATTTGCCTTGCCTATTGATTTCTTAAAATATAAAATGTATAAAATAAATGCATGTGCCCTTTTCAATATAGTCTGTCTGTATAGACATTTTGCATTTTCCAGTTCTGAGTAACATGACAAAAAGTGTGCTCCAACTTTCCACAGGCGGGAAGAAGTTTTGTATGGTTTTGCCTCATTTGGATGCTGCCCCACAAACAGCACTCTTGGGCAGTTTAGAACCACAGTGACAGTGTACGCCATCAGCATGTACTGCAATTAACAAGGACTTATTGATTACAGCAATCATTAGTTCAAAATAAATAAAGCAGTCTTTCAATCAAAAGACAGGGAAGTAACATCATGCTAGTGCACAATATAATCAACATCTGTAGCACATTCTTATTTTCCATGTCCCCTTTTGATGGTCCTGAAATAAGTGGGAAAGGCCTTTCGCCACAAGTTGTTTAGGTTAACCTTCCTTGACCTGCAGCTAATTAAACAGCATATGAAGTACAAAGTTCTTCCCCCAGCTCTAGTGGAATACATAGTCAACTGGTCTCAGTCTGAACAGCTTCAGTTCATTTTAAATTTAAAATCTCTGATCAAAAAAGGTAATAAAACAGTATCTTCTCATACAGAAACCTTTGCCTTTTGCAAATAAAGAACATACCAGCATTTTGTCTTTAACATAAAATGACACATTTTAAAAAGGTAACTTGACTTTTTTCTTTTTTTTTTCTTTGCATTCCAAGTAAAACATGTGGCACACATTTGTGTTACTTAAAGCATTAACTTGGATATCTGTTAAATCATCTGTGGTTGAATTCCTGGGTCTAATTTAATAATGCCTAGCTTCCTTAAACCATCTATTGCACCAGAAATGAAAGGCTGTGATGGAGATGTTCTTCCCATACATTTTAAACACAGGAAATAATTGGTTTAATATGAAAACAAATGCAGCTAAACTACGTTGCTAGCAATGTCTATCCCTCAGTATCATCCCAGAGGGGGAAAAAACTATAAATGACAGAAAAGGCTCCATCCCAGGTTTCAACTACGTGTAAACACACAACACTAACCTCCTATTATGACACTGCTGTCAAGAATATTTTAGAAATCCAGATGTAAAAACATTTTTTCTCAGATTGGGGATTGGCACAAACATAATTCAGAGATTATCATTTATAGCAGCTTTTACTTTTGCGTGCTTGCATTTCACACAAAGCACAGCAAACATGAGAAGAATTACAACTGATTTAAAACCAGCTCAACATCTTGAGAGCAGAGAGGAGGAATGGGAAAGTCCCTTTTCTCTATAGACACAACAGAGAGTGTCCCCTCTGTAGGTGGGAGTTTGTGGATCTGCAACCCAACTCCCCTCTCAGGAAGCCAGAGCCAGGCTGGCCACCTTACAGTGGGAGGGAGCCCTCCTGGTCCCCTGTTTTGTCCAGCCTCTCAGGCAGGGTAAGCACGAAGGGTAGAAGAACACCCTTTGCATCCAAGGGTGCTTTAAGGAGCTCCCCATCAAAAGTGCCCTTGAGCCCACCATCTGCTTCCACCTCACCATCCTGGGCTAGGCTGAAGCGCAGGGTGCCGGTCCGGTTGACGCAGTAGATGGTGTTGCCCAAGGGCGCACAGCGGAAGGGCTGGATGGGGCCACCGCTGGGCCGCAGGCTGGCACACTGGCTCCAGCACTTGGCCACTGTGTTGTACCGGAAAACTTCAACACCACCGCTCGTCCCGCCGCTGGGGCCCTGCTCCCCACCACGGCCGCTGCTCACATCAAAGCGGTAGATGAAGCTCTTGAAGGCCACCATGTCAGCAGAGCGCCGGCGGCTGCTGTTGTACGGGCACTCCTGCCACTCGTCACGCTTGGGGTCATATTTGAGCAGTCGGTAGAAGAGGGAGCCTCCTGACACATAGATCTCCCCGTTGCAAGTGGTGGCCTCGTGAGCCACAGCGAAGGCACCCTTGGGCAGAGGTGCCACAGGGCTCCAGCGGTCGGCCCCGGGTCATACCTTTCCACGGTGAAGAGGCACTCGCCCCCCACAGCATAGAGGTAGCCATCCAGGGCGAGCAGCTTGAGCTGCGAGCGGGGCTGAGCCAGCGGCCGCACCTGGCTCCAGGTGTCGGTCAGGGGTTGTAGCAGAAGACCTTGTCGGAAAGGCGGGCCCGGGGTTCGCTGCCCACCGGCCCTGTCACAATGCCTCCTGCTAGGAAGAGGTAGTTGTGGAGGACACACATGGCGCAGCCCTTGGCATTGGCCTCCTCGGGCAGGCGCGTCAGCACCCTCCACTCGCCGCTGGCCTCCTGGTAGCAGTGAATGAGGGAGCCACTCTCCTCCAGCGACACCACAGAGGAGGGACTCTGCGGCCGGCTGCTCTCACGGCTCTGTGGCCGGCTGCCACCACCCGGCCGCTCGAAGGCGTCGCTGACCTCGGCCACCAGCAAGCAGGGCCGGCCGGCATCCATGCGCTGCTGCAGGATGAGGTCCCGCTCAGCGCCACTGAGGCGGCCGTAAACGCTGGGCTCCCGCAGCACCTCCAGGTAATGGTCGCTCATGAAGCGATAGGCAGCCTCCCGCAGCTCCGCCAGCCGCTGCTTCTTGGCCAGGCAGAGGAGCTGGTAGCAGTTGCCGAGGCAGAGCTGGGCGCGCATGGCCTCGGCGGCACAGTGCAGGGCACAGGGCATCTGGAGGACGCGGGCGCCGCTCACCACCTCAGCCAGGTTGTCGTGCCGCACCTCGCCCATGCGGGCCGTGTACACGTAGTCGATGAGCAGCCGCAGCGCCCCGTAGCTCACTCCCTTCACCCGCAGGACGTCCCGTGAGGCGCGGGCACGAAAATAGTCACTCTTGGCCGCCAGCACCGACTTGTGCACCCGAATGCGGCGGCCCGACACCTCGATCACCAGGTCGGGCTCCTCCGGCGGCCGGTCCCGCGGCCCCACCACCTCCTCATCCTCCTCCTCCGGCTGGCAGGCGGCGTTGTTGATCTCCCACTGGCTCTGCACCACCCGGCCGCCGGCCGCGGGCGGCTGCGGCTCGGCAGCGGCGGCGCTGAAGCAGAGGGAGGAGCTGAAGCCGCAGGGGGCGGCCGGCGTGGGCGGCGGCGGCGGCGGGGGAGCGCCGTTCGCGGCCCCGCTCTCCTCCTCCTCCGGGCCTGCGCCGCTGCCCTCCATGGTGCCGCGCTACCTGCGCCGGCGCCGCGCCTGGTCCGTGCGGAGCGCTGCCGGCCGCCGCGGCGCGGCCATCACCTAGGGGACAGACCCAACAGCGCTCAGCATCGCGCCTTCCTCCGCTGCCCCGCGGCTGCTTCCCCCCCGCCTCTCGGGATTAGTATTCGGGGCCGCCGCTCTCGCAGGCGGGGCCCTCTCTGGTTTCCGGGGCTAAACCGCCGCTACTCCTTTCCCTGGGGGATCCACTCCGCCGCTAACTGCGCTAGCTCTGCCCCCGAAAACCTGAGCTTTTTTGGTGGGACGGGGCATCGTCCCGCTGAGCACCTCAACAGCCTGGAAAGCAATTCTGGTTTTCTCGTTGCTCTGCAGAAATTTTAAGCAGTCTGCAGGCACTGCAATCCTTTCCATGACAGCTGGTCCCTACACTGTGCTGGGCGATGAGCAAAAGTCTCCTTTAACGGCAGATACTTAGGAGTACTATTATAATGTGTTCACCTTGTGCAACTATTTCAGTGGAAGGCTGAAGCTGCAGTCTATTCTGGAAGGCGATTCCCCACTAACCAAGTCTGAGTTCACATGACCTTCGGGAAGTTTTCTTCATATCGGTGCTCCTCATATGCATTCCCCCTGTTTAAAACAAAGTATAAAAAGATGACTGTTTTTAAAATCGATATATTCTCTGTTTAGTCAGAAGTTTGGGAACATTAAAGTTATGTCCCCTTTAATAATATATCTAGAGTACCTTAAAGACACCATAAGTATGCTAACAATCCTAAGTGTTTATGAAACACCTGAAAGTATTTTTTCTGTACTTGGAACAAGAGCAATCTCACATTTGTGTAGCAGCATATGTAGCTGTAAAGCATTAGCAAGGTGTTAATCAGACTTCATAGAGTTTGCTTCATGTCTTTATTCAAAGATTTATAGCTTAATAAAAAGTAATAAAATAAAAAATAAATATTTATAAAATTAATAAAAAGTAAAAGGAAGGAAAAAAAAATCACAATAGATAACTGGAACATGAAGTCTCTTGTGGGAAAAGGCAGGATACAGGGAGGGCAGAGCTGTAATTAGGTTAGTCCCTGTCAGCACAATCACCATCCAGCTGTACCTTCATTTCACAAATGCAGTTTTTAGAATTTAATGAAGAGCCATTTCTTTGCCTCATGTTTGTTTATGAATTTACCAGACTTAGAAGCAAGCATCGAAACTTAAACCAAGTTTTGATGAGTGACACATAAAAATTGCCTAAATGTACTTATTATAATTTAATAAGTATCTGCAGTCCTGACACTATTTTTATGGAGGTTATTAATTTCCATTAAAATCCCCTTTGTCAGTTTTTTCACAGTCCTCAAGGAACACTCATTTCTATGTAAAATATGCATTGTGGCTTCCTTTCAGCAGACTTGATTCATTTACCCTGTTGAATTAGCATTATGGAGATCTAACTTTTTAATATTTTTTTTTACTGAAAGCATAATTGGCAAGTGACATCATCCAGAACCTCCTGACACAGACAGGGAATCTAGAAGCCCATACTTGCAATGCAAACCTTACTTAAATGATATCAGTCTTCCTTCATGGCTTTTTATTTTGTGCACTTTTCCCAGTAAAAGGTTTTCTACTACATTTAATCACATTCAGTTAGACTCAATCAATGCTTAGGTTTCATTTCTGGTTACTGGGCACTTTCAGACCATAAGAACAGCATTTTAAAACTTACTAGAATGAGTAGATTTCATCGACTTTGTATTCCTCATCTGAGTATTTAAAAATCTGGCACTAAGGAAATTATGACTGTATGACTTTGGCTGGATTAGTGGAAGACTTCCTGCCGTCCAAACCCAAACTCTGTAGGTCAAGTTTTACTGATTTTTCTGTGGTTTTAACTAGACAAGAAGAAATGCAATGATCTGTGTGCACACTCAGTGTGTCTCAGAAGATGTACTGACCCATTATTAACTTAAACTGGGCAGCATCCCTGTTGATGTGATTATTTTTCATTGAGTCTTACCAGTACACAGAGCAACTACTTTAACTGACAATATTCTTCCCCTTCCTGACACACCTCACTTCTGACACCTCTTCTAACTTTTACTTATGAACTCTCCCTACAAGAAGGATTGAGCAGCTTCAGTTAGTTTCAAGCTCTTGGTCTGTGGCTTGATTTTTCAAGTGAAACTATAAAGAAAGAATGAAAGAGAATGCTATCAAAAATTAGAAGTATGGGTGATTAAATGTGAGAAGTCAAAAACAGTAATATCTATGTACCTATATATATATATATAATACCAGTAATATTTCTCTATGGTGAAATGTATTTCTTGCATTGTGCCTCAAAGTAAAAAAAAAGGGGGGAGATCCTCTCAGGCACAGTAATCAGCTTTTCCCATATGCAAATATCTGCTTGGTTTAGAAGTTTGATTTGACACATTTGAAATGTTATTGAGAAAGAAGCTTGTAAAAAACACCTGTGTTACCCCACAAAAATTCTCCTGAGGAATCACAAGGAGAAGGAAGGACTGATGGCATTGCTTGCTAATGGCAAGCATCAGAATTCTGAAGAAAATTATCCTCTGGTATATCCAAAGCTAATTACCAAGAATATGCTACATTTCATGCTGAGCATGAGAAGGACTTAAATCAAAGTACCACAAGCAGTTAAGGCAACAAGGAACTATATGGGGAAGCTGAAGACTTAGAAAAGCTGAAAGAGGGTTTGGAGAATTTTGTCAATTACAGCAATGACCACTCCAGCAATCTCAGCACCTCTGTTTAGTTGAAAACCAAATACAAGAATTACACAAAGATGAAGCTGAAAAAACAACTCAGAGAAGTTGTGGAACCTTTCCATTATTGAGCAACACGACTGATCTGAGTTAAAAGGTCATGGATTTAGTATGGAACAGGAAGATGCTGAAGGGGCCTGATGGAAATACAATACTGAACTCCTCCAATCTTTTCTTATCTACAGTGATCAAAGAGTTGTACTGCTGTTCTGGCAACACAGAATATTCAAAAAGTACAGAATTGCAGAAGATACTTGATAGGTGTGATGATTCAGAAGAATTTGACCACCCAACTATCTCATCTGCCTTAAAATAAAACTTGGTTTTATTTTTTCAAAACTCACAAACAGGATAGGTATTGCAAAAGGAAGCAAGCTGTTTAGAGTACATGGTACCTATGGACTGAGGTCACCTTTTATACTGGGGACTTTTAAATCAGAAGCTGAATTACTTGGTCTGAAAATGTTTTCATTATCATGGGTTTGGTCTAGGCATGATGTAATGTTTATGGACAGAGGAGCTGCCAACAAACATGAACTGTATTTACAGACTTAGCAATGACACACAATATCCTGAATGTGTGCCCCAATCTCAAAAGCTGTGAGATATTGCTTAAATAACAGCATAGATAAGAAGGCACAGTTTTTCTGACACAGAAACTGTAATGAAGATCTGCAGGTAAAGTTTCCTGGCATTGCATTCATTTGGCAGTCCTTCTGATAAAATCCAGTTAAACACTTGTATTGAATTGTTCTCTCCTTGTTTTTTTTGTGCAGTGCCAATAGCCTTTGATCCAAACCACCTCCTCTAGCAAGACCCACTTTCTCCAGGGAATATGTGCATGTGGGAGGAATTTGGTTACTTCTCTCCAGTTCACAAATGGATACGGCTCTGACTCAGTCCCACAGAAAATGAAAGCAGTGCTTTCCCTACCAAAAGCAACTCTAATTTACATAAGCAGGCTATTCTCCCCAGGAGACTTACCAGTTCAGAAATGACAGAATGCCCTTCTGCTCCACTTTAGTCCAGAAAAAAAGATTTTATAAAAACTTGGACTTCTGAATTTTTACTTCAGTAGAGAAGTCCCTTAGGATAGGGGTGTTATCTGATTGAGATGATTAAGGTGTCCAAAGAGGCAGGATCATCAAAAGAGAAAAAAACATCCCTTATTATTAGTTTAAAAACTAAACAATGACTTAAAAGTAGAACTGACCAGGGTGAAGTGCAAGCAGAGTCAAGTGTAGAGTGTTTTGCACACTTATAAAAATAGCCTGCAACACTCCTGGTCACTGTGCAGATCTGTGATATTTAGAGGAAAAAAATGTTCTCTTTGTAGATGGGGAAAACATCTGGAGCATAAAGATGCCATTTCTCTGAAAGGGTCTGCACTGCTTGGATCCTATTACAGATTTAAACTCTAAATCTTAACCACTTGATTAACTTCCTGTTTGTAAGAAAAAAGTACAGTTGTCTTTAAATGTGCCACCTGAAGAAAAACAGCAGGAAGAATAATTCTTTTTCTCTCTCTTTTTTAAAGTTAGGTATGATACAATCCTAGTGTCTTGCCCTAATTGCTGGATATATGGCTTTTATTGTATTGCCTTCACACTCAAGTGTGGATGCAAATTTTGACCTCTCAAGGTGCTGTAATTTTTTGGCAATATGTAACAGAGGTATGAATTGGTTTTTATCTCGTAACTACAACATTTTCATACAAACACAAAAGAAAAAAAAAATCATTTGAGAATTGCAGCTTATGACTACAGACCACACAAGAAACATGTGGACAGCAGTTCCTCATCAGAAACGCAGAGGAAGAAAAGGCTACATGTGTCCAGGCAGGGAGGAAGAGAGAGAGGAAATAAGTCATAATAAAAATATTATCAAAAGCCTGATTAAATCGATATTATAGCTAACAAATCTAAACTAAAAACATACAAGTTCTAAACAGTCATCATGACCAGAGAAAAGGTTTCCTAACAGTGATACCCATAGAGACAAACATTCTCTAAAAAGGAAACTATCTTTTTGAGTTCCTTCCAATTTAGACTCTTCAGAAATAGTTAGGGAGGAGTAGTGTCTCTCAGGAGTTCTCACAGCAAAAAGGAAGTAACACCCCTACAAAAGCAAAATCCAGCAAAGATTAAGTGCAAGTTCTCGCCAATATCCCTTAGAGTAAAGAAAGTCTAACAAAGAAAAGAACAGTCAGAAACAAGTTTTGAGTGATTTGGGAAAAACTCCAGGGTATCTTTATCACTAATGCACTACAGGTCAAGAGTTAAGTATGGCATGGCAACACCATACTGTATGTAACAAAACTTTTTATGCAGAATTCCTGCTAATTCTACACATGGCCTCACAGCTACACTTCTAGATATGAGAGCATGTGTTCATGTCTGTGATAAACTGAAGTTTAGTTGCATTTATCATATCTAGGCACAGTTAACACTACATTAAATTGACAGCAGTAGCAAACACACCATCATGGTGCTACAGCTGAAAGGATGAATGCAGTCCTTGAATGTGTGTATTGGGAAATATGGAGTGCACACAGGGAAAATGTTACCTTTCCTCTATAACATTAGTAGGTTTGCAATGGAACATGGTGGTTGAATGGATGGAAGCATGTATGTTCAAGGCTTTACATTCTGGAAGTAGCATTTAAAAATCTGTGAAGACAGAGAGGAGGACCAAATTATTTGAGAGACATAAAAAAACCCACTTTAGTGAGAAACTCAGAACAGCACTTTGCAACCAGACAAAGGCCTACTGTCTCCATGCTGCACACCAGCTCCCAAGCAAAAAGGTGATAGTCTAGGCACCCTCTAACAGCCACATGGCTTTGGAGAAAAGGTGGCTTGCACTAGTAGCCTGGAGAACTAGTACAGCAAGCCTTAGTCAGCCTGAGAAATGCAGAGGCGACACTTCTTCAGGGCTTGGTATGTTTGCTCTGTGACTTGATGACTGTGCACAAGTGTAGGCACATGAAAATTCTGCATGCTGAAGGCTTTCTTAGGCTGGTGAAGAAACCCTGAGCAAAACAAGCGTAAGTGTAAACAAAGCAAAATATTTATGCTACTGAGGGAAAAAAAAAAAAAGACTACTAGAACATATTGTGGTTAATTAAAGTTTACCATAATTGATGGGGAGAGTGAAGGATGGGCTCAAGGCAATCCATAGAATAAAACCCAAAAAATGCATTCAGCTTAGAAAATCCTGAGTGAGAAAACTGTCAGGGTATTAATATTCAAAGACAAAGAAGAATCACATGGAGAAATACACATTTTTATCCTGCCACATACTTCTGTCAATACTGGATTATGGTTCATATATAGGAGGCAGGATGCTGGTCTAAGTGGACATTTCATGTGATATGGGAAGATCCTTATTCTGATGTGATGAAAGGGATCTTGAGTATGTGCCTTGCTGGAAGGCACTTAGGAAGCAAGGGTAAATAAAATCTGACAGGAGCAGACTAGATGATCTAGAAATCCTTTCTGACCTTAAATTCTGGAAATTGCCATACACCAAGAGTGACTGAAGTGACTGCTTTGCTGACTTGAAGCAAAACATCAGCTTGTGATGATTAAAAGCCTCATTTAAGCATTAGTATGTAGTGTACTGTAATGTGGTAATGTTGACCGAAGAAATGTTTTCCAGTACTAAACTGTATTGTCAACAAATTGCAAACATATTCAAAGTCTCTAAGAACACTGTGGCAATGTTGGTACTAACAAAGAAGGAGAATATCCACTGAGAAGCCAAGTCAAGCAATCCTGCAAATTAGTTTAGACAGATTTTTGAAAATCAAATAAAGTCAGGCTTGATTTTGCATTCCAGAACAGTGCTTCATCTCCATAAAGGTACTGCACTCTTCTAACACACCTGCTCTGTACTGCCTTTAATACAGAAGATGGGGCAACATTTTTGGAGGAAATTAAATTCCTGCTCTAAGATAAAACTGGATTTTGTTTTTTATATCATTATGGAAAGGACATACAGATTGAAAGACCCACAGTACCAGATATCTGCCAAAATATGTCACCATTGTGCTTGAGAAAGACCAAATGTGAGAGGTAACAAAAGACTTCAAAGGGAAGCAAACAGTCCCATTTTTCTGACACTTATACCTAGGAAAAGAAAGTAAAAGAAAAACTTCTAGAGGAGGCAGTAGCGAAAATACTTTTTTCCCCAGACAAATTCTAGATCTGGTACTTAAGACAAAAAAAGTCCTACTTTGAGAAACTGAACAGTTTCACTAATTCATTGACAAATTAAGTAAGTGATGCTAAGAAAGGCAGAGGTCCTTTAGATACATGGTGAATGCCACTCTTCCCATTTCTGGAGATCATATATGGTTTCTTTGCCCAGATATCTCTTCAAACTTAAGGTTTACAGTCATTTTATCTGCAACTAAAATTTACATTACAGGTAGTTTGACTTCAAGAAAAATTCCAGGTTCCTGCAGATACTGTGTCTACACAGACTTTGGACTGGATTCAAGTATGGAGAGACCCGCCACAGTGCTAAACATGGCAAAGACTGACTTTGAGGGCAGGTTTATCTGGCAGTTGGCAATGCAGCAAAGATGTAAGACCTAAGACAGCCAGATCAGATAGCAGAGCAAAACCCCCAGTGTGACAGCCCTAATCTGAAAGAAGGAAAAGGAATCAGCTTGCACAGACTTCTCTCTGCCATTGCAGAAATGCTGCTGGTACACTTTGCTGTTGGTCCTGTAACTGTGACCTTCTAGGTGACTCACAGGAATTTGACTTCTTTTATTTATTTCATGAAAATCAGTCTGAGGTAAATAGACACAGGGCCATATTCCCACACAGAACTGATCATCTGTGGTGGGATTCACCTCCCAGTCCTCCTGCAAGAGAGACCGATGCTGTGTGACAGATCTGGCACAGCACTGCTGATCTATCTACCTGTAACCAGCTCCTGGAATGGAATCTGGAACATACACACAGGTTCTGCACACATTTGCATGGGTGGGTATAATTAGACGCCAACTGATATGGATCCTCAAAATCAATGCATGAGAGCTACCAAGGACTAGCCAGTAGAAAAATACTAAAGACCGTGGTGATGAAGTGCTTAGCTTGTGCAATCGTGGGGCTTTAGTTCTTGCCTCAGCCCAGAATCCTCTGCAAAATAAACCTAAGTTACTTTAAAAGGTAGCAGTACTGACTCTTGCTGATACTTTGCCTTTCTGTACAATAATTAGAGCTCTCACCAAGCCCCATGGGAAACGTGTCACTACTCCTTCCTTTGCCTCACAAGACTAAAACCCCCAAGTATCAACCAAGTGCCCAAACCATCAAGTTTATGAAAGGGTTACTCTCCTTCAGACTAAAACAGTATTAATTTTCAGAGAAACAATAAAAAATGTTTTTGAGGGTGAGGAAGAAGAATCCTGGGTTCCACTCCCTGCCAAAAGCAAAGTTTCTGTACTTCTTCCCATTGCCTTTAGTGGGTCAGGACTCAGCTATATTGCCTGGAGATCTGAGCCATTTGTGCTAGGGCTGAAAAACACTCCTGCTGATCCATGCTGCAGTCATAGGTACTTTTGTGGCAAGCCTTCACTATCAGGAGTACCTGAAGGCTGTCAGCCCAGATTTCACCAAACAATGGGAATGCTTTTAGCAGCAATGATGCAACTGAGGGCTTAACAAAGTATTAAGTGACTTTATGTAACCATTGGAACTAAACAGGGAAAGAAGAGAAAATTGAGTGTAATGCATGCTGTTTACATTAGTAGAAACTAACACTTGCTGACCATTCTGAGACAGAAATAGAATAGGTTTCTATTAAAATACTCTGTTTTCATGGCCTGACACTTTCTGCCTTGGATGCATAGCATTTTTTACTATAATGTGAATTTCATATGCTGAGCCTGAGTGTTCAGGCAAAGGTTTTCCTGGCACTGATTTCTCTGACTAAGCTGAACTTCTACATCAAGAATTTAGAGCGGACAATCCAGTATTTCCCATTGTAATTTTTTTTCCATTGAACAAGGCAGACAGATGTCTAAATTAAAGGGACAGGAAAGACCGCTTGGTTATCTAATCTTATTCCTGCAAGAACAAGCCAAAGAATTTTACTCCTGTACCAAGCCACTAACTTCTGGATGAATTAGGTCAAAATGTTGCTCTGCTCAGATCATTCATCTCACATCTATTTCACTCCTCTATTTTGGCCAATGGCCTTCATGGAAAAGCAGGTGTCAAAGAGATCACCCTGAATACCTTGAAGAAATGAACATGCTGCTTTTGGCTTTGGAATTCTCTTTCCCTAAAATGATCTTTGCTCTTTCTGAAGAGACATACAGACTGGCAACACAACCATGAAGGGTAATGATGATCACAGGACTGTCCCATCTGCTTTTGGACTTTTTGACACAGAGTATAAGTAAAGACTGTAGTATGTCTGACTAATCTATGATTCAAACTTGTCATTTTCAAGTGCTACAGAATAAAGGGTTGCTAATGCATGCAGTTAAATATGCAGCATGTTCAACAGTCAGTGCTATCCTTGCATTTATTAGTTTGCAATCTGGACAGAGCTGTACAGCCAGGACCTGGAGTAAGAAGCAAGACGTTTACATCAGAATGCAAGAGAGATGTTTGGTTTTATGGTTATGATTTGGGTGGTGTGGGAAGAAGCTTAGATTCAGGAGTCCTGGTTTGTGGTTCTGACCATTTAGAGATTTTGATGTTTCAGTCAAAAGTCTAAACTTTGGTTGCTTCTGACTAGAAAGATTTTAGATACACATCAACAACATCTCCTAAAAGCAGATACTGAGGCTTTTCAGCCACTGTCATGTGAAAAGCTGCCTGATTTTGGGGGTACAATCCAAGTATTTATTTCCTATAAGGCTGCAAAATGTCTTGGCAGAAATAATCCATGTATTGGACTAGCAGATTGCTCCAACTCTCCTGCCTATCTCAAAGGTCTTCTATCACAGAGAGCAAGTGGTACAGACCTCATCCTGAACAAGAAGAAGCAGCACCAGTGAATTTTATCCCATGAATGCATATGAACAGTCTTTGCCTTCATTTTCGTATATCAAAATTTAAAACTTTTTGGGACACATGCTGCTAACTCCAAAGCTCACACTACAATACATTCAAATGACATTTACTTTTACTATTTCCACACTACTGTCGAAAGCAAATTTCAAAACTCAATTATCAATTGTTATTGAAGAAGTGTATTTGTGTACTGCTCACTTCCATGGCTTTGAAGAGAACAAGGCCTGCAACTACAAACTGCCACCTAAGTTTCAACAAAGAATTTTGATAAAGCCAGAGTCTGACATCACTTTAAATCCCAACCCCACTGTAGTCAAGGAAAATTCACATTAACTTCATGAACATCTGGATTTCCTACACTGTTGTACTGGGTTTGCATGGCAAGGTTTTAGCAGCAGGACTGCTGCAGGGGTGGCTTTTGTGAGAAGCTGCCAGAAGCTTCCCCATGTCTGATAGAGCCAGTGCCAGCCAGCTTCAGGACAGACCCTCCACTGGCCAAGGCAGAGCCCATCAGTGATGGTGGTAGTGCCTCTGTGATGACAGAAGAGGAAAAAGTTACTGCACAGGAGCACACTACAGCCAGAGAAGACAGGAGTGAGAATATGAGGAAGAAACAACTCTGCAGGCTCCAAGGGCAGTGCAGAAGGAGAGGGAGGAGGTGCACCCTGCACTGGAGCAGATTTCCCTGCAGCCCATGGTGCAGCCAGTCCATGGTGAGGCAGCTGTGCCCCTACAGCCCATGAAGCCCATGGCGGAGCAGAAATCTGCCTGCAGCCTGTGGAGGATCCCACACTGGAACACTGGTGGGTGCTGTGGATGCCATGACCCTATGGGAAGCCCACACTGGAGAAGAAGATTTGCTGGCAGAACTTGTGACCCCACAGAGGATCCATGCTGGAACAGTCTGTTCCTGAAAGACTGTACCCAATGGGAGGGGGGACTCATGCTGAAGCAGTTTGTGAAGAATAGCAGCCCACGGGAAGAACTCATGCTGGAAAATTTTGTGGAGAACCTTCTCCTGTGGGAGATACCCCTTGCTGGAACAGAGGAAGATTGTGAGGAAGAAAGTGCAACAGAGACAACATGTGATGAACTGACCAAAATGCCCAGTCCCTGTCCCCTGTACCACTGGGGGAGGGGGAAAGGTAAAGAATTCAAGTGTAAAGTTAAGCCTGGGAAAAAGAGAAGTATGGTGGGAAGATGTTTTTAAGATTTGGGTTTATTTCTCATTATCCTACTCTGATTTCCCTAAGTCAACTCTGTTTTGCTTGTAACAGTAACTGGTGAGTGATAACTCGCCATGCTTATCTTGACCCACAAGGCTTACATTTTATTTTCTCTCCCCTGTCCAGCTGAGGAGTAATAGAGCAGCTTTAGTAGGCACGTGGCATCCAGCCAGGGTTAATCCACCACAACTGTACAGACAAAGTAGCTTTTTTTTTGAACTAAAGCAATTCAGGGAGTTGCAGTAAAAGGAAAGATGAAAGAAAGCTACAGGATAAGAGAAAAACTCTCTCATGAACAGATCTGTGGATGACTGACAGAATCAGAACATTTGTAGTTCACATGCCACTCCCATAGCAAAGGGTTGGCTTTTAGCTCTTACTGTCTAACGCCTAAAATATGGGTTGCAGAAATAATAGCTTATTTCCAGAGCTTAGGGCTGTTTTTTCAATCTACTTACAAGAAAGGGGGGAAGAGAAAAAAACAGAACTGCTTCCAAGGAAAAAAAAACAAAACTATTGTATAATTCTGACAGGTTGATAGTTTGAAACGATTCAGAAGTCCAGGAGTCTTCCAGCAGTTAAAGATCCAAAGCTGAGATGCAAAACTCACCTAGCTCCTTAAGTACTCTTGGAGGAGTCAGTGTCCAGAAAAACAACAAAGAGCTTGTGCTAATCTATGAATGCATAAATATAAAATAACTTCAATTAATGCAAATCATGTTGTGACAGACAACATAACAGCATGGAAGCTGCTTGACCAACACGTTGATTTGTATAGAAAGATTGTGGTTTCTGGCGTGTTCCCAAGTGAGTTAAAAAAGCTGTCAACCTGTCTGTTTCAACCAGAGAGACAGCAATAGCAGCTAGTGAAACATCACACCTGAAAAGCATTTGTGACACATCTTTCTTCTCCCCCTGACACATGGTGCAAAATCTGTAGAACCACTGGATTTTTTCTTGTGCTTGTTTTGCATTAAATAAACTGACTTAATCAATCATGAATTCCTGCCATCCTCACTGATGAGGTTATATGAAAGAAACTGGAAAGTACCAAATGTGTTTTGCAGAACAAAAAAATCCAGCCAGTTCTTTTTTGCATTAACACTCAACCCCCCATATACAATACTGAACCAGTCTCGTAATCCTTCCGAAGCCAAAACTGCCAGTTAGCACCCAAGGAGCATTTTAGGATGAAGAAAAGGGTGCAGCATTGCCAGCCAATTGGTCCTTATCCTGCAGAGTTACACACAGATTTCAATGCTGTTCACAGAACTAGCCCCACTTCTAATGCCAACATCTGCAGTGTAAACTGAGTGCTTGCTTAATTAACTGCAGGAGGAAGGCAAAATCTCTGTCCATTCACTGTGTTGTCACACGATGAAGAGCTCTGGCACAGAGAATTGGGCAGGAATGCATGGCCCAGGCTAGGGAAAGAGCAGGGTCCCTTCCTGCTCAATGACAGCTCAGTCACACATCAGGTTAAACTGGCTGTCAAATCCTGAACTGCTATAAAGTAATTCTTCTTCAGTGAAAGGAACTAATTATGTCTGCTCGCTGACAAAACAACACTGAGACCAAACATGAAGCAGAAACAATAGATGACAATTTCAATGAAAAATAAAACACCAGGAATAAAAATGTCATGTCCTGAGAAGGCTAATGAGATAAAATACAATGAAAATGTGCTCATTTCTAAAATGGGTATTTTCAAGCATGTGAAGTGGTATAAAATGACTTCTCTGCTGCTGTTCAGAGGCAAGACACAGTCTTCCAACTGCAACACTGTATAGTGTCAGTATGGATAAACAGAAAAATCCTGCAAAATCCACAAAGGATCCCACTAAGAAAAAAAAATTATTTAAAAAAAAAGTTTAATTCTACCTTAAAAGAAATTGCAGGATTTTCTTTCATGTTTTATTACACCCTTCTTTAGCGGTCAGCTGCCCCTAATAGCCTTTTGCAAGAGGATACTACAGGATGCTGAAACCCCTGGTAAGTAGGATCTGGATGCAGTCATCTCACCACATCGTCGTCTCTATGGTAACCTAGGCCAGCCCTAAATACTATAATCCTGCTTTACCTCAGTAAAGCCAGTTAATGACTTTCATTGAATGTTCCTGCCAAATAATGGTGCTCTAATATTTACTGACATCTCAAGTCTGTCCATCTCTTTGGACTATTTGTTGTATTGAAAAGTAATGTGAACACAGCATTTGTAGAAGAAAGGAAGCTACTACAGAGTTCAGCTTTTTTTTTATTTAAGGTACAGTCCTGCAAACTCCAGCATCTAAGTGGCACCACTGCCAGGAGTGAGTCCTGCAGAGCACAGAGGGGCTGGGGTAGGCACAGGACCAGTCCTTGGCTCTTGGCAGATTCTTATCAGACAGTGCCATTAGCAGTGGATGACCAAAACATCCCACTGGCATGCACTGGATGTCCTAATTAAAGATTGAATAAATGCTGTGTGATGGGCCCTGGGAAGAGGAGAATGAAGAACAAGTAGGATGGGCCAAACAGTTAAACAAGGGAAGAAATATTGCTTTGTCAATACTAGTGACAATTTCATTATTATTTTCCACAAACGTTCAACTTAATTCCTGTTTGGGAGACGGACGGTTAAGTCCCTGGAAAACAGAGAAGCCCTTTTGCTTCTCAGATCATACAGAAGGACTGTTCTATTTTATTGCTATTCTGGTTTTTATTGCCCTACTTTTTTTCCTAGCTTTTTGCTCCAATTTTCTATTGTTTGGTTTAATTGCTGTGGAAAAGCTTTATACAATATTATTATTTCTAGAGGGTTTTATTTTTTCTTGATGGGTGAAAAAAGTTGGCTGTAGGATTTAATACTATCATTTTCTGTGCTACGTGTAAGTTTGGGTTCAGGGGACTGCTTTTTGTTGTTTTAAAGCACCAAACATAAAAATCTACCTATTCAGCACACGGTTTTTTTTAAGCATCTACCACCCTGCAAAATCCTGCACGCATCTGTTCACTCAGGGTGTGCTTTTAGTAGGATGGGGTAGCACGCCATGAAGAATTTATAGCGGGAAGCAATCTCCTGCTGTTACACATCCCTAAACGTTAGCGTAAAGAGTCACTTAGATTTTTAATAGGTCAGCAGGATAAAAAAAAAAAAAAAAAAATGCAGGCATCAGGGTTGGCTCTTCTGCGACATATGGAGAAAGGATATGGGGATATGCTGCCCAGGGGAGATGGATTAAGAGGGGCAGAAGAAAGAGCACGATTAAACCTGACAGTGCTCCTGCAACCCCTCTCACGCGGCTACCGAGGCTCCGCGTCGCGGTCCTTACCGCAGATATCGGCAGATACCGGCCCCAGCCCTCCCCGGAGGCTCGGCGATCCCGCCCCGCTCCCGTCCCGCTGCCTCCCCGCTCACCTTTCGGCGGCGGCGGCCGACGATCCCCGCGCCGCTCCGGGGCAGCTCCCGCAGCGCGGCGGCCCCGGCGCCTCGCCCAGCGCCGGCAGCGGCGGGGGCGGCGGGTGGGAGCGGCGCTGCGATGCCAGGCGAGGCAAATGGCTGAAGCGCAGGGGCCGGGCTGGCGGAGGGGCCGGGCGGGCGCGGGGCCGCGCTCGGCCCCTTTGTTCGTCTGGCAGGAGGAGGGAGGAGCGGGCACGGACCTGTTGCTGCTGGCGGCGGCGAGCGGCAGCGGCCGAGCCGGGAACCCCGCGGGGTGTCCGCGCTGCCCCGTGCGGCTGAGGCGGGGCGGGCGGCGGAGCGGCCACACCTGCCCGCGCTGAGGAGAAACTCCCCCCGTGTGGCGCCGGGCGGGCAGCGCCGGGCCCTCCCTCACCTCCGGGCGGGGCCGCGGAGCCGTGCCGGGGGTAAGGGGCGGCGGCGCCGCTCCCCGCCAGGGGCAGGGCCGGGGGCTCTGCCGCAGGGGCCGCGCCGGGGAGGCTACCCGGAGGAGCCTGCGTTATTCAGGTGTCTGCCAGCGGAGGCACAACGCCGTGGAGGCCAGGTGCCATGGGCATCAGGGTCCCATTTTCTCCTACGCTTCAAAGCTGAGACGCTCATCAGGATTCCCAGAGTTAGGCCCTTTTTTCTGTTTCTTTAAAACTCTTCACGTTTTGTTACGTGTACTCAGGGTATGCTCCCGACACAGGCAGTGGTGCCTACCCCAGCTCAAGTCCCACTGCAGGCTGCAGTTTGCTTTCTGCCAAGGCAGCAGATGTTCCGTCTTATCCCCGTTTTTCTGACTCGCTCCTGGTGCTGGGATATATCGTATTGTCTTTGTAATATATATTTAACTATGATACTGCTGTCTCAAAACACTATTCATTTGCAGGTTTTCTCCTTTTCTCTCTCCACTGACTCCAGGGTCCTTACAGACTGGTTCCCCTGCAGTGCCCGGTCAGTGGCTCCTGGCCTTGGGAGATACTCCTAAGCAGACTTCAAAAGCTACTACTGTCTCCTTTTTCAAGTTAACCTGACAATTAATTGCTTCTGTACTGGCAGAGTGGCTGTTGCAGCTGTATGTTCTTCCAGCGTCATGGTTGTGATGTCTAAGCGTGGATGGGTGTCTTCTTCATTTTGTCCCATTGCTTCTACTTTTTGACATCAGTTGTTCTAAAAACTCATGATTTGACTGAGCGCTTAAACTAAAGTGCTTGTGTTTAGTTTAGCGCTTAAACTAACGTGCTTGCGTGCAGTGCTGGGTAACTGTAAGCACTTGAAACCCTTGGCTCTGCTGATGTTGTGAGCTGGCTTCAGAGCAGCCCTTAAGCAGAAGGCTGGTGTTCAAGCAGAGGTCATGTCTCATCTTGAATGAGAGAGACAGCACTTCTCTGGCTGTTATAAAATAGATAAGCAACAATCATAGTGAGTCACCAGGGTCTTACAAGAGACAGTAACCACAACATGTGGCTTTAGTATAATTGCAAATTTGTCACTATCCCCTGATTTGGGTCCATTACAAGGTTAGAATGTAAGTTTTGTACATGGTTTTATTCCTGCTAGCTGGAAGACATTTCCATGTGATACAGCAGATCCATTAAAACCTTCCAGAAATAACTCCTCTCTCTGACATCAGGAATTAATATTCTTGCTGTTTCATGTTACTTTAAATACTATGTAATTCAAGGTGACACTAAAATTAGGCATCTAATAGAGCTATGAGAAATTATATTCACTTTTAAAATCTCAGTTGTTCTATTTCTCTGTGGAGTATTGTCTCTCCTTAAGGTGCCTGACTTCTGTTCATACTGATGAGGGTTATGTGACCGTGGCAGCAGTATAATATCTGAGATCATACGAGATCATTCTGACTCATGCTTTCTGAATACATGACAATTTTAACCACTACTGGATTTTCTTAGCGTCTCTTCAGGTTTAATTGCCACATCACATTCCAATATAAGTGTACACAGAGGTGTATGAGTTATACTTTGTGGAGACAATTTAACAATCAGTGGTGGGTAGGAACGAGTATATTGTTTTTATGGGCCATACTTGCCCCTGTGGCTGGAGCCAGCAGAAGACCTATACAAAATCCAATTCTCATGGAGATCCTAGCCTGAGAAGTCAGGTAGCACTTGGCTTTTGCAGACTTCATCCTCTACTCTTACTGAACATTTCCAGAAGCAGATGAGGTTAAATGATCTCAATTCTGCTTTATGAAAGTTCAGCTTTGGAGAGCAATTCCCTAACTTTGTAACTCAGTTTACTTTCTTCCCACCAAGTTTCTTTTCAGTTCCCCATGCCCCTTGTCATTAAAACCATTAGTAGAAACAAATATAAAGGAGTTGCTGACCTTTTAGCATAACTTTTGCAAAATGCTGCTGCTCTATGGATCACAGGCCAGGACACTTGCCGTGAAGAACAAGACTGCTCATCAATTAGCCGCACGGTTGCGTGTAGAACTGGAGATGATGAGAAAACTGGGACACCCATTGTAGAAATCATCTCAGTTTTAGTTGCTTGATTTCCATAGTTAACCTGAGTTCCTGAGGCTCCATTTATAACTAATTTACAGGAATAACTATGTCTGAAGGGCAATTTTTCTCACCTATCTTTGACATCTTATCTTAGGATGAGGTGAATCATCCTTTGGTATTTCTTATTTTACTCCATTAGCTGTAAAATCAGATTGGTACAGCTGTAAACAATTTTTAAATGCCTGAATTACATGAAATGAATCATTGTCTCAGTGTAGAAAAGACCTTGTCCTAAAGAAATCAGATATCACACAGCTTACATGATACGTAGTTTGGTGCCTGACAGCTGATGTGACAAATATTCAAGGGGACTGGTAGATTATTGTAATGCTGCTACTGGCCATCAGGACTTGCTGAGATCATGTATTCTGCAAGGGGAAGTTAGCCTGAGGCAACAACAGTAGAGTGCTGAGTAGAGGCAGGAAGGGAAACATTTGCTGGGCTCTGTCCCAGAAACCTCACTTGGCCCCTGCACAGTCACATATAGCAGACTACCTTCTGGACATGCAGGCAATGCTCTATGTCTCTCATGTACCAGCAGTGGTGTTCAGCAATGAAAAGAAAACACAGTTTGGAACAAGAGAATTTTATCAAGTGTTTCTCTGGTTAAAAAAAAAAAAAAATAAATCCAAATGAAGAAATAATAGTGAGAAGGTTTTTTCATCTCACACACCTTTCTGTTTAATCCACATCAGGCAAAACAATGTATTCCTTCTAGAAGGTGTAATGCTGCCATGTCTCCAGTGCAGAAATAGACAATAGTGCTGAAAGCCATTTTCATGATAGGGTCACCAAACAGCATCCTGATCCAGAGCACGTCTGCTCAGAGCTCATCAGGGCCATGCTCTTCTGGGACAAGATAATATATTTATTTTCTTCCTCCCACTGGCTGCGCCAGAAGCTGTTGTCTCTGAAAATAAGCCTTCTGATTTGTTTTAGTATAATGGAGTCAGTTCTCATGAATTGTAAGATAAACAAGAATCATGTTTGCATTCCTTTGTGAAAAGATATCACCTGATGGACTTCGCAAGTGACCAGTGAAGATGGAGAGGTGGTAACCTCTCTGTCCAAACTCTGATCACTGTCCAGAAACTTATATATACGAGGTCAACAATAAACAAGAGAGTTCTTTTCTTCTTCTCTACCTGAATACCTGTTGTGTGTGTGTTACTGTGTGTTCCTATCTACGTCACAGTGACCAGCAGCTGCTTTGCTGCTATTCCCAGCTTGGTGGTTGTCTTGCAGGATTGGGCTGTTGTGGTAGCTGGAGGAAATGCTCAGTTCCTCAGCCAAAATTAGCCAGTAGGTCACATCAAATATTAATCATCTCAGTCTCATGTGGCTGATTTTTGGCAGAACTCAATAGGTTAGGAATATTTTAACCAAATAATTATTTTATCCAGATGAAATATTCACTCCACAGCCTGACACAAGAAGCTTTAAGTCTTCCTAAAATCTTAACAGGCTCAGAGTTTAGCTCACAGCATATGCAGACTAGCTTCTATAAGTAAGCAGCAGGTAGTGCACCCATGGCAGCATGGGGCAGAATATGGGTCCCTGCTCAATTATTTACCTAGTTAATTAGGTGGGCTTTGCAGCCTTTTCTCACTGAGCCCATCACATTGTGGGTACATGTCCAGCACACTAGGCAGGACTGGTATGTCTGCACAGACTTGCCACCAGTATCTTCACATATGCAAAGCTGTTGGTAGGCTGTTTTTAGTTTTCTGGGTTGGTTGTTTGGGTTTTTTTTTTTCTGTGATTAGATCGACGCAAGGATGTATTGAAAAAATAAATGTTGCAGCATCAAAATTCTGGAACAGATAGTAGTTGAAACTTGCTGGTATTCCTTCTGTGAATAGATACCACAGTATCAGAAACCTAGTGGTAGCAGCTGATGTCAATGTTCCCTACAGTGCCCAGAGATCTGCTTCATGGCTAGAAGCCAACGTGTAAAACCAAAACAAAACAAAGATAAAAGAAAACCTGACTTCTTTTGCTCATCCTGTGTTTAACAGCTGAACACCCCTGTGTGAAATACTTCTGGGTGTTGTAATACAACAGCTTCAAGGATTGATTTGATGCTGTTGCTGGAACAGACAAAATAGTAATTGTATTTCTGCTGAGCACAGGTGCCTAAGATACATTTTTTATATTTGGAATACAAAACCTATACATGCTGTATACATGTTACACATGGTATGTTGTATGCATCTGATGCAGTGCAAAGCTGATCTGCCTGTATTATTTTTCACACATCCCTCTAATACACCCAGATAGAATTGGAAGAAAAGTGCTGGTTGCACCATGAGGGTTGTCAGCTTGTAGCAGATAGAGCCTTGTAGTTTTAAGGAAAAGCAAATCATAAAGATTTCTTCAGTTTGGTTTGCATACTTCTGTGCACCAGAGAGAGATAAATCAATATTGTTTTTTTAATTTAAGAAAAAGCAACCAGCATTAAAAAAAGACCTTATTACCACAGATTTCTGCCACCAAAAGGAGTGTTCAGAATAGGTGGAGCAGCTTTTAATGCTTTGAAAGCATTCAATAAAACATGGGGAATACACAGCATTTACTTAGATGAACAACGGAAAAAATGTGTACATCCCCTAATTTGCTAAAAATAAAACCCAAAAGAATTTGGAAAAAAAAGCCCGAAAGCCTACCCTTGCTCTTTACATTGCTGAATTTATCCAGTCATTTCTTCCCAGCCATAATCAGCCACAGATTGTTCCCATTGCCTGTCTCATCTACATGTGTCTATGACTATGGCCTGTGAACAAATTACCTCATTATCTGTACATATCTCCCCAAATGCCATATGGAATGCTATCATGTATTTGTGTAGGCTATAAGCAGCTCTGCTCCCCTGAAAGGCAAGGAAAGGACTTGCACATGGATCCCACCTTATACAGTCTCACGGTGTGTGTCTGTAACCTCTGAACTGCTCTGGAGTTCAGCAGTGCAGATGCAGCTTAAGTTAACTGATGGTGTCAGTTGCTTGTGATCAGGATTAAAAGCATCACAGGCTGCTCTGAGCAACATAGAAGAAGAGTGGTTGCTCTTACAAATCTTGGAGGTAATCCTCCTCATTAATGCAGTCTGTGCTACCCAGCTCTATGGAAAAAAAAAATCTCCTTAGAAAGGGAACACTCAAAAGCATTTAGTTAGTGTAGTCTGGCAGGCACGTTCCACACCTTGAAAAGCACACGGATAGAGCAAACCAGAAAAGCCCACAGGAAACAATTTAAACAATTTGATTTGGAAGGTGTGAGCGAACGCAGGTTTTATACCCACATTAAAGGTAATCCTGATGCTCAAGTTGAATCCCACAGAGTTTCTCTCCAATGTGGAATAAGAGAAAGGGAAAATGAAGCTTCTGTAACTCTGTAGCTAAGTTTTTTGAATTTAAAACCATACTTGTTATCTGCATTTGGGCATTTAAGATACATACACAGGCTTCAGGGGAAATCAGGTACTTCTGTGCTTTGAGAAAACTCAGCTGGAGGCTCAGCTGAACCTTTTGATGTCAAAATACTCCTGAAATTGTATTTCAAGTAAATTCTTACAATGATTTCATCTCCCCCAAGGTGTGTCATTTTAATCCTAGGTGTTCTGGCTCATCTTGTAGGTTGGGACACACACTAATGGTAACTGTGATTATCATTGGAGTATAACAATACGTACAACAGTAGAACTTGCAGTTCTGCTGTCAAGGCCTGTTTTGCTGGAGGAAAAATTCCCTTTGAACACCTTTGAAGGTCATGCTGTGAAAGACTAACTGCTTTATAGTGTGGTTTATGGATCTTGGCCAAAGCACTTGAAGCACTTTTGGTCATATATCGGCATTGTTGCATTTCAAATGGAGTCACACAGTAAATCTTCATTTGCTAGGAAATTTCCAGATCCTTTCATCTGAAGCTGTTTCAGTGTTGCTTTCTTGACTCTTTCTTTGAGGAGGAAAAAAGTGTTTCTGGCAGTTCGGTAGCTGGGTGTGTCCTTAAAGAAAATGCTATTAATCAAATAAGCACAATTTCAAGGCAGCAGCAACTAATTCTGAAAAATCTCAAGCTATATTTCTCAAATTGAACAGCAGAGAGATCGGGCAGTGTGTATGCTGCATTTGTGAGGAAACAGGATGTAGATTCTACATACAGCTGTAAAGCCCCTAAATCTTTAAAGGCGCAGGAAGTAGACCAGAATTTTTAGCTGCATCATGGTGCAAACACCTGATGAACTACCCCAGATTATCAGTGGCACTCTTCATACCAGCTTGGTACCTGCATGGTACATGTCAAGTCTATGCTAGTAGGCATTTCTATCTCCTGACAGGTCCCAACTTCCAGACTGCTGGACGACCATCCCGCAAGAAGAATGTATGGATACACTGAAGGCTGCATTAGTATCAAGAAACTAGAGGCAGAAAGCCTATTCTGCAAATGGGACCACACAATTTACATCCATGTAGTTAATCAGTCCCTAAAATATAGCAGGTAAGCAGCTTTGCCAAAGCTGACTGATGGGAGCAGCCCAGGCAAGGCTCAATCCCAGCCAGACAACTACTGCCTGTTATCACAGCTCAGTGCTCCAGTTTTCACCCTAGTCCTGGCACACAGACATTTTCCACCACCACACGTACAGGACACCTGCAAGGAAGAGATTGTTTAAAGGACTGACTGATCATGGGTTTAGAGAGCAGCAATGGCTTTAATCTGTGTGCTTTTACAGACTCATAATATAGCTTCGTCAGGCAAATGCTTTTCAACTTATTTTCTTCTTAGCTGCAGATACTAATCCACATTCTTAACAGGACTATTATTATGTGAAGTATTATTACAATGAAGCTATGCAAAGCAATCTAAAAATACTGTTATCAGCTCCATGGTATCACTCATTGCAATACAGACTAACTTATGCAGAACCCTCCATTACAGCTGCACCTTTCAAATGACTGATATTTCTCACCTGAAAAGGCATTTTACAAAAGCCAATTTGTCTATATGCAGTTAGAAAATTAAATAGAACAGAAGAGGAACAGTGAAGTTTAAGCACTGAACCACAGTTCAGGAAACTCTTCCCAATATTCAGGCCTCTCTCAAAGAGGCAGTAAGCAATTTTAGCTCTCAGATTGTCACCATAAATAATAAACTGTAAATTCCCATTGGGACAGAATCTGTCCCCAGGTGTGCACAAGTACCCTGCACTCATATGATTTGATGGTTTTCAGAACCCTGTATTAAAGAGATGTGGTATACAACCAGGAGCAAAAAAGCAGGCTTTCCTAGCAACTGAAGAATTCTCAGTAACTCCTCTTGTTTGTTTATACTAGCACAGGTACACTTGAAAAGGCTATTGCCGAGTCTGATAAATACAAGTCTCTGTATTTAACACACTCATGGGATTATGTATGTATCCTTTAGGGCAGATTAATTAGAAAGAATTGCCTGTTAGCACCTTAAAATTAATTTCCTCTCTTAAAGCCTTTGCTCTGCAATACTCATTTTCAAAATTAATGCTTCTCATTTTTATGCAGTATGCATGCTGCCCAAGTGCTGATGCTTACTCCACATAGCATAGTAGAAATTCTACTGCTTAGACACTATTTGGGTCCATTGATACAGTAATCAAATCTTATAATAAATGACTGTATAATTTTCAGAAACTGCATTTGCTGGCATTTGAATTATAGAAATATAAAACTAAAAAAAAATTTCATCTTTATAATCCTAACCATATATCCCATTTTCTCTTGCACAATTCCATTTATATATATTATTCATTAACACGACCCAAATTCTAGCCTTCTAGTTAAAATGACAATCTAAGATGTTCTTCTGAAGTTAATTTTTATCATATTTTTTATTCAACATTTTTCTCAATTTATACTTTGAACATAAATACACAAGTTTTATGGCTCATGTTACAAAAGACACTACTACGTGTTAGAAAACATATATAGAAAATATCGTAGTGGTTACATTTGCTCCCCTTTTTTCCTATTATTTTCATAACTTCTATTAATCTAGACAAGCAGTATCAGAAAGCAAAATCCATCCTCCAAGCAGCACAGTCTACAACAGCTCTAAGGACTATTTGCCAGCTGTAAGAGAAACTTTGGTTCCTGCCTGTTTTCATAGTAAGGTAATACCAGTAAGTTGCATGTCAAAAAGAACCATTGCACCTTGTGCTCAGTTAGTGTCTAAAATCTAGTTCATGACAATATGTATTTTTAAAGACAGACATACAGCTTCTCTTTTGCTTTACAGCTTAGTAAGATAAACAGATAGGTATTTTCATAATAAGGGGAACTGAATGAGGGACCCATTCTTTTCTTATGGAAGTCACTGGCAAAACTCCAACATACTTTCAGAAGAGCAGATTTGTACTTTGCTTTTACTGTTCTATAGTTAGAACTGAAGAAAATTACATTTCAGCTGACAGGGTTAAATGTCTCTTTACAACTCTCAAGAATTACTGCTGGAGGATCTTGTAACACTATGCATGGATTTCCAGTTGAGTGTGTGGTGGACTCTACTTCTGCTCCTAGTGATCAAGATCCATCAGGGAGTAGATGCGATTCTCCAGTCCTGAAGGCAGGGACGTAGAATACCATGCCCAAGGAGCATGCAAAATAAAACCTGTGGTCTTTTTGCTGCAGTGTAGCCAAGGGATACTAGATTATATATGCTTTATACACAGCAGAATCTTTTAACTTGTTTTTCAGTGTACATACCTTAAACTGTACAATGTAGTACTTCCACACAGTGGGCAAAGAGCAGCTCCCAGGGCCATAGCTATGGAAGAGTATAGAAAATGAAACTGGCCTTGATCTCCAAAGCCAGGGGAGCCTAGGCAGTAGGTCAGGGAGAAGAAGAAAAGTTTGGGGAAATGTTGCCAGCTGCCTGGCATAGAGACAGTCTGCTTTTTTCCTTTTTTATTTTTTTTTTCCCAACACTAAGCTAATGCCAACACTGACAATACCCAACTGAAGTATCAAGGGACAGAGCAAAAGACATGGAATTAAAGCACAAAGCAGTAATGAAGATCCTAAGCCTACAATCCCATCTGTAACAAGAATCCTTTGTGAGTCGTTGAAATACATGCTATTATGTCTCACTGGAGGATGTGGGCAAAGCTTCTGAAATCAGGATGCATATCTCATTTTGAAATGCCTATTTTGGTGCCACTTAGCAGGCAAAGACTGCCTTCACCAGCATTCCCTCTGTCCCACTCACTGGTGCCAGGCATCAGGGAAGACCTGATGTTAGTCCAGTGCTCTGTCAAAATTGCTCAGTCTGCCTCACACCGATGTTGGGGTCACCTTGATAGACGTTTGCTTTTTAAAGCAGGCAAGACTGAAAATTTTAGACATACAAAAAAATCTGCTTCAAAATGAAGAAAATAAATTTCAGCAACATTTTAAAAGCCCCAACTCTGCTACTATATCCAACAAAATACCTATGTCTCTAGTACTGTTTGCCTTGAAATGGCACATGCTGGGAAACACTGCAATTATGGTTGATAGTGATTTAAACTAGGCAGATTGAAACGAAACATAGTAGAATCAAGTCTTTGAATTAGAAGTAGCAGAAACAATTTCAGGGTAAATCATCCTCTTACTAGGATAATAATGGTAGCAAAGTACCCAGAAGTAGCCAGAAGTTTTATTTGATTCTAGTTAATACTTAATCATTCTAATTTCTCTGTATTTCAATCTACTGATGGGGAAAAGAATGTTCCCAGCAACTCTATTCAACAAGTTACCTGCATTAAACAGATTTTGACTGAAGGATGTGTCTCATCAGCATTTCTGGCAATGTCTTTATGAGCTGAAGCCTTTGTTTTGTATTTCACATGTGCAGAGATTATTGCAAGAGGCAATTTCAGTATGAATCCCAAGGTTTCCTTTGGAAATACATCAATTCATGAATAAAATGTTGATTAGGTCTCTACTTAGAATTCATCCTTTTAATAGTACCAAAGTGACAACCTACCCATCTGACGGAATGAAACTGTGCACACCACTTTCCCAACACCCATTTCAGGACCATGCTTTGCCGAAACTGGGTGAAAAGAAGTGCTCACGACTTAGGTATGACCACATCTCTGCTGTTGCACTGTGACATTATTTGATAGATACTTGCCTGGGGACACAGCACAAGTCAGCTAATGAAGGACTTATAGTGATTACCTGCACTTCCTATTGATATTACTATATTAGTATATATCTTCCCAATTAATGACTTAATTAATAACTTCATGATTAATTTACTGGATGTGCATGCCTCCTTAAAAATGTTACAATCCATGTTTAGCTTTGATATTGAGTTGCAGAGGGAAGATGTGTTAGCAGCACTACAATGCACAGCTGTCCTGTATCTGTATTTTCTATTTGCCTGAAGCCATCGCATCCTTGCAACTTTCTGTGTAACATAAACAAGTCGCATACACATTGCACCTACCAAGAAAATTAATGTGCTTTTTATACTGCAACTTTTCTAATAATACTGAGCATTAGAAATTGGTGTTTTAAAAAATCTGTGTTCTATGTTGAAATAAACAAATACCAATTAATTAATTTAACCAGTTTTGTTCCAATCAAACTCTGGTTTATGGAATGAAGTTTTAAACTATTATAATTCTTGCCAAATTAATACTAGCTCACATTAGACTACTCCTTATTTAAAAATATTTGCTAATTTGTTAAAATCTACTGTTCCATGCAATATTTTCATACTTTGGAAAAAGTAGGACCAACTTATTTATGTAAGCAGAAACCAGCATGAGACATGCAATGTCTTCCCTAAGTGCTATAGAACATAATTAAGATATTTATAAATGTGAGTATAAATAAGGTAAGAGATTCTAAACCCATTTAAAAGTCCCTAACAATTCCTTTTTCTTTAAGTATCAAAGCACCAATAGCAACATTTTCCAATAGTCTAACACTGCAGAATGTTCTAAGTATGTGAAGACTGTCTTGCACCCTTTAATCTTGTGATCCAAGCCCACTGAAATCGCTCCCAGGTGTATAAAGTCTATCTGCTTGGTCCTAAACTGGCATTAGCCACAAAAGGATATCACACTTTTTTTAATAGCAAAAACAATCTTGGATTTAGTTCAGTTAGGTATTTAATAGTGGGATTTGCCAGACCATCACTGAAGACACTAGTTCATCTTGTCGCTGCTGCTTGGTCTTCTTGTTCACTCTTCTGTGTCCTTGGCCACCAGAAATTACTAATACTGAACTTGCTTTCATTTTCTTAGATTTCTGTCTTTTACTTTTAAATGAGATATTTTGATCCTTCAAAAGCTCATAAATGTTACTGTCCTCTGGTCTGTGTTCTAGGGAACTTGATCCATGAGACAAAGTAAGGGATCCTGAAGATGATGACAAGTCACTTCTTTGTGCAATGGACCCTACTGAATCCCCCAGCCAAACCGCAGTGTCCTGGGTGTTACTTAGGGAAGAGCCTGGTCTTTCACTGTGCAGAATGCTCTTTTGGTCATCATCCTTAGCTTCTGAGCCAGGAGGGAGGCTGTTCCTCAATTTGTTTCTCTTCTTCTTGTTTATAGATGTAGCTGTTACAAGAAACTTGACTGGGCTATTGTGTGCATGGTATGACACCATTCCTCTTCCTGAAGCCAAAAGAAAAGACACAATTAAGGAACATTATTTCTCAGACCACAGTGTTCTACCATAATTAGTTCATGAAATTTGCTCAGAAATAACTCTTAAAGCCCTATTATATGCATCCAGTCTTTCGCCTTGTGTGGACACTATTTACAGAAAAGAATAAGTACAAAAATAATGTTCTACCACAAGTGTTTTAGGATTAATAAATCAGCTGAAATATTCCATATGAACTTTAGATGATGTACTTTTGTGCTCTGTTCTCACTACAGCATGAGCACAGAAATACTGCTGACATTTTAGCTGGCATCAATACAAATGCAACACTGAGTTTTCTCCAGTAATCCCCACATATTTTGTATGCCCTGAATCATTTCTGTTTTACCTCTGTACCTCTCCAGAACAGCATAAGAACATCTGTTTCATTGCAACAGACCCATCTCCACACTGTAAAACAGGAACTAAAACTCATCCTTTAGTTGTCTAGTTACCGTTACAGATTCATAAGGAATTGTCTGAGCAGTCATGTTTCCTTTTTTTATTTTTTTAAATAAATTATACATGGCCAAATTGAGAAGCTGTTACAATTTCAATAGATGTGTCTTTTACAGAAAAAAGAAATAATAAAAAAAAAATTAATTCTACCAAGTAAGCTGCAATATGAAAAAGAGCTAAGCTAGCAAGGGTAAAGCCCACAAACCTTATAAATCACTACATCCATCCCTAACTCCCAAATGCATTTCATGTTATAAGAAAACATATTCTGCTTTTAGAAGAAGTAGAATCATATAAAGATGAATTATCACTATTGGAAACCTAATGGAGAAAAGCCACAGTTTTTAAATTCAAAATGCAGTTATCAAAGACTATAAAAACAGTTCTCTAAATGTAATGCTGATATATCTGTGAAATCTGACAAATCTTGATCCCAGATAGATGAAGGAATATATGACATAAACCAAAATAATAAAAACAGAAAATAGAAGAATGAAAGACTTTTTGATTCTGCGACTGTGCATATTCTTGTAATTGCATCTCTTTTCACCTCAGATATGTTTTACAAAGCATTTACCCTGTGTCATACCAGATTATTGCTGCGTGTTTTGCTGAACACAGAGGATTTCATTTTCATTTTGTGAAGTTACATAAGGGGTTTTTTTTCCCCCTGGAGGAAGCTGAAAACAGCTTGCCTCATAAAATCTGCTAGCTTCCCTCTGCAACACAGAAGCTTGAGCAGAATTCTGAATCCAAAACACTGGGGAAAATCCCCTATTAAACACAGATTTTAGACCTTGCTTCTTATAGTAGCTTAAACATTTGTATAGCGATGCAGCAGCATTTGTATGTTTGTATTTCAAATGGGGTAACATGAAAGTAACTAATAAATACATCTCTCCAGAATGCAAAAACCTTGATCACTGTTGAAAAAAATAAATATATACTCTCATATATTCCAAGTCTCCAGGGAGGAAAAGGGAATACAACCAATTTATTCAATGACCAGTTAGACAACATGCTCATTTTTCAGTATCTGTGTCTCTAAACCTAATGTACCTATTTTCCTTAAATCTGGAAAAAAAAGTGCCTGCAGTCTCTTCTCATCCTCATATATTTAGCTGTAGTCCAACATGATTAATGCCTATCTCTTAAAGAAAAACAGTTGTCCACTCCCAGAGAGCCGAGACAAAACTAGACAAGTATCTGAATAATACTGTAAAGCCTGGAAAGAACAAAAAGTATCATTTAATCACACAGCTCTAATTCTTATCTAAACAATACATATAATTTGGCAGCCTCACTTAAGCAGGAGAGAAGTGATATCTTCAGTAGTCAATCTGTTTGAGAAATTTCACTCACCAGTTACTTTGGGAATCCCCTGTAAACGTGGCACTGGTAAGGCTACTATGATACCCAGGTTTGTTCCAACCAGCAGTAAACCATGGCACACCAGGAGGCTGGTCACAGACACACGCTGCTGCCCTGTGGAGTTTAGCAAGTGCTCCATTACTCAACAGTGATGACCTCTGCCTAGAGCAAAGCAACTTCAGGCAAACACAATCAGCTGTACCATCTCAATTCAGCAAAGCATTCATCACAAAGGCAAATATTTTGCTGGATTATGGAATTACACTTTGCATACATGGCAATTTAAATATTATTGAGCTTCTGAAACATTCTGCCCTAAATCTCTGAAACACAGCATCTAAAGGTAGACACAGACTCTCTCTACAAACATGCTTTTAGAAATAGGCTATGTTTGTATATTCCCAATAATAAAACTGAAAGGCATTTCACTTCACAATACTCAGTAACACTATACTCAAGCCTGCCCATGATTATTTTTTTCTCCTGGTTTTTAATCTGTGAAACTCTATCAGAAGTGCTGTGTCCACCTGTCTGGGTCCCCACATACAAGAATGGCATTGGAATATTGGAAGTCCAGTGGAAAGTAACCAAGGTGATCAGGAGACTGGAGATATTAAAGCAAATGCTGTCTGCACCTACCTGATGGAAGGATGCACAGAAGACAGTCAGACTCTATCCACATGTGAACAGTGATATGATAAGACATAACATGCTCAAATTTAGGACATGGGAAAATTTTATTCTACGCAGGGAAAAGCTGCATCTCCAAAAAGGTGATCAAAAAATGCAATGGATTGCTCAGAGAGGTGATGGGATCTCCATCCATCCAAAAGTATTAAAAATTTGGCTGGACAAGACCTTGAACAATCAGGTCTAATCAGACCTTCTTTATGAAAGATAAACAAGACAGCCTCCAGAGTAAGTTCCAGTCAAAATTACTCTATGATTCTATGGTTTTCTACAACACTATTTAAAGGATTGCTATTTTTTAATGAAAACAAAATCATTTTTGCTTGCAATTCTGACTAAAAATATGTTTGATTCAGTTTAGATGGATTTTCAAAATGGCCTTGACAAGTTTCAGAAACAGAAACCATGATCTGCCCAAACTTTTGCCAAGTTTATGGAGAGGAGCATTTGAACTCTGCTGAAAGCTTGAAGAGTTTCGGGTTCAAAACATACACATTCTTGTATTTATTGTTAACTCTACATGTAAGAGAGCAGTCATTCCATCTTCATCATAGCTCTCAAGTAGTGAATCACTTCATTAGTAGGTCTAGAATTTGAATACCATGTTTGATTTAACTTGAGTGAACCCTCACGTTCAATACTTTGGAGAAGGATCTTAATTATGGTGTTTCACAAATGAATGCATTTCCTGTTTTGTCCCTTGAAGCTGAGCTAATTTACATCCAAGAATAAATGAATTACAGACTCACTGGGAAATCAGAGAAGCAGCAGCTTAGCTTGACAGTCACCCAAAGCAGTTGACTGGAAAACAGTAGGCAGACCACAGTCCAAGTCCTTCCTCATAGAACTTTACAAACCCAAAGTATTACCCCAGCAATGGTGTGTTTTAAGAAGCTCCTATAAAGTCAGATTTGGAATCCAGGTTTGTCTACCTAAAAGCATATCATAAAACACCCTAAAGGCCCAATGATTAAGTCATCCTGGTCAGGTGTAACAAGGACAAGTAAGTTTAAAAGGCTCCATCTTACCTTCAGAGGTCTATGTTGAGTTCCGTGAACTATGGGTATTTATGCTGGTAGGATGGATCATCTCTACTCAGCTAAATAAGCAAGGGTGTTCTATGTTGTACACAAATTACAAATGTTTTGAAGTTTGCCTTTTCAATGGGTCTGTTGTTTAGGTGGGTTTTGGTGTTAAGGCTTTTTTTTTGTTTTGTTTTGGCCTTTTTTAGATATTAATGGAATTAATTTAGTTTCCAAAACAAATCACACAAATCACAAAAAATCATTCAGCAGAAAAAATGTCCCAACAATAATGCTGAAATACCTCTGTGTTCTGGAATTTTCAAAAATCAGTATTTGAATTCTGTGATTTAGAGCTCGGGCTTGCTCAAGTTACATGTGAGTCCTCTCCTATCATTTGTACCACAGCAAGTTCAAGCTAAGGTTAGTTTAGCTTAGAGCTTGTTTTACAAACTACATAAATACTTGAGTACAATTTTTAAACTTTTAATATTAACAAAATATTAATATTATTAATTTCAATATTAATATTTTAATATTGTCAAAAGCTCCAAGTGCACTGTTGCCTCTCAATCCTCTGCAGAAGGAAGTTGCTCCTATTTTTAAACAACAGAACTTTAATGCTTTTTAAGCATTTAAAAGATAACATTATATTCATGATTTCATACTCCAAACCTGAAGCAACTTTAAGACAGTAATTTTTACCTGGCAAATATGTGTTACTGTTTCCACAGGTAAAACCAGAAAATTACCAGCCAGCACCTTAGAATCCTAAACACTGAGAACAGCCTAAAGCATGAAACAGCTACAGCAAGGCCAAACCAAAAATTGCTAGCTGTGAAATCTTGGAAAAGCAAGAAAACATCTGCATCTAAGATACAACTAACATATATATATATATATATATATATATATATATATATATATATATATATATATATATATATACACACATACATACATATATATACTGAATTAAAATATTAATTTATCTGCTAGCCAAGGTTTGAAATCATACTTATCTTTGTTATTTTCTGACTTTTTGTTTTGATATATTTCTAATTCAGAGGGAAACAGTCAATACAATTCCCCAGAATGTAATATGCAATAAGCAGACAAATTAACAAGTTAAGAAGTGAAAATGATAAACATATTCCAAAACCAATAAAATACTTATCTTTAAATAGCAACTTTTAGATTACACTATCCCAAGGAGGGAAAAAAAACCTGTTAAAACCTGTAAAATAATCTGACCAAGGTTTTGACTTTACAAGAACTGAAGCCATTAATTAAGTATATGGTCTTCTCTGTGTTCACTCATCTCAGGTGTCCATTACAACCACCACCAGAGCGGATAAATCCTCACAGATCTGAATTCAACCCCAAGTAGGTGCAAGGACATTGCCGCATATCCTCTTACATGGCTGTGCTGCTCTCACAATGTAAAACACCTGCCCAATGTACAGATATGCTGGGCTGACCTTAACTTTTCTCATCTTTTTATCATTTCCCAGCAGTGATCATAAAGCAACTGCATTTCATGGTCTGGCACACGGCAGGGTAGGAAAAAAGCAGGCTGTAAAGCCTCATAGTAGAGCTGGTTTTCCATAGAGAGGAAATGATACTTTTTTAAATTTGCTTTTGCCATCTGTTTCCAGGAAGCACACATGCCATTAGAGGATATATGGATATAAACAGAATACAGCAAGTTAAGCAGAAATCATCTCTTTGTTAAACAGGTAACCTGTCATCATCCATATGAGCAATGAAGTAGCAAGGTCACAGTAATCACAGTAGTCTCTTTAAAAGGGATAATTCTTTTAGAGCTGAGTGAAAACATGTTTAAGGATTATTATTATTTTCTTTAATAAAATACTGTCTGACTGTGAGAAAAAAAGTGGTCTGTTCATGTACAGCATGAAGCTGGTGAAGAACTGCCTTTGTTGATCCTTCAGCTACAGAGCACAAATATTTAAGCATAAACTTGCTCTACAAATTACATATGTTGCACTAGTGAAATGTCTTCAGATGTTAATAGATTTCTCTGCTGCTGAGTTTGCTCCCTGTTAAGATAAGAGAGCTGTGCTTGGGTTCCTTAAAAGCAATCCAGCTGTACTGTGAATCCACAGTGAACTAGACAGTGAAATAAATGGCTAGTTGGATCCATATCATTATGTCCTTCCTCTCAACCATTCTCTTACTTTCTTACATGGCATTTGGTCTTCTTTTACAGAACACAATCTTGTTACACATTATTAAGAACTATTTCTGATGATATATGAAGTAAAGGCAGTGCAGACCAGTCTAGACTAAATGTCTATCCCACAGTCACCTCTGTGACCCTGGTTTCATTTCCAGTCCTGCATTCCTGCACACAAACTTTCCATAACTGCAGAAAGTGAGAACCCTCCTATCTCCAATACTCAGAAGTGGACTGCCACAGATTTAAAATTACCTCCAGCAGGTAAAAGAATTTGCCAGACACAGTCTGTTTTTTGCATTACTAAACTTCGCCTAATCATAAGGACAATCACCTTCTGTGCCATTTCACTCCCCTGTGATTCTGTCCTTTACAAGACAGAGAGCTGTGATATTTAAAACTGTCCTCTTCTAAGAACAAAATTGGAGAAATGTAATGCTATGAGAATTCATTATTAAGGTTTTGAGACCCTCCTACTCTGCTTAGTTACTGTAGTTATCTTTACAGTACTGTAATTCACAATAACCATTCCTAACAGTGACAGTTTTTCTTTTATTTGTACTGTATAACAACAAAAAAAAAGTCATTAATTTAATGAAGCAACGTTCCTCTTATTTACATTACTTTAAGTGAGGCCAGAGATGACATCTCTAGGTAGCCTATTGGGCCAGTATTACTTATTGTTGCTACTAAAATCCTGGGAAAAGAAGTCCAGCTTCTTCCAAGTTACACAGAGATCTTATCTTGCCTTTTTAATCTCTCTTAAGAATTTTAGCAATATTTTTTCTCTCCAATTTCTTCTCTCATTTCAACACCACTTGAATTTTTACTTACCTGTTATTTCTGCATATTAAGGAACTTCTGTTGAATTTCAGAAAGCTAACAGAGCTGTTTCCTTTAAAACTAAACATCACAAAAATCTCTCATGGAGGCAAATACATATATTGTAAATACACAGCTATCTCACCATGTTGTAATTCAGTTTTCACTTTGTTGGTTTTTATCCTTTTTTTATCTCAGTATACACTATAGAGGACTTGATTTATTCTTTATCTCCTTTTAGTTCTGAAACTGCTGCTTTAGTCCTTACTGCTGCTTTTTTATGTAAACCTCCTACTACTCCGTCTTTTAGCTTTTGTTGTTGCAGTATTTTTGAGATCATATAAACAGTCCTGAGAGCTGTTGTTAAATAACTGAAATTCAGTTCATTTTTAGAAAGGAGTCTCCCTTTGAACATTTGCTCTAATAATGTCCTACTCCCAAAATAAACTTCCATTACCATTCACTGGTGTGCTTTCTGTGAAGACACTAAGAAAAAAAAAAAAAGGAACTAAAATGGGAAGAATGACACCAAGGAGCTATAATTAGCTAAAACTCTTTTACAACAATAATGATATATCAGCAGTTTTATTGCTATGGCAATGAACACAGAGCTCATTTTTTTTAATATTTTTATATGCAGAAAATACGTATAAGGACAGTCTTACTTCTCTTTTTCCCCCCACTATGAATAGCAGAACATACTAAAAGTTAATCTCTTTACAACTGATCTTGATTTCTTTGCACAATTCTGAAGAATTCAATCAAATAATCTATTTAAAGGCAGGTGATTTGCTGCTGTTCAGTGATGGAGCTATGGTCAAACACCACATGTAAAAAGCAACCTGTCTAGAACATGACACAGACACAATTTGTAATGGAGTTTTACTGCAAAGCTAATGTCATCTGAAAGAAAACATGGTAAGAAGACAGAGACTGAAAAAGTGAAACATTTTTGATGTAAGATTTATACCTAACTTCTGTGAGAATATAAATAAAATCTCTGTGTGGGAAGAACTGGCTCCAGCTAGAAAAACTAAGCAACAAAGCTGGCACACACATTGCCCATAAAAACTGCAGAAGCTTGATCTATTCCAGTCCACAAACAGGGAGAGACAGAAAGAATGGTTGTCCACTCTTGGATACCTCATACTCAGCCATGCCAGTACCACTTTTCTGTCTCTCTCCTCCTGGCACAGCCCCATCTCCCACCTGATGTGCTTGCTGATGCTGAGGTCCTTGTCACTTGCTAAACTGATACAAGCCATTTCAACTGCCTATTGGACAGCTTCTGTCTTAAAACACATAAAGAGCTTTAATTTTTAAAATTTTATCGTAACAACCACAGGTTAGATTTAAGACTAACCATTTAATTCAAGAAATTAGAGCTCCAGTCAGCAAAACACTGAACACACTCCAAAATGGCAGCATGTGAGTGGTTCAGCTGAGTTCCCTGGATCTACTGATCTAACTAAAATTAAGCAAGTGTTTTTTTGGTCCAGATCCTAGGCAAAATGATTCCATCATGTACTTGATTCTAAGGTACCAAAAGCAAATGCTAATTTCTGCAAAGTAAACACATTTTCATGACAGATTACATTGTCCAACTGTTTCACAGTCACATAATATGACCAAACAGAAAAATCCACCTGCTTATCAGATAACCTCTAAGGAGAAGAGCTGTTACTCAGCCAGCTCAATGCACACAATGTTCACCTGGGCAGGAAATGGACTGCGATTTACTAAAGCAAATAGTCAGGAGACACTTATCAAACTCAATGCCCAAGATGAACCTTCTGATTCTGGCCTTATCTACAGCACTGGAGAACAACAGTGATAAACCAAAAATGTTACCATATGATGCAATTCAGCTACCTGGCAACATATTGTGAACAGGTGTGGCAATGTTAACATCCTGGAGGTGTTTCAGTGTCTCTGTGTGGAACAGTCGAAGAGTGGATCCAGATGTGAAGGCAATCCAGACTCCCACTCCAGCCACAGCCATGTGAGAGATTACCATCCCTTCCTCTTGATGGGCTTCAAAATGGTTCTGCAAGAAAAACAAGGGCTCTGTGGGGAGATGCAAGTCAAGGATATCACTCAGCCTTTCTTACCAGCTTCTCACTGTAGGCATTCATCCTTTTTGACAAGGACAAAGCTTCCTCTGCCTTGCTCAGGATATGTTCTGATAGCCATATATGATGTGTTAATTTCCCTGAGACTTTTTTTGGAAACATATCATCATTAGTCTAGGATTTTCAGCTCTTGAGCCAAGGTTCCACCTAATGACAGAGTAATTCTGGTTTTTAAAAATATTGCATGATAGGGGCTGGCAAGCCCAAAACAGCTCAGACTTAAAAGGATTTTGTGTTTATTTATTTATATTCCTTTGGGAAAACTACCACAGCTGTACTTTTATCTACAGCAGAACTTCTATTCAATAAAAAAATACTTTGTTCTGCCAGGGGGTCTTTTCATAACAAGAAAATAAAATGCAATAAAAAGTCATATTTTGAAAGTAGAATGTTTAAAAATGCAAATACACAATTATTTTCTCAATTACACATATAACAATGTCAGCCTTAACAATGCAGTTTGGGTTTTGATGCTTTTGAATTTCACGAGTATTAGCTATTTTGTTTTCTTGTCCTTCAAAGTGTTGATGCTTCTCATTATAAAAGCCAAAATCCTCCTTCTATATGTAAGTAACATAACACTTTGAAGATAGATCTTTTTCCTTGATCTAATGCCAGTTAAAACCTGGCTTCAGGAAGGCAGAAACCTCTCTCTCTGTACGTCTCTATTAAAATGTGAGATAAAGCTGTAGTAAAGTTTCTTAATCATTAACAAGGAGAGATCTTTTTTTTTCCCCCAGTTTTGTCTTGTAAGAAGACTGTCTCTGAAGTTGAACACAGCCTTTTATTGTTCTGCCAGCCATTATCAGAAAACCAGTCCCATAAACACAAAACTTACTTAGCTAAATAAATGATAAACTGTTCCTTAGATAAAAATCTCTCACTGAGGGGTATGGAAGTAATAAGTGCTCTTATATTCACTTCACTTATTATTACATTTGCAGAAAAAATGCAGAAGTACCTTCTCCTTCCTTGTGAAATACACTTAAATTTTCCAAGTGTTACAATTAAGAGTTATATTTTGGGTTTTTTTCCATTAAAATCTAAATATAATAGGGTTATAGATATATTGTCCAAATTTTACATTAAAATTCAACTAACAGGGTAAGATCAGAGACCAAGAATAAAAATTTAGGACTTCCACAAAGCATAACTTTTGGTATTATGTTTAGTAAGCACTTGATTTTTTTTTCATACTTTATTACTGCATAAATTACTATTTTCACTGAGAAATTTGCTGTTTAAAGAGAATGGAAATTATCTTTTGTGTTTTTCATTTGTTAACATTATTCTTCACATGTTCAGTTTTTAGTAAATGAGCAGAATTTTCTCTTCAGCTGTCAGACAGTGGTTCAGTTTTTGAGTGTTACTGTATTACCTTTTGATTCTTTGAATAATAACACTGCAGAATGTAAAGTAAGCAACTCTGCCAGGCACATTTATATTCACTGTTTTCCTCAGGTAACCTATTCATTTGTTACTAAATTATATACACAATTTGAAAATCATAAAATTTATTCAACGTAAGAATTTATCCATAAAAAACATCTTTCAAAGTCAGAAGCAGCCTTTATGACTAGATTTGCTGATATTCTCATCATGCATGTTCCATTGCAAAAAAGATTCTAAAATATTTACTACAATGGTGACTAATTGGCTTTTGAGAACTTCTAGGCGATAGACCCATGGCTGCTGAAGCAAACCTGACCAGCAACTTGCACTCTGAAATTAGAAGAAAAATGAAGAAGATTGTAAAAAAAGAATTTTCTCTGGAGTGATCTGACCACAGCTGACAACTATGTTGGTGCCACTGAAAACAACTTGCACGCACATTTTTGTCACATTCCATTTTTACCTGCCAACTCAGTATACTCCCACTTAAGTCTGTCCTGCTATTTGTACAGCTGTCTGCTGGAACACACAGACCCATTTGAAGTAAAACGGTAGACTGCAAACATAACAAGATCTGTAGAAAGAACTACTCTTCTCATTGAAAGAGTCTTCTAACATGGAGCAAGAACATACTCCAGAACTGCACCTTCTTATGCATAAAGGGTAGCTTTGGCATCTGTTTCAATTACGTGTCTGTCTGAAACCAGTGAGCTAACCCTTTACTTCTATTTTTCTTTTCTTTTTATAACAGGAAATAAAGATACAAAGGAAAAAAGATGTCTTATTCCATTTGTTATCGAAAGAATTTAACTTAAGTTCCTTTTTCTCTTTTAGTTTTCATACCTACATTCCTCTCTATTCAAAGCCTGGCTTTTCCCACTCAGGCTCTCCCATTCTAACTACAGCAGCACAGGAGCTGCAGAAGGTGTTGTGGGTGCCAGAGCCCAATGCAGCTCATCAGTGTTCCAGCAGTGTGGGACACAGCAGACCCTTTGAGGGAGTGCTCATTTACACCAAACAGCTGCACCAAGAGATGAACCACGATTTCTCCGGCTTCAGGTGAAGAGGATAATGGGTGCCATTACCCTCAACATCAAACAAATGTCTTTCACTGCTTTAAAGAAGTTACAACACTTGGGCAACACATACTCATGTATAGGGATTTCCATTTTTATAGTTTACTCAGCTGAACATTTCAGTGTAACTCCTGTATAGCTAGTGAAGTTTTAAAAACAAGACAAAACAGACTAGGATAGAATGACACTCAACTGATTACTTTATTCCATTAAATACTCTGGCAATTTTTGAAGTTTTGAAAAAAGCACAAACTGCCTTTACAAAGTACAAGGAGCTCCAGGCACAGAGACCATTATTGGCTGTACCCAACAGCAATACAATTGTTAGATCTAGGGTCAAAACTAAGTGACAAATTTCTTCTTCACAGAAAGAGGAACAGAGTATGTAATTAATACTTAACAGCAATTGTTGCATTTCTTATGTGTGCACTGCCAAGGATCTTGAGGCATTGTGCCAGTTTGGGGTATTGTGCCAATGAAAGACATTACCTAAAACATTCTATTACAGTAACATATCATTAGAACAAGTGAATTGACAGTCCTAGCCATATCAGAGAAGGGGGAAAAGCAGAAGTGAGCAATATCCAAATCCAATACACACAATGACAAACCTGCTCATTTACTAAAAATTATTAAATAAATTAAAAATCTTAAATAAAAATCTTAGCAAAGCAGGGAGGCGTGGAATGAGATTGTCTTCAAGAATAACATACTTTGCACTTAGAAAATGCACAGACAATTAAATATGAGCTACCTGTAAAGCAAAGAGTGTCTCACAAGGACAAGTTTAAAAATAGTCTTGAATATGCTCATGGACTTGCACAAATATGGCCTTAAAATCTTGCCAGATGCCTTTAGAGATAATGTACATGATGCAGAGCACATAGTATGTATGCATGACAGTAGCAATGAAGTAGCAAGCAGCTGCATTTCAGTATACATGGAGTATCTCCACATTAAGTGTATGGAGATCTAAAGGAGTCCAGTAAAGAGGGAAGAGGAACAGGTGAGTCCCATGCAACACTTGAATTCTTGCAGATAAGAGCGAAGATCACGTTTACGCAAAAGATCTTGAGTCAAATCTTTACTACTAACTCTCGAGAAAGCACAGTGGGAGAACAAACATTTCCTTGCTGCTGCCTCCTCTTATAACAAAGATTCTACTACTCACAGTAAGAAAGAGGCTGCTCAGATGTTAAAATATTTGATACTGACAGAGTTTAAATTGCCTCATGTATTGTATAATATTGAAACAATATTGCCAGTGAACATGGTAAGGACAACATATCAGATCACTTTTGGAAACACAGGAAGTTATCAAAACAAGACAGGTCACTAAGTAGGCAGCAACATGGAAAACATTAGCCACCTGTTTAGTCTGGTGAGATGATGAGAAAAGATCAGTATGTCTTAATACCCATAAACAACAGAAAGTCATTGCTTGTTCACAATTCTATGAGGAAGATGCCATGCCGTGCCATGGGTATTTGTGTGAAATAAAAAAGATGACCCTCAGCCAGACATACAGAAAATCATCATGTTCTTGAACAAAATTATTTATATTGAAAAAATGTTACTCAACTCACATACACCATTTCTTATATGTTGCTTGCTGCAGAAATTATTGTGGGTATAATAGACCTATAACAACCTGAGCTCTGAATACAGCAGATGGCTTAGTTGAGAAATGAGAAGACACCTCCTGTGATGCTTTTGTAGGAAAATCTGTAGTAACAGCTGAAAAATGAAACTGCCGTGTCTGAGAGATATTGGTAGAGTACTTGTTATTTTATGTCTCCAAACTTCTGTTTTCAACACTGCAGTCCATGATATTTTACTGTATTATGACAGAGTAAGCTTTAAACATTCTTTAATGTTTAAAGTTTGGTTTAACTCTGGGTTTGTTCTCCTCTGCCAAAACAGCCCAGCATAGCCCAAACCACAGCCATACGACCTGACCTAGGGAGAGCTTTGTTACAGAATTAGGCCAGACTTCCCAAACTCATTTACAAAGATCTGGCTGTTCATATCCAGCCTCACACAGGAACAACCTGGCTGTGATTTCTTACTGTTTTCCTAGTGAAAATCTGAGAGATTTTACCGAAGTCTGTACAACAGCAACCATGTGTCCCAGAGGTTGTGAAACTAACAAAAGTCCATTTCAAGCACCTATTCAAATCACTCATCCAAAATCTTTCCCTAATCATACCATTCAAACTACCAAGAAAACAAGCCTTTAAGAAAAGCAAAGTAGGAGAATATACTATCCAAGCATCCTATTAGAGGAAACAAATCTCTCAAAAAACACAGAAAAAGACAGAGGAAATTAGGATGTTAGCTATTCCCCTGCAAACCCATGACAGTGACTCACAGAATCAATTGTACCAAACAGACAATTGTTGGGAGAAAACACGATCGTCAAGAAAAAAATGCAGCAACAAAGCACACAAAGAAGGAGGCTGTGAGCTCATCATGACTCCTCTTTGAAAAAACTTCATGGCTGTAAACATTATGCAATTCAGTGACACTCTATTGTAGGTTGCAGGAGAGGTTGAACTCCTAATGTTTCATCAACTCTTAACTTTGGACTACTAAGGTGTTCTTTTGGTGAAAGCTGTAATTTTGACATAAATTAAGGGTTTAACATTTTCTGGAAAATGTGCTCAAAAATATGAGTTTAAACCTTTAACACTCTTCTCTCATTCTGAAAAAGTTGGCTTCTGTGTGACTATTCATCAGAAACTGTTCCTGTGCAAATAACATTTGTGTAGACCAGTGAGAAGCAAAACTCTGAAAAAATATATTATGAAATTATCACAAGGTACAAGTAACATCTAACTATATAGAGGCAGTCTCTTAGTTAAACCTTCTTCTGTAACTAACATGAAAGTCCTATAGGCACCCACTTCTCTGCTGCTTTATCTCAGATTTCATTTTTAAGAAAACCTCTTGCCCCATATACTCTCTCATTTCCAAGCACCTTACAGAAACCAGTGGGTAAATGGGAGCAAGGTCTAATGAGACATCAGCAGAGAACACAACAGCAGAATTACAAACTAAGGGAGTGAGATTCAAAAGAACTGAGACCACATTCAGTAAAAAGCTTTCTGAATCATGATGCTTCTTAAACAGATTTTCATCTCTAAAATTCCACCACTTATACCCTGAAGCATAATAGGTGAGCAATGCTTTTAAAAGTGTTTACCTCTATGGAATGCGTCACAGTGCTGATTATAAAAATTTGTCCACCACATGCAGCCCAAATGGTCTCCTCCATCACAAGCAGACTTCTAACAGGCAGAACCCCCAATTTAACTATCTTCTGAGGTTCCGTGTTCCATGTCCCATCTTCAATAGAAAAAGAAGAAAGGTTAAATACAACCAAAGGGTGATCTTTGCTTTAAAACTGTTCTGAAAAGTCGACTGCTTGAATTTCAGGAAGTTGCCACTTCAAGCTACACTGTGATTTGTTATGGTTACTTCTAGCTTCCACAGTATATTTGTAAGGATAAAACAACATTAAGAGGAAAACCCAAACCTAAGTACTCATACATCTGTCAACAGTGCAAATTTTATCTAGATTAAATAATAATTCAAAAATACCATGTTGCTGTTCAGATACAACTGCTTTCCTTTCCAGAGGAAATACAGTCAGAAATCCATGGAGATTGTCTCCAACACAGAAGACACAATTGTCTCCAACTCAGAAGGAGCTCACAATCAACTTATTTCAAGATGAATCAATTTCTAACTAGGACAGAATCATCTTTGATGTGCAAAATAGTCAGGAAGATTTTTACTGTAGGCTCTAATGAGTTCAGATCTCTCTCTAAGAGCATTTTGATGGAATGGACCTTCCTTGTACTAGATGCTTCATTTAAAACAAAAAAAGAAGAAATTAAAACTTGGTCTTGTGCCACATCTTCACTTTTCTTACTTTTTCCACTAATTATAAAACCCACAGTATTTTCTTTGGACTGCATTTAGTAGATCTAAATTAAATTAAGCATGTGTGTGCAGCACAATCAGTTATTCAGAGAGGTTCTGGTAAGAACTGCATGCTTCCACCCACTGCTACAGTCACTCTCAATTGCCATCTCTTTGAAATAAGGATTAGCAGATTATTTATCCCCAAATTTAAGAATCAGCAACACAAGCTTCTTGAAACAGTTGTAGCTTTATCTTTTATACATACAAATTAACATACTAAGTACGTCAATAATAATGTTAATGTTTTCATATTAGATTATAATTGTAAGTTCTCATTTAATATAGTCTCAAAGATATGAGATTTATGATTTATTAATAATATAAAAATCTGTCAAAAGTAACTGGGTTTTACATGGAGATAAAATATGTCAAAAAGCATAATTTCTTCATTGAAAAGTCTTCTTTCTGCACAAGCTGCAGAAAAGTTGTTGACTTTTCTGACACTGGTTTCAACTCAGTAACCAGTTAAATTCTGATTGATGAGACCAAAGTAAACACATCTTTAGGCAAGCACTTAAGTAGAATTTTTTTCTTTTCCCTCATGAAAACAAGTGCATCTTCTATTATTTGCTTAGGGAACGGGGGTACATAATTTCCTGCTTCACCAATAACAGTAGCAACAACGATAATGAGAATCCTCAATTCTGGAGTACTTCTCAAAATTCCTGTCATCTGTGTGATACAACCTTCGCTGAGTCATTCTCAGGATGTGGCTCTCTTCTGAAAGCATCTTTGTAGAAGTGACATTTAGTTTCAGGCTGTCAAAATAATTTTCATTATTTTAGTTTGCATTGAGAAGAGTGCTTTCAGTATTAGCCTGCAAACTCTCCCAGCAATGTCAGAGTCACTCTGTGTTCTCTATGACTCATATGTACTATTAGTAACAAACAAACTTCTGGAAAAGTTTCCATTCTTTAGCAACCACATTGCACACAAATTAAATTCTAAACTGAAGACTGTCTATACCCTATGACTGTTGTAGCCACTGTAGGCAGTGCAAAGCCTTCAGAGAGTGAAGCTGCACACGTGTGTGGCACAACTTGCATTGTGCAAGGGATGCCGACTGCAGAAGTTGAACAACAGTATGTATGTAGCACCATTCTTAGAGACAAACCCAGCATAATTCTGGTACATTCTTCCTGTCTTTCCTGAAGGATAAAGACTCTGAGTTTGGGCAGCAAGCAGATATGCTGAGCAAAAAGCTATCTTTTCTAGTTATATTTTCACACTGAAAAAAACCGTTAATATAAACCAGAACTTCATGGCTCTTGACAACTCTTTCTCTTAAATACATTCATGCTATACATTAATTTGTATATAAAGCATAGCTGATACTGAAACAACAGGAAAATAAGCATTTTCAGGATCTCAACTGTGGACTCATTTACATTTTGCTTAAATTAAATTTCAAACATATAATGCATTTCTTTTTTAAAATCTGGACCTTTATGCCCTTAAGTTCCACATAACTCCTCAGATGTCTAAGCATTAAGCCTTATTAATAATTTTGATCAATGTAAGAATGTGATTTCAACACTATCCATGTTATAAATACCACCTGAGTCATGAATATTCGATTGAAAATATATGCCTAAAATAAGTCAGTTCTCACAAAACCATTTTCTGCTGTGTGTGTTAACACAGTACTTGACAATCCAGTTTAAGAGTTCTGTAGGATTGGACATAGGAAGAAGGTGACATAGAGGCCCCATGTCTTTCATGTTACCACGATTTCATGGTGGTGACCCTAAAATCCCACTTGATGCATCAGCCCAGGAAAAATCCAAAACTCACTCTACCCTATGAACCTAGTCATGTGATAAGGGCTATTCTCTGGTGCTTTTTTATTTCTTCCTGCAAACGTTGCTGTTTTCCAGATCAGACAGCATCTGAGACAGATGAGGGGAAAAAGGGTAGGGGACACTCTCTGGTCTAGTAATTAGAACAGTATTCAAAGGATGTGTCAGCTGTGTTCTGGACCCTGCCTCAGTGAGTGATTAATTAATTATACAAAGTGGAATGGCACCAGGAGGACAAATGAAGCCCTGTGCATCTCTTTTCTCTCATTTTGTGGCAGCCAGGGAAATCTCTTGAGAGTGGAAAGCATGGGTAAAAATCCACTCAAGCAAGGCCAGGGATTAAGCCTGGTAATCCAACATCCTTCTCTAAATGCTTTAACCAAAGGTGCTGCTGGCTAAAAGTAAGATCACTACTTCATTTTGCTGGCCAAGAATTTTATCACCCATCTCCAAAATTACTTAGCAAGTCTGTGTCTAGTTCACAAGAGGTTTAAGACTACCAAAAACACACTTTGAAGAAAAGATAATACTCTCCCCTGCCTCTCCAGATCTCAGCAGACCCTGTTCAATACCTGCCTGCACAGACTTCATGTTTGACACTGGCTGTTCCATGTAATCTGCCTGATCTGATGTCCATTGCTTCTAAAATCTAAGGGAAAAGAAGCATTATCTCTATCCAACTTGTGTAAACATCTGCAGATTCAAGACATGCTTATGTAAGTAGTTTCAACAACTGGCACTATCCAGGTACTTAAGGAACACCTTTGGTTGATGCTATAAAATCCTTTTCTAGTAATTGACAAAAATAAGTTTATTTTTTCCTGGCAAAAGAGAAATGAAGCAAGAAATAGAAGCCAAAATAAAACCTTCGCCAACAGAATCTCAAGGCATACTGTATGAATTGCAGGTACAGCTGTTTGGAGAAAAGAGATATGTCTAAAAAATCTGAGAACAGGATCAAGACAGAAATGAATCCAGTTGCTTTGTGAAATTAGATGTCATATATTCATGTTGCATATGTCTCATATTTGCATATTAGATGACTATTTAAAAAAAAATTAGAAGACAGATTTTATACTAATAGATCTGTTATATCACTGTGTTATGCCACTATTTTTAATTCTCTTAGTAAGTTATATTTTTTCCAGAAGTTACATCCTATAGTTCACACACCAGTGTTGAACAGTATCTTGCAATGCATATATCAGGCTGTTCAACTGCATCAAAGTAAGGTCTCTCATGCTCATAAAATATTTCAAAGACTTTAATGTAAAAGGACATTATTTACATTAGTGCATTTTGTTATATAATCTTGTGATTTTTATGAATTTGAAAAATTAGTTATCCTTCTATTTACTCAAATTTAATCAGCTAGAAAAAATGTTAAAACAATGCCCATTTTATTGGAAAAGTCTTAAAACAATGTTCATTTTATCATTCTGTGGCTTGTTTCCACAAAACCAATGAAGGAAAGTAATATTATTTTACAATAACTTATAAGAATAGGCTTCCTATTATTAACTTATAAATATTTAAAATAATTAGCACTTTTAATAATCATAATTAGTTGGTACACGTAGGTCTTCATATGAGATAGCCTATTAACATAGTTTATTTCCTCAGAAAGTTTTTTCAAAGTTTGTAGTAGTCTTCCATTCCTTTATGCTTTCACTCAAGCTGAACCAAGCAACAGTTTTTGTTGACAGCTTCCTCTCTTGCTTAGCAGCCCTATTGATGGTTTCAACAGAGCTGCCAACACAGCCCTGGGAACAGCAGTTCTTGGTTAATTAGTGCAGTGGAGCACAAACATTTTTTCCATCACATGGTACATAAACCAGCACTGTGGAGGAATAAAATGGTACCTACAGAAGTCTAAAGTTTAGCACGTTCCTTATCACTTGAAAATAAGATGAGACACTCAGGCCTGCTCTTCTAAACAATGTGTAACTTGCAATGTCTTATACTGTGCATGCATACTCATTTTTTTCTCCCACATGCATCAAATTCTTAAAGCCAAATAGCTGACAGAACTCTTCCTAAAGTTATACAGGGGTTGGTGCTGAGGCGCCAGTATGAGATACACAAATAAGACTGAAAGCAATGTAAACATATTTCTGGTAATGAGTATTATGTGACACTGCAAAGACAACAGTATTTTATCTCTCTTGCAGTATCACTACTCTAGTCCTCTCCCTAACAGCTTAATACCACTGCTTATTTTCACAGTAATACCTCTCACAGAGTCTACTTGAAGTGGCAATCAAATGCCAGAAATCCACTCTGCAGACAAGCCAGAGCAGTACATGGATCCACTCAAGCTCTGGCTTTGAATCAGCATTTTACAGTCCATATATTCTTCCTTTCCTCAATTTGTCAGAGGACAAGAGTGTCTTACCAACTCTGTCAATGTACCTCGCCAGTGAACTGACTTGCTACTCCTTCACTGTTGTAACTGTCTCCCCTTACCCTTGTATTTCCTTTTTTTTGTATTTCCTTGATATTAATCCTCTGAAAATGCTCACTTGATTAGTGCCACAAGGCTTCTTTAGACAGGTAAGTCACCAAAACTTCTGAACAACTTCAGAGCTCCCTAAGTTCTTACCAGTGAAATCTCTCTGTTCTTTTCATGGCCAAAATTGCCTCAGCTAGTATGTCAGCTGACTAAACTCTTACTGAACTACTAAAATATTAATTCTTCTATTTCCTGCCACAATAATTCTGATTTTTTATTCTCTTTTTCCTGTTTCTCCCCCATACTCTTCACAGGACTTTATGAAAAGGAAATGTATATCAATGTCTAGAAGAAAGGAAGTAGCAGGAACTGACTACAGTATATCAAGGGACAATACACCTATATTAAATAAAAGATTGTGATTTCCCTTTCCTAAGATACTTTTGTGAATGGAAGTCAAACACGTACTGACCTTTTTTGCTATTACATCACTCAGAAAACACATCTGCTGGGCTGTCTGCAATCATCACAAAGGGGTTTTGTTATGTTTTTTAAACAAAGACAATACAACACACTTTTCCCTTAACCTCTTCTAAGCATGTTTTGCATGGAAATATTAACTCAGCCTGAGGCAAACACTAAATGCAGAATTTTTCAGACTGATAACTGTGCAAAAGTGCATAGAACTGTAAAGCAAGTTCTCAACAAACAAAGTGTCAGAAATTTTGCAATCTGCATCACTCCCATTCCTATACAGAAGAGCATTTAATTCACTAGCTGTTTCACAGTTCCCAAAACAAGTCTTCTCACACACATGAAATTAAGAATGAGTGAGGATAATTACCAGGGATACTATTTTTACAATTAACATATTAGCTGACTTGCACCCTAGTGTTCTGTGATATTTTCAGAACTTACCATGTTAGCTCGCATCTAAGAGCCAAGTAGATTTTACAGTATCAGCACCTTAAGACTTTGCTTTTAGTTTATGTTCAAATACCTTAAAGTATGTATTTTTAAGTACTTAAAAATAAATAAAATACTAAAAGTACTTTATGTACTTTTTACCTCATATGTGAAAATACACAGATACAGAGGTGTCTCACTAAAATATGTCTACCCTCCAGAAAGGAAGTTGTGCACCTCCTACTCTTCCACTAACGGCATTTGCTCCTTGGTTTACTGCACAGACTTCTCAGTTTCCATCTTTTACTACTTCAAGACAAGACTTTCTGCAGCCAGAGAGCACTCTGGATGTTGTTCATCTTACAAAGTTCTCTAGTGAAGAAAGTCAGAAGAAAGCACTTGCTGTTTGTAAACAAACATCATGGATATTTATATGCACTGACCCCTCTGAGAACAACTGGAGAAATTAGAGCTATTTGAGCCCTGCAAACCAAATGACACAAGTCATGGGTCTCTGACTACTTAGAGGAAGGCATCAAGCTTCGGTGACTGATCTGATCCACACAGTTTCTGACAAGGGAGGAAGACGAAAGGACCCCAACTCTATCATAGACTGTGAGATAGATTTTCATCCTAGAAAAAAGATTGTCCTCTCTCATTCATGGAATCCTGTAACAGGCTGCACAACTCTTTTTCCATCTCACAGCATTTATCCTTCTCAGGCTTCAAATCAAGATGTAATGAAGTGATATATTTCACATGCACTTTTAAATCTTTACTTCATCTCCTTTATGATGACAGACCAAAACCCAAACTGAAAAGTAACCCCCTCTGCAGAACAGAAGGCAACCCTGATGAACTGCACAAAGCTCCTCAGAGGTTGCATTCCCCCTCCCTCCCATTTCACTGCTTGGATTCTTTTGTTTGGTAAATAGGTCAGTGCTCATAAAAACACCCCTCCAGGGCTGACTGCCTCACATAAGCACAGCAGCCAACTATAAGGAAGATGGCAGCAGCTCAGTCACACAATTTCCTTGGGGCATGGAGAACTGAAATAAGCCACACTGACCAATAAGTAAGGAGAGGGACTACAAGATAACTGACAAGAGTCAGAAAAATATCATTATTTCCCATCTCAAAGTTCCAGTGATCATGGCTCGGACTTTGACAGGCTCTATGAACATCTCACTGGCCAAAACCAGTGTCTTCAGAAGAAGACAAATAGGGGACGCTATGATCCTGGTAAATATAACAACCTTCATCTCATTACCAGACTGTAATGCAGCCTGGTTAACAGCTCTGCCCCATCTTTAATATTCTCTGTAGATATGCAAACCATTAATCCTTTCTTAGCTATACTGCCAAGGATGTCAGTTGTGTTTTTGAAGTGGTCTTTTCTGGAAGAAGTTGAGTGATAGTAATTGCAGTCTTAAAACAGCTTAAATACACCAACACCTATCAGAGAAGATGACAGATTCATTTTAATACCCCTCCCAGGTACATAAAGAAGCTGAAATATCAAAAATATTATGAATCTAGGATCAAGACCTCACTCCTGTGCCTCAAAAGCAAAGAAAAAAAATGCTATCCAGTGGTAAAAAAAAAAAAAAAAAAATTAAAAGGGAACTGAAATCTAATGTTTGGCTTCAGAACAGAAACAACAGCTCAACAGGAAACCTACTGGGTTGAAGACAACAACTGGACAAAGGAAGTCCCTTTCCCAACACTTTTTCCATGATCCTTTGTTGCTCGGAAAAAAAAAAAAAAAAGCATCCTGTACCTTTCCCAAACAAAGTCTTTATATGATCTAACAGTGGACACATAATTTGTTCCAAGATTACAGATATTGAGTTTGGTTCCTCAGTTAGAGACTGGTAGAATTTAGTACCACAAGGTACAGTGCCACACAAATGCAGCTGAACTGTTTACAGGGCCCACCTCATTAGAGAAGCATGACAACCATCATTACTGCAGTTCACATAAATAAGGCAGATCTCTGCTGGCTCTGTACTTTGCAAGGTTAGGAATCTCTGTGCTAACATTTCCCTTAAAACATTAAGGCTTCAAACCTTGAGCAAAGCCTCACTGATTTGGAACTGAATCACTAGATATACATGCAATATTGTAGGGAAGTTAGTGAGATGTACGGGAGGCACCTGAACCAGCTCTGGAAAACAGTTATGGTTCAGAATAATTGCCTGGGATTCTCCTTTATTCAAATTATTTTAGCCAATTATTTAGCTAAACACGAAACAAGCAACTGTGATGCTAATAGAAAAAGGAGACCTATCATGAAATACATAAACTGCACACACAGTACAGACTTATCCCATCTGTACAGTAAAAATGGCATTGTCATTTTAAATGAGATATACAGAAATCTCTACCAAAAGGGGATTTCTGTGTTTCACAAACAGAAGTACTGGGTAGTTGAGAGAAGTTAAGCACTGTGCTGTGTAAAATACTATGTATTGCTCTTAGCACATAAATTTCTGGACTCTTGCAACACTGAAGACTTCAGGGTTTAAGCTAAGGGGGAAAATCAATTGTCATATGCATGTATGGTGAAATTTGGAACAGTATCAAAGTTCCTACTATCCTTCAAAAAGAGACAACAAGTCTCTTCAGACATACCGGAAAGAGTAGTAATCCTAGTTCAGCAGTTTTACAAAGAATTTTCAAAAATATATTAGTGGAAAATTACTTCTGCCAAAATACACTGACATGTGAGTTCCTCAGGATGCCATCAAATCATATCACTATGCAGCATTACCTTCTGCTTTTGTGTAGATTGTGATATTTCCATTTACCAAGCCAGCAAACAAGTATTGAGACCTATATGTTAAGCTCATAACAGTTGATTTTTCAGGAGTGAAGAAGTGTTGAAGTCGGATTTTCTTTGAGCCTTGGCAACTTTTGTAAATAGAAATGCTATAGAAAGAAGCAAGAAAAAACAGACCTGTGAAGTTATGCTTTACATAGTTCTTGTTAGAATATGCAAAAGAGAAGTTTAGAATAAAATATTGGGGGAAAGAGGATTTTCTTCTTTTGTCTCCTCAATTCTTGACACCCCAGAATGTCTGCGCAGACAACTTGCAATTACTTAACATTGACATATGACAACACATTCATATTATCTTGTCTGCAGAAGCAGTTATTCAAAAAAGAGACATAATAAAAGTTCTGCTCAAAGTCCTTATTACGAGTCTATCTAAAACTTCTATTAGTTAAAAAAAATATATTACATGGACAACAAGGGAGAAGAAAAGAAAAACTCACTACCAGATGTCACACTTAAAATTTCCACAATTCCTGTTGATTATTACAATGGGTATGCTAAGGATATTGTTAAGTCTGGAATTAAATCACTGATTTCTAGAAATGGCATTTTCCATGAGGAATTTTGTTCTCCTTCATTTATACTGCTTACAAACACCTTCAAAAATTGCATGTAATATATTTATGTCCTCAGTAACTATAACAAGATCTGTTGGCTAACTGACCTATAATTTTAGAACATGTAGCCTTGTTCTTCAACACAAATCAAGTAATGGCTTATTAGGTCATCAGTTTAAAGAGAGAAAAGTAATTCATGTCAATAGTAAACAGCAATATTGTTTTTTCATGTGACAAATCCTGCATAATGTGACAGGGCAGCAAATTAATGGATTCCTCTTTGTCATTCTGAAAATTTTCCAATACCTGGAGATTCCGTTGTAATGTTACAAAAGTAATATTTATATTTTTCAGATATGATGAACTAATCCTGGTTCATCAAAAAGATGCCCTGCTTTAATTTCAAATACCATGCACTGTAATTTTACACAATGTAGAGTGCATTTTATCGTTGATTTAAGCAGAAAGGATACCTTGAGGTCACTGGGATAACTTTACTTTTTTTAAAAGTAAACATTTTCTTAGAAGAAACACAATTTTGCTATAGAATAGCAAACCTAATCAATAAATCATACACATTACATAAAATCAAGAATCACCTTCCTTCTTCCATCCCTAGGCAAATAGCAGGCACATTAGAAGGTTTTGCAAGAACATTTTCAGAGTCTGGAGCTTTGTTTCGCTCTTTCAGCTTCTCCTCCTCTGGTATGTAGACCATGCAGAGAATCCGTGATTCCACATTGAAGCACTCAATAACCTTGGGGCTGGAGCTTTGAAATGAGACTATTGCAATCTGGCCCATCTGATTAGTACAACTGCCAATCTGAAATGAAAAAAGGAAAAAAAACAAAAAAATAAACCAACAGACCATGACTGATACCTGTCTCCAGGAAGATCAGCATGTACAGGAATGAAGGAATGACAGGAATGTTAACTGAAAAATGCATCTCAAGTCATAGGTGCAAATATGAATTTTCATGCATTAACATATAAGAGAATAACTCAACACAAATAAAAGATATGTCAAAACATTATATACACAAACTTGCTTTATACACTCACAAAAAAAAATTACATTTCAAAGCAGGACTAATATTATGGCCCATTCTGATATCTAACTCAAATATATATACATTACATAATGCAATTACTGTAAGTATCTGTGCAACATGCTATTCTAATAATTGGTGTTCTAAATTGTCTCCGGTTCTTTTAAAACAGGTAATATAGCTGAGGCCTACTCTTTGCACAGTAACATGTCTACAAAGAAATGCTCTGTTCCAAAAGAAAGGGTTATATAAAGTTGCTGATACAGAATCATGAACTTGTATCATGAACATGTCCATAAACTTGTTTTTTAGGGATCAGGGAGCAGTTAATTAAAAAAAAAAATTTACCCACACCCAGTACATGTTTTTGTATAGTAACTTTCTGTTTATATGAAATAAAATAGGAAAGAGAAAGAAAGAATATTTTGTAGCAGTTGAAAGATTTAATTGTATGTTTTTGCAACATCTGTTTACAAATGGCAAAGCAAAAGGAAATTACAAGTGTTGCTTTGAAAAAGACCACTAAGAAAAGCTATTTCTAACTTTTAATTCACACAGGTTCCCTTAAAATTCCACTATTGCAGTAACTAGAAAAGCTCCTGAAATCATTAGCTTGCCTCTTTTTTTTTTTTTTTTTTTTTTTTAATAACATCTCTATCCACCTCATTTTTTTCTGTTGGAATATCTGCATATCTGGGGTCATAGCAATATGCAGAGTAATTTTTTTCCTATGCAGATTTAAACAGATTATTTTTGGCTAAAAAATTCTTCAAATATGAAAACAGACAGTAGGACAGTGTAAGCTCATATGGGTTTTAGCAGCAATTGTTACAAATTAGCACATAACTCCCTTCTGAACGTGCTCAGCACTTTGGAATTCATTCTGTGCTGCACAAATCACTCACACTTAACTGACCCCCTACAGAGACCAGCAAGATCACATGAACAAATTAGTAGCTAACCCTTTATCTTTAAACAAATAAACAAAGAGAAAAAAACAACACAACATTTCTTTCATATCTACACATTGCTGAGAGTCACAAAAAGCAATGGGAAGAAACAGGAGACAACCACTTTCAGATTTTAAAGATGACACTTACCCAAAGAAAACCATGTTCCACAGCACAGGAATCTGACTCTGTTTCTCCAGCAAGGTATGGCTCAGGATTATAAGCAGCACATTCAATCTTCAAAGAGAGGAAAAGAGAGCTGTTAGCACATTTAAAAAATATGCCTGTTTCTACTTTAGTTTGTAATTATCAAAACATTTAAGGGTATCAAAGAATCTCATAAGGCAAGGAGTCAGTTTAGTTCACTCAGCTTCTCATGGGCAGGGTCAGCTGCACACATATTATTCCTGATACATTCCTTATCTACCCTACAGACCTTCAAGGTCAAAGACTACAAATTCTCTTTTGCTGATCTGCTCAAATGCTTCATGATTTTTATTAAGTTTTTTCATGTCCCCAACCTGACACCATTCCTGATGTAATCATTAGCCTGCTATCTCTCATCTCAGATACCAGGTACTTCTCTTTCTCTGCATGGCATATATCATGCAGATATACACGTAAGGCTGATATATGTCATGACCCTGTCTGAGGCATCTCTTCATTAGGCTAAATTAACATTACCACTAAATTACATTTTTTTTTTAACAATTGCTTTTTCAAATTTTTGGTTTTAAACGTTTTATTGTCACTTTTTCAACTGCCATCTCTCCAGCAGGTGCATCAGCCTCGTGTATATTTGAGAGTGCAGAGTTTTCTCACCTGAACACACTATTCTAGCAGAGCTGGTAGCAGCAGCTGGTAGCAGCACTACACCATGGTTACCTCTTCAAAAGCCCGTTTCCACACATCTCATTCATTACTACTCTTTGCAACAATACTACATTCCTAACCAATCCTTAACCTTTCTGGTCTATTAAAAATTACTTTAACAGAACAACTAAACACCTCTTCTGGGTTTATGAAACTCCTAATTTCTCTCTGAGCATACTATGTGTCTGTCCTACTGACTGTCATCCTTTTTATTTTTCTTTCCCCCCCTCAAATTATTTCTCCAGGTGCCTTAGTCATTTTGAATGCTAATACCATCATTCTTAAGATTTCAACTCCCTTCCAATCTCATGTCATCATGTTATTGTCAGTAAATTAATAACAATACTCATGATTTTATCATGCAGGCCATAAAAAAAAAAAAATGAGAGCAATACTAGACTCAAGATCTATATTTAAGTCCACCTCAACTCCAAAGATCATTCAAGCATCAAGGATCTAAAAAAACCTCATTTTTATGACCAGTTGTGGGTTTCTAATTTCCCAAATATCCATGTCAGTTTCCTGACGCTTATGTAAACACTTCAAAACATAGAAAAGAAATTCATAACTGTGTAGAGACTAAAAAGGTTTCTAATGAGGTGTGATGCTACATTTTTACACAAGATTCTCTATAATTCAAACTAATGTTCTTATCTTGGACATCAATGTCATTGTGATTATATTGTAGTACTAGAGACAACTCAGTTAGTATTAAGTTAAACTACTCAGTATTAATTCCCCTAGCCTGGCAACATCACATCCCAACAGCAAACAATTAAAAAAAAAAAATCCCCAAGAAACTGAGTCAGCAAAAGTTGAATTCTAAATTCCAAATTTACTTAATTTTCCAAAGTGCAAAGAATTTTACAAATCTCCTTGAAATCAGCAGGCATTACAAAGTGATGTGTCTTAGTAGAAAACATATTATTTATTTAACAAAGCAATTAACTATATATAGATAAAAATTTGAAATCATTAGATAAAAAAAGAGAATGAGAAAAAAAAAGCTATCCATGCCTGTCTTAGCATGTCTCATTTAACACATGCTGAAGCTATCTACTTGTGGTGATTTACAGCAGCTGTGACAATGAAATATATCACTAGTGAAAAATAAGACAGTCTGCATGTTGGATATTTCCCAGGCTCCTTGTTGCACCTCTGTGTCACTTTGCATCTTAGTCAAAAGTGATGGTTTTTTCCACAGTTAAACCCTGGTAGTTTAGCTCTCAGTCTGGACAGAAGCCTGGGATGTAAACTTGCTCTGGTGGCTCCAGTAAACTACACTGGGCAGCCTGAGCAGCACAGAGAGCCAACAAACAGGATTAGCCAAGTAAAGGTTCTCTTCCCACTCTGAGCTAGGGTCTGAGAGCCAAACTGCAGCTGAGGTTGCAGTGAAATTTAAGTCGTATTTTCTAGTAATCTCAAGGAGAACCAGGAACAACACCCAGGCTCACACCCACATTATTTTAGGAGCTGCAGAACTGGTAAAGTTATCCCAGGGCTGAGGCAAATAGTGTCACAAACTGTGTCACTCTCCTGAGGTGATCAAGGCAAAGATCATCAGCCAACTGTAAAGATGGCCAACCTCCCTTTTCTTTCAAAATAAGAAGACTGTACTAACTTGTTTACAAGAGTTGAGTCTGGGCATGCATTTTCAGGACTTGCAAATGCCTAAGCTCTAAGGAAATACATACATAATTTAAGTTTCTGAAAAAAAAATTAAGTTAGCTGGTTATTTCAGCAGTGGTGACTTTAGAAAGTAGTCAGTACAGAAAAAGCTGTAGTAAGACAAGCATGACTGGTTGTATGGGATATCAGAGAGTTTCAGTAGACTTTCACTGCTCTGAAAACCAGTATCATAAGAATAGATTGTCTTAGCACCATTACACATTTCTACTGCATTTTGACCCACCAATTATTTTCCCCCAACATCCAGACTTGTATACTCTTACTTGAAGTGAAGCTGTCAGCTGAGCTTCCCTCCTGTGTAAGCTGTTCTAGTAGTGAGGGTCTGCAGACTCACCTCTTTAAGCAGCACCCTTGCAATGACATTAGCTTCGGGATTCTACCCACACATACACAATTTCCATTACACTTTTTGCACAAGACTTCCTGACTTGACTGATGGTCAATAAGAGATCCTGTTGATACACAGGAAAAATAGCATCCAGCACTCTTCCCTTCCATCTATTGGTTTGGCTCTGTACTTCTTTTCATCATTGAAGCCAGTGGTCAATAAGGCTTCAAACTGACACATTGCTTTAGGAAATGAACCATTAAGACAATGTCTATATCATTGTTCAGAATATGAAATTTTAGATAAGATTCCATGATGCATAATTTTTAACAAGTATTGTAAAAATGCTGTTCTCTATGCACTACTAAAAATCAGAAATTTGAGGAGGATTTAGCATAGTTACACCAGGAAAAGACAGCTTTCAAGGAAATCAGTTTCCTGGTCTTTGTAAGCTTTAGGTTACTCCTAAGCCCGAAACACACACTTGAAAATCTCAAGATGAACTAAAAATTCCCATCAGTTCTGTCTACACTGAGTGATTCACTTACACATGAAAGTGAATGTCATACTATGTGGAAATAAACATTATGCTCCTTAGTGCCTCAAGGATTGCAGCATTTTGCATTCCTGTGACTCTTCTGGACCTTTAATTGTAAATGGTCTTACACCAAGGTGGCTGCTCAAGAGAACTAACAGATGTGAACTAGTAGATGTATTTACAATACGGTATTCTTTAGAAACTATATCACACAAAAAACCTTATTGTAATCTTATATCAAAATTCCACTCACCTTAAACTCCTGTTGCTTGGCCATCATCACTGGCATGTGTCTAAGGAGGAGAGGATGTTTTTCCTTTTTGATTTGATTCCCGTCATCTTCTATGCAGAACCAACCTAACAGGTTATCCTCTGCTGTAGTGGAAAGAACAAACAATAAACACTCCATAATCCTTTCACTAAATAATCACTTCCACCTTCCCACAGGAACAGAAAAGAATTCTGTTAGGACTAGTCAATATGGATCAGGCTGTTTTTATGCCACAGATGCATAAATGACAACATAAAACTGTGAGCAAAAAATTAGTTGAGTAAATTACATATGTACTGATAATGCAAAAAAGAACACCTTAAATTAGAAAAATGTTGAGGGTAGTCTCTTAATGGTGTAATTTGAATACTGAAAGAGGAAAAGACACATCAAACCTCTCCTCAGACTAAGAAATCTGCTGAACAGCATTTCTCTGCCTGTTTAAGTAACACCACTACCAACTTCCAGTTCTTATAATTATAAGGATGCTCCTCCTGGAATGATGGAAACATCCATTCTATCTTCTTTTTGTTACTTTGCTTGTCTTCTGTGAGACAACACAAAAGTACTATATTTTGACCATGTTCTGGTGAAACTTGCTTTAAAGCCCAAGTATCTTTGGAAACCTATCTCCCTGTGCAAACATAGGAGACTAATAACATCACAGGACAGCAGATGCAACAATTAGCAATGAATACCAGACTTCATTAAAATACTGTTGAAAATATATTCCTTCATAATGAGTTCCCTGATTCATCTACAATGTTATTACTTTGTAGTGATACACAATCCCTACTATTTACTGTATTGCAATTTTAAACATCTACAGACAAATTTTCACCAAAAAAGGAAAAGCATTCTCTAAAAAATAAAAAGAAATAAATTACACTGTACATTGAGAGCCATTTTAACTTGTTAGGAAATTTGAGTAATTAAGAATTACCAAGGGCCAGTTTAGCCATTTGTAAATTGTTGATCCAAGACTGTTTGATGGCAGGGGTAAATGTATTGAACACAGCTGTAAAGAAAGTTGGCCGCCCAGACCTGCAATACAGGAAAAAAAACAAAAGCAAAAAGCCACTATAAATGCATAGGGTATGAATACAGCCAGGGCTAAAAATGTTCAGCAAGATGAAATTTCATTGTTTTCTAATACTTAGACAAAGATTCAGTTTTGATTTAAGTGTGCAGACTATGATATGCTGTATGTCCATCTTCCTATACTTTACATGAAATGTTATGAGAGGAACTGGTGGAGGAATACCACAGTGACTGTTCCCTATTAATTGTCACTGTCATGGCTCCTCTCCTGCTTCTTGCATCCAGAACATTGGGAGAAAAGCTAGAGTGCTGCCCTGGAACATTAAAGCTCCAGCATTACAGTGTAAGAGCAAAAGTCAGGGCTTACCATGGAGACAGAAGGGAGGGAAGAACGACAGATTCCCAAATCCTCACCTGTACATTTATACCCAATACATAAACCAATTTAGAAAGTTTTGTAACCAAGATTTCTACTGACTTGTCCTGTTTTCCTGGGAGTTGCAGCTGAATTCTACAGCGATCTGCCGCTCTGATTTCCTCTTCTTTTTTCAAAATCAGTTTTTGTAAACCGGAGGTCCAGTCATGGGCTATAGATTGGTTTAAGTTCTGAAAAATTAGAAAAAATAAGATTCGACACCAGCCTACCAGCCTGTTGCAAATAGGATAATAAGGTAATTTCCTGCATATAACAAACTATGACACATGGGCTTCAATTAGACCACATTCCCATCATGGATAATTTAGCCATATTTGTAAACACAGTTCAGAAATATCTGCAAAATATTTTCTAATGTATTTCATCTGAACATTTAATCTCACACTGCTCAGTTTGATGATGCATAAAGGACATTCCCAAGTGGTTGTCTAATTAAAAAATGTAAATTTGTATCAGATGTATGCAGATGCCTTTTACTTTATTCCAGCATCATGAATTCTGCTAATAAAGAAAACCTTTTGAAATCATCTACAAATCATACTGAAAATATGCTTTTATTCAAATATTTGAGTCAAAATGTTTACAGAGCGATCATGAAGGGTGTGTGGTCTAAATATGTTTAAGATGCTGAAACAATAACTCACTGCAAGGTGAGTGTTCTGTTGCTGAGAGAAAAAACTCACCTGAATGGTACAAAGCACCAAGACTAATAAGTACACAGAAGAACACACACTTTCCACCATCAGAATTCTATGAAATCTTAAGTGTTTTTTGAAAATAAAGAAGCTGACTTCATTCCTCAACTAAGTTCTTGTAATGATCTTACACACATCTACTTGGAAACAATAACTTAGTTTTAAGTTTTCAAAGCGTAGTTGGTTCTGACTTTCAGTGCAGGTAGAAAGGTTTTTTATATGGTTATAGATGAATGCCTTATGGGGCATCTGGGCTACACTTATTCCTGATTATGCAGGTGAAATTCACCTTCTAATACTTGTGAAGCTTTGTCAAAAGCACTCTTTCTGTAAACTTCATTCAGAGTACATATTTTCTCAAAATGTTACGTTTTATTGCCTTCTCTCCAAAGCCAAGACGGGTCAAGCAAAACTCAGCTTTCATATATTTTTACAGATACACACATTTACAACCTGCAGTGGCAAGTAGGAATGAATTACATGTAATCACATAGAAAACGTATTAAAAAAAAAGTAAAAAAGTAATTGCTTGAAGTCTCAAGACTTCATTTGGCGTTAAGCAATGTATTTGTTTGCCAGAATATAAGCTAAATCAAAGGGATGTGAACAAAGCTAAAGCAAAATACTTTCAAAATTCTTCTGAAAATCCTTTTATATTTTTGTGATTTATACTCAGTTTTAAGTAGTTTTCTCCTAAAAGCCAGGATTAAGAGCTTGGATGGGGATCAAGAACTTTCTCCAAACAACTCCTCTTACTAACATGTCTAACTGCAAGAATCCAATTTCTTAACATCAAAATGTAATTCTGTTTCCATATAAGCTTATCAGCTACTGAACAAATACAGACACTTGTAGTATCCACCTACACTTAAAAACAATAAAGAAAAACAAGATTAGAAGGACAGCTGTAATCTATTTATAACATTTAAGAGTTAATAGTAAATGCATTATTAGAGGTAAAAGTTATGCCACTTTTTGCAGAGAGAACTAAAGAATGTCTTGCACAAATCCTAGGGAGAGGCAACTCTCCTACTACTACAAGAAGAACAGACTTGAAAAATAAATCCAACTTTATTACCTGATAGTTTCCTTTAAGGCTGCTTATTAATTGACTAATTTGACCAAGTACATTCAAGTCATGTAAAAGGTTCTGCAGATCATGGTACAGTTGTCCTGGTCCCATATAGAGCTTGTCTGAAATGAATAAAACCATGAGGTTATATATAATAAAAATATGCAATTCTCAGTTGAACGAGGAAAGTATCACAAAGACAATATAAACATATATTTAAAATCAGAGTGGTTTATTTTTGCATATATCCTCAGAATTTCACTTTGTTGCTCCAGCTGCTTCTAATGTCCTTGTAGAGACATAACTGTGAAATGCACCCCAGGAAATAAAAGGGAGTAGTATACATCACATACAACCTTTGCACGTATAGCCAATACCATTCGCATTTCCTTTTAGATCATCATTCTGCCTTTTTAGGTACAAACAAGATTCAAGTTGTCCATCTAGTAAGATGGAGAGCACTATCTGCAATTTTAGTAACCCACACAAGAATTGTAACAAATATCAAAGTTTCACTGGCCCCAAAATCTCTTGCTGCCATGGAAGTTTTGTTTAACATCAAACAACAGACTTGCTGTAACACATTAATGCAAAGATCTTTCCTGGAGGTTGCTTTTGGTTACATAACAAGCAAAAAAAATTATCTGTAGCTTTTGCTATGATGGTTTAAAATTCAAAATTTGCTTTATTAATCTGTGATACAGTTCTGGGTGATATATTTATATCCTAACTTTAATACAAGCCTGTAATTTCAATGAGCCACTTAAAATTTTACTGCAATCATGCTTAAATCAAAAAAGGATCTGTTCTAAAAACAGCAGCAAATCTGAACAGCACCAGAAATATTTTATGCTAATAATCAATAAGTACAAGGGCTTATAAAGGAACAGCAACTCAGAAAAACACACTGATTACTAGGATAAGGTGTCCATTTAAATGTACAAAGCTTGCAAACCCCTGCTAATATACTCTGACTACCATGATGCTAGGAGTGGAACGGCTATCCTTTGGAAACACACTCTCTCCCATAAAATAACCTCATCTTGACTCATACAGAGTCAGCACGTTTCCCTTTGGCTGAATGACAGGAAGAGGACTAGATTATCTTGCCGGGAAACTCCTGCAGATTCTTTAACTCATGCAGTACAGTATCCAAACTATGGATCCTCCATCACTAGCGGAGCTTTGGAAGCCAGTCTGTGGGCAGCATAAGCCCTGGATCAGAGGGATTTCAATGGTGTGTTGGCAAGAACAGGACCTAATACAGTGCTGGCTACTGGCTCTGCAGAGAGCTGAGGAGCAGGGACACGAGCTGTGCCCCTGCCCTGGCTGCAGGGCCACGGTACAAAGCACAAGCATAGAGCTGTCCAAATAGCCTCAGTCAGAGCAAACATGAAAAGCAAACATGTATGAAACAATACGATTTAAATCATTAGTATATTTTCAGTTAGGTATCGAAATAACTGTTTCCTAAAGACATTTTCCTGTTTGGAGGAATCATACAGATAGAGGGCATCACAATGTTTTTCTTTAATGCAATTCATCATATTAGGCTGGAAGTCTGCCTTAAACCCTGAAAAGCATAAAATTTTAAGGCTCAAAGGCAATATTAATGGCTACTTTATTTCTGAGTTCTCCAATTCACTGCAGGAAAACATAAACCTGAAATATTACACATTCCCATAAAATTCCAAATTATTATCTGGCCTGTAAAACTTCAGGTAAATTGGATCAATTAAATTATTTTTGTGCTTTGCACTCGAGCACCAAACAGGGGAATGACTGCACTTTACTACTGTTTACCCATCCAGATAATAGATGTAACTATCATCTTCTTCTTTGCCTGCTCTGAATGTTAATTAAAAGTACAATCTAGCCTTTCTTTCCCTTAAAACCAAATTAGTCAGTAAGAAGAGATAATTACATTTATTGTACACCATGAAAAGAAACAACTGCAAAGTAAATCAACGAAAAAGAATATGAAATTATGGTGAGTTGAGTATGTTAGCAGTTTTGGTTTTTTTTAAAAAAAGGAACACTTTTCTTGAACTGAAAACTCTATACTTTCATTAAGCTGCATTTTCACTTTCTTCAACCCAAATACTTAAAAAGATAAAAACACTTCTCTCCTTGTATCTGTCTTCTGATAGCTTACACCTTTTTTTTTTGCTAACATCCACAATAATTGTAATTTGTTAAGCACCACAGTCACTAGTTCCTAGATGCATCAAATTGTTTATTTTGATGGGGCTACTTGCAAAGAAAGGTGCAGATCAATGTTAAAAGGAGATCTGGTGAAGTCTAACTAAAAGCCATGATAATGTGTCTGGCACTGTAAACAACACAAATTACATAATTTTTGCTCCAAATTTATATAACAAAAGGATAGTTTCTGTAAAAAAAAAAAATAAAATTCCTCTGAACAGAAATAATTGTTTGATTAGTTGATTTTTTGTCAGAAGTTCAATCACCTGTCATTTATAAACTCCACTACTAAACAAACCAAACAGCTGCGTGAAAAAATTACATGTATTTTTGAAATTTAGCTTTGTGGGTTTGAACAAAGAGAAAATTTACAACAATCAGGCTGTGAAAAGCTGAGTCTATGAAGCTTCACTTGTATACAATGGATATTTTCACCCAAGCAAATGACATTATTCTTAAATTATAAAAGCCATTGTCACTCTTTGTAGCTTGGTAAAGATAGTTAGCAGACATTTTGTTTATTATTGTTTGGGGAACAGACATTAATGCAATATATCTAGGCAAGTCCTAGATGCTACAGGACTTTATACCATATTTTTCAACTGAGGCCAAAAAGCAAGCTTTAACTGCTCACACAGATGGACTTGCCCTGGGCAGTACATATATATCCACCATGCCTGATGAGCCTCGTCTTGAAACTTCAAATAATCTTACAAATATCTTTGTTCCAGCCTTGGAAATAAGGCATAAATCTTGAATTTCATTCAGTAATTGTCACCTGGGTCTCTTTTGTCTGCATCATGCATATTATATAAGCTATTAATAAGTTAAGATAAAAAGGATGAAATATGAATGTCAAATCAAATAAACTAACCTGGCATCTGAAAGACTGTCATACAAAAAAAACCAAACAAAATTAATTTCAAGCTCATTCATTAAAAAATCATATTCTAAGTACAGGAAAGGAAGCACAAAATCAAAACAATAAATAATTAATGAGATCCTGCTTCCATCCTCTGATGTTCCAGAAAAGAGAAACGGCCATGTTAAGAAGACATTTTAATAGTCAAGGATTAGACCAAGAGGCACGACTAATATCAGTCTTTCAACGAGGTCCTTAGTGGGCACAAACTGACACAGAAAAATAAGGCTTCAGAAATCAACAATGATGTAGATTCAACAGAAGTGAGTTCTCCAAAAAGTGATCGCTTGGATTGTGTCTGGATAATAGTTGCAAGTTATAGTAACTTTATCTCTGAACTGGGTCCTGTAATGGTTACTCACAATTTCTTTTAAAATAGAACTGGCTTCTCAGTGGTTAATCAAACACTGATCACCAGTTCATCCTGAGAATGCTCTGACAGAGGGATTTTCTTGAGTGGAGGAGGTGGGGGAGAACACTACTCTGTTCATCAGATGTTTCTCAGTTCACAGCCACAGACTGGCTGCTTCAGCCCACACATGTTCCCTGACCATTTAATCGCTGGCTATTTTGGGGTGGGTGTTCACTCCTTTTATCCATAGAGAGTGCACTGAAAAACTCTTGGCTTTACTCCAAAGCAGATACATGGTCGGTTTCTTTTGTACTGTGAAATGCTTCACAAATGATAAAGACATTACAGTTTTCATTTCTAAGCCACTCTTGTTAATTATCAATCTCTAAAACAATTTATTTTTCCTATGGGAAAAATGCCCTTCATGGTTTGAGGGAAGGCTCTCCCCAACACTACACATCATATGTGCTACAGTGTGCCTGGGTAGGAGAGAAGGCAGCATGCTGTAACCAATAACCACATATGCGGCTTCAAAGGCAACTTTTTTACATTCCACCTACAGATCAAGGGTGAAATCTTGGCCACATGTAATCTAGCAAGAATTTTTTTTCACCAACTCCTTTGTTGCTAAGGTTTTACCAGAGGAATTTGTATCTCCCTGCAACAGGCAAGTTTACTGCCAACAACTAGTAATTCTTGCAAAATACCCAATTCCTTGCTCAGCATTAAAATGAAATACACTCAAGGTTAAAAAAGAAAACAAAACCACAGCTTGGTTTAGAGGGAAGAAAGGAGGTTAAATTTTCCTGCTATGTAAAACTGCGGAGAAGAGTCTGCTTTTCATAACAATTTCTTCTTAGGCCAAGATAGATTTGAGTATAATACCAAACATTTATTTTATCTGCTTATTTCCCAGTGTTACTCTCAGCACCATAGCTTCAATTTATCAATTTTGCCTAGTATGGGGCAATTTTTATAACTGAAACAGAAACAATTCTAGGTGATTTATACTCAGGCATTTTCAAAGCCTGTAGAAAACTCCCTGGGTGTGGTTAAAATCAGTTTAACTTGGTTCTGGCAAAAGTAGACTGTGGAAGTTTGTGAATAAATACACACATGCTAGAGAAGTGTCTGTGTGCTTGTGCCTAGGCAGAGGGGGAGGATTCACAGCTCTGGCAGAAGGCTGCATTGCTGGGGTGAGCAGCCACAGCTCTCCCTGCAGAGCAGCAGCTGCTTTAATAGGTGCTGGCACAACACCTGCTCCCTTGGGATTGTCATCCATCCCATTCCCCTGAATTTTCAATTTCCATGGCCACTTCAAGCACATTGGTTAAAATAGCCCAGAACTGATCACACCTTATTCTTCCTTTCTAAGAATTAAAAAGGGACACATTTATTTTCCATGGTGATTTGTTACCTGTAAACATTTTCTACTAGCTCTTGCTGTGTGTTCTGATGCCCATTTGTGAATTACTATTTTATCACAGATTTATGCTACTAAAGACAGAGTAGATGCAATCACCCATAATTTGAACTTCTATTGCTGGGCAAGCAAACATAATGGCTCAGCTGGTCCCATCCCATACTAAACTCTGATTTATTCCCAATTAGAATGATTTTCTTCAAGTAATACTATTATATCATAGTATATATTTTCTTCAAGTAATACTATTATAAATCCAAATGTCACACAAATAAAATAAAAGCCTCAGTCAATATACTCTCAATATTGCAACTGCTTTTTGCAAACATTTCTGTATTGTCCATCTTGTTGAAATAAAATACTATTAATAGACAGACTGCTGGGTGTCTCTTTTACGACAAAGTAACTAATATAGACAACATCTGCCTTGAGTATGCTCATAGTAATGATCTTTTCTCCACACAGTTCAAAACCACAACACATCAATACAAATTGCTTTTGCAAAAGCTGTATTAAAATGAAGTGAAAACCAATGCACCATGAAAATTCAAGGTCTTTATAAAGATTACTTTGCTTCTGAGACACAGAGCCCTGAAGTCAGGCTAGTGTTGCACAGAATGGAAGATCACGAATGCTCAAATACAGATACCACAACTGAATCTGAGAAAGGCTCTTTTCCTGACTACAGTTCCAGTGTTACTGGGGGGTATCACAAAATTAATGATACGCTTGAAGAATAAGCCAGATTTGAAGACCACTCTGAAAGGTTAGTATATCCCAAATTTGATTTGCCATTTGCAATCTGGCCTTCGAGGATGAGCACATTTCTATTGCTTCCTCCCACTGAGCCATCTGTGTGCATCCAGGCAGCACACTGAAACATCAAATGTTATGAAAGGAAGAGATTTGTGAAAGTTTCAATCCTCATATAGGGCATGAAAATCACCTGCAATGGGGGAAGAAGCTACATATGTGGGAGGTAACTTTAAAAGCTGCTGTGTCTGGGGAAGGCGTAACAAACTGGTACTTGAATAAGATTACACACTTGGAACAAATAATAAAAAACAAGGCTGTTACACAACATTTCACCTACATTTCAACCTGAGAAGCTTGCACAGTATTCTGGAAAGCAAAGTATCATGATATTAGATGAATTCTTGGTCAGTTCATAATAAATCGGACAGATATCATGAGGTTGTTAACCTATTTATATTAAACTATGATAATGCAGCAGTAATATATTTAAAACCATTTAAGTGTAGACAGAATTGTTCAATTCTTTAAATTTGGCTTTGATTGTCCTAGAAAAGTTTTGCTGATTTTTTTCCTGAAGTAATAATAGGCAGACAGCAACTCACTGCCTAACTTATAAGGCTCACCTTTAGAAAGGACAAGAAAGGAGACTGTGAAATACAATGTTGTATCTGAAGTAAATAGTTTCCTGTACACTGAAGACCTTGATAATTAATACAAAGAAGGAAAACAAGAAATGATTGATAGGACTCAAGATTCATTCACTGCAGTTGAGGAATTCTTCCCCTATACTTGGTACTGAACCCTGCTCCTATAGATACACTGGTATGCAAAACACACCAATGCTTTACAGCTGCTTGGTAGAGGAGAAGTTCTTAAAGTGAGAAACAACATTCTCCTTTCATTTTCCACAGGTCTAGTGGAACTACTTTTCTCAGTACAAACAAAAAAGGAAATCTTTATGTGCCATTATTATATGCAAGCTATCTATTTCAGCAACTAATAAACAGAGTTGGCAAAAAGATTATGAATATTGGAAATACCAGAAACACTATAATTCATTTAGCAGTTGATACTGATGTTATGTTATGATACTGCTGTAAAGTATTATTTCCTTTCCTTTTGCAAACTTCCTTGCCCCAGAACACCTAGCTTTTGCTAGAGGGCAGGTGAGGAGGGCCCCCTTCTGTACTAAAACTTTATCTTGCACAGAACTTGACACATCCAAGCAGCCGTTATACACCAGAGGCACATCCATACCTCTGATATACATCCTCCCTGGAAATTCTGTGAGTGCTAAAGCCAGAAACAAGGCAGATGAGGTTTTTAAATGCTGAACTAACAACTTTCTGCATGCTGTGCTATGCAAGCGAAGTACCTCACAGCCCCGACATCACCACCCTCCTCATACTTCAAGTATCTTCACTTGCTCACTCATGCTGTTCCTGTTTCCAGATGCATCACGGAAGCATATGGGCAGGTTCAGTTTTCTTTTTTCTCCTCTATGAGAGTTTTTGAACAGCCAATTGGAATTTGACTAAAATAGTAATAAAAAAAAAGTTGCCCAAAATTCTGGCTTATGACCTAAACAAGTCCATAGGTCAATTTAAAGTTCACCACAGAAAAGCTGACTTTCTGCTTTCCCCTGGCTTGCTCTTTCACACTAAATCCAACTTATGATTTCCACAGTTGCATGCACTTAAAAAATCTGAGCCACCATAAGCCAACTATAGGTCTCCTGAGATTATACCACACTCTCAGGTCCAAACTACACAAGTTTTTCAGGGGCATCAGTCTCCAGATTTGGAAATTTAAGCAAATGGGTGTTGTCCCTGAAAATAAGCCTTCTGATTTGTTTTAGTATAGTGAAGTCAGTTCTCATGAATTGTAAGATAAACAAGAATCATGTTTACATTCCTTTGTAAAAGATATCACCTGATGGACTTCTCAAGTGACCAGTGAAGATGGAGAAGTGATAACTTCTCTGTCCAATCTCTGATCCCTGTCCAAAAACTTATATATACAAAGTCAACAATAAACGAGACTTCTTCCTTCCTTCTTCTCTACCTGAACACCTGTTGTGTGTGTTACTGTGTGTTTCTATCTGCGTCACAGTAACAAATGGGAAGTGAGGAATGATGTCAGAGAACAAGACTTTAGTTGGCAGCCATCAATGAAAAGCTGATACATGCAGCTACTCACACACGTATCTTTGCAGTACAGCCCTAACTTTGGCTTAGTAACCTAGCGTGGAAAGAAGCAGCACAGGCACACGCACAGTATTAGGTGATAAGCAATAAACCCCTTGAGTCTACCAGAATGAGAACTATTCAGTTCAGACACGGTGTAAGCAAGCAGTCATGATATAGTCAGGACTCTCCATCATCAATCACCATGAAGAGCTTTATCATAAACATGAAATGACACTGTTCAGTCTAATCATACTTATATAAGCATTTAAAGATAATTTATGTTCTTAATTATTGAACCTGATAATCTGAGTCTTTGAAACTAATGTATTAAATTAACTATTCTCACTGCCATGTAAGACAGGGGAGTTCCTCAGGTCCTAATGAAAGAACCAAATACCCCATGACACCCTGTACACAGAGTAGAGCTGGGAAACAAACCTCACAAGTCTCAACTCTGACCAAGTATTTTTAACATGCTTTACTTCCCTGTCAATTGCTAATACTTTTCCCTCAACTGGTAATTACATGTATGCTGAGACCTGTCTTTTTCATTGTACCAGACCTGGACACTAAAGAAATAGGTTGCATAAAAACTACCATCTAACCACAAAACTGCTTATTCACAGTTCTTCTTGAGGAAGAGCAAGATGAAATCAACAGCTTGAAACTGCAAGTATTGAGTAAGGTATAGAATTCATAGTGCTATACCATTTGTGAATAAAATTATGCAAAATAATGCAAAACCACCAAGGAAATTTAAAACCTCTGAGATATCGAGAAGTAGTTCACACATTGAGAGCATGGCTTCAAGATTATATTAAGCTCCAACTAATCCTGACCGCACAGGGAATTTCAGATATAAAAGGCCCTAAACATTTTTCCTTCTGACAGAAGCAGCTGTACTGTACCAGAGATTAAAGCAGCAGAGAACATGAGGGAGAAACACTGGAGCCCTGATATGCTCAAAAGCGTAGACCCCAGAGCCTGGCTCCCTAATGTCACACTAGCTGGGACAATGGTCAGGGGTCTTCCTGGACTGCGTACTGCAGGTCCTGGCTCTGATCCCATGAGGAAGAAAAATGCTGTAAACAAAGACCTGAGAGTGAAAGAAAAGAAGTGCCATGGCCCTTTCTTTCACAAGGCCCAAAGAAGGCGGCTGAGGACAACACAGACCTGGAAGCCTCTGCCCTCCTAAGGAGGGAGAGAGGTCACACAGGACCTCTTGGATGCACCTGCGTGGGCACAAAGGGCAAGAGAGAAACTTGGTGCAAAAAGACAAACATTGATATAAACAGGCAATGAAAGTACACATGTGAAGGCATTTAAGCAATGAAAATACTGCAGGGATCCCAAGACAGGTCTGCAGACAGTTGTAAACTGTCCGAGCTGCCAGAAGTTTACACTGGAACTCCTATCAGACTATAACAACTGACTGTGAGGAGCTCACCTCCCTCTTTCGCACACAACAGTTGGGTTTCTGTTAATTTTACTACTCTGTGTCATGATGTGGATGAGATCCCTGGCAACACTAAACAAGGCTTGTAGGAAGTGGAAAACAAATCTTATAACCACTATAAAAAATACAAAAGGCAAAGAGAAGAATCTCAACCTGCATGGGTGAGACAAGTATGAAACACCTAAATTTATCCTTGCCTAATCCACTGAATAGAAACTTGACTCTGCTTAACAAAGTGAAGTATTTAATGTCACCCCATTTGCTCAGATGAACAGGCTTTTTGGCACTAGATTTATTTAAAATCTTTGGTCTTTCGTTTGCATATATCAGTGACAGTTTACATTTATAAACATATTAAATCTCCTCTAGTGCACAGTATTGTCTTGAATAACATTAACTTTAAAATAAAGACTTACAGTATTAATCTTTATATATTTCATTGTGATGAAAGTTAGTTCAATTAGCAAGTAACGCCACATCATTCTGTCTAAAATCTTCACTTCACTGTCAGTTGCTAATGGAGTTGACATGACATTTAATACTAGTTTTACTTACTCTGGATATTGTATTACTACTGCTGTACCTTAGAGGAATCATAAAGCTAACTTTTTTTCTTCTTTCCCAATTCTGTATCTGTCATTAGACAAATCTGCAAAAAAACCCAGCTCTAATGGCAACGGCTATCACAGCAGCACTAGCTCCATTGTTGAAAAGAGCTGCCCTTCCACTGAGGAAGATGTTGACAGAAACAAGTGCACACTGTAGCCCGTCAAACATCCCTCCCTGTTTCCCTGGCAACACTGAGAGGCCTACACAAAGTGACTGCATCAAACAGAAGGAAACTTGAAAGAGAGGAATCATTTCTGCACTTCAGCATTATGTCACTACTATGTTTGACAGTAAACAAACCCCACAGAGATCAAGAACACAATCAAGAGGAAACAGAGTACAAATGTATCCCTGGAAGTCTGGATAAGAAAGGAGAACAGACATGGCTTAGAAGTGCTGAGCTTTGTTCTCAGTTACAAACTGGAAACCTGTGAAAGAAAAAAATGACAATAAAATGCATAAGCATTTTAACCTTAAGAATACTAACCTGATTTTTGTCTTCACTGTTTTCTTCAATGCTCATCTCTGCATGGATATATGGTACAGATGGGTCTGGCTCATTTCCCCTTTCAGCCTTTAGACATATGGCTCAAATTGACGTTTCTTTGCTTAAGTAACTGTGTATGCTGCCTATGCCTCCTAATCGACCTGATCAGAGCATAACGCTGCTGACAGGCACTGGTTTCCCACCCAGACATGACAGGATGCTTAGCCCTCTCCCTTTGGTTCTACAGGGTCTCTCTAGTCTGGTCTTCTAAAATAAAAGCATGGTGAGAAACTTCTCAATGACCCTTTTCACTCTTGGGGACCCAATAACAGGCGAAAGGGGGTGGTTGCTGTCGCTGCAGCACCAAACAGGCATTTGCCTCAGCACAAACCACAACTCACAACCCATCAACAGTTTGCATAAAGCGCAGCAAACTCAAAACAAGTGCCAGAAGTCTGAGAAACTGAAACTCTGGCCAGTATATTTGACTTTCGTTCCTATATTCCCATTTAAAAGGCAGTGAAATACACATATTCACAGTGATTTTATGTACACATGGATGAATTGCAAGAGAAGGTTGTCTTCTGATTCTTCTGAAAGGATAATACTGAATATTTTGGTAAGAAGTTACAAATTTGCCCTTTGACTATACTATTTATATTTTTGAAACTGTACTCATAATATTTCATACCAATATGACATATTAAAATCAAGTTGTATTCACTGTGCTTTCACCCATCCTTTTTTATCATGAAGGTACAGGTAGCATTGAACTTTCTTGATGCCCTCTTTTCCACATATTCAATCCAACTGGAAATCTGAAGACATCTCAGTCAACTGGAAGCTGGCCTTGACCCAAGGCAAGAAAGAAGACTGTGGTAACTACATGCCTGTCTCTCTCACTTCAGTGTCTGGTAAAGTTACAAGGGTTATTCTGGAACTAGTGAAACACCTAGCGAGCAAAATACAAAACAGTCATTAGTCCCAGCAAGAACAAGTTGGTGAAGCTGAAGTCCTTCTCTTAATTTATAAATAAATTAATAAATAAATAAAACATAATTTCCTTTTATGACAAAGTAACCCAGGTAGTTGATCAGGGGAAGCCAGTTGATGTGAACTGTGGATTTCAGTAAAGCTGTTGATCTGAGGCCTCTCACAGGCCTCAAAATGTCCAGCACTCAGATGGATAAATGCATCATGCGATGGGTGAGCAACTGGCTCACAGGTACAAAGGGTTATTTATAGTGAATGGCGTGGTAACATCAGACTGGTAACCTGTCACTAGTGGTTTTCCAAGAGCTTCATTCTAGGCTCAGTTCTCTTCAATGTCCTCATAAATGACTCCAAGGAATAATATGTAACTTTACCAATGACACTAAATTGGGAGAAGCTGTCAACTCCCTTGAAGGCAGAGAGACCTTCCAGAGAAACCTTGACAAATTACAGGGCTGGGCAATCACCGACCATAGGAAGTTTAACAAGGGCAAGTGCTGGATTCTGCATGTAGGACAGGGCACCCCTGGATGTACTAACAGACTGAGCGTAGACACTGGAGAGCAGCCACACAGAAAGAAATCTGGGGATCCTTGTCAATGGCAAGTTGAATATGGGTCAGCAGTACCCTGTCAGCCAGGAGGGCCAACCCTGTCCTGAGGGACACCAGATACAGCAACACTGGCCAAGTGAGGGAGGTGGATTTCTTGCCAATGCAAGTAAATCAAAACCAAGAATACAAAAATTCCTGTTCACACTGAAAATATTCCCCTGTTCCTACATTAATTCAACTTTTCCATACTATATACTATGACTGCGTCTGTGCTTCTGCATGTGGACTAACTGGGGTGAAGAGAACAGTAATACCCAACCAGAAATACATGGATTTACCAGGGAAAACCTCTACCTTGCATCTCTCTACCAATGGTTCTATGAAGAAAATGAACACATCGCACTTTTCACAAACATAATTAAATAACTGCTTCCACAACAGCTGTCCGTCTGGGAAGACAAAGAGTCATATAGACTTTCAAGCAAGACCAACTCTAATTCATGAAACAGGACTTTGACTAATTTGCTGAGAGAAGTGCATTTTTTTCCTGAAGACTGAGATTGTGAAATGTTTACTGGTTATTATTGCAGGAAGCAAACACAAGTTGTAATTGCACTCCACTAAGAAAAAATATTAGAATTGTACAAATAAAGGACCCTGCCAAACAGCTGAGACTTCAATTCATGATCATAACTAAGAGGATTTAGTCTACTGTTGGTGCTAGGGGAGAACAACAGGAACAAGGCAAGAGCACGACAAGAATGGGGCAGTATAGCAGAATACACTCAAGTAAAATTTTCCTGCTTTGCCCCACACATCCTCAGGCCAGTTTTTCCTACCAAAATAAAAATGGCTTAAAACACAAAACCAGCCCATAAACGTGTTCTTCTGTAGAATTCAGAGACAAAAGACTGCTGTACAAAGCTCAATGGGGCAGAAAACTGACCACTGATGGTTCTGCCAAGTGAAAACCAATTTCACACAACCCTTGCTTTTCATCTTAGAACAGTACTAAAGCATGCCTTTGATTTATACATCCTCATAAAAACTTTCAACCTTTCAGTTGCATATTACAGGCTGTACAAGATTAATTCAAATTCAGCTATTAATTCAGCACTCAAAGTAAAGTGCTTTGTCTTGCAACATCATCGAAAACTAGAAGCACCAATTGCATTTAGTCAATATTAATCAGCAAGACACAATTGTGACAGCTACCTCCTCACAGAAAAGGTTTTGGTGGAGAAAAAATTCCCTTAATAAGGAAAATGCAACTAATAACCAGTAATCTTCTCAAGAACATAACCCAAATCCATCAAGAATCCTTGCTAATCACAGCAGCAATGCCAGAATACCAACTTTACAGGAGTCAAGTATGCAACCTGGAATATGGAAGATAAAAACCATCTTCTGAGTCTTCCAGAAATGCAAGAAGTAATCCCTCTACTACTTAATAATTTTACATAGAATCACCATTATTCTCTATCATTCCGGTACACACAAACTGGATATGTAAGATGAAAAATAGGTCTGAGAAATAGTTTTATGTCTCAGGATTTTGCCTGTAGCATCCCAAACTGTTCTTGATCACTAGATTTTAGTAAGACCACATACTATGAGGCCACTGGGATTTCATGGTATACTTTGAAAGCAGAGGGAGATATAATTTTATGATGATTGCAAATATATGGAGTTTCAAGCAGAGTAGATAGTATTTCTGAGTTAGCACTTTGCAACTTGCAGTAACACCCAGTAGTCTCACCAATGATGTGATACTACCATATTAAAAATCATGTCATCATCAACTATAAAATGCAGCAACTTGGTGGGTGCAAATAAGAAGCAACACTGAAGCAGTACACAGTCTTTTACCAGTCTGTCCCTCTGCAGGAAGGCTGTACTTTTCCAGCTTCTGCAATCTTTAGCAGCCAACTTAAACTGGAACTAAGGCGACAACTCTAAAGAATAACACAATTAGGTGTGTATTCAAACTTGTGTATAAAGGCCAGTTCAAACAATTCTGCATTCAGAGTAACAGCTAGTGCAAAGAGAGTACAAAACATGTACAAAAACAAGGCTATGATGTTCTTCTTTCATGATTGTTTATATTCAATTTAGTTGGATCATTTGGCAGAAAGGTTTGACTAAACCAGAGGGAGGATTTTTTCAGTATACCGACAATCCTTCAAATCCTTTTATTTCTTACCTTTTGATCCTTTTTATTAGACATCTGTATTAATATAACAGAGCTTACCAAGAGAAAACTTAGTTCAGCTCACATTTTACCTACTGAGTACTATTTAACCTGAAGGTTGATTTACAAATGATGCACAAAGTCATTTCTTTTTCTGTGTGATATTGTCACCAAACATGATGAAGCTGAAAAACCTCAAAAGCCAAGAGGTTCAAGAAAGGTCTACATGACTGTTTGGTCCGGATTTTTTGTTTCTTCCCTTGTGCTTTTCTTCCCCATATGACCATGCTGACATGCAAGGATTTGGTCTTATGAGCTGTGAAACTGCTGCACAAAATCATAGAAGGAATATTCAACAATCTGTTCCTCCCACACTCACCTACAAAAGGGACCCTCAATTCTAAGAAATACTCTCCTTTATATAGTCTTCTCAGGGTTATGCATACAGCAGCTGGTAAATTATAAGATAAAGGCTTTAATCTCATTATCTAAGTAGTCCATTATTGCTTAAAAGAAGTTAAGAGAATTAAATCATCCTTGAAATAAAGACATAAGTGCCCATAAAATTTTCTGTAGCTATTTACAAAGGAAAGAGCAAGAAGACCTGATGAGAAACACCCTGGAGAATACATGGAGTATAAAATGCTACATGGATGATGAAGCATTTGTGCCTCCTTATAGCACAACTGTGGGAAAATTCATGAAGCCAAAGGTACAATATTAAATAAACATAGTGTGAAATAATGCCTAGAGCTAGCCCTGAAATCCATGTGAATTATAATCTGTGAATAGGAATCAAATTACAATCTAGAGATATTAAATGCATTTAATATTACAATATTTAGGCAAGAAACAGGATATAAAAATAACTCCTTAAGTATAAAAGTCTAGCTAATAAGTAAAATCTTAAAATTCATATTTTTCTCGAAGGCAGTTGGCAGATTTGTATTTTTGAATAACTAACACAGAAGAATTTGTAAAATTCAGAGCTTGAGGTAATTTTTGGATACAGGCTAGAAGGAATTTTCTATTAACACATCATTTCAAGAACGTTCATTACGGTTTTTTTTCTGAAGCACTTGTTTGAAGGGCAAGATACCATGGCCTTGAGAGAAGTGAGTAAATTCTACCCTGCAATAACCACTTGTGTCCAGACTCTTAATCACAGCAACAGGGTGGCCTGGTCATCTTTATTGAGAAGAACTTCTTTGCTCTAACTATGAGATAAAGAACAAAAGCAGAACCAGCGATCATGAGACCACTGTCACACCACACCAAACCCACATTTTTGCATGTCTGCATGCTCTCACACTTTAGAACTCTTTACTCATTCATGAATAAAATTCTAAACTACGACAAATACAAGTAAATCATGTCGCAAGGCAGGAGCCTGGCTGTAACTTTCTGCATTCTGAGTTTCCAAAGAAAGAGGCTCTACTACTCTTCATATTACAGAAATCTTCATGGACAAAATGCTTTCCTTTAGTTTCAGTAACCCATTGAATTTTGAATATGGATTTTAACAAAGCAGCCTGTAAAAGTCAGTAACTCCTGTCACTTACTTGGCTTCGAGTTAATGATGATATTTTCAGCTGACAGCTGGGGTGGAAACCTGCAGTTGTCTCCTTGGCCCTCGCTGCTGCCATACTCTATGACGTCTACTTGTCCCAGTGGTACACTCCACTTCAATAAATACCTCTGGCCAGCTGTCACGGTGCCACTGCTTTCATAGGAAGAGCTGAAAGATGCAGAAATTATTGCTGTGACAAACAACTGTGCTTCATGGCATACTATTTATTATTTTAGCTTTTTAAATCTGCTGTTTATCAGCTTGAGCACAGTGCACAACTTGAAAGAAGCACATGCATCAGGCTGACTTTTGTGACTGATCTTTCTTGGCATGCAAAGAGCAGCGATGCAGGTGCAGATAATCTTGTCTACAAACACCACAGTACTGCCAACAAGAGTCCTTACATTCCTATAGCAAAACATAAATGAACATCTTTTAAGATCAATGTGAATCGTGAAATCCTAATACAAGTGCTTGGGATTATACTTTGGCTCCCCATTTTCCTTATTTTTTTGAAACACTTCTTTTTGGGCTTTTCACTTCTGCTATGCTAGGGAAGTACAGGTGATGGGACCTTTGAATGACTGCTGGCAACAAGAAGGACAACAAAACTTCTGAAGGGCTGACAAGCCAATATTTCCCACAACCCCCACAGCCCAGACTCTTCTGTACAGTAGACCTCTGTAACTGCTGTGGCTACCAAGAGTAATCCTGCCTGAGCTGCTGCTTAAGAAGTGTGTGTCACAGCAGGCATTCCAGAGGGAAGAGCACACTGAGGAAGCTCATTAGGAATAGAAATGATGTTAATACTAATTTTACTTTGTTTCCTTCATTCCGTTATTCCCATTCAAGAACATGCAACAAACATTTATTATAAAACAAAAAAGATTTACTTCACAGAAAGCATGACTGAAATCCAGAACGTTTGAGAGAAATCAGCAAAATGTATTTATTGAGAACAATAACTAAACGCTGAAGTTCAGCTAGTCAGCTACGTATTTGCAAGACAGACTTTTGATTCAATGAGGAAGTAAGTATGAACAAAGAACACAACTGCCACAACTTAAGTAAATATTTATAAATATTTACACACAATATTTATAAATATTTAGAAATACAGTTGTTCAGTCACTAGGCATAGCATCGACCCCATCCAACTGCGGTTACTTCACACTTAGGCCACCAGCCCCTGCTGGTCATCTTGACTGTGTGCAAAGAAAGACCTGAGGGTCATGTCATCTGTAAAAATATCTATCTTTTGCAAATCAGGAATACTCAAAGGTCCCAGGTGCATAGGGTCCACTAGTTACAGAGGAGTTTTCTATGGCTTGCAAAAGATACATATTTTTACAGAGGACATGATCCTCAGAGGGTCAGAGACTTGGCATTATCATGAACTTTCAAATTGGAAAACAAAAACAGACTGCACTTTGCTGCTTCAAGGACAAATACAGAAAATCCAAGACTTTACTGGTATGAAAGAAGACAAAATATGAATAGTTAAAAACAATATGCAAGTGTTAACAAAAAAGTAAAGAATTTGTAAAGGCAAGGATCACAGAATAATTGGCATGAGCTTGCTCATCTTCTGAAGGGTAGTTATTACATGGCACTTCTTGCTCACCAGCATGAGACCAAGCAATCACACACTTAGAAATATATGTACAGGATTCATACTTCAGTAATGAATTAAGATATCAAGTCATATTATGCTTAAGAAAAGCCGTTCTTGGAATATTTTAATAATCCACATTTTCTTTGTCAGAATGTACCATCACATAAAACAATTTATGACACAAGCAACCATGTGTGTCAACACAACCTTGGCATACACAGACACTTCGTAACAGCAATAATTACAGCCAACAAAACCACAGAAGGAACTATGAAAAAATGCTTTTTTTCAAAGCATTTCACCTTTAATCCTTCAATGTTTAGTCTCATCAACTGTCGGAACCCAGAATGTTCCTCTGACTGCCCTGGATGATCAGAGACCCTGACAGGGGTCTCAGAGACCCTGGCACAGAGTCAAGAACACCTGTGCATTTGAGCCCATGGAAAAAATTACTAACCTTGTATGGAGAATTACAAGACACTAGAGTTTGAGTAGAGTAATAGTTAACTTGTCACAGGGTGAAAATGTAGAATTTTAGGGGTTTTATAATGGGGGTTTAAGGGACAAAGATGGAGGATTTCGGGCATGTCCCTGGGTTTATTCTTTGTCTTTTAGCCTCCATCTTTTGCAGTGGTAGTGGCACATTTTGATTGGTTCAGAGTAAAGGTACACTGTCTAATAAAATAGATAGATATTGGAAAATTATTGTAAATAACAAATACGTATATTTTAGTATAAAAGATAAACACCGCCCGGAGGGTGTCAGTCTGCTTTGTTTTGACCTGCAAGATGGACCTTTGCAGGCCAGGACCACAATGTACTAGATAACAAACAATAAACAATCCTTTTGTTTAAAAAAAGGATTAATCTTTTTGTTTAAAAAAAATGGAGAGATGTTGAGCTGTTCTTCTGCACCTGGCTGGGAAAAACAGAGACTTTGGGCAATTCTCAGGTGACAGCAACAACACAAAACCCAAGAACAGAAAACAACTCTTCCCCATCTGGAACTTTGTTAGCAAGTTCCAGGTTTGTTCTGGCAACATGCATTTAACTTTTTGGGCTTTGTTTTGTTTGTTTGTTGGAGGTTGTTTCTTCGCAGAGAGTGGGATTTAATTTACAAATTGTGTCATATTACAAATCTGTGTGTGTTACAGTCTGAATTTAAGGAAGAAGAGAAAAAAGTCTTACCCTTTAAATGGCCTGCCTGTATTCCACTAAGCACTAATATACAGCAATAACTAGACATTACAGAGCATTTCTATCTGTAAGCTCCAACTGATATAATTTTCTTACAAATTTACTCTAAAACTTCCAAATAGCAGCCAGCAATTTGGAGGACTATAACAAAGTTAGTTATACATTTATTATGACTACTCTTAGAAACCATTAGCCACAGTAAAAACAACACAAAAGCAATTCAATAAGTGCCATTTTTTTCCACCTGAAGTTCATATGATCATCTAAAAATATAAATTAAATCTTACCGAATATTTACTGTTGCACACATCAGCACATCATTTAACATGAAAAGTCGCCGTTCTTTGGTTTTGATAATTTCTCCTTTGTCATTATAAACTGTCTCAACCATATCATCAGTCCGTATGAGGTATCTGTTTCCGCTGCTGAGTAGCTGGATTTTGAAAACAAACAGCATTGTATATTATACACTGTACATCTGGCACGGAAAAAACTAAAACAATGGGTTACCACTTGCCATCCTAGCAGAAGTGATTTTGGGTGGATTTGCCAAGGGAATTAGGTCTCTATTAATCTGCTTTTGATTCAGAGAACAGTAATTTCTGCTGTCATCCATATGTACCTAAAGGGCTTTGCATCTTAACTTAGACCATCTTCTGCACTGATAAAGGTTTCTTGGTGAAAAAAATGATTCCTTCTACAATTTCTGTGATTTCCTTCCTTAATCCCTTCTTTCATAGTCCACCATATGAAGACCTACATATGATTCCAGCTGCCCAGAGAGGGAGGCCAGAGTGCGAGGAGGAAGTGTGCTCAGCCTGCTCTGTTCCCCTGGGTTCACACCATTGAGGAGTGCAGCTGGCAGAGAGAAGATGACACAGACTTCGAAGATGACATGTCCAAGAGATTCTTGGCATGTAAATTGCTCCTGACATTTGTCTTCAAGGGCTGAGGATCAGCCACTGTGGGAAAGCCTGAACTAGTCTCTTACATGTCAAACACTCCTCTGTAGTGTCCAACAGAATAAAATAGTCCAGAACTCACTAATTTTCTAATCAACCACCGCCTTCACCCTGGCTGGCATTGTTACAAAACTGTACATGCAAATATACAGACCCAGGAGGGCCAACCACATCCCAGGGTGCATCAGGCCCAGCACTGCCATCCAGGCAAGGGAGGGGATTGTCCCACTCTGCTCTGCACTGGCCTCACCTGAATATTGTGTGCAGTTTTGGGTGCCACAACGTAAGAAAGGTATTAAGCTATTAGAGAGTGTCCAGAGGAGAACCCTCAAGGATGGTGGAAGCCCTTAAGGGAAGCCGTATGAGAAGCGACTGAGGTCACTTGGTCTGTTCAGCCTGGGAAGGAGACTGAGGGAGACCTCACTGCAGTTACAGCTTCCTTGTGAGGGGTGGGTTCTTCACCCAGATTATGCTGGGCACTGGAACAGGCTCCCCAGGGAAGTGGTAAAAGCTGAAAGCCTGACATAGTTCAAGAAGCATTTGGACAATATTACCAGGCACTTAGTGTGACTCTCAGGGCTGGTCTTGTGCAGAGACAGGAGTTGGACTCTATGATCAGTGTGGGTCCCTTCTAACTCAGCTGATTCTGTGATATTAACACTCAAGGCCTACAGGACCCTGTGAGATTTGGAGTGACTATCCACTTATATACCAGTGAATCCCCCACTGCATAATATACAAAACCTTACGGTCAATATCAACAGACAAAAGGTAACCTGGGCCACCTCTTCAAAAGCACATTCTGTGTCTTAGAACTATTTGCAGATGATTTAATAGCTGCTTCAAGAAGCAGAATTATGACAACTAGAAAAGAAGGTAAAATGTCTGAATCCATCTTCTAATGCACTTAGAATGGAAACACTGTTTCAGTATGACAATAAATTCAGTTTTTCATTCCTAGTAAATGGCTTAAAACAAGCATTTTCTGATTGACTGTTGCTTTCCTAAAGGATGTGCTTTTATGTATCACCAAAAACACCCCCATTCCTTCAGCACATCCCCACTACTTTATCTCAAAAGGAGTCCATGGGATAATAATGTGGAAGTTCACAAAAGCAGTAATTGAAGCATTTATGCCCCACTTCATGGGAAAGATGGAATTCTTTACTGCACAAATAAAACAAGCATACATATATCCATAGTAGAGATAGCTACTAATAAACTCAAATGAAAAAGATTGTTCCTTCCTTCTTACTGAATATTTTCTAGAGTTTCTTTTCAGACATTTCTATTGTATGATGCAAATATATGAATGAAATAGACTGAGATTTTCCTTAAAACAAGGAAGATGTTGGACCCATTCAATAGCACATCCTAAAATGCTTCATAGTTGGAAGCAGTGCTGTATAAGGATGTGGTCCCTTTCTTTACACAGGAGCAATTCTTCACTTCTATAGGATAAATTAAAAGTTGAATTTTTCCATGCAGAAAATGTGCATGAGATTTTATTGCATATTTTTATTTCCAACACTACTCCAGTACTGCTGAGGCTAGTTCAGTGCGTTGCCCATTCCAGCACACAGTGGTGAGCATTTTCAGTTGCAGAGGTAGGTCACATCTCACATTTACCACAATGGTAAATTGGGTCACAATGACCCAATGTGGTTGAACTCTACAGAAAAAAACAACATAGATGTCTCTTTGGTCTCTGTTATAGAGATTGCTCAAGGCCCAGAAACTGACTCTTCCATTTCCATTATACTTTCCTACTTCCCTTACCTTGTTCAAGTAACGTTCATTCATTGCTTTTGCTATTTGTTTTATTTCACAGCGCTGATCTGCATCCCTTTTCCTTTCATTTAACTTCTCTGCCAGTGTCTCGAGTTCTGTAAGAGCCATCTGTAGAGGTAATCTGTCAGGATGTCCTTTATTAGTGTTCTTCAACATATCCTGAGGGGTAATTATAAATCAGATTTATTTTCAAAGTCAGGTTCCAAAGATTACGGGATGTACAGTTACAACTACTTTCTTTACTACTGAATACTGAGTACTATTAAAGAATAAGACCAATAGACACCTAATGAATATTCAGACAGCACATTACTTACCTTCCCGAATATCTTAGTAATTCTTTAAAAATATGCCGAATGGGATCACATACATTCTTATTTAAAGAACAAAATTACAGAGAAGGGACATGATATTAAACAATCTGTTAATAAGTATTACTATAATATGTATGTGTCTATAAACAATGATTTAAAATGAAACTTTTCTGATATTTACTGTCATAATAATATTGTATTATTTTTATTACTGTTATTAGTCCTCATTAAAACATGGACAACATACGCCTCCTAAAGTACAAGACATTACTTCATTAAGGTCTCCAAGTCTTTCTCTTTTGTAAGCATACAGTAGGAGCAGTTTGAATTATACTTTGTCTAAATTCCCTGAGGACTTAAATATCCCTATATATTCACTCTGTCTTCCTGCCTCAATAAACTTCATTGTTCTTGCTACATCAAGAACTCTCACCATGGCTTCCCCCACGACTGCCTCTGCTCCTTCACCCACAGGAATTCCCAGACGTGCAGCCCAAAGCCTGTCCTCCTCTGCGGCACCTGCAAACACAGCTAAAACGCAGTGCTCTGCTGTGGTCTGGAGGGATGTACGGACAGTAAATTTGTCAGGAGCACGTCTATACTGGGGAATTGTGCTCTTCCTGCAGCTTGACTGCCTGTTGAGATGAGACCCAAGGACTCCCTGTCAAATCCACAGTTTCCACAGGAAGAGAAACAAGATGCTGCAGGTCAGAAGGAAGCTGCACCATTCTCTAGCAGGTCCTGTGAGCTAAGTAGTCAGCATACTGTTGTTCTGCATCTCACATATATTCTAAACTATCCAAGGCATTAATTCAATCCTCTTTTTTTTAATTCAATGGAAATTAATGCCACTAAATTCCTAGTCATGTTTTGAAGTGTTACTAGCTAACAAACAGATATAAAGTAGCATATTTGAACTACATCTTTTCTAGAAAACAATTTATAAGCTATATTTTACTTAGCAAGTAACCTATAGTAAATCTAGTTTACTAAGGCTTTCCTGCAGTGCCCTTACTGCCTGTACCTGCAACCAGACTATGAAATCAGCATGTTTAATGCACTGAAATTTTCTCTTTATTTCCCCATGATCCACTGCAGCATGATCCTCTTGCAGAAGACAGCTACAATGCAATCCCAAGGGTAAACTATGCAAGAATGCAAAAGGAGCCTCCCTATGGTAAACATTATTTACCTGCAGTAGTAGAATGAACTGTGGAAAACGTTGGATAGGTTTCATCATTAAACCATATAGTGTAATGCGATCAGGGCTTGACTCCTGACACTGCTGCAATGCAAGAAAGCCACATTTACTACCATGAGCACATTTCCACCAGTTACAGAATGAAAGGAAAACATTTCCTACAAGTTCGTCTATATTGCTTATATTAATTAGAATAGGAAGACTGCAAAGATTCCATTTACTACCAAGATTTAATTTAAAAATATTAAATCTTTTAGAAAAACCTGTCTCTATTAAAATGGTGGCCTGCCACTGAACTATCCTCCTTAAATAAATACAGCTGGGCTAAAGCCATGCAAACAATGCAGCACCTATAAATCTAAAAAACAACCTATGGGATTTTAAGAGGAAATCTAAGAAAAACACTATAATCTCAGTGCCATGCAAACAGAGATTTCAATCTTCTTTATTCGAAGAAACTAAGGGGAAAATGTTGATTTATATTTGGAAAGAAAAATGTTAGAATCCATTATTTCAGTTAGCAGGAATGGCAGATAAAACCAGACAAATTTCTTTTGCATGTGCAAAAAAATCCAGAAATGGCCAGAAATAGGAAGGTTAGAGGATATACTCAAAATTATAAACAAAGCAAATCTAAATGATATTAAACTGGTGTTGTGCTTAAATTGCTATTTATTGCCACAACTATCAGCTTCACAACAATTTATTTCTGTAGCTACCTATACAAACTTTTTTTTTTTTTTTTTCCAAACAGCAGTAGTGAATAATTTGATCTTTACTTCTGGAGGGACAAAAAAAAAAAAAAAAAAAAGAAAGGTAAAGAAGTGTCATCTGTCATCAGAGTTTGGCTGTGTTTCTGCAAGCAGAACCAGTGTGGCCCTGACAAGCAGTGATGAGAGGTGTGGATTACATCTCAATTGAAAAATATGCTTTTAGCAGTAGAACATATTTAACATGTTCTACTACACACTCACTAGAGAGTCTGACCTTCATGCTGCTTACAGCTTCCAAAGTATCACCCTGCACAGAGTTGTCCACACTCCAAAAAGTTGTCAGTTAATTTAAGATCTGAAGACAAACGCCTGCCACCTTTCTCCAGGTAACCTAAGAGTTGCACTAGGCCCCCAAATTTAGCTCTGCGGACAACAGTAACAGAACTGACAGAGTGAGCAGCTCTGAGAGGCACAACTCAATCCAGGATACTTGGGAAATGAAACAAGCTGAGCTTTCAGACTCTCAGCAATGTCACTGACAGCCCAAGAGCCTTGCAATGGATTCTGTGCACCCTCTGTAAGGTGTCAACCCTAGGGATTTGCAGCATTTCTACTGTGTGTGCCAGGCTCTCCATACACATCATGACAAGCATCATATGCAACTGGAAAGTATGCATTCAGCAAAAAAAATCACCAATTTCAACCCCAAGCCAGAAACACAATCTTAAAAATCCAGGGAAATTGTTGTGGAATGGAAATCCAGCTGCACTACTTCTCCCAACGCAATAAACAAATTAGAATTAAAATAAATTTCAGATTAAAAAATGGCTTTATATGGTGAACTTCTATTTGAAGCTCACCTGATATGGAAGAATCCTAATGTTTAGCCAAATAAAGTAGTGCAAACACCAATAAACTGATCTGAATAACAATAAAACTATTGTGCACTTCAAAATACATCCCAGATCTAATGGCAAGTTACTATGCCAAAAATACAATACTGGAAGGGCATCCTCTGGGGTCTTTTTGTGCCAAATCTGTAAAACAGAACTTAAGTCCATAAAAACAGCAAGACAATATACAGTATCAGCAGTCAAATTTCCTCCCAAATTATAACTCATACTTTCTTATTTATCCAATATATGCACAACTATTTTAACATTGAATTAACTAACCTTTAAGAAGTCTAAAAAGGCAGGTTTGGTGGCACAAGATTTCTTGAGAATCCCAACTGCTGTACTGAAGTTGTTTACGTATTCACTGTATGCATCCAATACCATAGATTTAGAAAACTGAAAAGAAAAAAGGGCAAATCCTAACTGTAAGTACAAAAGACCTCTGCCAGCACAGCTATATAGACCTCTGGCTGTTAGGGACTGGCTCAAAACTAAGGACCTAGTTTGGTTGGTCTAGTGATATACAGAAATACTGATAATACCCAAAATAATCTTTCTGCAGAGGACAGATTGGAAACTGAAAGATATAACAGCTGTGAATTACAAGAAATGTATTTACAGAAATTGCTTCATCTTGCCTAGAATACTAGGGCAGAACCTGAGGACTGTGGGCAATCAAAGGGCATCCACTGAGATTCAAAGTGACAGCTAAGATCCCCTGATCATCTCACTGCCTGTCTTCCAGATTAAGTGAATCAGCAAAGTTCCGGGGCCTTCACACCCTGGCTTCAGCTATGAAGGATTTAGCAAAAAATCAGACAGATTGTATGGCCTGCAACCAGTCATGGGAATGGTAAGATCACCACCCATTGCCTTCTTGGTGATTTTATACCTCTCTTTTGCAGAGCTGGTTTCATTAAGACTACCTAACTTGCTTCAGTCACAACAAGGCAGGTTTGCTTTAAACAAGAGATCTTTAGTAACTATTTCATTTTGGGTAAACTGTGATCAGATCTCAGCTCTCTTACACCAGGCATGAAAAGGTGGTGTTATCCAGCACCTGGGTGGCAGTAAAACAAAGCATTCAAGCCAGAAGGCAGGCAGCCTCTTTGAGCCACACTTTCATGGTGAACATCTTTCTATCTGCCAAGGCCACTTCTTGTTTTCTCTAATTTAAAGCAGTAGCTAATTCTGTACTTTACTGAATGGACTTCCATTAATGAAGGGATAGGGTTTTAAAAATACTCTTTATCAGTGCCTCATGTCAGTTCAAACTCAGGAATTCAGGACATTACCTACTATGGTTTCTTTCTACTTACACACTGCTAGATATGACTACCCAATTTTTATGAGATGCTGAATCTCAGTCTCTAATTTCAGTAGGCTTGTGAATCTCTAATTTCTCATAAAAATAAATGGTTTACTTAAATGTCTGAAAGATTAATCAAATCCTGAAAACTTTTCTCACAATCGTTTCACATCTGACAACCAAGCTGAAGACATGTGTTGGTGTCAGTTTCCTTATCAGGATAGTACATGCATAATCTGACAGTTGCCACAGGCATTGGAGAACACGGGAACAAATCAGCTAAGTGGGAAAGGTATGGAGATGGAAAAACAAGACTAAAATAAAAATAGATTATCTATTCTGACACATTCGCTTACTGAAGCAACAAAGACATCACCGATCATTTCAACAGAGTCCCACTCGGACACACGACTCGCCAGTGCAATCTGAAACATTGAATGGCACTGAAGAATTTCCTTAATTCGATAGAAGACCATCTTAAGTTTTCTCTCACTCAGTAATTTTGGATCCATATCTGAAAGGGGCTTCTCATATTGCTGTGGGAAAAAAAAAAAAAGAAGCAAATTGATTTAAACAAACAAAAAAGTGGAGCACTACATGCAGAAAAACTTATGCATCAGTACACACATACAAAATCACTGAACATTTGGCATGAATTATCTGTAGCAAAATCTGTGTTAGTCATATGACAGAATCTTTATTGATCTTTAATGACTTTTTTTCAAATATTCAAAATTTTAAAATGCAAAAGATATTAAGGTACCTCCAGGATTCTTTTGAGAGCATCCACATAATTCTTCTCACTATCAACTACAGAGCCCAAAATATACCTTCTCACAACCTGTTGAAACAACAAAGTTTTGTAGAAAGCTCTAATCAGGTAACACATTCATTATAGTTGGAAATGATGATGATAAAATTCTCACATTAATAAAACAAAAGAAATACAAAGCAATTTCAATACTGGAACTGCAATAAAATAATACTGTACCTCTTCAAAAGTAATTAAATTTACTACACTCTAAAACTACTTATTTTAAAGAACACAACAATTATTGTATCAATATTTATAAATTTCTTTCTGATTGCTGTAATTCCAAGCTTTACTTTTGAAACTTGTGTTTTGACTTTCACATTTAACAATGCTCTCATGCACCCAGTGCAATTTTTAGGGCTGTCCTGTGCAGGGCCAGAAGCTGGACTTCAACGATCCTAGTGATCTTCCAAATCAGGATATTCTATAATCCTATGCACCTTAAGTGTATATGGAGGCATTAATGGAAACAATCATAGGTATAAGAAAATGGTGACTATTCAGTGACTTGCTACAATAAAATAGGTAACAAGTTTTCAAAAATCAGTCCTAAATTTTATTTTTAATAGGTTTTATAAATTTAATAGAAGCAACATGAAGGACAAACAACCAAATACTAATTGCCTTTTAAAGTTAAGACCATATAAACTGTACCAATGAAACAGCATCCAAGTCAGCATTCTCTTTTGGGCATTACCATGCATAAGAGAAAATCTCTGTGTTATCTATATATATATGCATTGATAGAGTTGTCAGAGCTTCAGGAAAAGCTACCATATTTCTTGTTAAACTACAGGCTGTTTATTACACCTTCTTCCCCACCTTCTGCTTCTGTAATTCACCTGAAATACACTTTGTGTACATGCAGGTGGCAGGACAGGAAGGACTAGAAAACCAATCTTGTTTACAGTTTAAGCTTCTTACCATCAATTAGATTTTTTGTTGTTGATTATAAGGATTTTTTTAACCCAATACATTTCATAATCCAGCTCACCCAGAGTCTTCAAAAGGTGGACTATGAGGGAGAAGACAGAACAGGGGTAGGATCAAACCACTTTCCAAAACTACAAGAGAAAGCAAAATCACTCATTTTGCTATTTTAAGCTAGTCTAAATGACCATGAAACTCAGATCTCAGGCTTGCTTCTTTCTGCTCCAGAACCCCATAGCCTCCTGCCTCCTTCACCATCACTGCCTTTAAATTCTCCACACTTGTATTTTACATTATTAAATGCAGGTTATGTGAGAATTTTCTTTCAGGTACTAGCATTTCAAAGGAGGACCTCAATATTATCTAAGGCTTTGCTTAAGATATATACAGTAAAATTAGTTGTGTCTAATCTGTGTTTAGAATGGATTTAGCAGTGTCTTATTTGGTATAGCGGATCAGCGGCTCTGGTGAAAAATACTAATCCTACTTTTAGTCACAGTTCATTCTTCTGAAAAGAATAAACATCTGTAGAAATAAAAATTTCAGGCTCTATAATACACAAAAAGAATACCTAATAGTGGCTTCGGGTTATTGCAACAGATTAGGAGCCCCAGCCCCAGTACTTGTGGGCACCAGAATTCAAACAGAAGCCATCATGCCACCTGCTGTTTGAAGCCAGCATGTCCACAGAGCAGCTCTGCTGTGACAGGGCAGCTGGGCTGGAAGGGGGTCCTGACTGAGGTGCCCAGGGCTGTGACCCCTTCCCACAGCCAGGCTGTGCTGGCCCCCCCAAACTGCTCTGGTATTTCTGTGCACCTCAGCCCCCCAGAGCCCTGCTGACCGGGAGCCAACCTCCCCCACACAGCTGCTGCACCCCTCCAGTCTGGTGTCACTCCAGAAGTGCCCTGCAGCTGGCACCCAGATTACTCGTGCCTGCTCCTGAGGGACAGCACTAACGCTGTCCACCCGCCGCACTGCATACCACTGGCTCACTGAGCGCCTTCGCCTGTTTACCACCCACCTTTTAGTCCACCCAGACAGACTGTTCTCACCTCCAGGAGTACAGGAGTACTTCAGGAGACGGCTGAAAGCCCTTTAAGGCCCTGTAAGTGACACACTTTGCTCCCCTCTGCCCATAAAGTCACTACAGTCCCCTCTCTGCTCAGTCACCTCAAAGGGGTTCAAGCTGGTCATGCACAAATGGACTCTGGTCCATCTATGCTGATTTTTCCCCACTCCTGTCCTATTGAATGCAGACATAGCTCCCAAGAGCATGTGCTCCATCACTTTTGCTGGGACTGACATGAGGCCAGACTCAATTCTTCTTGTGGGTGAGACTGTGAGACTTTTTCCCAGTCTTCTGATCACTGTGATCTTAGATGACTGAGAAAGGCCTTACCCACAGCATCCTTATCCATCCCATCTGATCCCACAGACACCTGTACATCCAAATGGCTTCAGCTCCTCCAGCTGCAGATTAGGCTTCACCCCAGAAGACCTGCCTCTGGGCTCATGGGCTGAGTCACAAGGACAAGCCTCAACAGAAAAACATGAGGCAAAGGTGGCACAGTTTTGACCCTTTATCCCTGGGTCTGTGTCCCACCAAGCAGCCTATCATGTTTTCCTCAGCTTCCTTTTGTTGTCAATGCACATATCAGAAAATTTTCATTGTTGGCCCTCACACCTCACCAGCTGCAAATGAGCTTTGGCTTTCCTAACTCCATTCCTGCCCACTTGGACAGCTCCTCCTGGGCAGATGAGCAATATCTGTCATGACATACACAACTATTACCAGTTTGTACCAAACTACAAAAACTCTGGGGTTTTTTTTGCAGAAGAGGGTAAACTTATTTGTACAAAGCTACCCCAGTGAAACTCAAATTCCTATTTGGAAAGAAGAATATTCAGACTGATGCTGAAATCTCACATTATAATAAAATCTTGCAGTAATGGAACGCAGTTTGGCAGTTGCTTTGTTACAAGATTAGCACCTCCCTGTGTTTAACACAAGAGAAAAGTAAATCTCACCCAATTAAAGATAGAACACACAAAAAAAAAATCCCAAAAATATATAGCACACTCCTCAATTGCCCCTTAGTTTGTTTTTTTTTCTCCTTAAGATACTGACCAACTAATTCATGACTTAATACCACAAGAAGCTAAAAACTCCCATACAGTTATTAGCTGTCATTACAATACAGTAACATGAACCCAAAGGATTTATTTTCAGCCAAAATTTCTTAACTGATGCTGATTTCAGTATTTTTTGAAGTGATTTCCACAGTGATTATACAGTTTAAGATGGAGAACAGCAAAATTAATTCTTCTGTAGATTTGACTTTACTGGGGATGATTTTTTTTTTTAACCAAGAAAAACCTTTAGATTCAAAGAGCATACAGGATATTCTCTATATTTAAAATGGAAATCCCAGAGAACCTGGAACAATGTCTTCTGGTTCAATAAAAATGTTTTAACTCTCTTCTTTTTTTCAACCAAAATCATCACATTTAGTTTAAGTGTTCAGGTAGTGAAATATAGTTCTTATAGATAATTTTGTAATGCAAGCCAACATTTTGCACCTCTGGGTGTATTCAGGACTGAAGCAACTACATGTTCACACACCAATTTTCAAAAAACTACTTATTCAGTTCTGAATTTGATGTCCACTTAAGTAAAATGGCAATATGTTTGAAGACTAAAGGCACCGAAGAGCCATTAATGCAGAGCAGAAGGGGAGAAAAAAGAGGCTATATTTCCCAAAACTTACTACCTGCTGCTGTGATAATCCTTCAGGCATAGGAGTCATAATTGCTTCTGTATGCATACAGTCCACATCAATAAATAAATTCAGCTCTTCTTCTTCCAGACAAGATGATCTATGATCTACAAATAAACAACCAAGATGTCAGCTTCTACATGTAGATTGAAAGACAACAAAAGCAAAACAAAGTAAAAAAAGCAAAGACTCTAACATCTGAGCACAGAAAATATAAACTTGCATGTATCAAACAGAAGAAATTTCCCAGCACTTCTGTATCATCTGTGAAATCACATAAATGCTACCACCAATAGGCAACCTAATACAGAACAACTTTCAAAGGCATCCTAATATCCCATAGATGGAGACAGCACAAGCATCTTTTGCTTGACCTTTACTCTCTCCTCTCAGCCAGGAGAATGGGGCTGTCCAGAGGGCAGGACATGACAACTTGGGTTAAAGCATTGCAGCTCCAGGGACAGCAGTTTTAAAATAAATGATCTCTGGGAAGAAACTGAAAACACCCATATTATGATCCAGCCAAAAAAAACTCCATACACCCTTCTATAGCTGAACTAAAGTAGCCAAATTAACCAAAATGTTTGCTTTCATCAGAAAGGAGTGAGGGATTCTGCACTGCTCAGTGGGTAAAAAGTTTACTGAAAAAGCACCACCAAAGTGCACTGATAGGTGGCAGTACACAGCCAGCCAAACAAGCAGACACAAGGAAAGGAGACAAAGAAGGAACAAAACAAAGTATGAGAAACTGTCTTATAACAAAAAGAGAAATAAGGGAAGCAGATCTGATGGCTGGGAGGCACTTGTGAGTTCAGTTAACAAATTTTTCACTAGCTCCCTGTTGACTTGGAAAGTGGTTATGGGATTCAGCCATCCACAGATATACTGTGTCTGCAACCTAATCTCTAGAAATGCAAGAAGGAATGCCAGGTCCATTGAAACCTGCCTTGCAGATCATTTTCATCTGTTCAACTGCAAGAAGTTGAGGATACACTTTTTGATCATCTCATTTTGTGTATCTTTCTCTATTCAATCTGTAAATTAAATAAATTGAGACACAGTCAGAGGTCATGTCAGAGATGCGAGATGTGTCCTGGGCCATACGAATAGGATGTTTATGTTACCTCTTTCAATAAAAATATATTGTTCCAGCCTTGTGGTTTTAGCGTCATAAAATTGTAGTTTTATAAGCTCTGAAGGTAATATCATTTAATTAATTGGGCAGAAACTTGATCGGAAAGATATACTATCTTTCAGACTTATACTGAAAAAGAAACTAGTTTAATTTACTACCACCTGTCACTTGAAAAAATTACCTGTGGACAGCTGCTGCAAAGGCTCATGACAAAGGACTGTCACTTGCTCTCAACTACAGAAAGAACACAAATACTTCTGTGGCTTTTTGATTTTACATTACTTTCTCTTTTCCCAATTCAAATTCAGCTTTCAAAAAATCATCAAACTGATTAAGCACTACAGTCTTTTCCCTTACTTTCACTCCTAAGCACGGAAAGCATTACTCTTTACCAGTGATGAACTTTTAAAAATAGTCAACTACTTCACTGAAAACCATGTCTAAACAGCACATTCTCCTGACATTTAAGTGTTATTCGATGGAGAGACCTGGAAAGACATAGTAACTGTATTGGTTTTGGCTGCGGTAGAATTAATTTTCTTTACAGTGGCTAGTATGGATATATTTTGGATTTGTGCTGGACACAGGGTTGGTAATAGAGATGTTTTTGTTATTGGTGAACAGGGTTTACATAGAGCCAAGGCCTTTTCTGCTTTTAATAACTGCTGTGCTGGCAAGGGTGCTGGGGATGCATGGGAGGTTGGGAGGAGACACAGCCAGGACAGATGACCCAAATTGACTAAAATGATATTCCAGACCATATGACATCCTGCTCAGTACATAAAGTGGGAGGAAGGAGGAGTAAGGGGAGGGGACATTCCAAGTGATGGTGTTTGTGTCCCAATTAACCACTGTGTATAATGGGGCCCTGCTCTCCTGGAGATGGATAAGCACCTGCCCGCCCTTGGAAAGCAGCGAACTAGATCCTCGCCTTTCTTTGCTAGTGCGTGGCTTTTATGTTCACTATTAAACTGTCTTTATCTCAACCCAAAACTTCTCACTCTTACCCCTCTAATTCTTTCCCCAGTCCTGGTGGTAGGAGAGTGAGTGAGTGGCTGTGTGAGGCTTGGCTGCTGGCTGCGGTTACACCATGACAGTAAGTTAACATCACTTCCATACTCCCATCTACCAGTAGCTAGATCACACTGCTTGGTGGGATTTTTTCGTTATTAAGTTGACCCTTCTCTGTAGTCCTAAGGTTTTTCAGGTCACTCAGGTTCTTGTTCCAAATAGAAAAAACTGCTCAAGATCCACTGACCATACTGTTGTCTGAACTGAATATTATACCATATTTTTTTGATATATATCTGATTTCTTGCATCTAGCTCTCAGCTCCCATTAGAAAAATATGTTAGGCCATTCATCTTCTTCCTCAGAAATTACTAGAGAATTTAACAAATAGAAACAATGTAAATAGCATATACCTTGAGAAATGAAAGATTTTGTTCGAATGAAGGAACGACCCTTCTTCACAGCTGCTTTTGTCTTTTCAAGTCCGTCTTTGGTACCTTCTCTAGCAGCTCTCATAAGCTTTTGCATCTGTAAGATAAAAAATATAGTCTACCTGTTTAGTGAATAATAGGAAAACACTTGAGCCTGCACACTTTTAGGCTATCAATATCATCCAAAGTCAAACAAATATATAATAAGTAGAGAGAACCATGAAAGCTCAGAGCCAAGCTCTGGTATTTCAAAATAAAATAAAAACTGGAGACAAAGATTTACTTCATGGCAATACTGTATGCAAGTCTAAAAGCACAGAAATGCCTAAGAATCCTTCTGCATTCAAACAGAAACTCCAAACAGTTTCAAATGTTATGTTACGGAACAAAGACCTACTACTCGCAGGTCATTAACTTAAGAGGTCTTGCCCATCTTTCAGTGTCCCAATAACTCCTCCGAAGTATTTCTCACCTAAAGATAATCCCCTAGACTCAGTTATATATTAACTATACTCTTAAACGAACACTGTTATGAAGGAATAAGTTACAACTAATAACTTCTCTCATTGAAGAAATACATAGTTTTAATGAATAATTCAATAATCTTACAGTACACTGCTACAGCCAAATGAAATTTTATGGCACAAAAACCAAAAAACCCACCAAAGAAATTTTACTTTACTGGAAAATATTTATTAAAATACCCTGCTTTGTACTTCTTCTTACCCAAAATGTCACCGCAACAAAAAATCTCCACTATTGCCAGAACACAAACAAAGCTGTCTTGCTGCAATCAGGCAATTTCTGGGTTTGAGATTGAAGCTTTTAGCAAAAACACGATCTTTTCATACCAGCTCTATCCAGAATGGAGAGTAGGGAGATTCCCAATTTAATCCTGTGTGGCTGCAGAGCTAGGGCTAGGCTAGCCCCATGGAGCCAGTGTCTCAGAGAGGCACTAGGGCTCTACACCTGGCACATACTCTGGGATAAGGGCACCAGTCAACAGGGAAGGACAATGCCCTATCTCATTTTCTGAGACTGTTAACAGTAAGCATGAGAAAAGGTCCTTGACTAGGTATTTTTAAGACTATAGCAATATTATAGTCTTTAATTAAGACTGCACAATATAAATTCAGTACATTCAGAATTCATTTCACACAAATCATTGTCTACTTTTTCAAGCTATTAATAAAAAACAACATTGTCCATGTTGGAAAAGCAATTATTTAAATGTAGCTAGTTACAAAAATCAACTACACTACCTTCAGCTCATGTTTTTGCTTTAGTTGCTGAATCTCTACTGCTCCCACAGTGTTTGACATCAAATCTTTCATCTTTTTTTCATAATGCTCCTTTAAACGCGTTAGGTCATGAGAAAGCTACGGTGCATAAAAAGACATAACCTTTTCAAAAAGCCGTAGTGAAAACTTCATGCTAAAGCACTTACATAAATCATGCACATTGCCCCATCTATCTATGGTACACAGACAACTAAGGGAAAACTACCACTGAAGGAAACTACCACTGAGGGAAAACTGTCACTGAGGGAAAACTATCACTGAGGGAAGCTCCAGTCCGAGGAAGGGACCATCACTCCTGGGCACCGCTGAACTCCACCAGGTATTTTTCTGTAAAGACAGGGGCAAAGCCACTTAGACTAAGGTAACTATATTGTTATATATATTAATTGTATTGTGCCTACCTCTTAAAAACCACATGGAAACAAAACATCGGTTTTAACCATAAGCATTATTCACTGGAGCACAAACCCTAGTCTGTATTTCAGACTATCCTTCAAAACAGTGAATCAGGAGAAAACTCAAGAGACTGAAGAACCTGTGGAGATTGCTGGCACCTGAGAATATGGAAATTGACAGGGCAGTGAGTCAGGTAAGGAGACACTAACAGGATTCATGTTCTTGTAGTTTCCACATGCATCATAGCCTATCGCGTGAACTTGGGTGTAACCGTCTTATACGTGAATATATTCATTTGCAAGGCATGGAAACTATCAAACAGAAAGAATGCTATTTTGCTAATGCTAATAATGCATTTGTAAAACATTTTGACAAAGGTAGACAAAAGAAGTTAAAATGCAATGCGGAAAGAAAAAAAAGTGGAAAATATTCGGTGTGCCCTATAATAGAAGTCCAGTGGAAAACCCCTCAGCTTGATATCAACAGAGTTATTTGGCAAGAGATCAAAGTCTCAGGAAAGAGAAGGCTTACTGAGTTGAAAACAAAGCGACAGGCCCAGCACGTAGCTCCACTAGGCTGGGTCAGGATGCAATTACCTCTAACATGATGATTCTGGCATTACAGCAGTATAATGAAAATAGCATCTGGTTCACAGACAAGAAATATTTAACAGCACAAAAACTTTCCCTTCTTAAAATAAATTAGTAAATAAATAGAATAATAAGTATCATAATGAAAAGGTGACTTTGAGGCAAGTCATACCAGCACTTAAAATTAAAAATCTCACCTCAAATCATGCCATACTTTTCAACTAACACTAAAATTAGGACAAGTCCCTCACAGGCTTTAAAGGGCTACAGAAGGCAATGTGCTGAGGATATACTGTAATAGCCATCACAAGACCTGAGGAGAAGTGAGAGCTAGTGCAAGGAATGGACACAGAGAAAATGTACATAAAGAAGAGTACTGTCTGCCCCTGTTGAAGTGACAGTGAAGGGAGGGCTGGGGTTGGATTTTTGGGTTGTTTTTTGTTGTTTTCTTGGTTGTTTGTTGCGGGTTCTTTTCAACAGTCCTAAAGTTTCCTTCCTCACTCTCTGCCAAAACCCTTCCCTAATTTCCCAATTTCTCCATCTCCCAGCAACCCCTCTGCGTGCAGGAGCCTCTCTGACTTTTCCATTCATCAGCTTAAGTGTTCCTCACCTCCTCATACTCATCCTCACAAGTAAATCCCCAAAACCTTTTGTTCACAGGCCTGAAAAAGCCATCTGCAGGGCAGCACCCAAGGGCATGCCCCTCTTCTCTCATCACTCCTCAGTTTCTTGCTCAGAGACTCTGTGCCCGACCCTGGTACAATCACATTCAACCACTGCCAACAGTTTTCCACGACAGATCAAAATATACTTTTAAGTGTTCCAAAAAAATGGCTTTAAACCTTGCCTTGTTCACATATGTAAATAGATTCTTATGACTATGGCCAAAGCTGAAGCTAGGGATAACAAGAGAAGATTAGAAAAAATAAAAATAATAAGCCAGAAGTGATGTTAAGTCTTACACACTCACATGCAAAGTAATTTCCTAGTTTCTTCCAAGGTATTTAAAACAAAAAAAAAATCAAACTCAGTTTTTTCAGTCTTGTTAAAAAAACTCCCAAACAAACAGCTGCAATAGCTTAAGATCGTTCTAGTCAGAACAAAATCAAGACAAAATCAGAGGATTAGCACTCAGCTTACAAAGTGCAGATTGGTTGGGCTCAAGTCTTGCAGTTAATTGCTCATTCCCTGATTTCCAAAGGATGGGCAGCAAGGATGGAGGAGAGGAGAGAGCAGATAACTTGTACTGGAGGGAAACACAGACAGAAAGGCTTTTATTCTCATCAAGATAAGAAACCTGCAAAATGAAAATAAGGGTCCCATGAAACAACACCCTCTCTGCAACCCTGCTCATTGCAGCCACGGGGTGCTGAGGCAGCTCACAACACACAGTTGCCAAGTGGCTCTTGGAGGTCTGTCCCTAGTCAGCACACGCTGGGAGCCTCTCACAGAGAGGGTACACAAGAACAGAAGAAGAGGAGCCAAGGTGAAGAGAAGGCAAGAGCTCGGGGCCTCTCTCCCTGTGCACTGGGGGAGGCGCAGTGAGGACAGGCACCTGTGTCACCTGTGTCTTCCTGCCTCCTGCAGAACAGATGGAGCCAGAGGTACTAGGCCTGAGAAGTGTCACAGATGGATCATTTTAATCATGCCACCTCTCTCCTCTCCTAACATGTAGCATTCTCTTCAATTACAAAAACATTTTATTTTCAGAAGTTTTTTATGCTCACTTTCAAATAAGTGATATTATTCAAATATTTCAAACTGATACAGATTGAAGACAGAAAGGTAGGGTACACTGGCAAAGAGTATTGTCACTTTTGAGCACCTAAAGATCCCATACCTTCAATTCTTATCAGGCTTGTCCCCATTTATTCTTCACATTATTTTCCACACTTATTTACCACTTACACTAAACCAGCAACTGCAAAAGAAGAGAAGGTGAGGAACTGCCCATAAGCAAAAATAATCTCATTTTTAATTTCATTTTTATCCAATTTGAATTCTTTCTTTTTTGTAAGAAGCTTCTGTTTAATGTTTTCATCTCTTCTTTTCCCTGTTACATTTTGTTATGTACTGTCACTTACACAATGATTCATATCTCCTTTAAAGAGATGCTGTTGGCATTTGAAACTGAATTGAGGAAAAAAAGAAATACAGGTGAGAAAGGCAAGTGTTGGAAACCAGGATAACCTCAATGACTGAGCAGCACTGCAGGATACATACATGTCTCTTGTGGTTGCCTCGCAAAAAGGAGCTGGGAATTCCATTTTTACACTCAGGATCACTCTGTTCTTCATAGCTTTCAAATTCACTTGAACTCCACCCATATTCCAGTGAGCTGTTGCCACCATCATCACCATTTTCAACATCATCATAAATCATTTCCTCTGCAAGAATTAAACCACAATAAAGAAAACTACACTGAAATGTATTTTTGCTCGAACATCAAAAACTTCTTCAGGATACGCTATAAAGAATTGTTCAGACTTTTGTATGCACATTAAAAATTCTGAATTAAATCCAATATTCAAATGCCAAAGTAGATTGTCTTTGTTGAAACAGAGTACTAAAAGAGGACAGTGTTATGGGTACACACCATGATCCTTTTAGAAACGTGCTACTCAAATGACACTGTTGTGTCCAAAACCCACAAAATTATTTAGAACCTCAAAGGAAGTTTAAACTGTAGCTGTGAATGCACATCTGCACTGAGAAGCATCATCCTTCATTTGTAAACTTGCCATTTGTCCCTAGGGACATCAGCTCAAATGATAAATGCTAAAACATTGCAAGAATCAAATGAAAATGTCACTACTTCCAGCAGAACAGATCAGACCAAAGTAGCAAGAAACATTTTACACAATGGTGTTTTATGACCCATCCCCACCACTCACTGGAAGTCTTCCACACCTGGCAGCTACCTTGCTCATAATTTACGCTGAAAACTTGAATTATTAACCTTTTCAATACATAACCTTTTCAAATTTATATTGCAAAGGTTGAACAAAATACCTCCTGTTAAAGACACAAGTCTTTAACAGATGTCAAGAACATAAAACTTACTCAAAATAAAATGGAAAATTTAGAGCCAATTGCTTATCAGGAAACAGGAATGCACTCTACCTGCAGTATCATTTGTCATTAAAAGTAGAAAAGTGGGGACACTTGTTGTGGTTCAACACTTCTGCCAGGAATCACTATTGTCAGAGGTTATGATGCAGCATTTAAAACTGTCTCCTACTAAATTCAGGAAACAGCAGCTGTGCTTCTATTTTAAAATTCACGTTTCATTTAAACGGAGAAAAAATATGCACTCCAAATAAAAGCTGACACACCCATCTAAACCCTGGATTTTAATATTAACATTAATTAAATTCTTTATAATTAACACAGAGGATTTTAGCCTAATTTGGAAGATTCAGGGTTTTTTTAAAAAAATGTGTAAATCCCCATGTATATCAAGACTGTTCTCAAAATATTGCAACTGAAGAAGACATCTTAGTGATAATCTAGCACAATGAGTAATGTAAAAGACCCATCATCGTATGTGAGAATAAATCAAGACTTATGCAAAAGTAATTCCTGTGCTGTCAGCTTTGGGGCAGGATTCACCCCGTGACTAGGAGAATTTATCTTGTCCACGTGCTAATGCAGATTGTCTGACTATTTTTTGGAATAGTTGCATCTCCCTGAAAAAATATACAAATAATAAACATCAAAATCATGAATGTACGAAAATGAAACTTCCCTTACTACCAGTTTCCACAGAATCTTTGGGGACTAAATGAAAATCAATATATGAACCTATGTCTTATGGGTTAAGCAAAAGATTCTGACCAATATGCTCAGTAGAGCTTTGCTCCATATCCCACATTCCGCCTAGCTCAGCCACCTGGGCTTGGTATATGTGTTTCCTGACTGATCAGCAACAGCACAAAGGTGTCCCTGCTCAGAGTAGCACAGTCCACTGAGGGAACTTCCAGGAACATAAGCATTCAAGTCATGAATGCAACACAGTACTTTCCAATAATGCATTTTTTTAAAATCAATAATAATGTGTAAAACACCTTCCCTGAACACTACTAAGGGCAAGAAATGAAACTGTTACAGCTTTAAAGATTAATGTGGCTTTCACACAAGAAAGCTGAAGTGTTTTCTTGATTCATTAACAATTTCAGTATCAAACACCTACACCCTCTGAGAGCCATGATGAGCAAGATGCTGAACTCCCAGTAAGTCAACTCACTCGAACACAAAATCAGTCAGTAGCGACTGATCTTTAAGCAGACTTCACTATACCCAAAAACTGCAAAACAAACGTAAGCAAGAACTCAATGAAATATGCTTCTTGAGCCCTAACTCCATAATTTCCAGCAAAGGGAAATTCTTGACTCCAGCAACTACTTTGGGATCTATTCTGTCCCCTCCAAACATGGTCACAACCATCAGGAGTGGACCACTTCAAAGCTGAAATAAAACATTTCTGAAGTCACAATTAGGATGGTAAACAGCCACTCTGGATCTCTTCAATGTATTAAGCATTTATACATTGAAGGGGACTTTCAAGGAAAGTGCTTCTCTCTATAACCATGACAATGATACATAATCATACCCCATTTAACTATTTAAAACACCCTTTTTCCTAACTACCTTGCCTAGTTCTGGGCACTACAGCTAAAACACCCAACACTGTAATTCTCTAATAAGCAGACTATTCAAGCATTTGTAACAGTATCTATAAAACAAAGCAGAAGTCAACTTCTGAGAAGAGCAGTATATATAGAGACCTGCTGAGATAGTCTTTTAAGTGTTAGTATAAGTCTGAACTCTCTAAGACCTACCAGTTATTGACACAATGTTAACACCATTTACATATATCTTAAGTCCTTAATGAACATATCTGTTCAGTATACACGAACATAATTCCATTTTACATTGCTTTCAACATTACAAAGACCTCAAACCTGGTTCGGAGTCCGAATCTTCTCTTGGCACATCATCATAAATTACCTCATCTGGGTCTAAAACCAAGACAGAAAAAAAATTAAAAATTAGAAACTTCCTAAAATTTGAATAGGATGAAGTATTTAATAGGCATTTGGACAAACCCCTCTTAAGATGCCTTTACATTTTGGTCAGCCCTGAAATGGTCAGACAGCTGAAATGCTGTAGGTCTTCTCCAACTAAAATAATCTATTCTATTTTAAAGAATTTTGGTCTTATTTGCATATAGGAATACAATTGAGATATGACTTACTCTCCACCAGCATTTTACTTGGACATGTAATCATTCAAATACTGCAATAATGCACAAAGCAGTATATGGTATTTGTGAAATTTCAGAGTTTTATCTGCATTACTTATGATGACCTTTGGTAGCCTGAAAACAAAAATACATTTCAAAAGCCAGTATTTCTCCCTCCTTCTTACAAAAGTATAGTAAGTTCTGTGCCTGTTGAAGACTGCTCATTGCCTTACTGAATGGCTGTAGAAAAGCTGAAATTGACTTTTTAAAAAGAACCAAAACTAAATAATGTAATGATCATCACAGTACATTAAGAGGCAGAATGACAAGGCAAATTCTTCAGTCACTTCAGGAAATATGTAAGATGAAGCTCTAGCCTAGTGGGAAGAGCTGAGAGGAGACAGGATAACCCGTCCTCACACCACATGGTCTCTGTTCTGGTTTAAAATGTAGGTACCAGCCAAGAATCAACAGCACACACCAAGACAGTGGCAATTCCTTTTCTTTCACCTGCTCCAAGTACTTATTTGCCAACTACTGCACAAGAAGAGCAATTTCAAATACAGCCACGGATCAGACTCTGAACTAGAGCTTATTACCACTGCACATGCATTGATGGAGCCAAATGACTTCCATAACACATGATTCCACAGAACCCAAAAGGTGGAAAAGTGAATGTTAATTTTATTCTAAGTACAATTTTATTACACTATTGAATGTTCTAACTGCTACAGCTTGGTTCTGGAACCTATCTGGAAACACACAGTAAAAGTGAACATGGACATTCCCATAAAATCTGCTTGTGCACATAGATACACACATACTGCTGATCACAGCTTAAAACTGACCACCTTCCACAGTTGTATGTCAGTGCTCACTGATACTTACTTTCCATCCATGATGTATTTGCAGGATCTGAAACCCACTTGGCCAGGGCATCATCCTCTCTCTTGGTCTGGTTATCTTCACTTGAAAAAGAGGCCATAAAATAAAAGAACTAAAAGTTACACCACCATGTTTTTAGATATCCTTGAAGGCAAGGCAGTAAGTATCCTTCTGGTTTCTAGTTTCCATTCCAAGGCTACTGATTACTCAAAAATGCTGCTTTAGTTCGTAGTGGGTGATGAATAATCTATTCTATTAAATAGTCTGACAATTTTAGCCAGAAAATTGAAAACACTTTCTTTGCAATCTTAAAAAATACTCTGCTTTTGAGTTCATCTACCAGAACACATGAAATTCTCTCAGAAATAGTGGAGAGCTTTTTTTTCATGGTAAATAAGACTAAAGACATTCTGGGTTACATCAGGAGCCATCAAGCAAAGCTGTTATTCTCCTTCACCTGGTGCTGGTGAGGCTGAACCTGTAGCAGCACATCCAGTTTTGGCTTCCCAACACTCCCCTGCTAGAGAGCTGTGGAGAAATTGAAGCTGCTACTAGAGAGATGTAGAGAAACTGAAGTCAGGGACTAAAGCACATGGTTTACAAGGAAGGAGATAAAAGACATGGAGATTATTTAGTCTGGTGGAAAGGATATTATGGGATGATTCAAGAGCAACTACAACTATCCAAAAGAGAACTACAGAGGTGACGGAATGTTTGGGTCTGTTTTGGGGCCTTTTTTTTATTTTTTAAATGCCAGACAAAGGGGGAATGGTCAACAGACTGCCCACTGGAAGATTTGGTTTGGACAGTTGGGGAGGTAAGGGGGACAAACGGGGGATGGGAATGTAGTACAGCAGAGGGGACTGCTTGGGGAAGCTGCAGCACCTCCATCCTTGGAGGGTTTGAAGGCTCAGCCAGCCGTGGTTGATCTGATAGAATACTGGCAGTGATCCTGCTGAAAGCAGCAGGCTAGACAAAATCTCCAACAATCTGTTGCAGCTGACATTGCCATCACTCTACAAAAATTCGACCCAGTGTCTTCAAAAATGTCATGCACAGTTACACACACCAGTGCTGATTTTAGTACACAACCAGAATTACATGACTAAGAAAATGGAAAAAAAAACAAACCAACAAACATGGAAGCATCACACAAGGAAAATAAAATACTTATCAAATGCAAATCTTCTTAGGAATTAAGGTTTTACGAATCATTAAAACATGATGAACTGGAAATCACCTATTCTGAGGGTCCTCCAAATTTACAGAATTATAATGACATTCTTCAGTTGATGACTGTATACCTGCCAAGTAAAAATAAAAAAAAAAAAAAAAAAAAAAGAAATGCTTGCAATAACATGTCAGTTTGGCTCAAATGGCTCATTTTAGCATAAGAAAAACTGATTTTACTAGAATAATCTTCTTTGTAATAGTTTTATTCTTACAGATGTTTAAAAAATATTAGAAGTTTCTTGACACCATGCATTTTTGAAAACTGAGTAATTCAAAGACACAGACATTTGTTAGAAGAGGTGTTAAGAGGAAATCATAATGCCTGATGCATTTAATTCTATTTCTTAAACATATATTCCTCTACAGGTAATAAGGACCACACAAACATTTGCTTTTACTTGACAGTATTCCTAATGGTGGTAAAAAGCAAAGGCTGGAATAAAGGCTGAAATTATAGTAGAATTGCTGCCTAGCTAAAGAAAAGTATATTCAAAATACAAAATAAAAAAGGCAGGATATGGGGAGCTTTCTTTTCCCACTGTCTTGACATTAAGCTGTCAACTTTCTCAACTCTAGTTACAAAATAAGTCTCTTGTTTCTCTAAAAATCCATAGTTATTTCCCTTTCTAGTTTCCTCTTCTGTCTTAAAATTGTACTAGAAGACAGAGAATTCATTAAATTATCAAGGGAAGAATCCCACAGCAACTCTAAATCCACAAGAATTGGAAAATAAACAAATGCTTATAGAAAAGGCAAAAGGGAGAGGAATTTTGCCAGGATCTAGAAAAATCAATAAAAGGTATGAGAAGAAACCATTTGGCTTGAATACCAAACTCTGGATCAGGAAATTATTTCATTACGTTAAAAAGGAATTAATCATATTCATCCAGGCTGAGTGCTATACAGGAAAGGTACCTGAGGCTAACCAAGGATTCCCCCTCAAATAAAGTAATGTGTGTGCATACAGTACCTTCGTCATCTACAGAAACACTACGAATGATGACAGGACTGGAGTATGCTGGCAGGATCAAAGGTAAGTTGGATGGCACAGCATATCCACAAGGGACAGGAACAGAATATCCGCCAGACAAGCTGGGACTTGCACATTCATCTTGAGGACTTGGTTCTGGTGATGAGGGTGGATCCTTGTCTTGGACTGGGGAAATATTTATGACTGAGTAGGGATTTACTTTGGCTGGAGTGCCTTCTGCAGCAGGTTCTGATATTTGCAACTTCTCACTGTTTTCTAAATTATCAGCTCCTTTAGTTGAAAGATTAAACAAAAATATAGTTTTATTTTTCATACCTGTTCCAGCTCCTCTAATATCTCTTTGCAAGTATGCTAAACACTGACCTGATCTTTACTATACAAGTTGTTTACAACCCGTGATTCAAAATTCCCACAGTAGTGCCAACCTCCCCATTAAATATGAGGAATGCAACAAGAGCAAAACAAGATGAGTTCCAAACATGCCTATGGAAAAACAGTAACTCGACTGACCTAAGCATATAAGTCAAAACAGTCCTAAAGGTTAAAATCTGGATTCTATATGAATTTGAATCTTACAAACGCAAACACAAGAAATATTTTAGGAGTAGTCATGAGGACAAGAAAAGTTCACTGAAGAGACATTCCTCAAAGAGCAGTCCTGAAAACACTCTGTTAAGAAGAGGAGGAAGAAAAAACTTCGTAAGATTTCCTCTTTAAAAATGTATTGCAGAGTTCCCAGTATATTTTGAGACAAGCTAAGGAACAGCACAACCCCAGACCCCTTTGAAGGGAACTGCAGAACTGCATCGCAGGTGATCAAATTATTTTTAAGCTGTAAGCACAACTTCTCAGTAAGGGTGAGCAAGCAACAGACGCTCAGAGAAAGATGGTGTTTAAGTTCCAGGTTGTCAACTGCACAGTACCTGAAGTGTTATCTCTCTTTAATTGCCATAAGCACAGTGAATGTGTTTACAAAAGGAAATTGGATCAAAGTAAGCAAAATCAGCTGTTAGCAATTTGAGCAGAATACAGCAATTTCCAGACTACACCTCAGCACTGGGAACATTTGCATACATCATAAAAATGTTTCAATATTTAACAAAACTTCTGTTTATGAATAAAATTAATACATTCAAACTCCACTTAGTTTTATGCACAACATCTCAAGCTCAGCAACCAGCAAGTTTAGCTAGGAAACAGCTCATCTCAAGCCGTCAATGTACCTTAAGAACTGCAAGGATATACAGTTTTCCTGTAGCATGACACTCAGACTACATCCAGTCCATTGGTTTGGATGTCACACTTGAATAGGAAACCTCACAGGAATTACAGGTGATGGTCACTTGCCCTGTCAGATCTACCATGACTGTAACTGGCGAGAATATTTGAAACACTTGAATTATATTTCCATGTGTGAGAGACTGGACTATGACTCAAAACAAATCGACCATTTTCAGAGGCACCTGGGTGCTTTGCTGGTGCCAGGTTTGAAAGCCCGCAATGAGAAGGCAGTGAGTTTTTGGGTGTGTAATGACAAAGCTCTGGTCTGCATAAGACAGACAGCGTGAACAGATCACCACCAGAGACTACAAACTAGGCTCTGAGGCTGGTAAGAGGCAGACCTTGGGGAGTCAGGATCCTGCCTTTTATCATGCCAAACTGCCCTCCCTTACACACACACACACCCTCCTCCCAGGGAAGGTCACATTCACAGTGTGCTTACTGACATTAGAGGTAGCTGCCTTAGAAGAGCTCATAAACTGTCAACGACCCCTTAACTGTCCTCCACCAGAGAACTGCACCTATCAAAAGACAGCACAAAACTTGGCTCTTGCAGAGGAGGTGCTTGGGCACTCCCACCTGAACCTGAGAGTTTATTAGCCCACCAGACTTTGTATTTTGTGGGTTTTTTTCCCCACCTCTGACAGACCAAGACCTTTAATCGTCACTTCAATCAAGTCTCATCACAAATCCATGGGCAGTGATTATGTATCTTCCTACTCTTACCCTTTCTTTCTCTTTCTTCATTTTCTTTCTTCTTTTCCCTTATACATTTCCTTATGCTGGTGGTATTTTTATGCTTTGATATTGTCATAATACTACATATAATAACCAAAATGGATATACATGTGCTTTCCATTGCAACCAAATTGTTCCAAAATAAACCCAACATGTATATTTACAAACACCAATCATTCAGTGTCGTTTCACTCTAATCTGCTCCAAGAGATCCATTAAGAAGAACCTGAGTTAGCCTCAGGGGCAGGCATAACACCACAGAAAACTCTTGTTAAAGTACTTTTATTGCACGGTCAAGAAAAGTCATCTTATGATCAGTTTTGGAACAGGCTGACTTACCCGCAGCACCAGCCTCTTGGTGCTCTGTGTAATTTCCAGGGCCAGGAATAGGTGGCACAAGGGCTTGCCTGTCTGCTTCTGGTATCTCATCTCCACTATCAAAGTCAAACTGTTCTCCCTCGTCCTCCTCTTCATCATTTGGACCCGTAGGTTTTGGTTGATGCTCTAGAACTGTGCAGAAAGAACATCTTTGGTTGTTTGCTCCTAATAATGATTTCATAGGACCAGTAAACACCCCACATTCCAAATGAAGCTTGCACTATGAACCCTTAGATTTTTAGGTTACTGAAACAGAAGTTGATTGATGTGTTGATAACTTCATGCAGTTTTCAATAAATCCTTAAGTGCAAACAAAGAAATAAACAAGTAATAATGTAAATAGCCTTGCTTTTATCATAATGAGCCAAAACATTTTTAGAAAAACACTTAAACACACAATTTTTAAACCAAAAACTTTACAGATTAATTTATTTGCACAGGGACTTTATAACTTCAAGTCATTTTTCCTTTCTAACTCAAACTCCTAAGTCTATTCTTTCCTGAGAGTGTCCAAATACAAGTGACAATAACTTAGTTCACACACTACAACAGAGACCAGCAGATTGGTTTTCCTACTTCAATCTGAGACAGTTTAAAACCAAGGAACTAATGCAACATGCTAATAGCCCTATTACCATACACATGCATTTATTCTGGTGGAGGGAGGCTGTGGAACCTTTGAAGAAGTAGTGGCTGAAATCATGACACCCTAATATGGACAGGAAGGGTGGGTTTGGGTTCTTTTTCTCTTTGCTTGTAAAGATACTGCAGCACAGATTTGGCACTGTACATGGGGCTGGGGAGAGGGAGCAGGAAGAAGTACATGGCAGTTTGCCCCCATGCTATTGGGAAAAACCCATGAAAATTTAAACCCCTTCATGTACCTAAGGCATAAAACGATATCCTAAAAAAGATAAAGATGCAAACACATAAGTATGTTATAAAAATTTACCTGAAGATGATAAGGTTACCCCCCGCCTCCTTCCTCAGGTAACACAAAATTAAAAATAAATCTTGCAAAGATGACTGGATTTGCTACATCATGATGATTTTATCAGCTATCCTACCATCCATGACACATTTTTTATCTTTATGATAAAACCCACAACACCCCAAAGCTCTAGACTGCTTAGACTGTCATGGTAATCAGCATTCCTGCCAAGGCTTCTGTTTCTTCAGGCAGGCTGAGCCAGCATATTTTACCACAGCCGCAGATAACAAGATCTTTCATGCAGCCTCTCTGCAGGAAAAAAAGTGAACTAATTGCAAAAATAGTAAGGAACAAAGAACCCGGGTTATCCTGCATTAATTGTCATGTGCTATGGCTGAGACAGCAGGACATTTAATTTACTTTTGATGAATTCCTTTCAAAAATTCTTCTGTATGAAGTCAGGCTTCTCATTTTTGTTTTGTCCATTAGCAATTTTTTTTTTTCCTGAAAGATGCAAGAAATTCTTGAGAGCTCTTCCAAGTGATTAATGACAAACATGGCACTCTTCCTGATTCAGCATCCATCTGATTAAATTGTAATACTTGTTGCTTGACTGTGTGATGGGGAAAAGAAACAAAAGGGGGAAGATGTATTTTCAACATGAGTAAAAAAAAATAAAAATCAAATGTGCCACCCAATTTTTTTTCTGTTATGGCTGTTAACACAGCCCTGCTTCATTCATTTCAAAACATTTACTTTGCATCATAGATAAACAAAGCACAGAACGTGATAAATGGGCACTACAGCCTGGAAAGATCCCATAATCGCATCACTGATGGCACAGTGGGTTAAGATTACAAAAAGAGACAAAAAAAGAAAGAATACATTGTCCGTCAGAAAGGGTAGACAGGGCACAAACAAATATCCTCCATTCAGAAAGTTTTAAAACTGTATTTCAGCTTTGCATCACTTCTACATTTGTCTAATTCTGCAGACATAAACTTTAGCCTTTTAAATTTACAGATACCTTCCATCTCATATTTAATAAAAATATTCTAAACTATTAATGTCTTAATATGTATAAAATATATCAGTTTGATTACGTACACAAATAACAATTAGTACAACAAATATTACAAAAGTGCCTGTAAAATTACAGTTGTACTAAAAACAAACAGAAAGCAGTTTAGTACAAAGACGAAACATAGCTATTGCAAATACCACCACAGATCTTGCAAAATTTCATGCTCATGAGGAAAGCCTCAGTTCCTCCTACCCTTTATCTGCAAATCAAAAGGATCAAGCCAAAAAGTGCATGTGGCAACTGTTCTTGCAGAAAAAACCCCAAACAAACAAAGGAGGGGAAAAGGGGGAGTCTGGTGAGTGTGTGTGTGAGGGGGGGATTTTCAAAGGCAAAAAACACACACAGAGGATAGCTGCATTTTTAAAACATAATTTTAAAACGCACTAATTTTTTTTCTGAAGTAATAAGCGCTCCTTCCCACAGGAAGCGGATGGGAGCCAAGGACTTTCATTCCCCCTGCACTCAGAGCTTAGCTGGCACTGCACGGAACACAGGTCCTTGTGGTACAAGCACGCTGCTAATTACATGCATCCAAAGCATGACCACAATGTCAGCATTACCAGTCTCTGTGGAAAACAGTTACAAAAAACCCCCCAGCCAAACTAAAGAGTACACATTCATGCAAAAAGTGTTTCCAGTGATGGAAACAAAAGCAAAACCACATGAATTAACAGGCTTTCCCTGCAAATAAATAACAAAGAAATAAGTACAAATGCCTCTTTAGTATTTTGCAAATACACACACTACATACTAATTATGTTGTTGAGCATGCACAACAGATATTGTTCTTCTGGACAAAAAAAAACAAATTCAAAACCAGAGTCAGAAAAGCAATGAATCTTCCTACTCAAGTTTCAGAGAGCCTGCTAACAACAGCATGCCTAATACCAAAAAAATTGCATTCCTTGAAATAAAGCGCAGGTCTGCGGATTTTAGGAGAGATTTGCAAATAGCAAAACCCCTGAAGTTTACAAACTACACACAGTGATAAAAATTTAAGTCTTAATTAGCTAAAATGTAAAATAACAGAGTTGTAAAAAATCAGAAGTCTAAAGTAAAAGCATTAAGATGTGAACCAGGCTTGACTTTTCCAGAGAACAGCAGGAGCAACACCAGCAGACTTGTACTCCTTTTCAAAGCCTCAATGTGTTTTTCAGTGATAGCTACCTAATAACCAGAAAGGTAGCTAAGTAAAATCAGTGTTTTGTGGCCATTTACTTTAAATACTCAGCATACTGGTGGCACTGGTGTTGCCTGTCACCACTAGTAGCACAAATCAAGCCTGGTCCCAAGGATGCCTTTTCAACCTCAGCACCATATTAGCACATTCTGACTCAACAAATTTCACCAATAAATTTTGCTGGTGCTCTAAGGAAAGCCTGCATAGACGTTATTTGGAATTCTGCATAAATACATGAGAGTTCGCTCTCTATGCTGAAAAGCACCTATCCATATTAAAGGCTACTTGCTTTCCATCAGTATTCAAGGAATGCCAATACACTTAACCCTTAGTACCCCGAGGTCACCCATGTGAATTGGTAAAAATGCCACCAGGCAGCTGAGCTGAGGGACAATGGACTGGCTGATGGTGGCTGTGCAGCCGAGCTCAGCCTCAGCTGCTGCGCACGCAACCCACCGGACTCACCTACAACGTGTTGCCAAATGGATAACCCACACAGGGAACAGCAGAGCCAGAGAGCTCTAATAAAACAGAAATCAAACAGCAGACGGATACAAAGTCATTGAGAAAATGAAATATCCAGCTCTGGCAGTGAAAGGACAGAGCATGTTGGCTAACCATAAGGTACAAATGACACACGAAGGAAAAACAGAAAAAAATTCAAGAAAATGTAGTTTTGACCATGTAGTTGACAATTTTATGAAAAAATAACTATTTTTAAGAAAAATTCCACCAGTGGGAGTAGTCTTGCTTATTCTTTGCTTCAATGCTTCTTTTTTCTATCAGTTAGCAATTATTACGTATTAATACCTAGTTTTCCAAATTTTTACTTTGAAGCAATTGTTGTTTAATGGTTTGAGGTATATGCATTTCTCTAGAATAGTCTGTTTAATTCTAATTAGCAATATAAAACTGCTGAATCATCTAACAATACCTTGGACCAAAAGCTCTTTATAAGCAAGGGAACTTTATGAAGGAGAGGGCAGCCAGACACACCCTGGAGATCTGAAACAGGGAGCGTGAGATCCCACCTCTACAGAAAGAAAACATACAGCTCGAGTGCATAAACTCACTATCGTAACTAAAGAAAAGATGAAAGCAAATCAGAGAAAAAGCTTGAGTTTTTAGGTCTTGGATCGTTCTAGCAGCACCTTTCTACCAGGATGACACAGTCAGTTAAGAAGTTAGCAAAGATTTGACTTCATTTTTAGATCATGTTTTTCGCTCCACCTCGCCAGCAACTGTACATACTTCCTAGACTGAACCTTCAGATGGCTTAGACAAAGGGATGTCTAAATCCTGGGTCATTGCTCCACGCTGAACAACCCTTTGTCTATCAATGTCAACATTCAAGCACTTTTTTCTGGGTCCTCCTGAAAGCATCACATCAAACACCTAAAGCCTCTGACTTCCAACAGATGCTGACACACATCCATGTGTATTGCTCAGTCCACCTGCCACAGCAACAGCCCAGGCAGGCCTCAGAAGATGCACATAGCTCCAGGAGTCCGGTTGTCCTTCTGGACACACGCTGCCAAAGGTTCCTTGCTCCCAACAATTACAATTCCATCTAACACTCCAAGCACTGACTGCAACCTATCTGCATGCTTAAAAATAATTAAGATTTAACTATTAGTGTTTTCCCCTTGATGAATTCTGGACAAACAAACAAACTAGGTATTATATTTTACAGTAATTTACTGTATCTTTTACTATAAAAAGCACAAACTAGAACAGAATGGTTATGTCCTGTAAATCCAGGACAATACTGGAAATATTTTGGATTTCAACTGGCTTCTTACTTCCTCATTTCTGTGGTTACCCCTTCATCTAGCCTAAAGAGCACTAATCAGATAGACAGATTTGTAAAGCATAATATATGCAAAATATGACAAATCCATTATCTCAGCAACTAATAAGGAGGGAGTTTTATAGCATCCCCTTTCTTAGTATTTCTTTTAATTATTATCTGAACACATCTTGATCTTTGCCCTGATGTGGTAAGGTCCAGTTTTAGCAAAAAAACCCAACCCTGTGGAATTCAAGCAAACTCATGAAAACAGTAATTCTTACATCACTAAACTCTCAGAAATCCTATTTTACAATACCCTTTTAACACATCTGCTACATTCTATCACCTAAGTGGACACTGGACAACAATGGTGTTTCCTGGGGACTTGTCTTCGTTTGGAAGACAGGTAAGGACTAACAGGACCATTTCTTGAAATGGAGAACGCAAAAGAAACAAACAAAAAAACCCAAAAAAAAACCCCAACAAAACTCCTCTCTCTGATTTGTTATAATTTTAGAATTAAGGGGCTTTTAGGCAAAGATGTGAGGATATGGATAACAGTTTTTTATTTGTGTTTAGCAAGGCAAAACAGAACAACAATAACTATGATATGAACAACAGACAGAACCAGGGAAACAGTCCCAGTTTTCTCTGCCGCTGGCCCCCTTTCCCCGTTGGTGCAGTTCCCGACACAGGCAGCTGTGGTGCAGAGTCCCGGGATGCTGGAGATGGATCAGGAGCTCCCGGCGGTGGCTGGAGCTGCAGCACGAGTCCCGGCAGGCAGGGGGTGCGGGCTGAGGCGTGGAGAACACTTGGAGCAGGAGCCAAGGAACAGCGAGGGGAGCAGGAACTGCAGCGGCTCCTGGCCAGGCAGACAGGGGCAGGGTCAGGATTGCCGGGGCACACACGGAGAGACCGGGACAGGAAACTTTGAACTTCACTCCAGTGGTGCCAGTGAAAAAAAAATTTATCCCGAAGTTTGGAAACCACAGCCTGCTGTTTTCTTCTCCCAACAAGCACATCCCCCAAAGAGAAGTGAAGTCCAGGTGCTCCTCCTCTCCCTCCACTTCAGCCACTTCTTTTGTCTTTCTTAACTATTCATAAGTGTCTAGTGATTAGCTCTCTAGCAACTTATGGGAAAAAATTTCTACAATAGGACCCAACTCCCAACAGGACCTTTCAGTCCAACAGCCTCGGTGCCTTCTCAGTGTCCCCTTTCATGAGCCATGGAAGAGGGAAGGAAGCTCTGCCTTGGCCCCAAGACTGGTCAAAGAAAACCACCATAAGCAAACGTCACAACTCAGACCTTCAGCCAGTCCACATGGAAGTCAGGAAGGAATTTCTTCCAATATAAAGAGTCTTGTTAAGAATTGGTTTTGTGTGTTTGTTTTCCACAGCCAGGTTTTGCTAGTGCATGGTGGCTATGGTGAAAAGCTGCCAGATGCTTCCCCTGCATCCGGCAGAGCCAATGCCAACCAGATCTAAGAGAGCTGCTGTGGGGAAAATGAAGTCCATTTCAGCCAGACCCAATACAGTGGGCAAGTGTTCTTCTCATGCAAATATGAATGGCTCACTATCTGATATGCATGGGGAAACAGCAATCCCAGCCAAAGTTAATTTTATTTTTACTTCTCTTTGCAATACAGGAGACTGCTAAGATGCTCCAGACAAATTACACTTAACTAATTCACTGCTCCCAGGGCAGCACCTGCATTTCCCTCTGTCCCCTCCTGCCAACATAAAGAATGGGGAAATACAGAGACTGGGAAGTCACTCATCACTTGACATCCCCATGGCACAGGAGCACTGGCATCTTCCCTTCAGCCCCTAAAGAAACTTCTACCAGCAAAAGGTTATCTAGAAGGTTACCCAGAAACTATCATGCTTTCACCTAAACAAAGTTATTGAGCTCAACAGCATACTATTTAACAGTAGGTCATATTCTTGCAACAGCCTTTCTTTGACCTACTAAATAATGTTCTGTACTCATTTTAATAAAAATATGATAAGTCTAGAGAGATTATTTCAATGAGAAAGGAAAAAGAAAATCTATACAGGGGGTTGGAAAAGTTTTCTCCCCCAAAAATGTAAAACAAGTATGTTTTCCTCAGATTATGAGGCATAGTTTCAATTCCTCCATGCAGGAAAAGCAAGAAGACCTAATAAATGTCTCATTCAAAAATTAATACACTTTATTTAAGTTATTATAATGCAGACAAGCTTTTATCTGAGACAAGTTCATGCACAAGGTAAGAGAAATATAACAATTTATAAAAATTGTGAATCTCTCTGTAAATTCTATAACAGAATCATTACAAAGTCTTTAGGCATGGTTAGTGAGTATTTCTTGAGTTCAGTGAAGCAGAAGTAGAAAACAACAAAAACTAAAAAAAATTCTCGGTTTTTTACCAGCAATTTAACCCACCACTTAATGATAGACAGAAGTCCTAAAAAGACAAAAAAAGTATAGAAAACAAAAACCAACCTCATCCTCTTCTTACATGCTGGCTCACTGAAATTAAAATTTCAGAGCTTAGTTCCAACTACCTATTGAAAGTGTACCCAAAAATCAGCACAAATTCATTTACAATTTTTTTTAAGCTATCAATGTTAGTTACCACCAACCAATGATCAAGTTTTCCTGAAATCCCCTGGAAGGGCTTTATCTCATCATCAACTACTCTTTCTGATTAACATGTCTGGACCTTGTCCCTAACAGACCTAGCAAGTAAAGTCAAGTCACCTTAAAGAGCAGCTGAGTAAACAAGAAAAACCCAACAAAACAACTATATTGTATTATTCAGAAAGAAAAAAAACTCAAATACTATCAGAAGTCACCCACCAAGAAATTAATAACAGTAATATCATTTAATGTGTTCTAGCAATGTTTAGAACATCTAGACACATTTTTCTTCAAAATAAAATAAGATATAATTACATCTATGTATACTGCGTATTCTTTGTGGGTACTAAAACTAAGCTATTTATTAATCTATTTATTTTCTTTCTATTTTTTTTTTGTTTTTCCCAACACTCAAATACACTCAGCTAGAAGAAAAAATACATAATTAGGAGTGACATGTGACACCATAAATGGTTTTTGCAAAGGAAATTTTCTTGTTACTCTTCATTACACAGCTTGTCTGAATTGTCACATAAAACAATTCTTACCTTAAACAATGCATGTTCCTTCTTTTACTGAGAAAAATGTGACCTTTAGAAATAAATAAATTGTTCTGTTACAGATGGGATGTCAGACACCAGCAAGCTATTGCCAGTTTCCAAAACAAGGAGCCATTCATAACTACAATTCATATTCTGTTCTCATTCTCCTAAAATCTTGGCTCCCTTCTTACAATCATTTGTAACTGTCTGTATGCAGAAAATAGATACCTAACAATATTGTTTAGCCCAAGACCAATTCCCTTCATAACTGCAGCTTAATTTAAGCAATGTCTTATTTCTGCAATCACAAGAAATAAATATAATATTAAGGTCTTCAATGTTCTGCACTTTCAGAAACTAAATCATAAAACATACATGTGCTTCTCTTGTCGATATTAAAAAAGCCCTATTTAACCACCTCTCGTCTCAGTCACAAAATTAGCTGCTTAAAACTGTTAAAACAAATAAAGTATGAAATTTTTCACTAAATAGTAGAAAAGTTACCTAAATAATTTGAAAGAAATACATGTAGGATACAGAATAAAAAGAAACTCCCCTGGCAGGCAAATACAGTTGTCTCTACAGCAAAACACAGCAGCTCACCAGCAGCTTCTTACTTGAGTAAATAATTTTTTTTTTAAGTTGGTGGGATTTTTGTTGAGTTTCAGTTTTTTGCAGTTAGTGGGTTTTTTTTTTTGTTTTGGTGGTTTTTTTTTGTTTTAGGGTGTTTCTTTTTGTTTTAATATGTAAGGTCATCCCAGAGGAAACTTTCATGAGAGCACTGTTGTTTCTACTTCACTCTTACCCAAGGACTCAGGCCAGACTTCCTTCTCAGAGACAGAGGATCAAGGACTATTTTAGTGTTCTGGCCCTGACAGGGAAACAACAAAAAATAACTGTGGAAAGACACAATCACAGTGCTCAGTTGCATACAGGATATCCTGATTTAAGTCCTTGGCCTCCTTGCTCTATATGTCTCCATATCAGGAACAAATAAATATCCCACTCATAGCTCTAGAGAGCTGATTTTTTATACAAAAAGGTGTGCAAAATTGGTGTCTAGGAGATATTTTTAGTCTATTACCAGTTGTTTAACTTCATTTCAAAGAAGAACATCCCAAACTTAAGCATGACAAGGCTTCTTATCTAGCTTTAGCCAGGGAACTGGGGACAGTGGTGTGGGTGAGTAAACATCCAGCTCTCCACTATACTAGGTCCTTAAGGGCACTTCTCATACATCTCAAATGAAGATGATCCTCTCTCAGGTAGAGAGAATATTTTGCAATAATAAGAAGACTATGCATTCAAATTAAATCTCACAATGTCCTTGTACAAACACTGGAATTTCAGTATTTCACTTTAAAATTTTAACATATAATTTACATTAATTTTCTATAAATGGAAAACAAACAAAAGTATGCTCAGTATGAGAAAATACATGCTATGCTTTCTAATTGTTTTCACAGAGAAATTATATGAGGCATAGTGCCATGTACCAGAAAGAGCGAGAGACATATTCAGAGACAATGAAACTCCAAAACTAAGCCTCCTTGACACAGAAAGAACCCCCAGTTTCCTTTGGGCAAGAAGCTGTTTCTCAGGTATCCATCCTGCCAGGCAAACAAACACAGCTTTCCTTTGGAAACAGGCCCTGATAAATACCTCTCAAGTCCTCACTTAAAGAAAAGTACTTCTCCTTTGCTAGTACAGGAATGAAAAACTGCCCGACATGACATCTAATAAAGCAGTAATTGCACAAGTACAGTCCATCACACATAAATACCATCCTAACATTAATACCCAGCCTCCAGTCCCAGCTGTTCAGTGTGAAGTTAAGTCCTGTACATGAGAGACTCAATGTTAGTGAGATTCACAGATTCTCAGAACTACCAGCTTTGTAATTCTTCTCTCCACAGTCTGCAGTCCACAGCACATCCTCATCTGGTCTAAATGGGTTTGCTTAAGAACAGCAAGCAATTAAAAGCATAATTATAACTTACAGCCATGACAAAATTTGTCATTTTCATTTAGCTTTTAAGAAAGGATATTTTTTTTGTTGACAGAACAAAAATCATACTCTGTTTTACTTCTCAAGAGAGCTGTGGAATTCTTTTATGTAAGAAATTCTAAATACCTGCACTTCATGCCTAAGTTCATATATGTACAGACACAATAAAGAAAGAAACATGAGCTAGCACTATCATCACAAGTATCCATTTTGGAAGTACTTTTTTGGATTTTGCTCTTGGCCAAGGAAGCCTTTGCATCTACCCCATTCCAACTGCTCCCTGGTTGCTAAAACATTCATTCCCTTGATGTACACAGAGAAAAATACTAGGAAATTTTTAATCATGGCTAGAAGAAGAAGGTCTTTTTAAAGCAATCTTGAAGACTGAACATACAGGCAATAGTTTTTCCAAGTTCCTCATTACTTGAATTTTCTCTGAGGTAGGAAAGGTAACCAGCACAGACTTGTCACTACCTGATTAGCAATGCATGAATGGAATGTCCAAACAACTATGAACAGATAAGTTGCATAAGCAGAATAAATTAAAACAAATAAAATATGTTACATTCCATTTTTTTTTATCACATGTAGTTTCTCCTTAACAAGTAGTGGCAGAAACAGCTTCACTGCACTTTAACTTAAAAAAAAGTATAGATTCAGATGGCTATGGCTAATGAAAACACATTTTTTAACTTTTCATCTATTTTCTTCAATATTCCCATGACAAAGATGAAGGTTTATTACTATTCTTCCCCTTTTTATACATTAGGATTGATAAAAAATAAGTTTGACAAATTTACCTGGCAAAACCCTAGAAAACTTACTCAACAAGAATAACGCTGAGATTTATAGTGCAAGGTATACACTTGTAGATAGAAAGGAACCCACATTACTTTCACCAATTCAGCCATTTTTGTGTAGGACAAAAAAAAAGTAAACAAAAAAATTCCCACAACATCATAAGAACTTTCTTTTTAAAAAAGCAATTTCATCTGTGATTTCATCTGTGGCCCCAGTATGGGATTTTAGAATCATTATACCAAAAGTAAGAATTTTTCTCTACTGTGTAGCAAAGGGTTCTACACCCAACAGGAATTTCATCCTCACTATGAGCTAGGATAACTCACCCATGTGCCCACTGTCCAAAGACATTGACAGGTGCTGCTCACCCCTCCTGAGCAGACACGTGGATGGCCAGTGTATATGTGTGCAAAATAAACCTTCACTTGTCAGTTGTTTTGTCATACTCGGCCCTAAAATCCTCACCTCTTTTCCAGCTGTTAATGAGAATTATCTAGAAAGTGAACTAAAATGTCTTTTAGTGTCGTTATTAAAATTTATTTTCACTTATAATCCCTTTAATATGTTTTTAAGAGAGTTAGCAATGGCAAACTAATAGAAATATACAAGTTCCACTAGTTTCAGACAAAGCTTTTTCAGATGAGGGAGAAATAGCAGAATATTCTGAGCTGGAAGAGACCCACAAGGCTCATCAAAGTCCCACTCTTAGCTCTGCACATGGCCACCCTGGCATCATGTGCCTGAGAGCATTAACCAAGCACTTTTTGAACTCAGTCAGGCTTGGTGCTGGCCTCTGGGGAGGCTGTTCCAAATCCCTCCCTACCCTCTTCCCCTTCTCCACTCCAAAAAAAAAAAAAAAAAATCAGTTGACATTGATGCAAGATTAGGTAGAGCAGGATCTCAATTTATGTTAAATAAATCTAATCCTAGCCTCTTAAGAACTGACATGTCTGAAAATAAGGACATGATACACATAGTTCTACATGACATGAAAACCTTTGCCAAGAAAGAACCTGAATTCTGGAATCATACTGAACCATGTCACCCTGAAATCTTGTCAGAGTGCCCCACAAGCCAAAATGCTGCACAAAGTTGGAGCTGTTGCCGCAATTATTGGCTGTCTTTGAAAAACGGCAGCCTCTGTTCAAGTGGAAATATTGATTCCTTAGGGATGGCTCTTGCCCTACAGCACTAGGTTGCTTTGGAGATGGATTATCCCATAGAGACAGTTTCACAGTAACTGTCACAAAACAAAACTGAGCTAAATTCAGGGTCCTGACTACATGGATTAGGACACGGACAGCCAAGGAATTGTTGCCAACAGTAACCTCAGTGATATCTTAGAGCATAAATGAAACTGCCAATAATGTTGGCCAGAAATCTAACCCATTAAAAGCTGATTTCACAAGTTTCTGCTTCTTTCCCATTCCCTAGGTAGTATCTAATAACAGACCTCTATCTGTGGCAGTGCCTGAACTAGAGAGAAAGTTCTGATCCAGAATGACCATTCCCACATTCCTAAAGAATTACAGCTGAACAAAAACTAAGATCAAATCTGCTTTTATACTCAAATGGCTTCATGCAAGTTCTGTGTGAACATTAAGTGAAATGTCTTATAGGCAATAACATATATTATTTATATATATTAATATATACATTAAATACAATGTATACAATGTATAAAATAAAGTGCAAGTCCATAAGTAATATTGTCCTATATAAGGAACAGATAACATTTTTCAGAAAATCACTATCTATACAAACTATAATAGCAACTTAACAGAAATAGGAGCAGGTTCAACCACAGATCTCTGTAAAGTTATGTTTTGGGATGACCAGAACAAGCATATAATACTTTTACGAAGTCTCCCAGCATCCAAAAGCCAAATTTAATACATATTAAAATATGTAGTAGCAAGCACTACACAATAATGTGCTTATAGGAAATCAAACAGGATAAAAAAATCACCGCATGCAATGTCCTTTTTGAGCATAAACCCAAAAGCAGTGAGACAGTGTCTTTGTAGATCCTACCTTTTTGCCCTCAGAAACCTGGGTTACACCAGAGGCCATCCAGCTACCAGCATACAGCAGGCAAGGGGCACTGAGTGTTAACTTTACACAATGAGCCACTTAGTCCAGCATCCGTAATATTCTTCCCTAGGTGTTTGTGCTCTGACTACAGAGTGTTGCCACAGAAAACACCTATTTTCAGATTTGGACTGCAAGGACCAATTGCTCCAAGGTTTCTTCCCATCATGTTCTAACTACACCAGCGAATGAGTCCAAGAACAAGACAGGGTAGATGACAGGAGTTCATGTTTCAACAGAAACCACTGGGACCAAGCCTTAGGGTGATATGGGAAAAGGGAATGTTGCAGAGGTAAAATCACTGCTGGAAAGATAATCAAATTCTTACAGTAAAAATGGCTTTAAACTCCAAACTATTTCAATTACCTTCTGGTGGTGGTGGAGGGAAATCCTCTGTGTCCATTCTAGTGTATCCACCGCACCTTTAGTAGACTGGAAAACTCTGCAAAAATGAAGAGAATATGTTTTGTAGATGAACACAATTTCCAAATATTGAGACACTCCTTTTCAATTTGGCCAAGCTCATACCTATTAGCTAATATCATTACGGAAGAAAGAAAATTTGCCTAGCTTCTTGCTTCGATATGAATACAATCCAAATTTTTATGTACACAGCCATCAGTATTGGAGCCAATTCTTTTAATGATCTCAGTAAACCAGCTGAAGAAAGATGAAGTTTTTAAACTATTTGGGACTCTGTAGTTCCCACTGTGACAATCACAAGGAGATTACTTAAATATGTTATTTCCATGTCTATTTGGCATATATGTTCCATCTCAAAATCTTTGTGAAGGGGGGAAAGATAAAAATTCTAGGAAGCTTATAAGTTTCGTGATGCTTTTCTCTATTCAGCAATCAGAAATAATAAGTTATAAGTTTTAACTATACACTTTGTACACAGCTTCTTTCCATTGTATTTTTGTTTTTTTCACTAATCTCACAAATTTTGCTTGAGCTCCTTTATTTCCACCTTTCCTAAGGAGAGTGAAGTACTAGTGAGCAAGTTCCTGAGGATCTTTTATTTCATCTTTTTTTCTCAAATGCCATTGATCTCGTTTTAAGGAAAACAATAACTTCACACTTGGGTACTGAATACACAACTGGAGAGAGCAAAGCTCAGAAACCATGAGAGACATCATCCCTCCTTCCCCATATGCTACTTAATAGTGAAATTCCAGTATCATCCAGAAGGAAAACCCATTGTACTAAGCAATGCACACAACTCTGCTCTCAGCCCATTTTAACTCTAACTCAAGAGACAGACTGTTAAAAAGACAGATTTTGGAATAAGGCTGAGGAGGAAAAGTAAGTTTCCAAAAGCTACAAAAGACAGTGGAAGAGCCAATGTTGAATATTCTGTCCTACTCTTGAGTGGGTCATACATGTTCATCTGAAGAAGTTATCTCTTCTGCTGGCAACAAAACAGCTCAAGCCCTTGGAAAGTCTACACAGTCCAAATACGAAAAGATTAAGTTGAAGGAGACAGTGAAATTCAAGGTACAGTGGCAAAATATTAAACTAAATGGATCAGGATAAAAATCAATCGCCATTTACAGAAAAGTGGCAGTGAACAATAAAAAAAAAGCTTCAAAGAAGGTAACCCTAGGAGGGTCCAACCCTAGGAGGCACCAGGCAATTTGCCTCCCTAACATTAGGTGTGCAAGGGTGAATTATCAGGACAGATGTGCCAGGAAGGATAACAACTCCAGTAGTGCAAGATTCTATTATGATGAGACAATTCCTAACAACTTCCTTTACTAAGCATAAAAAATTCCCTTAAAACTCTTAAGTTTTGGTAACTCTTAATCCAGTCCTAGACAAAAATCAAGTAGCTTCAGAGCCAAGGCTCTGAAAGGATTCGCTTAACATCTGTCTATAACACAATAAATTCCATTATGCGCTTTTGCTATACAATGCTCCTTCTAAAGCTTCTCTACAGTTATATCTGCAGAGCTCCAAGGCGTGTTCCTGCTTACAGATGTCTGGAATGCATCCTGCCACACCAAAACTGTCAGCCAAAACAAGCAATAGCTACGGTTTGAAGAAATGGCTATTTTCCTATATTTTTTTTAAAGCTGCTCATGACTGGAGCATAGGTTTTCAAGTGTTGCACATGTATTAGCCAGCAAACCTCTGAAAATGAGCCTCAGCATCTTTTCCAAATGCATTTTTAAGAGAGCAACCGAAAGGCTTTCAGAATATTTTTTTTTTCTTTAAATATATGATGCAAGCTTTCAAACATCTATTAAAGTTAACTTACAACCATGATTTTTTAAAATCAATTCCTTTCTCACCAGCAAATATTAACAAGACAGAGAGCTGAGCCATGGAGCTTGATTTCTATTTTGATCTTGCCCACAGTAACATGCTTCAAATTACACCAGAATTGTGTCAAAGAAGGACACAGAACCAGTGTTAAGAGTCCTACTCACTGACCTGCTTGCTCCCATCTGAACAGTGCAGTTATTCACAAGAAAAAAGATACACTTTCTCACTTAAGAATGCCTCAGGGGTTGATTTATACATTACATTAACTCATTTTGAAGTTCCACATATTTTCTGCTACTTTTTAGATGTGAGAAAAACCCTGCAGCAGGAAAGAGAGCTTGTGTATTACGGATTGCATTAATACCCTCCAAAAAGAAAATAATTGCCATATTATGTAGCAGACGGCACGTTTATGAACAATCTCTAAAAGCACCGTATTTCAAAGAGATGTTTTTCACTCTTCTTTTGAGAGGCAGGGGAAGTAACTCAACTTAAAGATGTTTAAATCAAGATTACAGCAGATGATTTAATTTGACTTGCAGCATATGGTACATTTGCATTTGTAGCTTAACTGCTTTTCTCATTAATTCTCCTGCTAACAGTGGTACACAGCACAGCTTTACAGGTGCATTTAGACAATAATCTTGAAAATCAAAGCTCAAGTTAAGCTTTGAAAGTCCCTTTGAGAAAGGGACTTCTGAATGTTCTCTCATACACGCGAGACAGGTTTTCAAAATTAAATCAGGTTACTCAGGGCCTTTGTCCCCCCAGGTTATGAAACCCCATGAAGGTGGAGGTGTCACCACCCCCCAGAGCATCCTGCTCCTGAGCTTAACCAGAAACTATAGGAAGAGTTTTTCCCATAAGCCAAACTGGAGCTAGCCTTGCAGCAGCCTGCAGCCATTGCCTCTCACTCATCACCTGCTGTGAATGCCTGAAAAAAGCCTGGCTCCACCTTCTTTCCAACCCTGCCTTGGGAAGCAGAAGACTGCAATTCAATCCCCCTCAGTCCTTTCTTATCAAAATGACACAAATCTGGTTCCCTCAGCCTCTCCTGACCTCTTCCCACCATCAACCACAGCAGTGGCCTTTACTGGACTTGCTCCAATTTGCCAGTCCCTCACTTGTATTGGGGCCTCACAATGAACACCAAAGTACAGCATCAAGACCACTGAGTATATGTTACTTGATTTGACATAAAATTATATTTTAAAAATTAACAGCATTTAAGACACAGAGTATTAAGATTTTGTTTCAAGGGTATTTTAAAAACTGCAAAAAGAAAAAACCTTATTAAACATGAAACATGTGCTATTACATTCATGCATATTTCATCATAAAATTATGAATATGAATAACTGAACTGCCCTGACCTACTCAAAATTACATAGAAGTTATATAAAAATATGGAGCTCTTTTCCCCCATGTAACATTGTTTTCTCAAACACAGTATAACCTCTGTTTAAAGACTCAAACTGCACCCTTCCAGGCAACACAGAAATCACAGGATCAAAGGGACAGAATGAAGCTCTCAGAGTTACTTAGCTGAAAATATAACATTTCCCATTGGCATCCAGATGTGAAAGGAATTCACCTGACTTGGTGCTCATCATCTTCTTTGCTTCAGATATGGGTAGAGACAGCAGTGACTGAGGTGATCTACAGATTGTCTTCTTTTTCCCTCTTCCCCATATTTCCCCTGTGTGTCCCAGGTACAGGAAACACAGGGGCAAAGGAGCTCCTGGGCACTTTGACCCACATCTGACCTACTCTGGTCTAAACATTGGCCCTCACTTCCAATGTCTAATTCCTGATGTTTTCATTCAGTCCTTTCCTGCCAAACTGTTAGGAGGAACAGGTAATTCTTACTCATACTTACAGACTGGAACAGGAAACACAGTTTTCCAGTTTTTTAAGTTCCCACTTTACCTGCCCACTTATAGCTGAACCAATCTATCTAACCCAACTATTCCAAGCCTAAGGGACTACTGTTTAAATAAAACCCAAAAATACTTGCAGCACAATGGCATGCTTTTATTCCAGATGTTTAGCTAGTAAATTCCTAAGTTTGGCACTGAAAATCAGGAATAATCATACTAAATGCATGCATTTTGAAAGAAAGAAACCACAACAGTTCCCTTATTATAACTGCAATGTATTCAGTTCCTGACCAAGTTTGCAATGCTTTCTAAGTTTTAGTTGATATGCAAGGAAAAAAGAAAAGGAATTAAAATACCACATTAAAACCAGATTTTCATGAACAATGTTTCTAATGCAGAGAAGTCCCCCACAGTTAAAGCTGTCATATCTCAAATGGCATTCACACCAGAAACCAAAATCAGCCGTGTGAAATGGTGCCTAAGGACAGCTCCCAACACTTAAAGTTTTCCACCAACTACACTCACCTTTTACCATGGAAGCTGAAGAAAGTGGGAGTCTGTGATGGTCCACAGCAGACCTCACAACCTCAAAGTGCTAATACCTGCAAAATCTGTGAGACTGAAATTCTGATTCCACAGCAAAGAGCAGTTTCAGCAAGTGAAACAAAGGTAAAGACACCTTTATACTTGTCCAAAGACTATAGAAGAATGTCAACATTCCTCTCTGAGCCTCAGTTTTCCTTTCTCCTAGCCTCTGGTAACTCATTTTGCCTCCAGGAACAGGCTTCTCAGATGCATCTGAGAAAATGTATCTGATATTGTTCAATGATTTCCTCTAATTGTGGGACAAACAACAGACTATCAGTTCTCAGCTAAAGGATTACAAATACTGATCAACATCTGCAGTTCCACTTCAACAATACTATTTTCCAACAGTCTCTACTTGTGCAGAAGTCAGAATACGACAAAAATGGGACCGGCACAAACTCTACCAGAACTACAAGGCAGTGCAGCATTGAGACCTGGGGCACAGTACTCATGTACTGAGCTCCCAAAGAACATGTGCTGCCGAGCCTTCTCTGCTCTATCACCCCAAGAACTGTAAAGGTGACTCGCATACCTCCTCTTTAGGGTGTGTGCACTGTAACTGCAGCAACGCCAGAATTCTTCATTCTCAACACTGCAGAGAATGAACATTTCATAATAGCAAACAGAAGCTGAATCAAGGAGACTGATTTTCAAGAAACTGACTTGCAGAGAAAGCTTAGCCCAAGCAGAAATACAATGTCTTTGAAAAAGCCTGAAAGTCTAAAAATTAAACTAAAAAAACAACAGCAAAACAAGAAAACTTGCAAGAGTAAAGCCCATAAATGTCTAAAATCCCCTTGCATCCACATCACTTAGTGAATATTGCTGTATAATGCCCAGTTGAGTCTTATTCCACCTAGAACTACAGAACTCCCATTGGGAAGTAAATCATGTTGAAATTTAATAGGAAGACTTCCAGCAGCAGAGAAATTACAAGCTAGAAGGCAGAAGGTAGAAGGTTAATTTCCTATTATTTTCCTCCTGTAGCTCAAGAAGGCTCTCATACAGACAGAAAAAATAAAAACTGATTGTACAATTTGTTCTCCATACAAGTTATTCCTAAGAAACATAGACTGTAAATTTTTAAGACGTGTCTACAGTGAGTATGAACGAAGCAGCCATTTATATTATGGCAGCTTCCCATCCCATGCTGTAAGCCATTAATGAAGTCTGTACCAAGACTGGGTTTAATGTATATTTGGGTTTATTAATAGCTAATAATCCTATTCTGTACAAATTTTATTCTTAAATTTAGCAAAGAAAATTACTGAAATCACAAGCAATGGAATAAAAAAGGAAGTACATAGGTTCAGGTATAAAATTAATAGGAAGCCCAGTTCCTGGCTCAGTTAAAGTTAGGCGACATACTATTTCTTCCAGCAATTCAAACAAGGCCTGATCTGCAGAGATACATATTTTTCAGAATGAATAGAGAATCCACTTTAACAAAAGCTACTTTTGCTTCTTTTTCTGCTCCTCTTTCTCACACCACACAGTATCCTGCTCAAGGCTGGAGAAAATGCAGCAGCATCAAGCCATGAAAAAGAAGACATCTACAGAGAAACCCCAAAAACATGGCTGAAGATTGGTTTTCTAATCTTCCTTTTTTAAAGGGTATTACTTACTACATTTCTTCACCTAGATTCCTGCTCAATACATCACTAAAGGAAGGCAAAAGAGGAGGGAAGAAAAGATCGCATTTGTATTTGTCCAAAGCATCCTGATCACAGTGAAGTCAGAACAGTCAAATTCTTAGTATTTATGTTCTTCCCCTCTACAGATTATTATTGCAAGGCAAAGTACAGAATCACTGTTTGATTGATTCATTCAGGTTGGCAGGAGGTCATGTAGTCCAACCTGCTGCTCCAAGCCACGTTCACTACCAAGTGAGACCAGGCTGCTTTACCTCCTGAGATACTGAAAAATCTCTAAAGACAGACTGCACGACCACATCGTATCTACCTAGAACTACTCTTAATTCAGTTATGACCACAGCGTGTGGTCCTGCCCCCTTCCTCATAGTCTGCCAGCTGGTGGGAGCACACTGCCAGGCCCTCATGAAGCTTCTTTCTCTGCCAGGGCATTGCTGCCACACCCTGACATTGTAGCAGCCTTGCACTGAACTTAGTTTTATCCACATCTCTCTTGTACTGGGGTGAGGTGTGGACACAAAACTGGATTCAATACTGCAGGTGCGGTCTGACAAGTGCTGAGTGAGAGGAACCCTCCCCCTCAGAGGAGACATTCCTTCCCAGGTATGTAACCTTACCCTCCTCACTGCTGAATTCCACAGACCTCTTGTAGCCAGCTCCTCCAGTCCTCTCAAGCCTTCTGAATGACAGCCTGAATCTCAAGTACATCCACTGCCCACCCCGTCTCCCAGTTTGGTGTCACTTGCAAACTCCATGAACAAGGGCTGGTGGCCTTCCCCTTCATGCTGAGACTCTCCACTGGTTACCAGCCTCAAGCTACAGCCAACCAGCCACCTCCAAAACCAACCATCCCACCAGGCTTCCACCCATCTACACCTACCATCTACCCACCTAGACTACAATCACATCCTGCAAAAGACCTTGCTGAATCCAACACAAACATATGGTTTTATTAAGCTCAGTAGCAATATATTTACTTTACAAATATTTGAGGAATGAGAGGAATATGGATAAAAAGTGAACCAGGGAAAGGAAGAGGTTCCCAAACATGCACTTAGGACACCAAACTTCTTTAGCAAATGAGCCTTGCTCCTGTCTTTTGCCCTGGCAACTGTTTGAATACCCAAAGAAGACAGGCATCACCCCAGGATTCGCAGACCATCCTGGAGGTCAAGAGTACCATAACAAATTGCAAGCATCTGAAGAATTAAAAGAGGACACTGGCATCATGTGCTTTAAGTTGAGAATGATCTGCTTTTCTTCTGTGCCACACAAACTAGAAAACTGCATCACTGGATCAAGACAACATCCCACATGCAAGCAAAATAAAAATATATGAATATTAACAGCATTTTTCTTTGTGCTATAATTTGATAGCAATCAAGTAATTTCATCTGGAAAAGCAATCATATTCCTGCAATTTCCTTTTTTAAATTTAATTCAGATTAGTCTCTTTCAATGCTGGATATGAAGAACTGTCTTAATTGGAAATATCCTCATCAAGCTTTCTATTTTTTAATCAAAGATCCTCATAGGCTGCAGCACACTTCAATTGTGATGTAAACATATACAGGGTTTAGTTGCATTCATATTATTATAATATATGTGTAATTAGAATTATTATGCAGAGAGTTAAAAACACTTTTAATTAAAAGTGCACCAAAATATCATTTAGTATAGTAATTCTGATCACCCTTACAAGTAAAATACAGTAATTTTGTCACAGGGAGTACATCCCCTCCTGAAATGTGGTTTCATTCTCCATCAAATCAAGGTCTTAAGTTGAAAAAAAATGCCATGGAAATGTTATTTATGGATACAGTCAGTAAAGCATTTTTTCTCCTCCAAATGTACATTAGTCAGACATTCATTACAAAAGCAGAAAGTCTTGTTTCAACTTGCACTAAATCCATGCATCCTACAAGTTTTACAAGGCATAGATTGTCTTTCAAGATGCTGATGACAACTGATGAAAATTTCCACTAGAAGCTGTTTCCAAGGATGTAAAGTGAGAGGATACACTGAAATGAATATACAGTTACTACTGCTGCCTGCAAACCAGGTCCTGACAGAGACACTTTACCTAAAACATTTTCAGCTCTTTGGGTACTACTGTCCTTGGAAAAGTAACCATGCTGGTTCTCATCAAGGATAACTCATTCTATCAGATCATTAGAAAATCATCCAGTTGAATAAATGTATTTCATGTGATGAATAAAATTATTAAGAATATAAATAGAGTCTTATTACTGAGTTTCAAAAATATATGGAGTAAAATATGGAAATATATTTCTAATAACAAAGTTAAAATGCATGCTTTAAAAAAACCACTATTTTAATTGATTTTCTAACACCAAAATTTTATTCAAATAAATCAGAAATCAGGTAATGCAGCTGTTAAATCATTAATTATAGGAAGAAATAAAAATTATAATAGCACCTGCAAAGAACAGCCCTTGTCTTCAAAAAATGTATAATGGAAGCTAGATTCCCACAGAAGTGTAAGTTTTGCATCAGTCCAAACATCAGCAGTCTTCGCTCTTTCCTTGATTGGGAAATTATCTAGTAGACATCTTTCTTCTCAATCTTCTATAACTTGAAAGTGAAGTTTTTAAAATTCAAATTGTCAATCCATGATTTGGAACAATATTGAATATTAAGTATGAAATCCTAAAAGGACACTGAGGATGAGACTGAGAATGTTTTAGAAAAGTGAAAAATATAAAACCAAGAGACATAATCTCAAGACTCAATGTGATCCTACCAGGAAATCTAAATTTGCCATCTACTTCTCAGTAAGTTATTATTCCATTTCACAGGTGAGGAAATTATCTTTTATCTTCTTTCTAGGCAGTTTTTGAGATGTACAGTCTGTATCTCTAAGGAAAAAATATTAATATGATTTCTGCAATTTTTTTAACACATTTCAAGAAACAAGAGATCACAGAAGAGAAAAAAGAGTGAATGTTTGACCTTGAGCTTGGATCCTAATAGCTCACATTCATGGTTCAGTCCCAAGGAACAAGTATTGTACAGTACAGTAAGTCACTGAAACAGATTTTCCCAAGATAATGCCCCTATTCAGCAGCACATAAGTAGAACAATTTATTTTGCTCTGCTTAACTGCTTCACCCACGCATTTGACATTAAGCTTCAGGCTTCCTGACTGAGCAGTGAACATGTAGGACATAATCAATGTTGCACAGTTATGCATCACATCCCACAGTCTTGTTGATTCAGGCATTTCAGAATAAACACAAATCAAACTTTTGATCTAAAATCACAAGATTGAAAACATATTTTTCAACGCTTGTTTAGCATAACTTGTCATCACTCCCTTAAAAACAAGTTCTACTTTTACATGTTACTGGTTTCTAAATAACCTACACTGTTTTGGTACGAGTAAAACTCCAGATTCTTTATGATGAGAAAATGTCCAATGGATTAAATTCTTGAAAGATGTCAATAATAATGCAGTATTTTTCTTCCATGGATATGTGACAGAACTTGAATCACAATATCCTGCTCTGCAAACCACATGCTCACACATGACATTACTGAGAAAGAATTGAAAACAAAAAGAATACTAAGACATGGTTGTATAGGTCCATAATGAGAATTCTGGTTTACCCTGCTCAAGCGCCTCCTACCTCCTTATAATAAAGATCCTCTCTCCCTCATGATACACCTGCAGTCTCCCCTAAGTAATTCTCAGGCTTCAGTTTATGAACCAATTCCTGAAAATTTCCAAGTATCCAGGCTTACAGCTTCTCTACTTGTTAAACTACTTCTAGATTCAGAAATTAATTTGTCAATATTGATTTTCCAATTTTCTTGTAATAACAAGAATGACATTGCACTAAAAGGAATAGGAATGGGGAAAAAGTATCTGTAATAAATGCTGATTTTAACAAAATATGATCTTAGATATGAAAAATGCTTCCCTCGAAGCATGTTGTCGAATGTATACAAAATGAAAAACTAACTCATACCACTATCAATGAAACCTCATTTATAATTTCATTATAACATACAAACTATTCATAAAGTAAGAACAATTGCATTCACAGTGTTTCACAGTCACAGTTACACTGTAACTCTAAAGAAAGTTTCTCTAAACACCGCAACAGATACTTCACAAGAAGCATCCAAGGATAGTCTGGAAATGTACTTATAGCTCAAAAAACTATCAGGGAGCTGAACTTACAGAAAGATGGTTAAAAAATACCTTTTAGAGACCATATGACAACTCCATGGGATCCCTTCTAATATTCTGAAGTAAAACTGTAAAATGGAAATACATAAAAAAAAAAGTGGTATAGAAGTCACTGTACATAAGTGGAAACAAAATTACTGTCCCACATATGTAAAACGAAGAAATTAAGTACCTCACACATAGCTCATTTCTCCATCACATACAAAATTAAGAACAGTGTACCACAGATGCACAAATAAACTGACTGCAGCTTTGCACAACATAGAAAGTTCAGTCTGAAAGTCTGAATAAAAACTGGTCCTCCCTCTTCTGGACTGCAGCTCTTGCTTCCTGGCTGCTTCAGAAATAGACTGATGTTTATAAATTTTCTACATCAGACTCTAAAAATAATTTCTAGTTCATATAGAAGTAGTTAATAGACTTCCTGGTTTACAAATAACTAATATACTATCCCAAATCCGTTAACAATTATGAAGTTTAACAAGAGCCCTTTGGGTTTGTTGTCTTCCTTCAAATGTTTATAAACTATGCAATGATTCCTAAACAGCTCAGAATCAACTGAAGAACTCCTCTGTTGTTGAGATTTCTTCACAGAATCATAGAATGGTTTGGGTTGGAAGGGACCTTAAAAATCATCCAAGTTCCAACCCTCTTGCCATGTATGAGGCAGGGACATTATCCACCAGACCAGGTTTCTCAGAGCCCCATCCAGCCCAGCCTGGCAAGATAAATCTTGTCTGACAGTATTCCAGTATGGAAAAGAATTTTTGCTGTCTACTGATGGGTAAAATCATAGTCTATCTGCTAAGCATTAGCAGACCTTAGAGCCAAAGAGAGCTCCTCAGCATGGAGGGAAGGACACAACCCCTTTTTCAGTGCTTTAGCATGCTCATCACTGGCCTGTCAGAGCCAATAGCACAAGGCTGGAATGTTTGGCTTCCACGTCTCAGAGCTGCAATGCCAGACCGCACACACCCATCACACAGCACTGGGCTCCTCTCCGCATCCTGCGGTGTATGGACTCCTGAAGCTCGAACCCATAGGATGCTGCCAGGTCCCAACATTCAGCAGGAGATAATGGACAGCCCATTACTCATACTCATACTGCTTTCATGGCTCTTTCTCCTACCACATCCATCTGTGGGTATCAACCATGGAAGCCCCACACCCTGGAAACCCAGTACCATCACAAGACACCTGTTGCTACTCACGCAGTAAGTCACTCATGTACAGTGCCACAGGTAATCTAAATCTATTATAAAAATCTTGAAATATCACTGTAAAGCCTCCAGAAATATCAGATTTCAAGGCAGTATCTAAAGAAATACTGTTCATAACCAGATAAACACATGTAACTAGTTCATGGAGTACTAAGCCTGAGGGTGAGAAAGAAAAAAAAAAAAAAAAAAAAAGACAAAATGGATTAAACAAAGCAAGTCAGACAGATTATCAAGATCAAACAGATCACCCAAGTGAAAAGAATGAAGAGCTCATTGAAGAAAACAACTGAACAACCAGAACCTCTGCCTGAATAATGGGCTTGAAGTTGTAGGCACCGAACATGTCCCACATTCAGGCAACAAACTTGTGTCTCCCGAGTTGCAACAGAAAACTTTAAAAATGTTATACTTTGCTTCTACCACAGGACAAATTGCTCGCTGGGGTTCCCCAAGCAGAATGAAGGGTTTAGGAAAAAATTATTTTATTTACAATAACGATAGCCACAAACTAACACATGTTGGTATAACCACAGTGTATTTATTTAGGGCGAGAGTTTTTAAACAATACTTTTTATTTCCTGACTCATGAAAAATGACCCCAACCCTACTCCTTTTTATGTTGCAGTTAAACTGAAAGTTAAACTGAAAAAAAGGATGCTTTTTACACTGCAGTTAAAACTTAAACCTGCAACTTAAAACCTGCTAGCTCAAAGTAAAAGCCATGATCTTAGTATCTTTGGGAAAGAAAGGAAAAAAAAAAATGAAGAAATATGTCAATGAAAGAGGACAGAATTTAGGATGGATATAATTGTTTTCGCCAAAAATACAAGCACCCCCTAAAAATCTTTAAAATAAGTGGTCAAAGTTGCCTTTCCAAGCACTTGGTACTGCCTACTGACACAGCTTGCTTACTCACTCGTCCAGTGCATGACTGGGCAATCTTTTAAAGCTCTTCTTACTTTACCCTGTAAGTGCAGGGTATCTTTCAAAAGTAACTGCACGGTCTGGGATCACCACAAACAACTATGTAACTTCGCCAATAGTTGCACCGTTAATTACAAAGAAACCAAATAAAACAATACATAAAAGGGACAGTCTTATTGTGAAGAAGTATTTTTTCCCCGTTTCAAAACAACCAATTTAATTGCAGATGCCAACTAAAAAAAACTGGTCACCAGCTTTGAAGAACGGAGAGGGAACGGAACTCCAGCCCCTACGAGAGTTCTCTTTTCCATAGCCGTGTCCGTAGCTGATAAAGAGGGGAGGGAAGCTGGTGCCGGCGTCTCCCACACCGCGGAACACGAAGAGAAACCCCCGCGAAAACCTCGCAGAAGAAACTTCACCGCAGTTCAACAGCGAGAAGTTTGGCAAAGACGTTTTACGGACCCCTCGCTCCCTCGCTTCAGTGACCCACCTCACCCAGGCAAAACGTATTTAATATCGATCTCGCACCACGGTCCCCCCTCCTCCCCCGCGGCGGTGTCCAGCGGCTGCCGCCCGGGCCCCCGCAGCGCCAGCGAGGCAGCCCCCGCCCCTGAAGGGCGTCTCCGCACCAAACATCGAGCCCACCCTCCGAGGACCAAACTTTCCGTGACAACGCCGGAGCAGGACCCCGGCGCGAAGCGAACACCCACCTCCTCCGCCGCGGCCGGAGCCGCCGCCAGACGCTGCGAGGCGGCCGCCGCCCGGCACGGCCCGCTCCGCCCCGCTCCGCCGGGGCCCCGGCGGCCGCCCCGCAGCCCGGACACGTCACTCAGCGCGGAGCTCGCCCTGGCCGCCGGGCGGAGCTCCTGAGCGCCGGCGGGAGCCGCCCGCCCCGGCCCCGCCCCGGCCCCGCCCCGGCCCCGCCCCGGCCCCGCCCCGGCCCCGCCCCGGCCCCGCCTCGCTGCGGCCGCCGCGCCCGTCAGCGCCTGCCCGGGGCCGCCGCTCCCGGCGCCCGCCCCCGCCAGGCCCCGATGGATCCCAGCTGGCCCTGCCGGTCGGGCCGGGCCCCTCGTGTCCCCCCGGACCCCGCCGCATGTGATATCGCCCCAGGGCGGGAGCACGTCCCGCCGGTTGCCCCGGGGCCTTGGTGGCGGGGGCAGCCCTGCGAGACCACGGTGCAACGGGCGGAGAGTGGAGCTGCCCGGCTGCAGGGACCGGCTGCACAACTCCGCCCACTCAGCCTCATGCTCAAGAATAGCCCCTGAACGCGCCAAGGTACACACTGGGCCACGGCGCTATTTTGGATTTTAATCTCATTTATAACTTAAAATCCAGTAATAGTTTTCAAATTTAATGCCATCTATAGACGCTGGCACCTCACGCCGCGCATTTTTCCTTTTTGCATCCTTCTTACGTGACACTCCTCACAACGAGCATTGCTGCAGACCAGCACTGACCAAGCCAAACACGCAGCCACCCAAAGCCCGTGCCGCTCAAGCATGGAAGGCTTGTCCTGAGAGTAACACCAAGCACTTGTTTTTTTTTCAGGACTGACCATGCCACTTAGTTAAAATATAGAAAATCTTTACAAGATGCAATCATTTTGCAAATGTGTACCTTACAATATATTGATGTACACATCTGTCACACTTCAATAAAAATAAACGCTCTTAAGTACATTATAAGTTCTTAAATAAATTGTAAGTCATTGCAACTACTTAATGTTGTTAAGTATTATCTGAAATCTTTGGACCACTTTTAAGAATTAAATCTTTGAGCTAAATGCTGTTCAAAGATCCATGCATCATCCAGCAGTGATCCCTACCTGTTTAAGTAAACTCATTCTACAGTGAGTAATAAAATACACTCAGTAAATAGCAAATTCATTATTATTACAGAAAAACGTTACTAGAAAATTGTGGCATTTGACATTTGATTAATCCACCTTTTCCCTACATTTTCCCTTTGTCTGTAGTTTAACAACACAGAGTCACAATTATCCAATTCTTTGTGTGGATTTATACAACCTGAATCACAAAGTTTTTAAACTATTTCTTTCAAAAAATGTTTCCATTTTCACAAAGTTATTTCTTTTTAATGCAGTTCATTATGGCATTGATTCAAAATAGCTTCCATGCAGCTCTTTCGGTTCTGTGTAAGAAAGCAAACATGAAAATTGGGCCATATGTAAAAGTTAAGGCCAGGAGTACCATTATGGTGTTCAGTTCATATCAGAGACCACTCAGTTCCATCAGAGACCATTTTATCCTGTTGTTTCTGTAATTTTAAAAATATGTTGCATTTCATTTGTGCCAAGCTACAATTTCAGGAGCTGAAATGGCAAATGGCAGGGAATCAATCTTTGGCAAACTGTTTAATTAGTACTTATCATTAGAGGCCACTTTAGAAAACAGACACATACCTAGACCAAGTACAACTAGCTTGATCCTCTAATTAAAAATACCATTTACTAGCAATATCCTTCTCCTTTTGATGCCTATCTCAAATCTATGTGCATTAAATGCTCCCTTTCATAATCACCTTTCACAGATTATCTTTCACAGTTTTCTTTGACAAAATTGAAATCGTTCTTTTAAGACATTTGTGAACTCTTTTGATCTTGGACAACTCCTTTTGATTCTGGTGACCATAGATATATTCCAATAAAAGGTTGCTGTGGAAAGTTTGTTGGACAAATCCAACAACAGCTGATCAACTTATAAAAAACTAACTTTCAAAATAACTTGCACTTTCCTACTGTTTTATTAGGCAACAGCCTATTTGCAGTAATAATGAGCACCCTAATCATTGCAATCACAAATTCATTATTTATCCACCCATAATTAGTTGTCAATAATTGGAGTACAGACAATGGCTGTCTCCACTGTTAACATGGTGCTTTTTTAAACCAGATTCTAAGAAGTTGATGTTTAAATTGGTTTTACTGGTGATACTTGCATGAGACCTCACCAAAATTCGCTTACTCTCATTTCTGATTACTGGGGCTTCAGCAAAGATACTTCACCTCCAAGCTATTGCACATAGGTCATCTACCCCGCACATCTTCCCCATAAATCTACACCATCCACCTACTCCAGCTCATGTACCAGGCATCTTAAGGACACCATCAGCCCTGGCTGGCGTCCTGAGCCCCTGTGACACAATGCTATGAAGATGGGATGAGTTTTTTCTCTCTCCATTGAAATAGGCATGGTTGAACGTACACCTAAATTTATGACACCTAAGATATAAGACATCATTCCAATTGCTTGCTTTCCAAAATACTGCATGAAATATGAACAAAACAATTAAAACTTAGGTTATCAAATCTCCCAGCAAAGCCCAGTCTTCTCAGATTCTTCCATTTAACATCCAAAGTAGCTGGCATATCTTCCTAAGTTCAGACTATTACATCAAAAATAACATTTGAGTTTATAAAAACAGTGCTTATTCACATTCTGCTTTGATGCCTACTGCTGACTTGTCTTCCACATCTTCCTGAAGCACCACTACTGAGAGACAGTTTCTCAGTTCTGAGCACACCAGTACAGGTTAACCTGACAGCTGAATTTTATAATATTGTGATCTTTTATGAGCACTAGAACTTCTTCTATGAATGCATTTCATTTCACTTCTTTCCTTCTTTCAAGAGGAGTATTTGCAAGTCAAATTCTCAGACTGCCAATTCAGACAGACTAGGTATAAATTTTCCTATATTTTAATATTTCTCAGGAGAAGAGCCCTTGTGTTACAGCATCTTCTTATTGTCATGGGTGGTACATAAGTGACAGTACAGCTGATGCCCTAACTTCTTGTGATGGATTGACCTTGGCCAGCAAGCAGACACTCACCCAGTTGCTCTCTTATTCCCCCTCATCAGTAGGATTGGGGGAGAAAATAAGACGGAAACCTTGTATGTCAAAATGAAGACAAGAAGTTCCCTTAGCAACCATTGTCATGGGCCAAACAGACTCAACTTGGGGTAATTTCATTTGCTGCCAATTAAAATTAAAAATGGGATGGTAAAAAACAAAGACAAAAGTAGAAAGACCCTCCCCCCTCTGTTCTTCCTTCTCAGTAGGCTCAACATCACTCCTTGCCCAACTCCTTGGCCTCCTCCACCCTTAGGGGTACAGTGGGATGGGAACCGGGGATGTGGTCAGTCAATAACAGCTCCTCCCGGTACTTCTTCCTCCTCTCATTTCTCCTCAGCTTTAGTGTGGGCGCTTCCCACAGGCTGCAGTCCTTCAGGATAAACCTGCTCCTTCAAGGGCTCCTCCTTGGGCTGCAGGTGAATCTCTGCTCTGGTGCCCCGGAGCAGCTTCTTCCTCTCCTTCTTCCCTGAACTTGGTTCTCGCAAGAGCTGTTCTTTCACCTTGTTCTCCTCACTACTCAGTTTTGTGCAGCATTTTTTGCCCTTCTTTACCTAGCTCCCCTGGCGGGCCGTGGCTCAGCCCTGCCCTGCGTTGGGCGGGCGGATCCGGCTGTGTCCGCCTGGGGCAGCCCCGGGCTCCTCTCACGGAGCCGCCGCCGCTGCCAGAGCCTCGGCACTGCGCCCCAGAGTCATAGGCACAAGCTGTTTCTGTAACACGACATTCCTACTTTCAGTTATTTCATTGTTCTCTGACGTCTCTTCTTCATCCCGAAGTTGATAAAAACTTGTGTGAATTTCCTCTCAGGAGCACCACAAAGTGCTGAGGCCATACAACTCTGAAAGACAAATGCAACCTTTGGCAGAAGCAGAACTGATCCCAAGGGAGGAAAGGAGGTACTAGTGTAATACAAGATACTGAGAAGATTTTATATCAAATGCTATGTACAACTCTAAGCTGCCAACATGTAATAAAAAGGAATTCAAGTGGGAAAAGTAACAAACAAAGATTATTGGGATGGCTGGGAAAACAAAAGAGCAGATTGATTTGTACTCATGAATATGCAAAAGAGTCTCCAGGGGTAAAAATAATTATGTAAGATAAAAAGGCAATGATGACACAAGAATAAATTACTTTAAATTAGAACAGACTTTAGGCTCTTTCAGCCTTGGGCAATATATTGCTTAGCAATTTTGATGTCTTAAAAATTTTTAAAATTTTGCCTCAACCAGTGTCGAAGTAATATTCAATATGATGCTCAGAGAAAAAAAAGGAAGAGTTAAAGCATCAGGAAAACTACACATTCAATATGTAACCACAACCCATCAGTATACAATGTAACAACCAGTTCCATCTACCTCATCCCAAGCCTCCAGCTTTTTTGCTTTTTTAACTCTTAATGACTCCTTGGGAAGGCTACTGCTGCTTTCCAGGATACACTTTCTTCCTGTAGATACGACCCACAAAACAAGATAAACAAGCTCTTGTTAGATGATATAATACCTCCTCTATGCAAACCTCCATGCAAAAATACTCTATATACTTCCGTAGTTTGTCTGCATGGCTTTGGTTTTCAAGGTATAGCTATCACCTTGATTTACATTTAAATGATGCTGACAACAGAACTGCAAGGTTCAGAAACATAGGAAAGTCAACTCTCTACCTTCTACAAAACTAGTCCTTTCTCAGGTATATTTTGTCCTCTTCTTGTTGCAAGCCCCATGCTTAAACTTGAATGAGCACAACTTCAGTAACAAAATGCAGTGTCCACCTGGTAAACTGCTTTTAGCAGTAGAAGCAGCAAGGCAAGAGAAGGAAGCTGCAGTTCTATATAACAATATATAAATTCAAGCAAATACCTGGAGCTACCAGAATCAATTACCAGTGCTAAAACATCAAAAATCTTTACAGTGTCAGAGGACATAGTGGGGAAAATACTGTCAGCTTATACAGCATGCTAACGTGAGGCAAGAAGTCAAAGGAGCAGAGGCAGCTACAATCATACAAGGAAATAAAAATTTCAGGCCAGAAGTAATGCATCTGACAAACCTAGTATTAAATTTCCACTCTCTCTGCTCAGGTCATATTCCTAGATCCTAGAAGTGACCCTAGGTGTCTCTCAGAACACACACACATGCACACAATAGGAACAAGCAATGGCACAGCCAATTTCCTTGCTTTCTTATTCGTGGACAGGTAAGCAGGCCCCACTCGTCCAAGCTTGGCTGGTGGCCACCTTGAACTATGAACAAGATCTGCTATGGCCTTGCAGGTCTGCTGTATCATCATCATTCCACCCCACTCATCAGTGTTCAACTTAGGGAAAAGAGGAAGGCAAAACAAAATGTGCTGCAAAATACTTGGTCCTGCTCTGTGGCACTACCACTAGCAGAACATGCTAATTAGTCAATCAGAAATGCATGAAATGCCTCCTCCAACACTGGAAACCTGTCTGGGGTATGACAACTACAGCAACACGCACAGTTTCCTTCATTAATGACCACTGCTTGCATTTTTTTGTTCCAATTTAACTAACAGTGCAATGACACAAGACCAAAAGGTTGTAATTGCTGTATGTTGTCAGCACAAGTGTGCTTCAATATTTTTCTGAGACTATGTTTAACACTTCCAAGTAAAATGTACTTACCTATTAATTGAAACACCTGAATAGCAAAACAATAACATTTAAATTAATTTTATGGATCCTTAAAAAAAAAAAAAAAAAAAGAGGGGCAGGGAGTGTAGACTGGTTTTCTAGGCCTGAGGTTTCTGAGTTTCTGAACTCAGTTTCTTCGTGGTGTTTGGGTTTCAGAAGACCTTGTTCTCACAGACTTGACATAAACATCCCAAGTGTTATTGTAACGAGAGTGATGTTTTGCATTCTTTTCTGTGAGATAGACTTGTCTCTATCCATCAGTTTAAGCCAATAGGAAGAAGAGTTCTGGCACTCTTCTAACCAATGAGAGTGGCCTGTTCTAAAAGGTATATAAGGAAGGCAATTGTTTTAATAAGGTAGAGTCAGATACAGTTTTTTATAACGAGGTTTCATGTCGTTTGTTCATCACCCACAGTGACAGGGGAGTACTTTACTCATACAAACACTATTATACATTGCTCTTCTCATCCCAGTCTGTACTCACACACATCTCACAGTCAGTGGAGCAGTACACAAGAATATTTTGCTTCTGCTTCAGTTAATCTCAGGGACTTCATGCAAAGGCAATCAACCAGTTAATCCTGAAAAACATCCTGAAAGAAATGCTTAGAACTGTATTTTACTATTTTGCAAGGGGGCAAGTGTTTGGGTCTTTCTGTTGATTGTTGTTTAGTTAAGATAGCTTATATTGAACTATGAAGCAGCATGTGGTACCAAATGAAGTGTCCTCACAATCAGAGCCTAATTCAAAGATGGACCACACACTTCAAATACACAAGCCAGAAGGGTCATTCCCAAGAGATGTTTTGAGAACTGTTTTTAATACATATTTACATATAGCACAGCTTCCAGTGTTCTAGACATGCTTGTGGGAGTAACACATGAAATGCTGGTGAAGGGACATTGGTTTACAAGACTTTTATAACTATATCCATGAATATGACCTTTGTCGAGTTTAACATTTAAAAATAAATCACTTTTTTAGTGCATGCACTGCAAAAAGTGTTTAAGCTACTAATAGCAAGTAAAAAATAACAGGCATTATTTTAATCAGTAAATGAAATTCATGAGACAGCTACTCAATAAAATACTTTTATTTATGTACAGTGTAAAGATGCTTTTCAACAAACGTTATATTGTACAAGAGCAGACTTGAGTTTGCTTAACACTTTTAAATTCACTTTAAGGGGGATTCTCCCTGAGGTTAAAGATGGTTTCTTATAACTGCATATCACATCAATATTTAATCCATGTTATCAGGAAAACACAAAAACACTCTGAAAGATTTGGACATGGATATTTAGTGGAAGATGGGCCTTACATGATGTATTGAAAACTACAAGACAAAAATATCATAGTGGTAATATGATTTCTCTGAGATCATGACCAGTACTGCAAGTAAGCATAAAAATTGGTGGGTTCAGAGGGGGAAATAATGACAAGTTTTGGGAAAAAATATAGGATAGAAATGGAAGAAAACACAAACTGTGATTTAGGAATGTTGTATGAAAACAATAAGAACCAGATAACTGAACAAGGTATCTCAGATACATACTACAAGGTAGCTCAGATATTTTTCTTAAAAAAAAAAAAACAAAAAAAACCAAAAAAAAACCAAAACAAAACAAAACAAAAAAAACCCACCAAAACCAAAACAGCTGAACACCATTATCCCTACCACAGTTAGCTCATTTGGGTTTTTGTTGTCTGGGTTTTTAAAAAAAAATGTTCCAGCCAGAAAGGTGACATGAACACCACTCCTCATATAAGCTTGTTCAACAAGAAAGCAGAGCCAAGTCCCTAGCAGTCACCTTGGCAAACAAACAATTCACTCAAAATCACGTTATGTAAGTTTTCCAAATCCACAGCAGCATACCCTGTGACCCAATCTAGCCACTACTGAAGCTGACTGAATTTCTCTAAATGGGATTATGGATGAGGCTGTGTAAGGCCTAACAGAACTGGGATTATTTCACTTCAACAAAATTTACCAACAAGATATGGCTACTCTACCTTTGGGCTGAAAAGGAGCGCTTAATTATAAGGGTAAATAGACACCAAAACCCTCAGTTCAAGAACTTTTTCAGACTTGTTTCAGAGCAATGCGATTTCCACAATAACAGACCAGAAAATCTTCCTAAGGGGAACAGTCAATAGACAGTGAAGAATCCCAGAAGTTTGGGATTGGAAGAGACCTTACAGATCATCTAGTTCCAACCCTCCTGCTGTAGGCTGGGACACCTTCCACTATACCAGGTTGTTCAAAGCCCATCTAGCCTCGCCTTGAACACTTCCAGGGATGGGGTATCGACAGCTTCTCTGGGCAACCTGTTCCAGTGCATCACCACCCTCATAGGGAACAATTTCTTCCTAATATATCTAACTATCCCCTCTTTTAGTTTAAAGTCATTACCCTTGTCCTATCACTACATACCCTTATAAAAGGTCCTTTTATACTCAAGTATAAAAAGAGAGGCTGTGTGCAACAGAACTGGTAACTCCAAAACTAAACCATGAAGACAAAGAAGAAAGGTTGTCTATATTTTTGTTGTGTTGTATTTCTAGCTGGACTGTAAAGTGCTCTTAAACCAACAGAAACAAAATAAGTGTTGTTATTTGATTTATTACATAGGTTTCTTGTTCTAGCAGGTCTACCAGTGTTTAGGTTAACAGGGGCTCTAAAGTATCATTCATTATATAGTTAAGACATGCAAACCCTTACAGTCTTTTTGTGAAAAAACTCACACTAGGATGCAAACTAAAAAGACTGCACTATGATGACAAAAACAATTTTAATGAAAGATTTAAAATTCAATTAATAAAGTTATACAAATTAATAATATAAAATATTAAACTTTAGCCATCTGGTGCTATGACATAAATTTCCACCTGTCTTTTTTCAGTCTCAATTTACCATTAACCTCCACCCTCCATATTCTTTTATTTTAGCATATAGGAACTTCACATTCTTTAGCCAGCCACTATAAGAATTAAACACTCATCCCAAACTGCTTCTGATGCTTCCGTTCTCTGCTACGATTCTTCAGAATTCTGTAGCTGGGATTTTAACAATTATTACCTTGTTTTATCAAATCCAAACCTTCAGGTTTTAAGCTTCGCAGAGTACACCATCATTCTGATACCTCATGACTTATTGTCTGCCTTTTCCCCTCAAACTCCTGCAAGTGAGGTTTGGATTCTGCAAGGTATGCATTCAGATCATATTTTTTGGTTCCAAAGCCAAGGAATTCATCCTTCTAAAGTTTCTTCTAGAGTACTTTTAATATTACTCTCCCATATACAACTCAAGACACGTACACCATTTCAAACTTTAGAGAACCCTTTAGCACCATAGGATGGTGCTGAGGCAGGCAACACTGCAACTTCATTCTGCCCAGCTCAGAAATAAGAAAATTTAAATTTTATCTATTACATATCAGCACAATAACAGATAGGGTTGCTGTGTAAAATTACTATGACTCTCTCAGCCTGGTTTTGAATGGACAATTTCAGATATTCATATATCATATTATCAACAAGATCTGGCAATATATTTGTGATCTAAAGTAAAAAGTTTCCTTCCCACCATAGAAGGGCAATTCAACACTGTGCTCATACAGAGTGAATTAGGGAACACTGCAATCCGATCACTCCCTTCACTCGGAACAAATCAAAGACATTCACATGAAAAATTAATAAAATGGGGCTGTTTACACCAAAGAGTGCTTCCCTCACACATTTAAAACAATATGCTCCACCACAGGTAAGCCCACAAGGTCTCTAATTCATAGCTTGATGCAAAATTCTTCACAGCTTGGCCTTGCCCAGTCTTAATGCTTTGGGAAATAAATCTGTGTAGGAGTCATGTCACACAGAGTTCCAATTAACCACTTTTTTTAATCTCATTTGTTCTGTGCACCAAAACTAATACCCCTACCATTCTCCTGCCACTAGGTGTCACTCTCTTCTACCGTGACCTTTACCTGTCCACTTTCCAACATTTCACTCAGGAACCATCAAACCAATACTGTAAGTTGGAGAACATCCATCACCATTAGTCCCTGTGTAAAGAGCAACCCAGTTTCTCAGGTCAAGGAAAGATTTTTGTGATGTGGCAGATAAAGTACAAGGGATTGTTAGTGTCGCTTGGTACATTCTTTAAAGTTAAATAAAAATATTAAAACAACCAACTCCTACAGGAGGCGATACAGGCTTTCCTCCATAGAGGAATCACCTCAGATCACCTCAAACTACCTAAAACTAAGTGCATTCCCAAAAATAAGAGGAACCATAATAGAAGCACTAGTGGAACTAATTGCATGACCCCTCATGTGGGACCTACAAACAAAATAATTTTACTAATCAAGCAGCATTTTTTTTCAAGGATGATACAGAGTCACCTTCTGGTGTTGCCACCTGTATTTCATTGATTTCAAGTCCACTATGATTACCTACCAGACTACTCATATGGCAAATGCATGGATCACCACATGCATGGTTTTGATACATATGAACTCCTCCCATATTGAGGGCAACCTGAAAACTACAACTTTGTCAGAAAACACCCAAACAATTATTTTCCTTGTTCCTTAAGTGCACTTAAAAGAAAAAAAGAATAAAACAAAATATAAACACACCCCCCCCCCCCCCCCAAATCCACAAACCAGCCAACAACAAAACCCAAACCTGGGCCGTGACTGCATTCTACCACTGACCAGTTCTGCCACTTGGAATGATTCACTGGCACACAGGAATTATGTACCCATGTATCCCTAATTTGGATCATAATTGATCTTAATGAACAATTTAACATAATTTTTAGTATGTATCTCCACCATATGTGCAATAGGATTCAAGCTAAACTTGATTCAAGCTGAGCTTAATACATGACTTACTCTAAAGCCACTTTGAAGCATTAAGAAAAAAATCATGCCATTAGGGAGCACACCACTACTAAATTATGAAATACTGTCCAGCCTCACAAATTGTTGGTGTAATTCACAACGAGGGTTGAATTTCTTATATGTATTCACATAAGAAACACAAACAAAGCTTTTCAACACTTGTGATTCACACAGAGTGCTACCGGTAAGAAGTCACTGCATCAATGAGCTTCTTGGAAAATCTTCTAGTTCACGTGCAAAGAATGACTTTGCATTGTATTCTTCTGTTACCCTGCTAGGAAACTGTTGTTTCAGTGCTATATCCTCTTCTTTTGATGTGTCTCACCATTTAATTTTCCATTTTCCATTGCTTTATTTTCAAAGTTCCAGTCAGTTGGGCTGAGGAGTTGCTGAGTTTTTTTGTATGTCCAGTAAGGATTAAGTACTAGTGTAACAGCAAATAACCCCGAGAATAAAACAATAAAGTGAAGAAGTCCCAGATTTTCTATAATAGAATTCCAATTGAAAATACACACCCACCACATGTGGTAGGTAAGAATCATGCGGCAGTGAAACAGATGGATCATCACCCACTGGTTTGCCTTCCAGAGAAAGGTGTTAGCACGGCCAGCCTAGAAAAATAAGAACACAAAGTATGCAGAGTGAGATTGTTACTTCAAGATAAGGAACTGAGGAATCTGTAGAACTAATACAAATATCCAGCTTTCATATACACACACTCTCAGGCATTTTTTCCTCATAGTGCAATGTTACTTCACATATATATGGCATCCTAAACTTGGTATGGATCTATACCAACTCCTGTGCACGTGCACACAGCACCACACAAACCTACATGGAGGCCTGCACAAGTGCCATCACAACAAAAGCTGGTAAGACAGTAACACAGGTATCAGTTGGATAAATGCAGTTTTTGATGAAAAACTGTCCAAACAAACCACAGAGATTATCTATGGACAACATGGAAATGCATGAAAACTGTTACAAGCATAATCTGAAAATGATCAAATTCTTACCTTCAGAAGCATCCAGGAAATGCATGTTGAGGGAGTGCTCATCTCCAGCAACATTCCCATCAAAGGCAGATAATGTCCAGATTTCACATTAATTACTAAACCAGCCAAGCCACCAAAAGCAAGCAAATGATGAACTACCAAGAAAATGTCAAATGTTCTAAAAATAATGTTGGACAAATGAACTGCTACATTTTCAAGCAAGAAAAATCCAGCTGCTATTAAGCAGTTAAACCAACTCCACTTTTGCTGTGAATAGACTTTGTCAGCATGAAAAACGGGATCTATTAGCAGAGCCCATAACCCAGCAACACAACTCTGAAGTCCAAACACACCACGTGTGACTGCCATATTCCAAAACACCTTCTCCTTTGCATACAAGGCACGGTAAGTCGTACTTCTCCAAGAAGATAACCAGTGAGACAGAAGAAATACTCCCAAGTAGATTAAAAACCCAGCAGCTAAAAATGTCAAACGAATTTCCATAAGAGATAGTCCCAATCAAAAATGGTCCCAAACACTGGATCATCATTTGTAGGATTCATTTCTTCTCTTTTGACACTTCTCATCCCCACTATAGTCTCCTTCATGCCTATTTAGCCTCTGTTAATATGCAAACCAGTAAGCATGAACTCTTCCATCTGGAACAAGGAGAAAAAAATTTAGTAAGTTTTAAGTACATCCATATATATAGATATACAGAGGGCTCACATCCACTGCAGTTACGACTTTGGTCCTGTTGCCATTAGGCACAGTCATCCTGAAGACAGGCAGATAGACAAAAAAAACATAAGCAACAAGATTTACAACTGGCCTGTGAAGTCCCTACTAGGACAAGGTAATGCACTGCAAAAGCAGAAGAGGGTCAAGTAGGAAGGCAAGAAAGAGGAAAATACAAGAAGCAAATCCTGTTTTGTTACTTATGAAACTTTTATTTCAACAGCATTGCGCAGTTATTGTCCTATTCCCCTGCTTTTCTCGCACTGATTTTCCAGCATTTGCTACAGCTTTGAGCGCAATTCAGAATCTCAATTACAGATACAGAAATAAAACTACGGAAGATTAATGTGGTAAGGGGGGACCACTTAGACCAAAACGGGGCTGTAATGATCATGGCTCGAAACAACACTCTGCAATCAGTTTCTGAACACTAAGCTACTTTCCAAAAAAAAAAAAAAAAAAAAACCAAAAAAAAAAAAAAAAAAAAAAAGTATTCAAAAATGGAAAGAGTATGGAATGCAGACAAGCAACATTAGTACATATTATTAGCAACATCAGTGTAATTAGCAGAACAGCCCAGCATTAAGTGCCTCAAGTTGTCTGAAACTTCCTGAACATACTGTAGCTCAGAAACAAAGGCTTGTGAGGAGGGAAAAGCCAGATAATACTGAAATATTTGAACTCCAAATCGTTTTATGAACCATATAGGTGATATGAGCACGACCACCACACCCGCCGCAACCTGTGAGTGCTCAACACCACTGTGCGTTTGGGAGTCTGGTGAACGCAAGTGAAAAGGCCACAAAGACCACCGAGGGCAGAGCGCCCGGCGAGAAGCTCCCGCCTTGCTTCAGCAGGCAGCAGATGCCAGCACGGCTCCCCGCAGTGCATCCCGTGGGGCACCACTCGCCCTGCCCTTTGCTCGCAGGTGCTCCGCTCCAAGGAGGGGCCTGGGCCGGGAGCCCCGCAGGCCCTTCGCCCACCCCACGGCATCACACTTGGCAAGACCGACTCGAAGCCCAAGCAGCCCCGCACACCGCATCTCTCCGGGGAAAACCAGGGCAAAACACATCAATCCCACGGCACGACCAGGCCCTGGAGAGCGCGACCCAGTAGGGCAAGCCCTGGCTCTAGCAGGGCCGCGACAGCTCCTCCGGCCCCGCACAGACACGGCACCGATACCTCCCGTAACCCGCCCCCGGGGCCGCCGAGCCCCTCACGCAGACCTCGAGACCGGCCCCGACGCACAAATCCCGCTCCTCACCCACAGCGCTGGCCGCAGTGACGGGACGGCCCTCCCAGGTCCCCGGGAGCGCCCGGCCCGGTCCGACCCGCTGGGCAGGCCCCGACCCGGGCCCGCTCTGCCGGACCCACAGCACCGCCCGCAGCCGCCGGGCGCTCTCTGCGCGTGCGCTGCCGTCAGCACCAACCAGCGGCGCCGCGGGACGGGGGGAAGGAGGCGCGGCCGTACCACTCGGGCAGGGGGAGCCGTGTTCACGAGGAGCCTTTACCTGAGAGCCGCCACAGAGAGATTAACGCTTGATAGGTGCCTGCTCAGCAAGATTGAGAGTAAAAAGGAAATATCAGTAGTGGCATAGCCAGTACATTTAGCTATAATTATCCAGTTTCATTAAAGATGGCAAGTTATTAAATGGATGTCACCGTGTTCTGCTACATGATTCTCTCCGTATTTGTGACAATTGATGTTGTCATCTCTGACTCAAGCTGAATCTCCCGAGTTCTCTGAAAGTACCCCGGGAGGCTCCCTCGGCTGTGAGAGCCCCGCACCCGCGGTGTACTCTGTCTTCAATAGGAGTGACAGGCAGGGACTCTGAATTTTCCCACGGAAACGCTCAGTCCCGCAGCAGATCAGGAAATTCCTTAAAAGGAATGACCAAAAAAGACAAATAAAATCAAGCCACAACTTCTGTCACGTGGAATATTGCTGAAATCCTAACCTGAGTCTACCTGCGGTGAGGGACCAGAGCTGGAAAATCTGCATCGGCAGTCTGACACGTTCTTGCTTTCCAGATGGGGAGAGGAAGTGCTGCCATTCCCTGTGGAAAACTGGATCATGACACCGTGGCAGGATTAGTGGTCAGCAGGGGTTTTGTACATTTGCTTTTAATTGCTAATGTAATACCAGGGGCTGCGGCAGACCCGTGAGTTCTGTTAAAAGTGAGATATCTGTTCCTATGCCATCTCATCTACATACAGGCAGCCAGCAATACCTGTTTCTTGGGAAAGTCTGGGGACAAAACCTACCTCTTGTGCCTTCTTTTAATGTGCTAGGTGTGAGGCACTTTTGCTCTGAGCTGCTCTGCAGACAGCCCGAAGGGACAGCAGGGCTCAGTGCCTACACACTCAGTCACTGCCTGTGTGCCACTGAGCTGAGTCACAGGCGGAGCACACCTGCCACTTCCCTACCAGAAACGTCAGGAGCACAAGAAGAACCAGGCTCAGCTGCGCAAGAAACTTCAGCCAAAGTACTGATTTTGTACAGCAGGCATAACAGAGTGACAGAGATCCTAGTGACAAGCTCCGGCAAATTGGTCTTGTAAACAGGAGGATTCATTTTTTGCACAAAAGGGAAAGTAAATTTGTTGCAAAACCTTGGGATATTGTTAGAGCCATTTGCTAACACTGAAGGTGGAAAAAGGACCGCAGGGCCTGAGAGTTGTGAAGTAAAAAGTCTGGAGGAGTTCTCACTTGAAAAGTACGTCCTAGATGATGGTAGATATTAATTTATCAACTCCTGTTTTCTAACAGGTGCTGGAGCTGTCCTGGGAAACCTGAAAAGGATGATAAAGCTGATCAAGCAAAAGCTGGGAAGAAGTTGGAAGAAGTTGCTGTCTCAAGCAACATAGTGGGGCTTATGTACCAAGGGCATGTGTTTTAGCTTTCCCAAATTTTATTCTTTGCCAGAACTGTCTTTAAATTGTTTAAATTGCTTTAAGTTGTTAAGGAAGGAGATTTTTTTTACTTGCATATAAAGAACTGTGACCATAATGTCAAAAGCAAGATTTCTGGCTCTCATCTTTCTGGCAGATTTTCTTTGTCTTTGCTGCCTTTCTTGCCTTATGTCTCTTGCCTCAAAGCAATATCGCATCTTTTAGTTACTGGCAGCCATAGCCATGTTGGAATAGTTCAGTGTTACTTTCTGAATCTTCTATTGATACTACAACTGTACTTAGTAACAGCTTTTTGATAGGCATTTCATTATGATCACTTCAGGGTTTTCAAAGTAATTCTTCCTGCAGGGAGGCTCATCCTCCTTATTATGTCATATTCAATACTTCCTTTTACAGACATTCTGCACATGCTGTATTCTCTACAGCACGCCCTGTCCAAAACTATATTTCCTGTCTAGACTGTCTCAATTTTGGAAGAGTTTCTCAGCATTTTCAGACTGTCATGGCTGGAAGACCAAAGAACACCTCCTAGCAGGGATCCCTGCCTGCAGTCTGGATGATCCTCTCGCTCCTTGTAGCTAAAAGCCTCTCCATACTGATTTAGTAGTGTTTGCCTGAAGTCAAGAACTGAATATTTTTTTCACTTTAGAATACCTGTGTTTTGTTCCTCAGTGTCTACATCTATATATCCTCCACCATGTGGGGGCTGCCTTTTACTTTGTAAGAAATGGTTGCTGTAAATTGAAAATTATTTTGGTATACACTATTCCCAAAATATGTGTATAAATGTTGGCTTCAGGAAGTAATTTTGACCATACTGCTGCTTCAAATGAGCCCATGCCCAATTTCTCAGGAGCCCTTTAGACAAGTACCAGTTAGTTCAGGTGAACCTTAGCATACCTTAGTGTCATAGCAATAATTAAAGACTGCATGTGGTAACAAATCAGTAGCTCCTCTGCTTTATTTACAAATACACAGATACCTGATGATAGTTAAAAATGTCTTTAGTTTTAACAGTTTTGTTTTCACTATTCCCCACATCAAAGTACCATGATCCCAAGTCCTTTTCCTGCTCCCTGTGCTTCCGGAGGCAGACTAGTCCCCTCTCAGTGGTATGAGAGCACCTAAAAGGCTTAGGAGATGAGTATGGAGGACACAAGGCCAACCAGTGACACTTTCAGTGAGAGGGGAGCCTACTGTTTGTGCAGAGACTGCAGGATGACTAAAGAAGGATTTTATGTGTACGTGGTGGGAATACAGAATATGGCCAACCTGTGCTTCCATTGCCATTCAAAGTGAGTTAAGTAATGTGTTTAGGACCGAGTTGAGAAAGGAATTTCAAACTTATTATCAAGTTAATTCATCCACTGCAGAAAACTGTTTGTCCTGTAAACATTTGCCTTGGACATATAGTGGCAGAAAAGTCTGCAATAAGCCACTCTGAATTCTGCCTTTTCCAGTGGCAACAGAAGGGAATATTCTCTCTGCAGGAGACATGGCATGACCCATCATGAAGGTGTCTGTTACAAAAGAAAAGGGATGGAGATTGGAAGAAAACCTGCCTGATGAGGCTATTCCCTCATCATTTTATAGGTCTTTGTCATACTCTAAGTAGCATATGAAGGAGCTCAAGTTACTGCCTAAGGTTATTTTCATTCATTTTTAGTTCTAGAGTACCAAACACTTGTCATTGTATGTCAGACTAAGTCACATGATCATAAATAAAACCTGAGCTGGTAATCTTCCTAACAGAGGATAAGTCTATTGCTAACTTAAAAGCCAAGACCTCACTGACTTCTCAAATGGCTTTAGCCCTCTGCTCCCAAAGTTTTAGAACAGCTCACATGTTTACAGACATTGATTTATGCATATACGTACAACTTGTGTTGACCTGTCACATAATCCTGAATTTCAGCGACATGCTTCTTGAATTCTCCTTTTAAACTGAAATTTACACCTTCTCCACCTACTAATCTATAATCTGCATTCAAATCTATGGGAGCTATACTACTAATTGTGAGAGCTTTGATTCAAGTCTGTGGGAGGCTGACTGCATGCCTGCCTCAAGGAATGCTGTGGCAATACCAAATGTGTAATCCTGGGTTTTTTTTCAATGCTTTACACACACTCTCAAAGTTCTGATTCTTGTCCAACAAGTACTTATGCAGTATTCCTAGATGCAAATCGCAATTGTTGAAACGAGCACTTTTAACATGCTTGTTTAAGGCCTTTTTCCTCTTAGCTAGTAGGAAGTATACTTGACTTCTTTTAGAAAACCTGTATTACAAGGCTTTCATGTGTGCCATGGATTCAGAATGTCTTTACATTGCATAATGTATTAATCTACCTTGATTGCTATGCTTTCCTCAGTGCTGGGAGATCTGCACAGTCTCTTTCAGTATTTCACTTATAGTCATTTTAAATAAATTAATCAACTCCTTATGCTTCAGAAGAGATAGTGAAAATAGTTGCCTTAAAACATTTGATTTTCTCAAAATTTTAAACAATTCAGATTTGCTGAGCATTCACATTTTGAGCTACCAGTTAAGATCACAGCAAGGAAATTGTCGGTTTCTGTGTTCTTGAATCTTTCCAGATATTGGAAGTGATATAGAAAAATTGGAGATTCTTTACTCAGTTCCTCTCAAGTTTATCCCCCATTTCTGTTTGTGAATATAACATGAAAATGCGTGAGGTATGCAACCACTGTTGAGTAGTGTTGGATATCTGTTTCACTCCAAAAGCTCTGTTACATGTTGACATAGTTCATTCCCATGCTGAACCTGTGACATCTGACCATTCCTTGTCCACTGTTGGATCTCACCAAGTCCAGCCTTTGGGCAATTATTCCTTCACTATTTCTTCTCTTTTTTTCTAATCCTAATTTATTTCTATTTTAATATATGACTCTCTCAAGGTCTCTCCTGCTCAGTCCAACCATCTGTGTCATGGATTTATCTCAATCTCAAATTATCTCTTCTGCTGGCTTTACAGTTAATCTGAGAATAAGTCATTGCAGCTTCACTTCTTTTTCTCCTTAAGTTCATACCTCACTCCATAGACTTCTTGGTCTCTTTCCATTTTGCAAGCTTCCCTTTATATTCTCTGCGCTGTAAATGTCTGTTGAGTCATTGCTTAAATATATTTAATTATTTTTTCTCCCTCTTTTCACTACCTCTGTCCAGTCAATGCTCTTCACCTTCTAGTGCCCAGTATCACTGGTGTCACTAACCCCTTCTTTTACCCCAAAGGAGTAATAAGTAAGAATACTACCGACTGTATTCAATCCTGGACTTAAGTCTCTCAGCTGCTTCTGGCTGGCTTCAGGTAAGTACCACGAAGTGAAGATAAGATCTTGGGTTTGCAGTTGAACCTTTTTATTCCTCCCTCATCAAACAACATGTCTTAACAATGTTTGCGGGAACAAGTTATTCTGCCTTAGTATTTAGGTTCTTGCTTCACAGCTGTAGTCATGAAGGTTAGTCTTAACTGGTGTTTCAGGTTGACCCAGAATGTCTAGTCCTTCTTTCTCATTTCTCACACAGTTACCTCCAGTGCCTCCAGAGGAATCAAAGAATTGTGTCTGTCTCCAGGAATACATGCTTATCGTTCTGGGGTTTTATTTAACTTCAGGTAGTCTCACCTGAATAGAAACTAGGGGATTTACCATCAGATTGTCAAATGAGAGCAGCCAGTGGCTGGCTTACCAATGGGTCTCTAAGCAAGGGTTTGATCCCAGGTATCACCTCAGAGCATCTTTCAGTTGTATCTGTAGACAGATACAAGCAGTTACTGTGAAAATTATCCGAGGTGAAGCTAAGGACCATGCAATTACTGTGTGGCAGCAGTGGGCAGAAATGAAGAACATTTCTGTGGCCTCAGTCAGTAATATGACAAGTTTAATTTTGGGAATTTCAGCAAAATGACAGCAAGTCCATCATAGTAAGAAGATTCTGAACAGCTTAAATGGTTTCTTGGAATAAGCAGCCCATAAGAAGTAAAAAAGATGGAAGGTGACAAATTATTTTCACATTTTCAGCCTGATCCAAGTGGAAACATTCAGTTATTTCACAAATTGCAGAACTGTGCCACAATTACAAGAGTATAAAGCAAAAATTAATATTAGAAACGAAAAGAAAAATCATTTTTGTAACAACAGATTTTGCTAGGAATAGTTGGAAGAAATGTGTGTTTAAAACAACAGCAGTAACCAAGTTTCTTTTATGGCAGGTTCTCTGTACATGGAAAAGATGGATTTTTAAAAAAAATTTAGTATATTTAAATTTGTTTAGAATAAGAAGAGTCTTACAATTTACTTTATGAATTTCTATAATAAATTCTACACATATTAATGTTAGTAAACGACGGTTATGTTTTCTCTTTTAATCCTTAATACAGATTTTCATTTAACTAAGCCTGTGGTGCTGCAAAATCTTCCTAACAACTCCTTTCTCCTCAAAGCTATGTTTATATGCAATGGTCAGGAGTCAAGTATTTGATGTCTGCCACAAATCTGTCAGTGTTAAATTAGGCCTAGAGCTTTCATCAGTCTGCTATTTTCTGCATTGGTGTGGTGTGCTAAAACAGAAGGCATCATCCAGCACATGACCACTGAACTGATTTATACCAGTTTGTGGTCAGGCCCTGTGCGGGCTTTTCTCATTTCTTTGTATTCCGTTCTTCCTGAATTTTCAATTTCAATAAAGAGTAAACTGGCCTTTTCACTATTTTGCTAGATTCTTGCATACTGCAGTGGGTTCATCACATAGTTCAATGTGAAACATAAGACTTAAGGCCTTTCATTCACAAGTCATATCCACAGAGGGAAAAGAATATATTTCAAGGGTGAGAAGGAACATGTGTCAGACAATTTTCTGCCAAGTTATCCTCTCCTCTTTTTTGCAAGCTTAATCAAAACCCCACTGAAAGAAACCATAGCAGGTAAGGGGTATAACCCATTGTAGTAGCCTTTAGAGTATTTTACAGAAATTTAGAGGAAAACACACAATTAACAAATCATAGAATTTTAAAGAAATATGGTTTTATGTAATCTTAGCCTTTGCACATCAGCTCAGATTTTTATATTATGTTTTGAACTGGTTGGCTGGTTTAATCCCAAATAAATATGAACTGAAAAGTTTCATAGAAATCAGTAGAAAGGAACTCTCAGTTAGTACCCCATGAAAAGAAAGACTGCACCACAAAACAAGAATTCTCTTGTTTGTTTGTGTCGTGGTTTCAATTTGAAACCGGGCGAAAACACCAATTTTTGTTTTGGTTTGATTTTTGCCAATGTTAAAGTTTCCAATCAAGAGCAAAGCAGGCTTAAGCTTAAAATAATAACATTTTATTAACTAACGCTAAAAGAAAGGAAAACAACAAGAATGAGGATGGAACCTTCAAAACACTTTTCCTCCCTCCCCACACCTTCTTTTCTCATAACTAACAATGTAAAGAAAACAACACTCAGAAATCTCAGTCAGTTTCTCACTTTTAAAACAGTCTTTTTTTAGTTCATTTAGAGAAAAAAGTATTCTTTGCTAATGCTATGGAAAACTCCCCACAAGAAAAGAACTCTTGTGGCTTCAGTTCTCACAAACTGCAGGTGCTTGAGATCTGCCTTTGTGAAGTCTTTCCCATCTTTCACAGTTTTTCTTCACAACTGAGCTTTCAGTCCATATCAGCTTATTGGGGTGTTATTTTAAGGATGAGCCGTTCTAGCATCCTTTCACCCATCTCTGGAACAGAGGTCTTCCCCTTTTATCCTCGGGGCCGAGGTTTCTCATCAAACTTCTAACACTGGTGCCTCTGCTCATGATTGTGGCTAGAACGCTACCAACCCCCAAAGCATTCCATGAACTTACTGGGGAAAACCCAAAGTCTGATATATCAAGTATATCTTTACCATAGCTTCACAAAAGAATTTTACAGCCTAAGCTTAAAACAAACTTTTTGAAATCCCTTCAATCTAAAATCTAACTCTTTTCTTACCAACTTCAATTTCATGTGGTTGTTCTTACAGTTTCACCTCCTTTTTTCCTTCTTAGACCAAGAGAGAGTTAGTGTTCTTTGAATACAAAGTCTTGTAATGCTGAAAAAAAAGAGTAAATTTCATCTAAGTCTTGTATTAGAAACAAGCTCTCTCTGCTTCTTTTTGCTGGCCACGTGCCTTCTGCCAACTCCATGCAAGCTGTGCCAGCTGCTCTCAGTCTGGAATGGGAATCAGGGCTGCTCCTGGCTTCGGGGCCGTCTTTAGCACGAACTACAGGGGACACTTGCCCTGGTCCCGCTGCACAGCTCCTTTGGTGCCCATACAGGTGCTGTCCCCATGCTCAGCTCCTTTGGTGCCCATCCAGGTGCTGTCCCCATGCTCAGCTCCTTTGGTGTCCATCCAGGTGCTGTCCCCATGCTCAGCTCCTTTGGTGCCCATCCAGGTGCTGTCCCCATGCTCAGCTCCTTTGGTGCCCATCCAGGTGCTGTCCCCATGCTCAGCTCCTTTGGTGCCCATCCAGGTGCTGTCCCCATGCTCAGCTCCTTTGGTGCCCATACAGGTGCTGTCCCCATGCTCAGCTCCTTTGGTGCCCATCCAGGTGCTGTCCCCATGCTCAGCTCCTTTGGTGCCCATCCAGGTGCTGTCCCCATGCTCAGCTCCTTTGGTGCCCATCCAGGTGCTGTCCCCATGCTCAGCTCCTTTGGTGCCCATCCAGGTGCTGTCCCCATGCTCAGCCGCTCCCGATGCCGACACAGCCTCAGGCCAGCGTGGTTTGGTGTTCGACTGGAACAAAAGCTCTGCAGGCTCTGCTGGCTCCTTTGCCCCTCCCGGCCGGGCCCGGTGGGTTCCTCGGGGAGGGCTTGGCAGCCGCTCCCGCCCCTCCAGGAGTGGAGAATCCCGGCCGGGCCGAGCGGTTCCAGCCCGCACCCGGCCCGCCGCCGCCTCCCCCCACTCAGCCCAGGACAGAGAGGGCAGAGGTGTGTGCTGTGACAGCCGGGAGGAAAGAGACCTGCCCGGGCTGCTTTCAGAGGGAATAACAACTAGAAATGCTTTCCCATGGGTATAATAAAATGCCAATCTCAAACTTAGCCAGCTCACTTCCTTGGGCTGGTCAAACCAGGACAGTTTGGCTACAGGTCCATCAATTACCAGAGATAGCCCAAACTCAACATCACATCACTGGATTCACACACAGGGGCAGACATTCTGCAAATTGCTACGGACAGCAGAAGACCAGTAGGAATAATGTGTTATGAGAGAAATTTCAGATGGAAAAATCACAGGAAACAAGTTTCCTTTGCCTTTCTTCTCTCAAAACAATTTGATTTTGCAATTCATAATGGCCAATCAGAATCATGAACAAGCTTTTCAAGCTTTTTTCTCAGAAAAGTTAACACCTAACTTTATTTCGGTGGGATTCTTCACAATGAAAAGAACAAGTAAGTCTTTGTGGACTGAGGCTGTAATCTATTAAATCTATGTGTAAATATTTTGTCAAGTTCAAAGGGTAATACTGTGGCATGGACGTACTGGTGAGCAGCGGGCTACGGAAGAAGCCAGTTTTTTGTGGTCTGAAGGCTAAACTGGGCTCCAGTTTTATACCTAACCTCCTTTCTCTGGAAAGCATGATGCTATAGCACAACACTGTTCGCTGCATGCGCGCAGTGTGTTGGAGATGAGTGTTGGGTACTGTTCTGTCCTTTTATTTCAGAAGGCTTAGGCACATGAAAATACAGCACAAGGAAATTTAGAATATATTCTGCAGAAGTTTACAGCTTCACACTGATGGACTCCTAAATAAAGCAGCCCTCAGTGAAATAATTAACTTCTTACTAGATACTATCTTTTCACTTGCACAGAACTTGACAACTTCCCTAAATGTGAAGTCAGATGATTTTCTTGTTCTTGAAAAAAGAATCATAATTCTGTGAACATTTAACTGATTCTTAGCCTCCTTATGTCTTCCAACACATCATTTTGCAATCAGTTATGTTAATAAAGGAAAAGCACCATTGAGAGTTGTAGTAAAGGTCTTCACTAATCAGAGTACACTTTTTTTCTATAACGGTGACCATCTGGACTGAACTGAAGTTGCTGTATTTGCGAATCGATAGAGAACCTGCTTACACAAGGTATAGAAAACAGTGGCTCTAGTTTTTTGCCAGTTATTTGACAGAGAAGACCAAAACTGCCATGCATCAGGCTCATCTTTATGTATAAGCATTCTAAATGAAATTAATGTCTGAAAAAAAAGAGAACAAACTGAAGGCAAAAGAAGCCAGTTAATGAGTCAACGCTTTTATTAAAAGGAGACAGTTTTTACAGTGTCAGAGGTGCAGGATCTCTGCTGTTCCAGCACCTCCAGGGGATAGGCTATTAACAGAAACTAGATTTTAGCTGCCAAGTAATTCTATTTCTGATTTGGTCTTAAGGTAATTAAAGGTTTCATTATTAGCTCAGTTGGTTAGAACATGGTGCTAATAACACCAAGGTCATGGCTTCAATCCCTATATGAGCCATTCACTTGAGAGCTGGACTTGATAATCCTTGTGAGTCCTGTCCAACTCAGAATATTCTGTGAAATAAAATATCCCTTGGGAAATGTTTTTCGCAGAAAGGGGTGAAATAACTATGCAGAATGAATCCTCCCTTAAGGTCTTTTAGCAGGAGTAGCTCACTTTTCCCTATAAAATTAAATCTAAATTTGCCTACACTACCAAAAATTAAACTAACAACCAAGGAGAGAGCAGGTGTACTCATGAAATCATTGTAGGAGAGTTTACTGATCATTTAGCCCTTCAGCACACAGAAAAGAACTCTACACTGACAAGGCAGTAGATTTCAATTTGCTAAGGTTAAAGTTTCATTCTGCTGAAGTGACTGAATTTAAAGCTGCATGCCCAAAGAATCAGATTAAACATTACCTCTGCTGAAGAGGATAAACAAAAAAAAAAACCCAAAAACAACTACTGAGTACTTCAGGATGACAAGTTTCTGAGGAAATCTGATCATCAAAACCATATTGCCACAGCAATAAGCAAAACAATACCTACTTCACCTGAAGCCCATGATGCCTTAAGTTTTAGTTTTATATTTTTCACATTCTCTGCTGATTTAGTGTGTAGTTCTGGGTTTCGTATTAAGTGCTACTGAGCTCTCTTCACAGAGTAGGTAGACAAAACAATTCCTTTTCTAGCTTGGTACCAAGGACAACCGATACAACTTTCAGGCCTAAGAACAAAAACAATGGTGAAGTGAAAACTAAACACAAAGAGGATGGAGCTTTATAACCTGAAGCTATAATTGTCAATTAACTCCAACATGCTAATGGACCAGAACTTATAAAAGTGTGAGATCTTGTGACCGGTTGTCCATTTTGTGACCATTTTGGGGTTCAACTTGGTGTAGCCCAGCAGGCTCTTGTACTGCCCAAATGTACCATTGAGGCCTTTTATTAAATACTTACTGTATCCTTTTGCTCTGTTCCAGGTCAGCCTCTAGAAGGCATCACACAAACATAAAAATTCAGATACACACTCCTTATTTTACCCAATTTGATTAGTTATATATTCCCTGGGCTCCATTTTGTATTCAATACTGAGCTTAAACTGGTAGGAAGTAGCATGAAAGAAGTGAATACATAGGCAATAGCAACAAATTGCATAAATTCAATCCATTAAATTAAGGTTTTGTGATTTGAGTTATTGTGACTTACAGACCCATCATCTATTGCAGAAGGTGAATTTGTCACAAAGTGACCTGAAGAATGAAAATGAGAAAATACTTTCAATTTCTTCCAAAGTAATAGTCAGGAATAAGTTCAAGTACTAATTGGTACTACTGCATAACAAAATTCACAATATGATCACAGCCACTGTCTTTAGAAGTGAGTGGGAAGTGAATAAGAACAAAGAAGGGAACTTTTAGAGGGCTCAATGGGCAAATTAAAATCCAGCATTAAGGGGGAGGTATGCATATGAGATTGGGATAAGTAGAAGGTACCAGAGGAAAAACCTACTTTCTATTGTGCTCCTTATTTTAGATGAGAAATCAAGCAAAACTAAGGCTGCTGCACATGTTCACTGCAAGATCTGGGTGTGCTAGCAGAAGCTGTTGTCTTCAGCTGGCCACTTCTCCCTCAGCCTTCTTGTTGCAGCTTACTGCCCTTTCTAATCTGTTCCTGAGCTGCTTATACTCCTGTCAAGGTGAGCTGGGTTACCTTGACCAGTAACCCTTTTGTCACCTGTTGCAGTAAATTCCAGGTAGGGAAGGAACAATTCTGCAAATGGCTTAGGTAATAGCTGGAATGGAACAAGTGTGTCTGGCAGCAGACCTGTCATGTCCTTTTAGCTGACACAGCCTGGAGCTGGAGGAAGAGTGTCCATTGTCTTATTCTTCAGAACAAGTGGTGACTTCCATGGCTGCCATTTGGCACAATTTCATATGCAAAAGATTCATAAAGCACCAGTCCTTAATAATAGAAAAAGTGGTGTAAGGGCTTTACAAAAGAGAAATGCTTGACCAAATCCATATACCACAGACCTTAAGTTAGGTCAAAGTGTTATATGACTATAATTGGGGAAAAAAAAGTTAACATTACACCAAATGCAAAATAGTGTATAATTTGACTAGCAAGTCAAGTTGTTAGCCTTCTCCCTAAATATATGGGTTTTATTGCTTATATATGTCAGATGCAAGGCCAGTAGCTATTAGCAAATATCTAATGAAAGAGAAATGACAAACTGTAATAAAAGGGTCAGATGAAATCATAAAATCAAATCATATTGGAACCAACCTTAAAGATCATCTCCAACCATGGGCAGGGACACTCTTTGCTAAACTAATTTGTTCAGAGTCACATCCAACCTGGCCTTGGAACATTGTCAGTGACAGGACATCCACAACTTTTTCAGAGCAACCTGTTCCAGTGCCTCACACTCTCACAATAAAGAATTTCTTCCTAGGAGCTAATCTAAACCTACCCTCCTTCAGCTTAAGCCTATTCCCCCTTGTCCTATCACTACATGCCCCTGTAAAAAGTCCCAGTCCACCTTTCTTGTAAGCTTTCTTTAGCTGCTGGAAGGCTGCAAGTCACAGCCCCTTTCCCCATCTGCTCTTCAGCTTTCATGCTGCTTGTTCCATCATTATCAATACGGTGAAAGACCGTAGAAAGACTCTGCTAGTCTGGGTGACATGCTGAAACTCACCTTCAAGTTACAGCACACTACAGTACCTAGTGCTTGGAAGCCCCCAGAGAGCAGATTATTGTCATTTGACACATGGTCCTAGGGAGGTGCATGAATCACTGCCAGCCAAGGAAAAAGGCAGAGCGATGATTAGGCTTTGGAATTGCCTGACTGGGAACTTAATGAGAAGCACACTTAGATGTCTCTTTCCTTGAAAAATGATCACGTTGTTCCTAGGCTGCACTGCAATGCATTTTAAAAGGTGCAACTCTCATGAGACACCTCTCAGCAGGGTATAGTTACAATCCCAAATAATGTCACCTTCTCTGCAATCCCTTTGGACAACAGTGCTGGTGAAAACGTCCCTATCTGATCCAGTGTGGCCTCTGTGAAGGCTTGCTGACAAAGGTGGCTACATGACCTAGAGGCCAGGATGTGTCCCAGTGGTCTGTTTTAGGGTTGTTGCTGGCTGTGGGAGGAAGGAAGTATCCTCTGCAAAGGATATTCTAATACTGTGATTAGAAGAAACAAATCAAGACATAAAGATTAACCCACCTAAGCTATGACATTGTTATTTTCATTGAATAAATTAAAGAATGCAGTGATTAATATAGGCCTTAAAATTGTATACTTCTGTCCTCTGAGTAACACAGGTCAATGGACATCCATTGTTTAATTTGCTTCAAGTCCAATAGATGCTGCTGAATTAAAGCATCTCTACCAAATAAAAAAAACAAAACCAGTGTTGATTTAATTATTTTTAGTGATGGGCAACCCTTTATTGATTATTTCAAGAGTTACTATGTACACAGATAACTAATGAGAGCATTTTTTATAGTCTGAATTGGTTCAGCTTCATCTTCCAGTCACTGAATCTCATTATACCTTCAACAGCTAGATTTGGCATTTATAAATTGTGATCAAGAGGCGCTTAATCTTTGATCATTTAAATAGAACCAGCTTTTAGGATGATTAAGCAATCTATAAAAGGTTTTGCAGTTTTAATCTATAACTTTTTGAACCTTTATTTGTCTGGAAGCAGTATTCTAGGAATCGTTTTACCAGCAACCTATAGGAAAATACTGTGAAAGTATTGCATCTCTTTTCTAGCCCTGTGTTTGTACAGAAGAACTACCAGAATGATCTCTAAATTTCTTTCTACATTTCCTTTCCCTGAACACTACTGTAGAGCTATGTTCTTTGTGCCTGAAGACATAGTCTTACTTTTGACTAGGGTAGGTGAGCACCCTTTTCTGTGATCGAACTCTTGCTATCCCACCCACTAAATCACTGTGTGACTGCTCCTGTATACCCCTGACATCTCCATTGGACTCATAAGTAGGTGTTAAGCCTCTTCACAGAAACACAGTTTTTAACTGAGATGCTGTAGCTGAGAAGTAATAGATTTTCGAACAACTTTAACTGTAGTTTTCTTTGCTAGTTCTGCTCAGTCTATTTCTGAAGGACAAGACAATGAACTTAAAACATTATTGAAAGACCTTTGGTCTTATTTATCTACATGAAAATAGGCTGTAGAATGTAAGCACTTTTGAAGAAAATAGTTTTTTATATATGCACATATTTTTAAATACAGTTATACAACTGCAGTTAGTATTTTTGTACTCTCAACACTTTTGACCAAAAAAATATGGCATAGCTATTCTATTGAAAAGGACAGTTGTTTTTAAAAACTTTCTCCCATAACATTAACTGAAAATGTCTGGGTGGTGTCTTTTTTGGTGTTTTATTTTTGTTTTGGTTTTTATTGTTTGGGTTTTTGTTTTTGTTTTTGTTTTTGTTTTTTTCTGAAAAGCAGCACATAGACAGATGTTAAGTTAATGAAGCTGAAGGAGCAATAAAAATAAGTGTGATGTGATGTTGCCAAATTCATACCAAAACCTCTGTGCTGGGATGCTATATGAGCAGCTGGGGAGGGCTGAAAAAATGTGAGGCTGACTACTGGTCCCAGTTCGATATGAATCTTGTTGAGAAGGCTCTAGGCAGGAATGGAGGGACATTTATACAGAAATCACAACTAAATCGACAGTAAGACAATCAGGTGGGTTGTGAGGGTCTTCAGCTGACCAACACCAGGTTTCCATAGGCTCACAGGAATGTAAGCCTTCTACAGTGCAGCAGCCATTCCACAGAAAACACACATCCTCGAATAAATAATTTTTAGCTGTGTCTGAAACGTGATTTCTCAACAGAAGGACAGATAATCTGCTACTGCAAACACATCCTAATGTGCCCCTTTGCAGTGTCAGCAGCTGTTTGCCCAGGAAGAAGGCGTTGGGAGTGTGCTTGTATGTGAATGGGGAGGGCTCTGACAACGATCAGTGTCATCAAGCTTGTCGAATAAATACTCCTGTCATGTCTACTCCCTTCTTCCATTTTGCAATACCCTTAGGCTCAATTCTCAAATTCCTCTCACCTCACTTCAATGTCCATGCCCCCTCTCTGCTACTATTGCAAAGTAAGACATCCTCAACCTCTTTTCTCTTCCCTACCAAAACAATACTCCAGTCTCTACCTCTTTATCTTCCCCATTCCCAAATCTCTCTTCTGCCAAGCTATTGGACTTTTCTATTACAAGGCCCTTTATCCAAAATCATGGGATCCATCTCTCAGCATCTTACTGCCTCAGTATTTTAATCCTTCTGGCTGATATTCCTTTCTTATGGTTTGGCTTGTTCACACTTGACAGGTCATGTTTCTATAAGACTACTTTAAAAGATGAAGAGAGAGTGGCTTAAAGATTGACTTCTCAGAGACAATGACAGCTCACTTAGTAGCATGTTTGCTTTCCTGCTGACAGGATAACAGCTTGAGATGGTTTGAAGGGAATCCTTTCCAGTTAAATCTTGTGTGTTCTAAAATTAATGCTTAAAAGATCTCTTTCTTCACACAAAGAACAAAATTTAGACAACAAGGGACATCTTACTTATTTCTTTCTTAGTGTTTCTCAGCAGTTAAGTGATGTTTCTCCAGGGACTGGCAGCCCTGGAGAAACAAATGGCTTGATACCTTAGCTGCTTTTAGCCCAGACCTCTTGACAGATGCACAGCATACTGGCAAAAACCAATCACAAGCTAATTCAGCAAAAATGCCTAAATTCAGGAAGATATATGGAATTGAGCCCATGCATGTCCATAATCATAAAAACATTTATGTGCCCAGTTTTATGAGCTACTCTGCCGTGGTATCATTAAGCACCATCTGAGTGCTGTGAAGGCTGTGCCACAGATGATGTAAATCACTTTCTAAATCACACTTTTCACAACTGCCTGACATTAGAGGACAGAAAATACACCCTCTGAAATCCAAGGACATTTTGGATTGGAGAGTGTATAAAATACAGTATTTCTGTGTATGAAAACCAGTCTCAATATTTGAGGAACTTATACTGAGAGGACAGAGGTAGTGAGCAGAGCCCAGAGAATGTGTCAGGGTCAGGCAAGCACCTCTGTTCAGTACATTACAAGAACCTGCAGAGGAGAAATATGGGCAGTAAAGGAGAGTGCTGACAAAAGTGATTATGAAAAAAACCCAAACCCCCTAATGTGTATTTTGGGTGTAATAAATATCAATTTAAAATATGTGAACAATATTTATTGTGGACAGCCTCATTGCAGAGATTTGTGTTATTTAATATTTCTGTTTCTAATGGAGAAGGAACACTAGAAAAGTATCAGAAAGAACAAAAAGTAAGAGCAGAGGTTTCCTTGTTGAGTTAAGAACAGTTTCTATATATGAAACTTGTTTGGCTTTATAAAACCTGCCAGTTGGGTGAAAATAAGTGCAAAATTATTTTAGAACATAAATTTTACACCCTTATCAGTGTTGTACTTTGATGCATTGTTACTTAATCTTGCTTTCATGTTATGGCTAAAAACTAAGATTATGTTCATTGATATGTCTTAAAGGAGCATCAATTTTCAGTTTCTTTATTGTGATTTAGTAATAGTAATTGCGAAATAAGATAATATTATGCAATATTTATTTATGAAGGTTGGAGGTCTTCTTGGGTTCTGTGAAAGCACTATTTGCCAGCTACTTATTTTTCTACCATGGGTTTCCCTAATATCTCTTAGCTGTTTTCTTTACTTTATAAGTTAGTTCATTTTAATAAGTGTATTTTAAATTAGGCATCAGCTATGTATTAGAGGGTTGCTTTGATACAAAGGCATGGTTTGTCCCACCTAAATGAAAAATGCTTGCAAGTTCTTTTCATCACTGCAACATTTTTGTTGAATGTATGCATTTATCAACTGACATTATATAGTTTTCCTTAAGCTGAGCCATGGATGTACACCTAGTATGTGGAAGACCAGTAGGCATGTGCTTGTGATTTCTCTGATTTGAATACATCCTTCAGGCAACTTATCTATAAAACAGAACAAGGTGCACTTTGAGTTTTTACCATATATAGGAAAATATTTTTGGAGAAAAATGTCACAAATATGCATAGATTGGCTCTGCCTTTAGTTGACTGGTAAGCAGAGGAGAAAAGGAGAAAAAAAATCCTAGAGGCCTTCAGGAAGGATGTCTGTGGTGCATAGCTCAGCCTTATACTGTATATCCCTAGTTTCCCTCTAGTCAGTGGAAAATAAATATGTTTTCTAGGGAATATTTCTTGACAGCTGAGCTCTGTGTGATCTGGGACCCTAAGGACATCAATGACTTGGTCACCATCTTCCAGGACCTTACCTGTCCTGATGACTTTGCTGTTGGGAGCAGGGGCTCAGCAGTAAGAAGGTGCTGCTGCAGTCAAGGTAGGTCAGCTTCACACAAGCAGGGAGCCATGCTGTTTGCAGGTCGTGCAGCCCTGCAAAGGACAAGCATGTTTTTGGAAGCAATTGGGTTCCTTGGCAATTGCACAGTTTTCTGCACAAGATCTGAGGCAAGGCAGTACCAGTGAGGCTTTGATGACAGGGTCAGGAATCCACCTGTGCTTGCCAAAGCCTGTGAGCCAACCAGCAAGGGTTGTTTCTTTCTGGGTTATCAGCCCCATGCATCCCCATGTCTCTCAGAAGCACCCCAAGAAGGGTTGCTAACACAGAATAAATGTGATACTGGTAGGAAGGTTCAAGACAGGTCACAGTATAGCAGGTACACCAGTTTGCATTGAAAGTGTGCTGGCTACTACTTCAGTGAGCTCTGTCAGTCACCCATTACAGAAGGAGGACAATAGTATCTGCAGAGAGGAGAAACTTCTACACAGACTCCCATCTACCATGGCAGATGTGATCTCTGCTTTTCCCTCAAGTGTTTTCATGATCTCTGAGAACCACACCAGACAATGATTCACTACATCTACCATTGCACTCTGTCAATTCATCTTCCTGAATTACCACTTGAATGTCTGAGGGTGCATTTCTGACTCCAAGTGAAGAATTTTGTGCATTTCTTTTTTTTTTTTTTTTTTTTTTTTTTTTTTTTTTTTTTTTCCTCTGCTCTCCACAAATAATCTGGCATCACATTGGGGGAAAAAAATGACTCTTCACATGGGTGTTATAGGGGACAGAGCAACCTCTGTGTAAAGATGAAAATATTACAGAGATATCAAAGGTAGCACAGGAGCAGAACATCTGAACAAGTTTGAGGAATAGAAAGAGAGGTCCCTCGTACCACCCTCTCTCAGGACTTTGGGATTTCAGTCCATTTCTGAGACAGTTCATTGATCATCTACTTTACTATGGCAAACTGAGAGAGAATGAAGACAAATGTCTCCTGCATCCAGCACTCCAGATAGCTGTTGACCCATGGTGACAGCTCATGGCAACTGAGCACCCCTGGTAGCCCACCAGGGCTGCTCAGACTGACTGGGAGTATATGAAAACTCATCAGCTGCAGAGCTAATGGAGCTGGCACTTCATCAGCTGCCTAGAATTCTCCATGCTCTTGTCAAAGACAGCTTGAAGCAGCAGCTGATTCTTAATCCACTTAGAACAGACCATTAGAGATAGAACAAGAAAGCAGCGTGGCATTGTCCCTGTGATGTAGGAAGTAAAAAAATTATCTCATTCTCTCTTGCTTTTTCTATCCACACTCCTTTCTGCCTTCCGTAAAGAGTACTTCTATGGAGAAGAGAGCAATGGAAATGGATATCCACCATTGCTCCATCCTGCCAGGCTCCAGCCCTGTGGCCATCAGGGCCCCAGGAGACCTTAACCCTGCTTAGCTCCATGGGAGATGCAGATGGTCACAGTGCACGCAGATGCCTTCATAGTCCTCAGCATTTGTGCCCCACTGTGGAATAGGATCCAACATCAGCAACGTGTGCCTAAACCATGGGCTTCTGATCAGCCTTTTATAATGTCAAGGGGCTTTTATCTTCCTGTAGCCCCTCTCCTTATGCACCAAGGCAATGTATGGAGGCAGACTCACTGCTGAAGCTTTGGAATTCAGTCTTGACTGGGAAGGAAACAGACCCAGTTAATATTTATTTTTCCACATATCTGTTTACTTTCTTTAATTAAAATAGAGGATAACTCACAAAAACTATTGCAGCAGCTCCAAATAAAGCAAATTAAACTCTTTCAGAAAATGCGGCCTGCAGAAAGGCAACAGTCAAATTCATTGCACATTCACAGTCTGAACTCTTGCATAGATGCGTATCTTGCAATTATTCCAAGGGTAGTTCTTTGACAAAGCAAAGTGGGGGCTAGCACCAAGCTCCTGGAAGCAACGTTCCTGGGGGCTATGCTCCCAGGGGAAGGTATGACTAAACTGCGTCCCTGGGTGCAATTTTATTCACACAGTTCTTTCTCCACCCTGTGGCTGTATTTGGCTTTACAGACTTCCTGAGCAGAAGAGCTCACCCGTGCTCTGTGTGAGCAGAGTATTCTGCTGCCTGAGGCAGAGTATTCACATGGCTTTTTCAGGGCTGTAGGGCAAATTGTATTGGTTGTAGCTGTTCCTCCATCTGGGGTAAGAGGTGTTCACAGGTGTAGGTCAGGGACTGTGTTTTGGGGGTCTCATCCTCAGTTTTAATGTCCATGTCTGGTTTGAGGCAGGTACGAGAGATGTAGTTTTGCTTAGTTGGGAGACATAACACCAGTCAGTGTCACAAGGTCTGTCGAGCCCTGGATGTTTCTGGGGACAAGCAACCTTATGCCACGTAAGAGTTGATGTAATGTTACCTGGGAAAGGCTGGACTGTAAAAAGGATTTTACAATTTCTTCTTTTAGTTCCTAGTCTTCAAATCTACATTTTTTTATGGTCTAAGAGCAGCCTATAAGAAATACTACAGCAAATCCCCCAAATTATAGTCACCCTACTATTCTTATCCACTGACAGATTAAATGTCTGGTTTTTAATTATTACAAATAAGGTCAAGCACAGGGTAGGACTGACCTCTATAATAAAAGCACCATGATAAAAAATTTCAGTAGCTTCATAGTTGACCCTGTAAAAGTTAGTAATTAAGATTGAAATTCTCCTGAGGACTGAATCACTGAGGAACTCACCTGAGTTTCATTGCTCAGAAATTTACTGCTCAGAAAGGATTTGGTTGCTGGTTCCAACAATAATTTTACTAAAAAGACGTGTCTTGCTGGGTCTCGCTTGCTAACAATCAGAGTAGCATTACAATACATCACAGCAAGAGAGGTTAAAGGGTAAATAAATGAATGAAATTTTGTCTTCTGGACAGGAACTTGGCCACAGCATTCTGTGTATAAAGATCCGACATTATGAACAATCTTTCATGGGATTTGTCGCTCTGGCAAATTCTCCTTGCCCTAATTCTCATTTCAGAAACAGCGTATGGCCGTGACTCCAGAGCCGCAGGTGCGCAGCCGGGAGAGCGGGCGAAGAACTGTGGCGCACGCACCAGCCCCGGCTCCGCGGAGCCCATGTCACTTTTGGAATAACTCAGCTGCGCTCCCAGTTTTCCCTGGGTTTTTTGGGTTTTTTCTTTTTGGTTTTTTGGGGGTTTTTTTGTTTGTTTGTTTGTGGGGTTTTTTTGTTTGTTTGTTTGTTTGTTTGTTTGTTTTTTTAATTTATTAATGATTTGAAGCCACGCCAACAAACATAACACCCCTCCCCCCCCCCCCCCCCCACACGCAATTTCTGCCATGAAAAGCCCCAAGCCCTGCAGCTTTCCCGTGCCGCTCTCCGGCGGGGCGCGGCGCTGGCTCCGAGCCGGCCCTGCCCGCCCGTCGTGCGGCTCTGCTGCCACCTGCCGCGGACACCGCACCGGACCGGCACCGGGAGGGCCTGGCTGTGCGCCGGGGGTCGGGCGCACAGTGCTGGGACCGGACAGGATCCGTCTCGACCGGTCTCCTTCCTGTCTCGGCGCCTTGTCCAAGCCGGCAGAAGGTCACGGCGGTGTTACCAGATGGCCAGTAACCGCTGGATTTGAAGCTCGGGGCTCCCGAACCCCCCGCCGATTTTCGCAGCGATGCTGGTGCGTGTGCGGGGGGTTGACGCTCCCCCGGCGGGATGGAGCTTTAAGCCTGGTTACAATGGCAGGGAATGAATGGAGCACTGACCCTCGGAGCAGGAACAAACAGCAGGCTGTTGGTTAGCGCTTCCAAAATGACGACAACCCCGAATAGGGAAGCAGAGACGTTATTCCATACTGGTACTGATGCACTAAAAGGTGCCACGGAAAAAAACACGTTTCAACTAATTGCAGCTGAAAGATTTGTATGATTATTAACAGCATCTGGACACATGAGAAGTAATCTTCCAAAGGCATGTACAAATTTTCAAAGCATCAGGTCTCTATATATTTCCAAAGGGTTTACATATTCATAGAATATCTGAAACGCCTATATACATTCGTCACCTGTCCCCGCTTCGTATTGAAATTAGTTGGACGTTTATCGTGATTGCACAGTTCTCTTTTTAATTGGGTCAGGGGTCTTTTTTGATTTGGGTCGGTGGACTCATGGGATGAAACCGGAGTCATCCTCATCACTCTGTCCCCTTGCCAGGTCTTCGTGACCCCTTGGTTATGGTCCAGACTCTTTTCTTGGCTTTGAGCATCAAAAAGCCAGATGACTTTCTTGTGTTCCTTTTTTTTTACAATGCTAAGTGTACTTCTGTTGTTTCTAAAAAAACATAAACTGAATCAAATACATGTTAAATTGTTTTCATTCTATTTGTTCCTATTATAATCATATATTAATGATTAGACCATTAGTTTCTTCTTTTAATTCCCTTATTAAGTTTTACTCAAAATTTTATTGCTTCTATTTCACTTGCCCTTGCTATATGATGCATTGCTTCTATCTTGCTAGCTATATTCCTAACTCCTAAGTCTTTTAACCCTTTGACTCAGTACAGAGGCTCCTAACAAGGCTCACCATCAACTCTCACGGCCCTGCCGGCTCACGGTTGGTTGTCCAAGTCAAAGCTCCAGACGGCGGCATTCCCAGCTGCCGCAAGTCCTTCCCGTGCCTCTGCCCATGTCACCATCTCCTGCCAGCTGCGGGAGCCCCGAGCCCGCTGCTGCCCGCGTCCAGCGCTCTGCCAGCGCCCTGAACAGCGCTGGCTGCTCTCTTCCACTGGGTCAGCAAGAACACGATGCTGGGAAGGATGCATGGATGCTAATCCCATGGAAATAGACAGCAGTGCTGTTGTGAAATCAGAACTTGTTCTGGAAGCACGGTCTCAGGCACACGGATATTTAGAAAGATCTTGTCGAAAAGGGGCACAGCTCCTCACCTGCAGAACAACTCCTGACAGCAGAGCAAATGGTAGCAGTGGCACTGCTTCTTTGCATCACTTCCACACTTTTCAAATACATTATTATTAACAAATCTTTTTTTTCCCATTTAAACTTAACCCAGTGTTAGAAATCATTCAAGAATTAAAGATGCAGGGGGAACTTCCCTTGCAGAGAAATAGAGAAGAAGATACAGCAGCCAGAACGCTGGTATGGGACAGGCTTGACACAAATCTGCAGAATTGAAATTACTATTTTAATTAAATAAATAAGCTTTTTAAACAAACAGTTACTTAAACTTTAGTGCTTATTTGTTCATAGAACTGAAATGAGATCTGAAGCTCCCAAGGAGTCCCTAAAATCTTGCCATTTATCCCACATGCTTGAGGCTACAGCCCAGTGAGTGCCTGTCATTTTTGTGGGTTTAGCAGCAATAAATATAATGGCCCCAGCTTTCATTTATATTATAATACCATATTAGTGTGAAGGGGTCATAAAGTGGCCTGCTTCTTTTCAAGATTTAGGTTCATAAAAAAGAGCAAAGCAGACAGACAGAAACATGGCAATTGTCTCCCTGATTTCTGTAAAGAAACATAAAATTGGGGAGAAGAAAAAGGTGGATTTGGTGAATACTGATCATCATGCTTGAAGCAAGTACCATGCTGTATTTACTCAGAGCATTTAAGGAGAGATAGTATCACTAGAGAATGTAATCCAGCCTCCTGCGCATCACAAGCCATTAACATTCACTCAGTCATTCCTTTATCAGGCTTCATCACTTGAGTTTGACTAATGCTTATTGTCAGAAATCCAGTTATTGTGCTTTTGAAGGCCAAAGAAATGAATTTACTGCTTTTATTAGCAGCTTGTTCCAGTGACTAATCTGTCTTAAAATACAGGCCTTCTCGGGAGTTTGAATCAGTCTAGTTTCCCCTTATGTGCTGCCTGTTGTACTTTTCCTTTCTAGACTAAAAAGCCTATTAATTCCCACTACTTCCTCCCTGGAAAATACTGATACATTGAAATCAGATGACATTTCAGATTTTTGAGGTTGGAGTAGGGTGGGCTCGTTGGGGATTTTTTATAAACTAGACAGACTATTTTTGTGCTCACCTGTTAGACATTTTCTGAAGTTTAATGTAATTTGTAAAATTTGGGGGTGTCTTTGAAAAACTATATATGGACTAGAAGTTCTACATATAAAATATCAAACAAAGGGGTTTTAAGCATAATTAGAGCTGAACTTACTTTCTTAGCTATTTTACATGTAAAACCAGCTTGTTTGAAGTTGCTTTTTCTGTTCATAATTTTTTTTTCATTCCATCAGAATGTTTTGATTTGTAGGTGTTGAGATGACTTGCAAATCTGCGCTGTTTTAGGTAGAAATTGTTAAGGGATTGGACAATTCAGTATTGAACATTTTTTAATAAAATTTTTGGTTGCTCAATTTATTTTTTCATTCTTTCTGGTGCAGACAGCATTTATCCAAAGAAAGCAGTAGCAATATTAATTTAGCAGAGCAACAGTAATCCAACATGGTGCAAGAGAAATCTACTAGAAGGAAACTGCCATCAAAATGTTATGCAAGATAACATCTACAGATGGAGAGGAATATCCTTTGTTCTCTCTGCTCTCAACTAGGATGTGACTTGTACCCTGTATACTCCATTCTGACTCTGTCCAGCTATGCCCCACCAGTTGGTATCAGATTCTGGTAAATCATCCTTTATTAGTGCTTTGAAAATCCATTTGTAGTTAATAAAAGTAAATTTTGAGCTGACCTGTGTCTTATTCTCTAGGTAGATAAACATGGGAGATACTTCGTGTTTCAATAGGAAACAACAGATTTTAGGAACAGAATAGGATAGGAACAGCAGGGTTTTCCATCCCCCAATATACTAAATGACACTGCTTTTCTCACTAGAGAAAAGTTGCTGAGTGTAGACTGAGCCCAGCCCGGTGCAAAGTTGCCTTCAAGGAGTTTTCCACTTGGCCATTGCCTGTGGTAGTGGACCAGAGCAGGGAAGATGGGAACTCACAGTCTTGGAGAAGATATTTTCACAAGCCAGTTTTCATGTTGTGACAGTTCATACTGATATTTATGATGAATTTTCATTTTCAAATTGTACTTTTCTCTCTTTTTGTCTGAAACTAATAGGTTTTCTCCTCACTCCCAGTATACATAAATATGTTCCAGCTGCTGATGCCACAAACCCTCATGCAGTCCTGTGTATAAATGACAATTTGTTCACTGGAGCAAAGCAAGTGGTTTCTATCCCATGACTTCTCATTAACTCAGCTTTTTCTACCAGTGGTATCAGACAGTACTGGGGTGTGGATTGCTGCAGCTATTAAATATTCCTTTAATTGCTGAATTTCAGGGGAATTTAAAAGTAAACCCATATGGGCTGGATGGAACTGTCACTTAGAGACTTCCTTTAAAAATCACTGCTTGAACAAATGCTCAGTCAGGCAAGAACTGTTTTTCACAGAATTTTTAATTTAGAAGAAACAGTTATTTATTACTTTCACACAGCACTAGAATATTTTTATTACTTTTGGAATTAAAAATATGTGTATCTTAAAGGAGCAATATCAGCCTTATAGACCAAGTCTTACACTGTTATTTTCAAACCAAATAAACTAGGTGATATCTAACTTAGCTTACACTTAAGATATGCCTTAAATTATTTTACTTAGAGGTATAAAAGGAAGTTTTCTGTTTGCCTGATTCAATGGTCTAAATACAGGCAGCCAGAGGACAAACCCAGAAAATTCCAATTGTAGATTTTAAGTCAAGTGCTATTCATGAATCCACAGGGATATGCCCAGGCCACTAAAGTGAGGAACAAGGTTACTCAAGCATGAATACAGAGTCAACAGCAGGTACATTTATGATCTGATACAGTTGTCTTGACCTATGTTCAATGAATATACTGCTGATCCTCCCTGGTATACTGTGGCTGATTATACATTATTGAAGGGAAATTATATCTGCAATATTTTGTAGTGTGTTTGATTTGTTGATTTATTTTTAAAGCATTAACAAGATCTGAATATTATCTACAACTCCAATTTATGGGGTTTTTTTTGTAATTTGAATGAAAAAAACAACAGATAAAATGAACAAAAGGTATTCTTTGATTCATGATTAAGCATTCTTTGTGTTTCTATTTATTCATTTATACCTCATTGCTTGTATTTTGTCTTGTAATATGTCTCCTGGCCATTAATTAAAATTATTGAAATTCTTTTATGTTCAGATGGAAACTTTGTTTAATTTCATTATGTAGTTTTCTCCTTGCTGTGTTATAAATCCCTGTGTTTACTTGTAGTTTCTCACACTTGCATATTATGTGGCAGCACTGTCAGTGGGAAAATGGAGAGAGGGTGCTGTGAAACCCTCCATGAGCCGACTGGGAGCTTGCTCATCCTGCTTCCCAACAGCTCTTTTGGCCTAATATAAACTGTATTCAATCTGTTCTTTATAGGGTAAGGGGCAGGTTGGTGTTGGTTTTTTTGCACTCTTGCACTCTGCAAGAGGCTTTCAAAATCTCCCAGTCCTTCAACCCTAAACTAAAATCCAGTTTGGTACGTGAAAGGACTAGACCCTTCCATTATTTTTACTGACCTCCATGTGAGCTGGTCTCCTAAAAGGGGTGAGACACAGCTGAGTAATGATCTGTTGCTTTTTCAGAGGCACTGACTGGGAGTAGCTGTTGAGTAGCCTTGAATTCAGTCTGGGCCAGGGAGGATAAGTTCCTATTCCAACGCAGCAGCCAGTCTTGGCCTCCATCAGCACCCATTTTGCATGTGTTTCTTCCTGTTTCCTGAAGCATACCTTTCCTACCCCCTGGCTCTTTTCCTGTTCCTCCTCTCCAAGCTTGCTGTCCTCCTTCTCAGAATGAGCTAGATTTCTTCCTCAATAACTTCTTGCTTCTTGAGCACTAGACAAGAAAAAACACTCATCTCTGGAGATACCTCCTAGCTTCCAGTTAGCAAAATCTTCTCAGCCCCGTCTCTTCAAAGCTGGAAGAAAAAAGTAGAAAGAAAATCCTGGTCTCATATCCTGTCCCTTACTGGGCTCAGCATGATTGCTGTGACCTGATGGTCCCAAAATCCCTCCAGCTTGAGCTGCCATGCACAAATGCCTGCTGAGCTTTTTTCCACAACTCATGCAGAGCTGAGCTTTACTCTAGCCATACCATGGAGTTCTTCAGTGCTATGATATTGGTGAAATATCACATTTTTTAAAATACAAACAGAATTATTTTTATTCCTAGTCCCACTCATAGAAATGTATTCTTATGCCTACAAATGTTCTGCCAGATGATTTCACAAAATACTGACCAATGGTATGGAAAATTTGAGACTGAAGTTCATTAATGAAAGTACTGGTGTAAGGAATTCATTGCCTATGCACGTGTGTATGTGTTGGGAACACAGATACAAGCTGGTTGTGTTTAGTTATAGCAGATGAAGCCAAAGGGAAGAAATGAAATTAAAATTAAATTTTTTGAATAACACAAGCATGGTGTTATGGTGCAAGGAAAGATTTGTAGAACTATATGACAATGTGAAATCCCCCAAACTCTCTGAAAATAGTGAATCATTACAATTTAAGAAAGTTCTTGAATTTGGTGCTTACACTGCTGATATATTGGTTTAATGTCTTTTTTTTTTTTTTTGTAAGCTCTGTCTACAAAAAAGCATAGATTCCATTATTTCAGCAGCATACATTGATGGCCCAGATGTACCAGCACAGTCCCAAATGCAGTTTCCTTCTCATCTCATTTTATAGGAGCCATGGTTCCCATTGCACCTGCCCTGCAGGTGCAGTTGTTTCCAATCATGTACAGTAAAGTATCTTGTCAGGCAATGGATGCTCTGCCTCAAAGGTTATGAAGACCTGATTTTTTTCCCCTGCATCACTGTAATGTGCTGACAACATCTGGATCACAACCCCTGCGGCATAGGGACAAAGCTGGGGCCAAAGTATTCTTGGCTGAGAAGCAGGCACTGAAAATAGATCTAATGACTCCACAGTCTGATCACACTCTGCCTTTGAGAAAGCATTTCCACTATATCGTACACAGACACACTTCAGAAACCCAAATATGTTATTCCCAAATACATCTGTTTGCTGCGATGGAGAGCTGTGATTCTAGAAAGAGAAATGTGTTATTGTGAATTAAATCTGTTCAGGAGTTTGCTAAAACTTTCTTGGAAAGTGTGCTCAGATCCAGCAATGGGTGGCAGTATAACTTCTGAAACACAGAGAGCTGTGCTCAGGAGTGCTGGCTGAGCCTGCTGGACACAGCAGCTGCGCTGTGCCTGTGCCAGCAGCCCCCAGCCCAGCTGCGTGGCGGGACACAAGGCGAGGGTGCGGCAATTCTGCTGCATGCTGCCTGCCTTTGGAAAGACATCCAGGAGGGCAGGCTGGGAAGGAGATGTGGTGTATGCCTCTCATTCCTCACACTTTCCAGACTAGCAAAATGGGACTGAGAAAAGCTTCTTCTGTCCTGTTTGACACAGCCAAAAGAAACTGAATAATTTAGTGCCTCCCCAGACTGTCCCTCCATACAGTATTCAAAAACATTCACTAATCTGTTTCTGTTTCATTCTTGACAAAGAAGGGTAGGAGAACTATATTTATATCAATTTTTTATACAGGCTATAACTGGTTTATTTAGTTAAATGTAAGAAACAGTGAGGTTCCTTCCAGAATAAGGTAAAATTAAGCAAGAAGGGTCAAAGGGGGATTTCTTTTAAGCAGCACAGTACAAGGAAGGAACTCCCAGGACCCTGGAAAGTGTCTGCTTGTTTAGAGCAAAAGCAAATAACATTATAACTTTGGAGATATCCAGAAAGGGGGGCACATCAACAGAGAGAGCACAGTGATGTGGTGGGGATTGAAAGGGCCATCAGCTTCTCATGTAATTTCTGAAATTCAGATCTCTCTTGGGTAATGTAAGTTAGTGCAATGAGAATTACAGCAAGTTAGATGCTATTTTGGTCATAATCATCTTTCATTTTTAGCTACTGGAAATGAACTTGTGACTGAAAAACATCTATTGTTCATTCCTATCCATCTCTGACATCTCTCACCCACTTCCCCAGGAACAATTTACTTCATATATTTTACCTTGAAAACTACCCCCTTTCATGAATTTACTGAGAATTATCACTCATCTTGTTCCTAAGCTCACCTAACCTTTTTCTTCACTGGTAAAAATACAATATTAGCTTCACCATAAGCCATTAATCTTTGTCCAAAAAAGTCAGTAGTCCCAGTACAGCATTTGAGACTAGATAACACAACAGATCATCACAGAAGATATTGATAGATATTTCATTTGTGACAATAAAGATAAAAACTTAGCAGCTCATGGACTGGCTATTCTGTTTCCCAGAAAAGAAAAGTTGATCCCAGAAAGAAGCCAAGGAAGGGTCACAATCTGTTATGTCTCACAAGGTAAATGCCATCCAAGTGAAACACATAACAGATGGCAAATGTGCCCCAGAGGCTTCCTACAAGTCTTTTACGTGGCCATGAAATGCTGCTCTGTGCTCCTCAGGTCCTCCTGTGCACAAAACCCTTCCTCTCTTTGTATCATCTCCTTCTCATGCAACACAGTTAATTCCAGGGAAAACTTTGTAGTCCCTGAATTACAATAGCATTTTTATTACACTTACCTTACTTTGATATTTGGAGACCAGCAAGCTGGGAAATGACACACAGAGGGAACCTCCCCTCCACATGTACTATCACATGTGGCCCTAAGTGACCCTTCTAACTAATGGATAGAAATTCACATTTATCTACAGGTATTAGGCTTTTTTCCTTCTTCAGATGCTAATTAAAGATATAAAATCTGATGGAGGGTTACAGCTTCTTACTTGTTATTTCAAATGAGGATGCTCTTCTAAAAATTTTTATTCCATGTCTCATTAAATAAAATGACAATAGTATGTATTTTGGAAAGATTTGGGAGAATGAAATGAATCTGAGTGGAGGATTAAAAGATCTTGAATTTGTTGTACACCAATTTGTTTCAAAACAGTAAAACCACCTCCTAATTGAGGTTGAAAAGTGTCTCAATTAATTAGCTCATTTCATGCAGAATCTGTTTGCTTTCTGGCACAATATGCATATATGTATTTGATTTGAGATCTGGCTGTAGAAACTGATATGTAGAGTGAATTAGCCCAAAAATGCTCTTTCACTGTGAAGCAGAATTATGGTAAAGTCCTATTCCAAATCAGCTAAAGCAATCATGTATTTCTAATAGGCAAAGAATAAAGAAGATAGCAATGATATTGGTTTTGCTCTATCAGTTTTCCCTTTCCTCAGCCTTTCTTTTTAGCTTCCTCCTGTGATTTAGACAAGCAAATGGTTTTATCATGAGATACAGACATGCATAAACAAAACAGAACATGATTTCTCACCATTAAAAAAAATATATATATATAAAATTTAGAGTTGCTCCTCTTTTATTTCTGTATGGATAAATATATACATACATATTATATATACACATATACATATGTATATGTATATACATACACACATATAAAGTCACAAACTCATACAAATATATAAATATAAACATTCATAAAATTCTAAATACCAGATTTTTTTAAGATGTCAATGCTTCATAAGTTTGTAAATATTTTACAAAATTCACTTTGACATATTGAAACCCCAAAGCATAACATTCATCTGCTTCCCTTACTGTTCAGTCATGATTTATTTCCTATCTGGCAAAACTGATTTATCACCACTCATGATTTGGATTATGTCACTTTTTAATACACTGAATCCTTGGGTTTTACTGAAGTTAATTTCCTTTTAAGATTTTTCTGAAGCAGTCTATTATAATATACTCCTTCAGGACCTGCATTTAAATTTATTTGTCATTATTTTCCATTCCATTGACCAAATATTTTAGTGCCAAGCTCTGCAGCAAGTGTGACGGTGCTCAGGTGCAAGGAAGAAGTCAAGTGTGGCAATGACAGGTGCAGAGCCCTTCTGACAAGAAAATTCCTCTGTTTCAGGTAGCTCTCACCTTTGCAGGTGAGTAAGTGTGGGTCACAAAGGATGCATGAGCTGCATAATACCACAAAGCCTTTTGAAGATGTTCTGGCTAAGCAGATTAATAATGTCTACTCCTGCTTAGGATCTGGGCTTCTGTTCAGGGGTAAAGGCTGAGGTGATGTTACTCCTCATGTAGAGCAGAAATTTTCTTCGAAATTTTTTTCTTAATTGCAACACCTCAAGCAGCCTAGTGCCTGCTACTAATAAAAGGTGATATGAACTTCATACTGAGAAAAGAACATTGCCGATTCAGCTGCTGTCACAAATTTTCTGCAATTCCCTTATTTAGTATTAAGGTGTTTTATTCAACAGCCCATCTTTGTTCCTTTGTGAGCTGATAACCCCATTGCACACAGGAGAAGAAGTGGAGACCCTGAGCACTCCCCTCCCCAAGTGCTGAGGCCAGCAGAGAGGCACTAGCCTCTTGTATCCACCTTCCTGGTCACCTTCTCCTTCTGGGGAGAGCTGGGGAGCAGCACTGACATCTTTGGCAGGTGAATGCCTCTTTCACACTTGCAAATGGTCACTTGCTCATTAATAGGATCATCTGTCCAGTGAGATGAGGGTACCAGTGGTCTAGGCACATCCCTTTCAGAGCATGTGTGCAGCCAGGATACTGAATGGTGGATTTTGTGTCTCTTCAGGGAGTTCTGACATGGATCATAACTGCAAAGCCACATGGAATATGCTACCTTGTCCTTGAGTTAAATAGTCAAACAGGGATTCACTACCGTTATCCAAAGAAACAAAAGCTAGAATTTTCTGCTAATGACGCTAAAAACCTCCTTCCAGGGAATGGGTAAGCAATTTCATTAACAGCTCATAACAAGTCATTTGATTGAAACAAATCAGTCTTTTTTGATTCATCTTCTGAACTCTGTTCACTTATGTCACACTTTCTAAATATTTTGTAATCCCTGTTACTTTCTTCCATATTTTCCCATTGCATCTCAATTCTTCCAAAACAGGATTTAGTACTCTAACTAAAAATCAACAGTATTGAATGAAGTGGAACAAGGACCTCCATAGCACACAGGAAATGTCCTTACATCCCCAGCATCTGACTTGTCATTTTCTCAGTGGCATCACTCAGTACTCAGCCAGCCAGTGTCATTTTAAGGCATTATGAAATGTTTTTATCTCACTTGTTAACATTCTGTGTTTGAGTGTTTGCTTGAGATTCAGAGGGCAACTTCTGCCAGCTCACAGAATGTGGGTGGAAGTGGCTAAGTTGGAGATAGCAAGAGAGTCTGTATCCTACCATTGCCCAAATATGACAGTCTGGTTCCTAAACACAGGCAGACAAGCACACAAAAAGCATCCTGCCCTGTACCCCAGACCAGCTGGGGTTCACACCTAGGGCAGAGATAAACACCATCTCTACCTATGTCTGTTAGAAGTCCTTAGATACTCGACATAGAACAAAATGCAGTGCCCATGGACATTTTTACTGAGCAGCCTGGATGGGGGAGGATGAACTGTGTCTCAGATACACAAGTTTGATTTTTATTTATCTGAAAATTTCTTCCTTCTATGGGTAATTTGTTTTAGCTTGGCTTGCAATGTCAGGTCCAATAATGTGTGCATGCCACTATTTAAGATTGTGTATACATGGATGATTACACAGCATGATAATTTGTTAAGCCACACTAATTTAATGATATGCTAATACATTCACTATTAGATTTCCTCTTTTCTTAAGTGATTTTGTGTGTGTTGATTTAGTGTCAGGTTGACTCTCCTTTAGCTTGTGATCACATTTTCTTTGCTCTGCATTTTCTCAAAAGAATATTCTGTCACATCTGAGTACAATTGCTATTGTACTATGCTATTTAGTATAGCATTCAATATAGCATTTTTTTGTTTTTTCTTCACTGAATTATATCATATTGAATTTAAGAAAGTGTGACTGGTTTTTTTGGATCACCGTGAATTTTGATCATATCCTCTGCAGAACTTGTAACTATTCCCAGGTCAATGAAGAGTTTTTTAGTAAACCATCAAAGTTATCAATGAAATTGCTGAATAGTACTGACAGCAGGTTAGATTTTTCTCCTTCTCACACTTCAAAAGGCCTTCAGATTTTATAAAAGTTATTTTTTATAAAAATATATGCATATTTAAAATAATATTTTTGGATGCTTCAGTTTTACTTTTAGAAAAAAAATAATTTACAGAATATTTTCTTAGTTTTATATGAAAATGTTAGACTGGAACTGAATCAAAAGCCTCAATTAAATGAAGATTTATCACAACCTACTCTATTTACCTAATTCCTTAGGCCATTCATCCTGTTAAAAAGGAAAATTAAATTGGCTGATGTGATAGGATGTTGGCAAACCAGTGTTGCCTAGTTTCTATCATTGTTTTATTGTCTAGCTACTTATAAATCGCTTGCTTAAAAAGTCATGGCAAAAAGTGTGCAGGGATTATGTTAGGGCTGCAATAGGTTATGTAAGGTACTTGTCTACATTTCAAAATTTTCACACTTCAGCTGTGCTGCTACAGTTAAAACAATAGCAGCTTTCCACAAACCCACTGTCAGTGCAGTTCAACTGGAATGAATATGTTAATTCCAGAGCATGTACTCTGCACTAGATTATTTGATTCAGCAATTGAAATAAAATATGTCACATCTATGCTCCAGCTTTCCTTGACCTTACTAGTTCATCAGCGATGCCTGTCCTCATTTATACAGGTATGTCTATAATACTGAGGCTGACATTCAGCCATCTGTGAAGCTGTTGTACAAAAAACAGCTTGCTTGTTAGTCCTGAGATCCTTTCCAGATTGCAGAAAGGATCAGCCCATTTTAAGGAACTCATGAAGGCTAAGAGAAGCTAAGGGGTTACTGGAATTTCAGCTAGAAGTGATCAAGGCCTTAGTTCTGATGTAATAGTATACGACTGCTGTCAGTGATGCTCCATGGTGTAGCATCCAGTGTTAGGACAAAGACTAAAACAAGCACTAAACTGCTCTAATGACCTCTCCCTAAATTTCACCTCCAGGTGGCTCAGGATGCCAAAATTCATCATCTCTGTGTTAAATTTTCAAATAAACATCTTTCTTGAACTCAATCCTTTCTTGGGAAGACATCCCTGAGGGCATCTTCCACTTCATTATCCCCTCTTTTTCTGATGTCTGCAAAACAAATGACAACTGATGGGATGCTGGGATGCTGCTCTTCATTTTAATTAATAGCATCTCACTTCTTCACATCAGTTTCTCACCTGTGTCTGTCTATCTGTTGTTTCTTATCTATTGGTTGGGCTGTAAACTCTCATGGTAAGGGAAAGTTTTCAGTTTGTAAATGTACAATGTTCAAGTGTACAAGTGGTCCATAGCTAGAGCTCCTAAGCATTACAGTAGTGTATATAATACATGAGCAATAAAAAACTAATGATTCAAGCAACTAGGCTTTATGCCAAACAAATTTATATTTTTCATATTATTTCTGATTCCTCCTTTGTTTAAACTAACCTTTCTTTCAAGCCTACCATGGGTTTTGTCTAATCAAGAAATGTGGCAAAGTATTGATCAAATTTTCTGCTGAGTTGCTAAAGCCATGCCCAGAAGGAGACATGTCTGCCCTGAAAGGAGCTGAAAACCATGAAGTAGGCTGGAAGCTCATTCTGGTTCTTCTGTTGTGAAGAGTAAAACCACACAGAGATGCTTCAGGATTCACTTTGTCAAAACAAATCCGTTCAGTTACTTTTGCCCACTAATGACTGCTTACAAGTAATTCAGTTTTGGGTTTTTCACAAGCATAAGAGACTAGTATTCTTTCTGTTAATGCTACACAATGTTCTCACTCAAAATCAGTGGATGACATTCTATACCTGTAGTATTAATGGCTATAAATCGAAACACATCAATGGAATGGCATAGCTTGTTCCATTATTTGCTATTTTCCATCAGATTTTATATGCCTCTTCATTTGATTTCAGCTAAAATCCTGTCAAAATTAATTTTATAATTTATTTCCTAACACTACAAAGGCTACAAATCTAAAGTAATAGTTTAGTGTTGTCAACAAATTGCCTAGTTGGAAATGTCAGATTTTAACCAATGCAAAATTTAAAATGTAATAAAGAGTGTACTCTATTTTTTCTCAAAAAATTTAATTGCAGAATTATTTACAGGAGATGAACATAAACAATACATAAACCAATTGAAAGAGGCAGCTTCATAAAAGAGCCATGGGGCAAAATAGTGAAGCACATTTTCTTACAATCAGCTGGAGGTGAGTAGAGAACCATGAAAAAAAGAATAACTCAATAATAAAACAATTTTCAAATATGTCTTCAAAGAAACAAATAACATTCTGGTAAAGAAGATATTACTGAGAAGCAATAAATTATTGTAGCAATGAAACAACATACTGTACATTCAGTTTAGGTATCCTGCATGCTACTAAATAGAATTTATCAAAAGAACCATAAAAGCATGAGAAAGAATTACATAAAATAGTTTAATTCTAGTGAAGTGTAGCTTTATACAGATGGTGAATATTTGGCACTCAGTTCATCCTCATTGTTGATATGATTTCTTATGTATATATATATTTATATATATTTATATATAATTTTAATGATAACTAAACAGCTAGTTTCCTGGTTCTAACATTCCTTGAAGTTCTATAGGAGGCATTTAATTTAGTCCTTAGGCCACACTTGATTATTTTGTCATGTCCATGGTAAATGAAAGTATGAGTTTTGTCTCTGTACAGAAAATCCTGCACAGTATAGTGGCTTTTCTTCAGGAAAGAACAGTTTTAGAGCATATAAGCCAGGCTACTTGAAAGGGAATTTTATTTCAGTCAGGAAATTAATGTATAAATTGAACTAAATAATACATACATGCTGAGCCCTTTTAAAATGAGATGACCATTCTATTAAACCTCCAAATAGTAAATCAAAGCATGGATATGAGCATGTCTATTCCATGGTAATTGTAAAAAAAGCCATCATTTCTTTGTGAGGACTCTTTTCAGAGACTCAGACCTACTACTGAGCCCTCTGCCTGACTCTGACCTACCTGAAAGGAAAAATGAGTTCCTACAAGGTAATGGCACACTTGCTTCCTTGAAAGTAGAGTCCTTCCTACCTCAGACTTGCTGAGTCAGATATTGATCTGAATTACATTGATTCAGATCTGATATTTCTTTCGGGTTGCAGTTTCTGAGTTGTATTGATTCTAATACAACTGGGATCAGAACTTAGCCCGGTGCTCTGCAATAATCCATCTCACAAATAAGAAACTTGTATTACAGTGAACTTTAGGAATGGTGTGTTGAATGGAAGAGTGGCAAGGTAAGAAGAAAATTCCTCACTAATGGGGTATGTTTGTCAATAATGACTATATATTCAAATAAGCCTCCTCCTCATTTATGCTTAGGTGAAAATATCCATGGTTTTGTACCTAGAGAAGTAAAAAATCCTGTTCAACAAAACCAATTTAGAAAAATAACAATTTGGCCTTAATAAAATATAGAATTAAATTGCCAGCTGATGAAAACTGTTCTGTGTTTGCTCAGTTAAAGAGCAAGCCATGTAGACAGGCTAATTTACCTTAACTATGATCTGACTTCAAAATCCCAGTTCTCTTCTGGCAGTGAAGGGTCATGGGACAAAAGCTGTGTGTGGAAAGGTGGATCAGTGAAAGTGCAGTCTTCTTCTACCATTATCTTTTATGAAATGCAATATGCATTTAATAAGTAAAGATCTGGAATACTGTTTTTAGATACAGAATCATAGCATAGAGTTGTTTATGTTGGAAAAGACATTCAGTAATTAATGCCATGGCCTCTTTCAACTATTGGAATTTTATTTCATTAAGAGGAGCTGAATCAGCCCACATATGCTGGCCAAATTTTCTTTTGGGCAACGTTCCATTTCAATTTTGGTTTTATACTTGCTGTCTTGAACAGCCTATTATGTAGTTAAACAGCTACAGCATTATGCCATAGAGGTAGCTGCATTTCAGAGATAAATTAAGCAATTTCTGTGGATACAGAGGGCTTAATTCCTGACAGGACTCTCTATATGCATATGAGTATACCATAAAACACCTGATCCTGAAAGATGGTCCCTGGAGGTGAACATGGTGAATAGTTGCTGATGGGCCATGGGGCTGCAGTAGGAAGTGAACCTGCCACAGCTATCATTGTTGAGGATGAGCTGCAAGAAAGTGGCACGATCTACCGGAATGTGAGAGTTGACTGCGGTTCCTGGTTCTCTGGAACCTTGATAGTGAGAAATCATTATGTGTATATACTGATATATGTATATATCCTCTTTCTGTTCTGTGCAGTATGAAATGGCGGCCTCTCGTCTGCTGATCCTGTCCATGCAGAGAGAGGTGTCCCCATTGCTCTGCCATAAAAGAACCCTTAGGGTTAGGGCTGAGTCTAATGAAAGAGCAGCTGCCCCAACAAAAGCACAATCATCACGCCTAAGTCCTGTGCCCCATGTCATCCCTCGTGTTAGCTGGGCTGGAGGGCAGACCTGGGGAGAGAACAGGGTGCTTGGGGAAGGCTGCTTGTGCAGCAAGTACCCCGGACGGATCGCTCCCGCTAAGAAAGCGAAGGAAAATGCACTTGCGAAGGGGAGACTTGCCAAGATTCCTGACCAAGAGGGCTCAGCTGCTGGTGCCATCAGCTCCTGTGCCTGGCACCAGCCAGGAGTCTCCTCTGGCACCCTCCCAGGGAGCTCCTCCACTGCTGGGACCTCACTGCCGTTGTCAGGTACAGAAAAGGCAGAGATTGTTCTGGAAGGTTAATTTGATGCTCATCACTCCCTGCCTACTTTCTGGCAGATGGTATGAGCACTGATTGCTCTCATCTCTGCTTTGCTCAGGTCTTCCTCTTGGTTCAGTGAGTCTTCTCTTTCAACACCGGCTCAGACTGTGAGGTCCCAGATGCTGGAAGGGTGCTGTGGTAGGAAACTCCCCAGCAGCATGGGGACAGGTGGGAGAACCCCCAGCATCCCGCCATGCTGGGTTACCTGTCTCAGCTGCAGCCCAGCCTGGAGTTTGTGTGTTGGCTAATAAAGTGCTTGGAGATCCTTCTGGATGAAAGGCACTGTATAAGTGTGGGTGTCAACCTGTCATACACCAGGAAGCACCTCTCTAGACATTAAGGGGTTTGTTGATATTCCTTACCTCGAGTGCAGCTGACAGGTGCTATCCCTGCATCATAAGATGCTCTAGGTACAGTAATGGGAGTAACGTTGCTTCGCGATTCATTCACTGGGGCTCTGGTTTCACAGGTTTTCAGTGCACACGTCTTTCCACCTGGAGCTGCCAAACCAGCTTCAGACCTCAAATCGGCATGCACAAACCAGCACTTGATGGGTCAGCCTCCAGTGTGCCCCTGCCGCTGGTGGCAGCACTGAAATGCTGAGGAGGATATCAAACCCACCGAGTGTGGGCAGGGCGGGCTCAAGGCTTTCAGTGTAGAAGGCTGAGCTGGGCTGACGTGGAGGCCGCTGCTCCGGGCGAGGGGCAGGGTGGGGCATGGAGAGGGCCTGGGACAGAACAGTGGCGCTGCCTGAGGTGCCATGGGGCCAGGAACATCTCAAGGGCACTGCTTCCACAGGACACGAGGAGAGGCAGCCCCTGTGACACACCAAGTGTGTGTGACACTCCATCACAGAGCAGTTACTTGCAAAACCACCCAATGACCAAACATTCCTTGACTATATACTAGATGCAGTGCTGAGGAAATAGAGTACTAATTTACTGATACAGCAGGATGTGGGCTTATTTTAAAACAAATAATTTCCATTATATAAATTGTGTGTTATATCTATCCATATATATGACTTCACACATTTTCCTATGCACACTTTAATTCCTTCTTGATTGATCTCAAATCTATGAGAGTGTCAAGGTTTAAGCATGAATTAAAATATCATCTTTTGGTATTAAACTCTACAATGTTGCTTATCTTTGTATTCTGCCAAAGGCCATTCTAATCAGGTGGACATGAAATAATAAAACACTTCATAATGTACTTCACCAAATTACAAAGAATTTCAAATCTAAAAATATATACAAGGCAAAAATAAGTATGGCAAATATCAACAATTTTACCATTCAGGCCTTATTCCTTATTTAAATTTTCTGAATTCTGTTTACAGAATACTTGTGTTTTACAGGCAATGACTAAATGAACAGAGACTCTATAAATTTGATGTGCTAAAATACATATTAGCTCAATTATTATTTAATTAAACAACAGAATATTCAGCTGTTCTGAGTGGGTCTATACCATGAACTCTCAAAGGAGAAAGCATTCTAGTTCCTGTCTTTCTGTTTATTTATGTTCCTCCTACTTTGGTTTTATAACTGACTTTTATTTTTGTGATGTGGAGTCAGATTACAATTGATCTGGCTATATATTTATTAAGATATGGTGTTTCTCATGTCAGAGAATGAAGCAATCTGACTTTGATTTATTTGCAAAACAAATATGATAAGCTTAATATTATGTTTCTAAACTAACCAGGGGAACAATATGTTAATTGAAATGGCTTATTTGCCTCAAAAGATATAATGTTACCTGTACAATAATTTAATATATTGCACTTCAAAATGTAATTTGCACAGATAACATCATATTTGTTGGTAGGCATCTAGTTTACTTTTGATTTTTTCCAATTGTTTTTTGTGGTTTGGTTTGTTTGAACAAGGTGGAACAAACAGAAATCATAGATATAAATCTTATACTGAGAATTTTATTATAAAACTATGGGAAATGTAGAGCACAGATTCCTCCAAATCAGCATTATTAGGCCAGCTGGGATCTCAGTTTATCTGTAATCTATTTGGTTTACAATTTTGGTTTACAATTTCATGAAGCCTGATTACTGGCAGGATCAGGTAGAGCTTGTCTTAAACACATGACCTGCTGCTGCAGGTAGGAGGGTTCAAGCGAGTAAAGGAAGTGTGATTCCTCCTAAGTGGACAGAAAATAAGATAAAACACATCAGCTGCCATATGTACGTATGTTTACAAGTGTGCGTGTGTCTCTCTTTTAAATTTCTTCAATCTAGGAAAGATACTGGCTTTGGTTTTTTGTGGATATCCTAATTAGCAGCTCCACTTTAAGACACCAGTTTTCAAGACTAAAGACACCAGTCTCTGCATGTACTTCTGCATTTAAAATAGTATAACAAATATAGGATGTAGCATCAAAATTCTACTCTGCCTAGGATTCAGCTCTTCCCTTAATAGAAAATGCCTTGAAAACACAAGGGATGTGGAATATAATGTTTTCATCTATAGAAGAATATTTCAGGGGGTTATTATTTTTTATTCCTTTCTTTTGTTTCTTTTTTTCTTTTTTTTTTTTTTTTTTTTTTTTTTTTTTTGCATTCTTGAAGGACATACATTCGTCTTGGTTTTTGCTTCAAATATATTTTAAGGCTATTTGGTAAAGTATATACCAGATATCAGGCTCAATTTACAGGGGTGTCTTCTCACAGAAACTTCTCAAATCTTAATATCTAAGGATTTGTACTTTGAAGCCAAGCATACTTTATCAGCTGTCCAAAGACAGAACTCATGCTTAATACCACATACTGTAGAAAAAAGAGAAGGAAAAAAACAACCAAACAAACAAACAAAAGAAAGAAGATTTGAAGCAATGTCAGATCTGCATAACCTACTGTTCTTCATGTTTGCAGTCATCCATCAGGCTGCAGGGTATGTGGGATTTGGATTTAAAGTGCTCAACAGGTGAAGAATGAAAGTGCTCGAGTATAATTAAAGAGTTGTTCTGCCTATGGCTAAATACATTGCATTTGTTAAAGCAGGTAAACAGGGAATGTGGTAGCTGGGGCTGGCTGTCTCACTGGTTCTCATTCTTTTCACCTAAACTTGTGTTCAATAGGATTCAAACCTTGGTATTGGGAGCTGCACGTTACTCATTTTATTGCGTCTTCACCTGAAGACTTGTAAGTGCTGGATTGCTTGGTTGGCACTGGAAGGTAGGTGAAGTGGAATAATTCTGTCCTAATTTGTTTTAACTGAAAGCGTCTTGAATGTGGTAGCTACCACTTTTCTCTTCTGACAATATGAGGCTTGAAAATATATTATTTTCCTTATATTCCATGACTGGAAATCACTTATCTCTTGAGTCAGGTTGTTTTTTTTTTTTTTTTTTCCCTATGTCTGAAGCAAGCAAGAACCTTATTCTCGCCATAAATGATACTGCATAGAAAAATAGTTCTAAAAAAAATAATACAATTGTAAACCACAGTTCACCTGTACCTTAACAAAACCATTTAAACTTATATATACTTACCACTCACATTCATATTTCTTAAACTGTTTACAACATCACAACTGGCATTTTAAACAAGCAAGATTTTTTTGTTCTCAAGGATACCCTGGAAACTCAATTCTTATAACAATTTGAGAGTCTGAAATAGTACATGTAGCACAGCTCTTGAAATGAGAGAGAGAAGATTTATAAAATAAATATTAACATGTAAAAGAACTGTTAAAAATGAAATGAGTGGTCCAAAGGAGAGAGTATAACTTTTTCTTTACTCATCTTACTACAGAAGATCTAACTTTTTAAGGCTTCCGTTTTCCTTTTAACCATCACTCAAGTCCTCTTGCATTACAATTTTGCTTAGGTTTCAGAGTGTCGTTACACTGCTAACAGCAAACGTTTCTTAGCGGACATTCCCACCATCACCAGACTTGTATGCTTCTTGGTTTCTGATGAACTTTGGAGTTTTAGTGGCTGGATATCCCTGTTCATCTCCAGAAACTCAAATGAGATGAGAGGCCTAATGTTATTTTGCAGTAACAAAGATGAGAAGAGTGTCAGAGTGCATGGGTAAATATGTTAGCTGGATTCTAGGAAAAGAAACTGGAGGTCAAGGAGATAAATGGGTTCTTTCTTTCCTGCTCTTTACATTTGTAGCACCTTCTACTTGGATTAGCTAATGCCTCTAGTGAATGGTGAGATGCACCCATTTGTAGTTTGTTATTCTTATCCCTAATTATCACACATTTTATAAAAATATAAATAACAAAAAGTAAGCTGGGTTCCATCTCAAGAGGTGTTTCTTGTTGTCCTCTGAGAATATATTGGATAAGTCAGGTCTTGACAAGCCCTATCCATTGTAGCTGATTGTAAGTCAGACAATAAATACAAAAAAGAAGTTGTTCTTGCGATGAGCTCAGCAAATTCTGAGGAAATCAAAAGCATTCCACTGTGCTTATGGCACAAAGAACACAACATCAAGGGCATATTTAGTGGAGAGAATGAGACAAAAATTACCAGGTAAGTGACAAACTGTACAAGCATTTTGTTTTTAAAAAAGGAACTCCGCAGCATTCTGTCTTTAAAGCCGGGTTTGAGCCTCTGGGATGTAGATCTCAATGCTGTCTGCACGTTCGGTGGCTGAATTCTGCCGGAAAGAGGCTGCTCGCTTGGCAGCCATCAGCCGTCTTCTGGCTTCTTGCCGTTGTCTATCAGGTAGGTCCAGAGATTTTTCTCTTGTGATTGGGAATTTTCCTTTTGGGGGCTTCTTTGGTACAGGAGGAGGAATCTTTCTTTCTTCCTGCAATAAGGCATTAAAACTAAGGGTGAGCTACGTGTAAAAGGTACTTGTCAGCAGATCATGCACATAAAAGACATGGAATGCAAAGTACTGATTACATACATCAAGCATGCTCAATTTGTGCTTGCCCATCAGCTGACTAATGGATTACATGAACAGCTATCCACACTGACAAAACCCTCTTATTTGACAACCATTATGCATTCTGCAGTCCTGTGCTTGAAAAAAAGACTGTGCTTCCTTCCACCATCCTTGCAGGTATTGGCACATGCAATCTGCACATCTCACTTTCATATGGATTTGTTTAATTTAAGCTGACACATTATTACACTCATTATGAACAGAAACACACACTGTCTCTCCAATAAGAATTCAGCGCATCTGTGTGGTCTGATCAAGTGAAAAGACTCTAAGATTAGCAGGACAGGATTTTTTATTAAATTAATCATACTGAGTTTAGCCTCAGCTGGATATGAGATAGCAGCTGTGTATACACATCTATTAGTTTAGTCTCCTCCAGGAATTGCTCTATGGAAACATTCAAGCACCAACCAGAGAGAGAACATAGGGGTAATTGTTCCCCTTGCAAGCCTGGGCCGTTTTAAAGAAAATCATTCTGAAGAATTATCAAATTATAAAGTGAAAGTCAGTAGATTTTGTTACCAAAGTAGCTGTAAATTTCTCTGCAGGTGTTAAATCAAGAATTGTTTTCACCATTTAGAGACTGAAATATCATATGTAGGCCTATAATCAAGGCATTTACACTAATTTAGGTTAGAAAAGGTGGACCTCTGGAGGTGATTTCATACAATTCCCATTCAAAACACACTTGAAATATGCAATTTTGAATTGGATAAGTCAGTTTGGGTTTGATGTTTTTTGGTGGTTGTATTTTTTTTTGTTTGTTTGGGTTTTTTTGTTTTAATTTATTCATGTTTGTTACTGGACTGCATAGCCTTGAAGATGAAGACTCCACAACTTCATTTGTATAGTCATAATTATTATGATAGATCTTTTTGCTGTATAATTTCTTAAAGTAATGGTAATTGTCCAGAGTATGGGCTGTTCCTTATGGAGAACACAGTTAATTTGATGCACAGCAGGATTCAAGTAATACAAAAATTGAACTGATACACTCCTCGGGTTTTTTTGTTCGGTTGGATTTAATTTTTTTTTTAAAAACTAATTCTGACTTTACTATTCAAGACTAAATAACTAAGGTTATTTAAAAACATAGTTCTGCATTAAACAGGAACAGTGCAACAGCCTAAGATGCTATTCCCTGTGATAGCCAGTTCCGCCTGTCTTTATTTTCTCTATCTCCTGTTTTCATAAAGGCTCCATTCCTGTCATCCCATCTTATTTCTTTTCCCACTTTTAGTTATTTCCCTCTTAGGAATATCACTGTTGCAGTCACTATAATAATTTCTTACTTCCAGTTGTCACTAGTAAGCAAGAGTTGCAAACTCACCATCCACCAACCGTTGGCTGAAAATTAAAATCCAAGAGGAGCATGAAGAAATGAAAAAGTTGTCAAAATGCCTCCTAATTCCTCCCAAACCAAACAAGTATTCACCTGAAGCCAACAGTACTGACTCAAACCAAATGCTGTTTTCATCTGATGGATACAATAATCAGCAAGAATAGTGGGCTAATCAAAGTAAGGGATGAATTTTTAGAGAGAGGAAATGCAGTTTCAGAATTACATTGCTTTTATGGGCAATTTTTCACCTTTGGTTTGTAAGCATCACTTGGGGCATCTCCCAAATTGTGGAGTTGCAGGGCAGAGGTGCTGGGAGTTCGCCAGTAGCACTTTCTCCCCCAAAAATATGTCAGCTAAGCTTTAGTATGAGCTGTGCTGTTTCATTACATGCTTTTCTCTCATTCCTGTTTATTATCATTTGTGTCAAGCAGGCAGAGTTAAACACTGAAGTGTTCAAGTTTGAGCTGCCCCAAATGTATCAGAATGCTGAAGTTACCTTGTTTGAATTCTTGGGCTATTGTCTTCAGTCTGAATTAATAAGAGCATATTTCTGTTCTATCCTTTAGAATGTGAATCAAATAATTTGAACAAAAGAGTAATGGAGGAAACTAGCATAGCAAAATCCATCTTATTTATTATATAATTCAGCTCAACACTGTTAAAAAAGAAGACTCCTCATATCTGGTGGAAGTTACCATGTAAAAATTGGGCCATGCCAATTAAGTATTTTCCAGGGTTAGAAACCTATTGCGTTTCACTATTTAACACAAGAAGACTGCAGAACTACAAACGGGGAGTAAATGGCATTGTCCATGGTCTGCTTACCTTCCTTTCAGGTGATTCTATTATTTTCCATTCATTGAGTTTCAACTGGTGCAGTTCATCAAACTTCATGCTGACATCTTCAATTGAGAGCTGCAGTAAGTCCCAGAAACCTGCAAGGTCCTGGGAAGTCGGTCTTGGCATGGCACTCGGGTCCTGTAATGCACAGAGAGAACGTGAGTGCTCCTGGAGCCTTTCAGTGGCATGCCCTGAGGCAGGGAGGGCATGGTGCCAGATTTCAGTGCTGCAGCACTGCTCAGTGCTAAGGCTCTGCAGCTGTGAGTTGTGACTGGAAAGCTGTGCCTCCTACACAACCCAAACATGAATGAGTTGGGTGTCACATGCGAGCCTTCCTGAATTTGCGGCATGGGAAGTTCGTTAGCACCATATGTTGTGCTGACCTGCATTTCTAAAAAGGAACAAGCTGACAGCCTCTGTCTGCTGATTATTAAATGCAAGAGGAACTTGGTTTGTATTCCAGCCAGCCTGAAGTCTTCCTGGTTAAAAATTACATTCATGATAGCTGATTAAGACAAAAGTGCCAGAAGGATATCACCTTATGCTGAACTTGATGTTTACATTATCTTGCATTTTCAAATGCATGCATGAAGTATGAAATCTTGATGGGATGCTTGGATTTTGTTCTCCAGGAAATTGAATTGCACTCATGAACTGGGAAGACATTACTGCCAGGTAATTAAGAGTCTCTGTGCATAAGACTTAATGGAACAAACATTGGTGGTAACAATTAGCAAGATGACCCTGTATTTGTTAATTAACCTCATGCCAGTGCTGGATAAAAAATTGTATTATAAAGTAGTATGCAAACTCTTAACCCTATGCTCTCTGGGACTGGTACTAGTTCAAGAAGAGAGCTTTGTCACTTTATTGAAAGAGGGCTTAATTGATAAACATGTCTGTGAACGTAATGAAGAAATGTCTTTTTCCTTCCAGGACAGGAGGAAGCCATTATGATGGTCTAAAGAATGGAGCTGGGAGAGGGGACATCAAAACCATGCCAAACAGACTTTGGATCTCTCCCTTCCTAAGCAAAAACTGTAAAGACTAGTTTGCTATGTTAGCATCACTGCTGTTATGCCAGGCTCTGTTCCCCGCCTTTTTCAAATCTAGTGGTTAAAGGCATTTTATATTTAATCGCATCCCACAGTTGAGTAAAAACTGGGAGATTAGTCAGCATTGCTATTGAATTCCTCCCTTGAATCACACATTTCTAAGGGTTTTAAACTAGGAATTGCTGCTCAAACTTGGGTTTACAGTGCCACTGTGGGAGATGAGCTCCTGGAACTCAGCATGACAACATGTAGTATCACCCATATCTAGACCCCTACTGGAATCTGAGCCAAGAACAATTTACAAGTCTTCTTCACTAGAAGAAAGTTTCCTTTTAATAGAGAGCTTCAGAGATTTAAGAGAACTGGCTATATAAATTATAACAGATTTCTGGGGAACATTACAACTCCAGATTAGGGTTTACTGAAAACTACTTCATTGGGTGGATCACAATTTATTACAAAACAATAAAAAAATTATGTCAGTGGTGTTTCTTACTCTACAGAGGTCTATATTTCAGGCTTTAGGAACTGACTCCCTGTGTGAAATCCATGAGGACAGTCCCACTTATCTTGCAATCTGTTGTCTTCTGCCTGGTCTCCTCAGTGACTCTCCCCAGTTTCCTCTAACAGCCAGAAAGTGATGCCACTCATTGCAAGGGCTTTGCCTTCTGAATCAAGGCTAATTGCTGTTCTGTGCCTTTGTGCACTCCACTCTGCTCATAGTACTCATGAAGTCCATGGCCTCCAGCACAACTCTTGCAGAGGGCTGTGCCATGTGTGGTCTGGACACAAGAGGGCTGCCTCCTGCTTCTTACACATCCACAGCTCATGAATAAATGCTGGCACAAATGAGTACTATTACAGCCAACTAAGTTTTGAGAAGATTGGCTTAAACCTGCTTCTTCTCAGAAACTGCTTATTTACTTGTATCTTACTTGGAATGCATCTTTGCAGGCCTTCTTTTGAAGGCCTAAAGCAAGCAACAAGTACCTGGATGGTGCTCAAGCTGCTCCATTTTAGCCTGAAACCATGACACACGAGCTGAGCAGAACAGACACATAGCTGTGCTGACTAGAGAGCACAGAGGAGGACACTTCAAAGAAAAATAAAGGTGTCACAAAAAAAAAATGTGAATAATGCAGAAGGAATTAATTATTAATCAGTAATGATGTTTTTTCTAAGTAGTTACTGGGAACAGTACACATGTAGGAGATACCCAGCCAGATTCATAAAAAAGAAAACTTCATTGAAGCTTACATTTCTGTGAATTTACCCTAAGTCACAGTCTCAGCTCACATAAGATCTCCTAACACAGAGCATAATCAAATGTGCCATTTGAAGTTCCCACGATCCTTTAGCAAAGTGCAATAGGTGACCTTCACAGTTAAATTTCAGTTTGCGTTAGTATATTCCTTCAAAATCCTTGTTGCATTTTGAATTGGCAGAAGTAAATGCTGTTGTTCTGTGTCCTACATTTAAGCTTATAGATGCTGAACGCTGTCAGAGAAACTGTGGTGTGGCAGCCCTGTATGTGCTGGATGTTTTAGAGAGAGGGAATGCACAAGCTGGCAGCATTCCCTGGGTCACTGAGATGCTGCCTTAGGAGCCTGTGGAAAGCCTGCTGTCGGTATGCACTAAGTGACTATTTAACAACAAACGTTATCCTTAGGTATAGGAAGAAAAGCCTCCAGAAATGATCGACCAACAGTCAGTTTTGCAGTTGCTGTTTTCTGCACAGCCCATTACTGACTTAATGGAAGTGAAGGATATTCAGCCCCTTAATCTTGAGAGTGGGGTAAAGCCACTGTTATGGAGTTTAGAGGTTTATTATCCAAAAGAGAAAAAGAGAAGTAAAATCTTGCCATCTTTTTGGTTGTGTTGTCTACAAAGTTGTAGATTTCTCCTTAGGCTCCTATGGCTTTTGCAGTAATGAATTGTTCTCACTCCCAACAGCTGACAGCTGTGCTGAGCAGGAGTTGCACTTACTTTACAGTAATGCTCTAGAGCACAAGTGCTGGGCCCACTTGAAGATAAATGAAGTGGAGTGGAGGGTAGGCCCTCCAAACCTTAGTTTGCATACCTAATCAATCAGGTAATGGAGGGCATTTTTAAATTTGCAGAGAGAAAATTTCAGACAATGATGAAAATTCCCTTCTTTTGGTATGAAACAAATTACTAGATAGGGAGCACACATGATGTAATTGATAATTCAAATGTGGTCAATTCTTTTTTATATTTCTTCTGTTATTCTGTAACAGCTTTTAAATTTTTCGATAGAGTTTTTGAAGTGGATAGTTAGATTCTTTTCTAATGAGGACCATGTATCTTAATATTTTCTATCAGAAGGTATGACATTTTTGGCATTATTTTCTCAATATTATTTCATTGCAGGTATTCTGAATGTTTGACTTTTTGAATGGAAAGTAGCGAGTAAGTCTTTGCAGAACAGAGGTTCTGCCTTGGAAGTTATGTGACAAATCCCAATGAGAAAAGAAAAGTATGTAAGCAAATGTATAGGCTATGTCTGCTGTCATGAACACAACAAAATTCAGTACCTTCAAGACACGAGGTTTAGGGACAGTCAGAAGGAAAAGGGACACTTGATATTTGAGAGAGACAAAGAAATGTGTTCTATCACGAGCTGTAGCTAGAAGAATTACGTTCTTCTATTGATTAGTATCATCTTGCCACAACGTTTTTATGGCTGATGGCTGCTGTCATTTTAATGAAGATAACATTTAGAATTGAATTAGTCTCTAATGAACTTCCAGAACAACAGCAGTAACCCTCATAAGTAATATAATGCATCTGTTCCTTTAGCTCCAGGACATCTCATATATAATTGGCAATGCAAATTATCCAACTCAATTTTATGAACATTATAGATATCTCATTTCCACGATCAGTCTTATTTTCAGGTAGGTAGAAAGCTGGATCATATATTCTCCACTATTCTACTTTACTATTTTCCACTGATTGTAAAATTTTCCCCTTTCCTGCATGAAATAAAGTTACTGTATTAGGGTATTGCAAAAATAAACCATAATATTATGTCTCAGCAAACTTGCATTTGTTCCCTTCTCATTTTCTTTTGTTTAATAAAGAAAGCAAAAAGAGAAAAGCAAAACATAATCAGACTGAAATTACTGAAATTACATATTTAATTAAAAAAGACTACTAACATCATACTTAAGGAGTAAGTTTAAAAACAGAAGGAAGTAAATGTGGGACATGAAAATAACGTTTCAGAATGCTACTGCTTGGGTGCCCTACAGTTGTTTTTTGATGTAAAAATATTAAATTCTAAAATTTACATTTTGTGGAATATTATGATGAATATACTGCAACTCTTCAAGAATAGCTGGGCAAAGTGACTTACCAGATTTTGCTGACAAAGCCAATAAAATTGCTGGAATTTCTGAGACATGAGGAGCTGAGCACTTCCAACCGCACTTCGGATCTTGCCTAGGACTAAGCATACAGATGGATTATTACCAATAAATGTTTTTTTGACAATAAATATAATATCCAGCTGAAAAATATGCAGGTGAAATTCCTGGTTATTTTAAAATGGAAGTAAATATTTGGTTTCGTTGCTTGTGATTATACACATACAATATTTTTTAAAAAGACTGAGGTATAGGAAAGCTCAGTGGCACTTTATCTTTTGGCAATAATGACTGAATAATAAATAATACACTACTAAGTCAAAACAGCTTAGACTTTACTTGCTGAAGGAAGTAGAAAAAAAAAAAAGGGACTATATTCAGCTTTCTGAAGTGGGAATCCATCAATACATATGATTTTGAAAACACTCTTAAATTCCAAAGTAAGTTAATTACTCTCTCATTTACTCATGTAAATTGAGAGCTGTTGAAATTGTCTTGCCTCAAGAACCAATTGGATGTCTGTTCCTTCTGATGTCAAAGGCACATGTACCTTAGATTATAGCTTCTGGTTCTGCAATTGCAAATTATTTCTCTCACTACACTTGTGTGGATGATCCCTGGATGAGATCTCTTTATCTGTTCTGAGGATAAAGTTATTACATTCAACTGTGATATAACATCTTTCTACCATAAAGATTAGATCCTCACAGGAATTACATCTCTGAGACGTGTTTTGGTACACCCACTAGGAATTACAGGAAAATATTCAGGAAAATATACAAAGTCCTCAGCACAGGAGCTTCAGACAAAGTGGGACTCCAGGACTTTGCTGAAGCAGGGTCAGCCCCTGTGAATGTGTTGGCATTTCCTCACTGTGCATGTACATGCCCTTACAGTACGCATTGGGGAAAACAACCAAACTCATTTTACTTGACTTTGTTTCCAAGAGTCATCTGTTTAAATTAAAATTTTTGAATGTGAATTTGGAGAAACCAAGTTTGATATTTCAAACAGGATGTTGAGTGTGGAATAAAGCTGGTACAGCACAACTCATCTGCAGCCCCTCATATAGGAAACATTAAACTGTGGGAGGGCTTAATATTTTGTTGTTATTTAGAATAAGTACAGGAGGGCTTATGAAAACAGTATTTTGGTAGTAGATTTTACATTTTAATTCTGCTTTCTATAGGCCAGTGAGACATATGTTCACCTACAAGTAGCAGTGAGAGATAATTTGAAAGTATTGGGCTCCAGTTACAATCTCAGTAACTTGCAAGGCATGTGCTAATATGTAGAGCTGTGGTTCTCAAACTCTATTCCCTTTTCTGTTAGACAAATAGTACAGCTGTGCCACGACACTAAATTAAACACAGATATGCATAATTCATCAGTCCTGTGTGACAACCCTTGTAAAAGGGTTAAATGGTTCAGGGTTGCACGGGTAATTTACTGAGTTTTGTTTTTGTTCTGCTGGCCAAATGAAATAAAGCGTTTTATTTGGTTTGGGGTTTTTGATCACCAAACCCCTCACTTTCCTCTACAATGTTATTGGCATACAGTTAAAACCCGAACAAAAATACAAAAACATAAATAAGATAGAAATGTTTCATTTGATCTGACACAAATTGCTTAAATTTGGTTTTCAGTATTTTTAATAAAGGCAATGACTTTAGTGACAAATAGTTTTGCAACCTGCTTTTTTCTCTCAGCATCTGTAGCTTAGGACATTAGACAAACTCCCAGTGCGGAGTCAGAGGTCCTCCTTTTCCAGGATGATGAATTGTGCTGTAGCAGGTCTCTGACATCACCTATTCCATGCTATGTTAAATGATTTGCTGAGCAAAAAAAGAATGAGGATGATTCCACAGGCTGATGGTTGTATTGGTTGTCTCTAGTGAGTAAAGTTCAATTTTAGATTCCTCTGCTGAATTTTACAGTTCATAGCTCAAATACATAGTCAGATTAAGGGGCATTGGTTTTAGCTCTTCTGCAGAAATATAGATCCTGACAGATCTCTATATGTCAGATATTTTCTAGTGAATTTCAGTTACCTGAACCCTCATATTAAATAAACATTAATTTTACCTTCATTATCGTAAAGCATGGTGTCAGCAAGCATTAGTGATTTAAAGCCCAGTCAGACTGGTCAAGACTTAGGCAACAGTGTTTTGGTGGGATACACATTTGTCAGGGATATAAGACTGCAATGGTTGCATGTGCCACTGAGTCACAGTGCTGACTACACATGTATAATTACAGCCCTAGCATTTACTAAAGATCTAACTCTATTTCCATTTTAATAAGTAAATCAGATGTAATAAAACATAGAGGTTAGGATCTCTCATATTCATGCTACTCTGCCTTGCTGTAATTAAATTAAAGTATTAAAACACTTCAACTCATAATCTTTAGCACAATATTAATAGACATCGAAAGCCTTGTTATTAATTTCATGCATTGGGGAATTATTCTGATGAGTGCAGATTGATTATCTCCATGAAAGAATGATGAATGTTAGAGACTAAAAAGATTGAGATGTTTGGTGATGACTAAAAGATTTTTCTTGTAAATAAATGATGATAAAATCTACCAATACACATAAATGGACATGTTCTTCATATAATCCATATATCTCCTTGCATTAAGATAATTTTGTATTTGCTCAAATGTCAGGAAAGAGTCACACAACCTGAATTCTGCTCCCTGAAACATAAGATCCACTCCATTTTTGTTGTATGATCCTGTATGACTTCAGCTCTGAAGATACACAAAACCCTGACCATGACTTCAGTAAAAGTAGGCTCAGGATTTACACCCTGATTACAGATTGTGTAAATTGCACAATTAACACAATGGTGTATTTTCCTCTGTATGTGTGGAATTGCTTGAGAAATTCTACAAAACCTTGTAATCAAAAGGTAGAGATGGAAAAAATTAGGTCTCTATTGATAAAATCAATTATAATCTGATCTTGTAACTCTGATCTTGACAGGTTAAAAGCTTTGTTCAATTGTGCCACTGCTGCATCAGAAGTGAGAAACTGCTATCAATCTTCTTCTGGCATTCATTGCTATCTATTTAAATGACATGTTTTAATTTAAATTTTCCATTTGATCATTCCATTCCTCCCCCATACTTGTAAATAAATTACTCCACAGTCTGAGAATATATGCCTGGAAAAATACTGAAACTGGCATTTAGTTACCCGCCTAACTCAAAGTATGGCATGATATTTGTCTAATCTCTAAACATAAATTAGCAAAATTTAGAAATATCTTTTTCACTATCAACACAGCATGTAGACCCAAAAATAAATATATAATGTTCAGATGGCATTTTAGGACAACATAGCCCCCAGCTGGAAGTTCTCTGGAAGGTAATGGGACTCTTGTTCACTGAATGGGACTTACTGCAAATTTGCTTTTTACCTCAAAAACACTAAGTTCAAAAAGGAAAAAATTTCAGTTGAACAATAGAAATGCTGGGAGGAATTTTTGGATGCCACAGTGTAGGACTTTACAGACTGTTTTAGTACAGTTAAGGCATTCTTTAGTAATTCACAACACTCCAACTGGAAATTTCAATAGCTCCTGAAGGATAGATTTGTGAAAAGTATTAGAAAATTATGTCAGTAATTTCTCTTTGGTTAAAGGATAACCTATATTTGGTCAAACACCTAAGAAAGCTTTTATGGATAATTAATTCATGAATAGACAAAAATCAATTGGCTGTGAGGCTTTTTTGTTGATTTTTATTCCCTTAAAATTATGGGAGATTTTACTGTGTTTTCCATTACTATTCATTCTTGTTAGTAAAGCCTTTGCAGTACTGTGGAAATATCAGCTAGAGGATTAGCAAGGAATGGTCCAGTATCCATGCAATTAAGGAGAATGGGAGAGAGAGGTGATACTTTGAGCTCCCATTCTAATATCTTTATATTTTTCCACACTAGAGACCACTTTACTGCTATGCCAGTGTGTAGTCTGAGGCTCCTGGGCCTGAAGTTTCTGAGTTTCTAGACTCAGTTTCTTCATAATGTTTTGGTTCAGGAAGACCTGGTTCTCACAGGCTTGACATAAACATTGCAAGTGTTGTTGTAACAAGAGTGATGTTTTGGATTCCTGTCTGTGGGACAGACCTTCTCTGTGTCTTTCATTTTTGGCCAATGGGATGAAGAGTTCTGGCACTCCTCTGACCAATGAGATGGCCTGCTCGAGAAGATATATAAAGGGGGTTAGGTTTTGAATAAAATTGGAGTCAGATGAAGTTTTCATAAACGAGGTTTGTGTCGTTTGTCACTCACCCACAGCGACACCAATAGAGCTCCTAACCATGATGCAGAAGGTACCAGCAATAGTTTATCCTATAGTTAATTTTTGTACCTACCTGAGGATTTTTATGTGACAGTAAACTCTGTGGAGCTGTTCTCCTCAATGAAGGACTCTACTGGCCAGCACGTGGCACTAAGAAGCCCAGATCTTCTGGGCTTCTTTCCCCTGCCAGACCCTGCCTGCAAGCTGTGGGCAGGGACTGCAATTCCCTCTCCCTGCTTCCATCACCATGCTCATGGGATGCAGAGGCCTGACCTTCTTGGGCTTCAGTAGCTTTGTGACACTTGAAATTGTTTTTCTTGTCATCACCTACACACTAGTAGTCAAACACAATTTTCAGGGTGTAAAACTGAAACTCCAGTCAGCATCCATAAGAAACATGTATCTTTGCCTAGAGGCACCCTGTGAGTGCAAATGACCAAATGTCTAACCCTGGGAACTGTTACAGACATGTATCTGTATTTTTTACATATAAATGAACACACACACACACACAAACACACCTACATAAAAAAATAAACAATAAAATATAAAATATATAAAATATACAAAAATACATAAAAATATAAAAAAATTAAAACTGATGGCAACTGAACCATAAAGAAACAAAAAGAAAACCACTTTGAAAAGAAGGAGAGAGAGGACATTTGTGCTGCAATGATTATCTCTTTTTCTAAGATCCGATGAGTGAAGTTCTTAAAGAAACATTATGGGAGAAAAGCTACAATGAAAGAAAAAATCAATATAGCAATCAAAAAGCTTTTGGTGATCTCAGGGCTGCTGTGTTAATGCCAAAACTGAAATTGTTTTCTAAAATGCAGTTCTATTTTAGCTGTTCCCATGTTTAAAACAAAATAAAAGTGATATCATAAGGACAGCCTTCTCCTGTGAGATGCAAAGATATAATTGGTCTTAAGGTACAATTAATATATACAAGCCAAAAAGAAATGATTCAGCATTAAGAATGACAATTTGAACTTGAAAACTTTGCCATGAGGTGTTTTGGGAATAGTAGTCTTGCTGGAAGATTGAAAACCATATTTATTTGCTTTTGGCTCAGCAATTTCTGTTTATTTTCTTCAAGGAACCGGAAAATGTTTAAATATGTCAAGATATATTTCATGCTGGGATCTCATTAAACTTAAGTTCTTGAGGATTACACCTTACAACCTCTGTAGCTCACACTGGAGATACAAAATGTTCTAAAGGCTCAACAGGAAAAATAATTTCACACAGGATTTTTAGAATGCTGTGAAGCTCATTCCCCTGGTGAAATTAATTCTTTGAAATCTTCCTTTTATTTGATATAAGTGTTATTAAATGAAGGGATACCATTTAAAAATAATGTAATTTGGAAATTTTTTCAGGAAGAGCTCTTGAAATGAGCCACATACAATGAAAAATCGGAACTTTGAGGTTCACTTCTGACAGTCAGCTCAACACAAATTCTGACTTTGCAAACACCATGTAGACCTGTACTACAACTTCTTTAGTTATATATAACTATATGAACTATAACCTATTAGGGAGGTCAAAATGTTCCCCAAGCACAAGTAATGAACCCACTTTTGTTAGTTTAAAGAAAGATATTTCAAGATACTATGTTTTGTTTTTTGACTGAAATATTCCAAGTTAAAAGGGTGTCACTAACTCCAAATATTAATAAAAATTACTGAAGTCCATATTGTCTTTATATCCTATGTACAGTTTACAGAAAGCTACTTTCTTGCTTGCCATTTCACCATGCAACAAGGTGTTCCAGAGTATTCCTGGAGTGCAAAAGTATAGGTTCACATGATGGGAAGGAGAATGGTATTGCACCTCAGAAGAGACACCAGCTAAAGTCAGGTCATTCAAGTTTTCCTCATGTAGTACCCAGTTTCATATTCCAAATAATAACAGCTCTAACTGCCTCTCCACATCTCTGAGTGAGGTAGGATGTGGGTGTGTTTCCCTTGCTGATTTCATATGGCTGCAGATTTGACTAGGGCTGTGCCAAAGGAAGAGCTCACAGAGACAGGAGTCAGGAGTAGTGCAGCTCTTGCCTGCAGACTCCTCGCTAGGGAAGAGAGGGGCTAATGGCCTGTGTGTTTGTCCCCTTTGCTCCCTAATAATCTTACTTTTTCAAAGGAGATCAAAGTCTTGCTCTTTGAACTTCAGCTTCACACTGAAAACACTTATGTTCCTACATCAGTAACAGGTGATCTGATAAGCAGGTGCTTTGTGATTCTTAATGATGACATTGAAACGTCAGTAATTGGCCCCACAAAGACTTGAAGAATTGAAAAAGAGGACATATGTAAAAAAAGGAAGTACTGAGGAATAACCATTATGAAAGGCTTGGAAAGTCTTCCACAGGGTAATCACAGTAAAATATGTTGTTATTTAACAGTCCCTAGGAGGGTATTAAAGTCTTCATAGTATCAATGGAAGGGGAAATTCTGAGCTATGCTCTGCCATGATGAAAATAAGGACAAAACCCACAGTGCAGAAGGCAGCAGAGTCTGAAGGAAGGAAAACCAGCCTTAGCCATCACCCACCCCAAATCTTCTGTTGTTACTTGGAAGACTTGTACACAATACAGCAGAGAAATATGACAGTAAAATAAAAAAAATGATGACATAAAAACATAGACTTTCTTTTCTATGGAAAGGTCAGTGCAAGAAATAGAAATTGGCCTTTTAGTTACCGTGCTGGCCTGGCTCAAGACCTGAGGGTACATCATAGCAAGAACTCATTGAGGGGGAAAGAACAGTCCTCAGAGGTGATGATGAAATTTGTAAGAGTGCATGGAAAGATGCTAGTAAGAAAACTTGAAACAAATTCATTTGTGATCTGAGAAAACCTCATCTGAGACAATAATTCAGATTGTCAGGGATTGAAATATTTATAAAACTGATCCTGAAGAACAAGGATAATTGACCTCAAAGGGAATCACAGAGAGATGGCTACTGAGTCCTAGACCACTTTGATATATTACTATCATTAGTGCTGTCTTGGATCTTGTTCCAAAATTGTCTACATTATTTTTCACTTTATCCCATCACTTCTTTCAAGGTGTCCACAGGACATGAGAGAATAATAATGATTCTTGACAAAATTGTAATAAGAAAATGCAGCTGAATTTTCTAATAATGCATATGCCTGTCTAACTGCAGAAGTACTTGAACTATTGTTCTTGCTTGCTACTGCTTTCTGTTCTTCCAACAGGCTGAAGCGCCTGTAAAGGAATGGAAACGTTTAAAATGGCTGCTCACTAAGAGGCAAAATTGCAGGTTTCAGGAAAAGGGCAAAACAATGTTCACATAAGACCACCCTGTGTGCTCTGGCAAAGGGTCAAGCACTGAAGCCATAGAAGTGAGTGGGAAGGATGTGTCAGGTTTGGAGCTGTGGATGGAGCTATTGCACCATCTGAGTTCCATGTAGTATCAGACTTTGATCCTGCACTGGACTTTAGAGTTGGCTCTTTAACTACTTCCACAAAAGCCTACTCTGGGAAACACCATCTTGCACAGCTAGTTGCAGGACAGTGTTTTTATGTATAATGGTTCTTTGCTCCTACAGAATGAGTGAGGATAAACCACAGCTCACAGCTTTACCCTAACAGATTTCATATTTCAGTAATCATCTGTAAGAAAATATACTGAAATGTTCTTACTTTCTTCAGAAAGATCATTTTCTTCTGCTTCTCTTTCCATTTCTTTGCACCATCCTTCCATTCTCTTAGTTTCAGTGTGCAGTAACTTCATAAACCAAGATCCGTCCCGTCGACAAGGAGACATTCGCCCAGTCTCTACTGTCTCAATGGCCGGCTCTAGCCAGGGTTCTGGTGGTGGTAGGTTTGAGGTGTCAACTGGGGTCCTGTAATCTTCTCTGTAACTGAACAGTCCCTGTGTCCGTACAGTTCTCACTGCACTATATTGGGTGGGTGTGCTGGGCTCTGAGTGCTGCTGGAATGACGAGCCAAATTGAAGTCCCTTATCCTCCATGGTGATGTGTCCTGGAAAACCCTCCAGTTCCAGGTCAGCCTGGACAGCTGCTGTTACACTGTTTGAGCGCTTGAATCGTCCATGTCTTGGTGAAGAGGGAAGAAAAAAAGATATTAAGACATATAAATAACGTTTGTGATGGTACGGAGACACAGAATAATGTTTCAGTGAGAAAGAGTGGATTCTGTTCGTCTCATTGAACTTTATGTTACACATTTTTTCTTTGTGTATGTCTCACTAAAATTAGATGGTGAATAACAACAGAGAGGAGAAACAAAATACATAGTGGAATAATTAAACTAAACAAGGGTACAAAATAAAATAATTTAAATTATCTCTGGAAGCAAATATTGATTTATTCTCATACTACAAAATAACACATATCATTACTAAATAAACTGGAAATAACTAGTAGAACTAGAACTTCCTGATAGAAGTGTGCAAAGTATATATATATATAAAATTTTCAAATGTTCAGAATTTTAAATAGAAAAATCTGAAAATCTGCTCTGTTAGGACTTATGAGAATCCTATAATAAAAGAAAGATAATATCAGCACGTTTAAGACTGTGGGTTGGGTTTTTTTTGGTCTTATAGGGTGACCATTAAAAGTTGATTTTCCGCTGTTATATGACACTGAATAATGACATTTTAGAAAAGATTTGTGTTAAAAATTAGGTAGAGAAGCAAAGATTATTTGTGAAATCTTTTCACATTGGAATCTATTGTCTCAAATTATTTGTAGTCAGTGACGTCAAAAGGCAATTAGCAGCCAGATACTCTCAGACAACTGCTGTGAAATGAGATAATGGTCCTGGTCCAGTACTTGACAAACAGTACCTTCCACGGATAATCTCTGTGTCAGTACGTGGGCCAGCAGCTTTACAAAATTAGAGAGAGGCTGAACAAATCAAAAAGCTGATCCTAGTTTAGAATAAAGGCACCATCCTAAGAATTGCATCTCCTTTTGTGGACTGGGAAAGCCTGAATCAGCATGAGGAGTCCTATCGAAGGGAGACTGCTCCAATACTGTCAATAATGAAATTATATTAAGCCACTATTTCAGTTTAATACTTTAACTTCTTTCCCTCTAATTAAAAATAGAAAATTTGATAAATGTGAAGCAACTTCTAGATAATCTCTAGAAATTTTACCAAATGATAAGCATGCATATAAGAAATTTGACTTTGGGGCTTATTTAATGGCAGCACCTGTCAGGTGTTATTTATTAAATCTGTTTACAAATGTGTGTTGTGCTATGAAAGACTACAGATTTTTGAACATGCTTAAATTACCGTTTTTCATCTTCCACTTGTATTCCAACAGAGTGATATTCCCGTAGGCCTCTGCTTTCAGTATCTGAATCAGTTGCTGTTTCCACCTAATTTAACACAAAAGATACATCTGCAGAGTGAGCATTGACAACTCAGCACAATTTTACGCACACTCATTCAAAATATAGGTCTAGTTGAGGTGTTAGGGCACAGGTTGGACTTGATGATCTTGGAGGTCTTTTCCAACCTAGTTATTCTGTGATTCTGCGATATATTTCATCTCTTACTGCTAAGAAACACCTAGCACAGTAAAATAAATGCAATAGTTATTCAGCCTGGTTTTGGCGCTGTGTCTTATTGAAGTTTTGTGTAATTCTCTATTTCAAATCCAAGCAAAAAAATCATTCAGTTTGGTGGAATCAGGGAGTAAGCTTAGTGTGGAAGGGCTGTTCTTAGAATGAGGAATCCAAAGAGTAGCCCCTTTCTATATTATTATAAACCAGTCTCATTATAGTCCTTGATTTACAAAATAAAATAAAATCTCAAGTAGCCACATAAGCTTGCAAGTGATAAAAAGAAATGGAGCAATGAAATTTTATCGACAACTATGTTGACAAATTTAAAACCATTAAATGATGTGAGGGATACAGCAGAATGCCCTATCTCACCTTTTTTTTAATAACACAGTCCTGAAAATGCTGTATTAAGCAGGCAATTGATGCACTTTTTATAGCATTCCCATCTGAAATACACTTACCAAAATATATTCACAGTAGTTTCCTTCAAGACTGAGACTTGTGTTTGCAAGTTTCTGTGGGATTTTATATAGCACTCCCCCCACCACACCGCCCCCAAGTCTTTGGCACAGACAGAGCAAGTGCTGCTGTATGCAAATTATACTGAATCAAGGGAGAGCCAGGGAAAAAAGAAAACACGTAGAACTGACTTTTCCTTCCGAATGATACTTTCACTGTTAAATTAAAAAAGAAAAAATTATCAACCAGTTTTCCATATGCACACTCCATGTGTGAATTCAAAGAATATATCTGATGATAAAGATAAGAAAAATTTTACCCTTGCAGCAGTCACAGGTGTCTCTGGAAAGAGCCTGATGGTCTTTGCAGCTGTGTCTCAGCTGCACAGTCCCAACCCAACCTGGTTTCTGAAGGGATGCAGGGACAAGGTGGGAGGCAGGTGGGATGTAAGTGCATATGTGAACTATATTTCTTGAGAAAGGCAGTTGCTGGTAACTTCTCCTTCCATCTTTAAGCTGTAGGTCAGTGTACTTTCACATGGAAGGGAATTCAGCCATCCATGAGTGTATGTTCATATTTACCTCTGTGTGAGTCTTGGAGTTGTTCATGAGAACAGCTAGTGCAGAAACCCTTTAGTAAATGTTAGTGGCATGCTTGAACTGCACAGTATAGCACCAGGCACAGTGGTGCTAAAATGTCTGGCTATGAGTGTGACAACAGTCCAAGAAAGGCAGATTTCCCAGCAAATCCCTTTATTCTGTGTAAGGTCTAGGGGACAGTGCATGCTGCCTTCTATTTCCACTCAGGCAGCTGCATGGAAGCTCACTGTATTAATTTTGATGTGCAGTGCATTGAGAGAACTAAAATACCAGACTTGGTAACAGTCTCCAGAATGTGGAGGTGTCAATATAAAAAGAAAGATTCCTCTTGACATTGGCAGTTAAAAACCCCTCAACCACGGAGGTAGCAGCTTGGAGGAAAAAAAAGCCAGAACAACCAACTGAAATGATAGGTAAATTGCTTTTTTTGTTAAGGTAGATCTTGGCTGCAACATGAGTGAGAAGCTTCAGCTGCTTGGGGGGGTCACAGTCTCTGAAAGAACATTGCTCTACACAAAACAGACATGAGGTCCAGTTGTTAGCACAAAGAGATGTCTATCTATGAGGAAATGCAGACTTACCCATAGCAGAGTCCAAAAGAGCCCTAAATAACAAATACTCATCTAAGTGAGGGACTAGGCACTCACCTAGTTCTTTCAGTGATTTGAGGAAAAGTGCATATAAAACACATTAATTTCCTGAATTAACTGGGCAAGAGAATGAGATACTCATGTGGGCTGTTGGCGGGGAGCAGAGAGGCAAGCTACACTTGCAGATTTGACTTCTGCAATAAGACCTCAGTCAAACATGCGTGGACGTGTTTTGAAGAGTGAACTCATTCTCAGAGGTAGAGATGATTGAGAAGGGACCTTATAAATGTCTACAGGTATCTGAAGGGAGAGTATCAAGAGGATATTATCAGGCTCTTCTCAGTGGTGCCAAGAAATAAGTCAAGAGGAAATGGACAGAAACTGAATACAAGGAAGAACTCCTTTATAGTGTGAATGACCAAGCACTGGAACAGACTGCCCAGAGAGGCTGTGGAGTCTCCCTCCCTGGAGGCATTCAAGAACCATCTGGATGCACTCTTGTGCAATGTGCTCTGGAATGTGCTTTAGCAGGGAGGTTGGACCAGATGATCCAGTGTGGCCTCTTCCAACCTTACCCATTCTGTGACTCTGTAGTGAATAAGAACAGATAACAAAGAATGTTTAGGCTGTGGCTCCTGGTCTCACCGGTAGGAGTGCTAGCAGGAAAGTGATGTCCAGGGTGGGGAAACACATTCTGGAGGATGTTGTTTGATGTTGAAATTCATAACAACAATTGAAGTGATCAGGAAGTCTAAACTGTTGTTAAGAGCTATGCTGCTGGAGTTCATCCCAAAGCAACCAGTCAGTCTGAGTTATTTCACATAATTTAGGAACAGATTGCCCTGATACCTATGATATTTTATCCCTGGAAGTGTGTTTCAGGCTAAATTGGATGAGGCCCTGAGCTCCCAGGTCTAGTAAAAGGTGCTCTTGCCCATGGAAGTGGGTTATAACTAGAAGATCTTTAAAGTTTCTTCCAACTCAAACTATTCCATAATTTGATTCTATTTTATTATTCTATTGGACAGAGTCCAAAGAAAAAGACCATCATATTTTCTTATTACTTCCACTTGTTGATCAAGTTCCTTGAACTTGTTTGACTGAACTGCAATTCCAGATGATGGTGTCAGTGATGTAGGCACAGGTTCTACACGGTTACAAGCCTTAAAGTTTGACAAGGGAAAAAGGGTTTGTGGGTGGCCAGAGTGAAGAAGTTGAGCAGATGGGAACAAAGGATTTATCAGGGCCTTCTGTTCACTCACATGGCTCAGTATGGAAGGACAGGACATTATGTGCCAGTTCAGGCCTGAGACAAAGCCAGAGAAATGAAGCCAAGCTGACATCTCCACAAATGTCAGACTTTGCCTTTAGCCCTGTCCAAAACATTGCACATCCTTCAAAGTGTAATATCCTTCGGATGACCATTTGGTATCTAAGGAGTGAGTCCTGGGGTATTAGGTGTAGGCCAGAGTCCTGAACACAGAAATAGAGTAAGGAGGGTCAATGGTATCATAGCTGTGGGGGTAATGTATGGCTAGTAACACTCTGCAGGTGAGCAATGGCCAAGGGACAGAGAACAGACTTTTGCTTTCCACAGAGACGGCTCAGCAGCTCAGACCTAGTGTTGTTGGAAACATGATGGTCCAAAGACATAAACAAGGAAAGGCCCCTACAGAGAACATCAATTGGTGCATCAATTTTTTCTGGAACAAAGCAGGCAGACTTGAAACACGCACCCTTCTTCCTTATTGCATATCAAAAATATATCTGGTTTTGCCAGCTAAATTGTTTAGTTTAGTAAGAAATAGTAGGTCTTCTTTTGAACTGTGCTTCTGATGTGTGGAGGCAGATTTACCTTCTATATTTGGAATGGGTTGGTATCTTTCTAGTGATGCAACGCATCGAGAAAAAGTCTTTTTCATCTATCTGTTTTCAAGTGTTTTGTTACTGGCATTTCACCTGGAGATATAATCCTGAGTAATTTACCCAATATGCAATTGATACCTAGAATTCACAGGCACAAATGAAATAATATGCTCTAAAATTTTACTTAAAAAATTATCTGAAAAATGATGATCCAGGTATAAAAATAAAAATTATAATACTTATCTCTAAATATAAACTCTTGCCAAATTATTCTTCCCTCCAGCTTGCCAAGACCGACATGAACTAAATGACCTGATGATTGCCTTGATATTTTAATGCTTTCATTTTCTCACTATCCCTTGTAATAGCAGAATGCCAATTGTGTGTGTGTGTGTGTGTGTGTGTGTGTGTGTGTGTGTGTGTGCAGGCAAAATCTAGCATAGCAAATATTGCAACAACCAACAAAATGTAAAATGGAGGCAAATACCAACACAAGTAAAAGGGAAAATAAGACAATAATTTGCAATAATAAAGAAAAAAATGAATAAATAAATTACATTACTGTATGAAAGATATTATAAAGACTCCTGCTGGAAAACAGCAGGAAACTTTTTCATCTGATTGGCCAGGCTAAACTAAAATGAGCAGAGGATAAATGTAATACATTTAGTTTGATTGTGTGACTCTTGAAACTCAAATAAATTTTACTAAATCTGTTGTTATATTCCTTGATTCATTATTGTTTGAATATTTACATGGGTTTTAAAAGCCTTAATATTTTCAAATTGGCCTACAGTCTCAGTAAAGCAAAATAACATGAAGAATTTTATCTTAATATGTTTATAAATGTGTTTATGTTTTATATGACAGAATCTCACACAAAAGAGGAAAGAAAAAATAGGCAGTCATAATAAAAGCAGAAGAAAGGAGTAGATCTAATACAGTAAATCATCTTCCTCTCTCATTGTGAAAAAAGAGCTGAAAGTTCTTTAAAAATTGGCATTTTATGCCTATAAAAAATGTTATATGTGCTTATGTCCACTAGGCTTATAATATTAATAGCAAATTTAATGGAGCACCTTGAGATAATTTCTATTTTATCAATGATCCTTGTGAGTCCCTTCAAACTCAGGATATTCCATGATTCTATGATTCTATGTCTTACCTTTCACAAAGACATAACCATCCCCTTCACATTTCTTGCTGTTGATACAAGGAGCAGACAGTCCAATATTAATCCACAGAGATCAGTCACTGCTGACCAATACAGCTCTAAATTTGAAAACTAAGTATCAGATACTACTAACACTGCCTTGGTAGTAAAGGCTCCACAAGTTAATTATATGAACACAAAATTATTTGAATAAATGCAAATCACTATTGCAAGCACCTTGCCTATTGTAATCAATCTTAGTATGTTTATAGGCACTCATTCTAGAAAAGAATGCATGAACAAAATTATTCCTACAAAGTAATTATGCTTTTTTAGATAATATTTTTACTACTTTAAAAACAATCTTTAATTCTATGTTAAAGCCTTATTCTGTTCTTAAACATGAGCACTGCAACTGCAGTAACATTGCAGCATCCTAAAAATTCCAATCTAAGCTTCTATGCATACTGTCTCAAAGGTAGACTTGAAGTTAATATATTCAATACATAAGAAAACAGATTTTAACCTGTTGACTTTCTCTTCTCCCTCATAAACATTAGCAGTAAGAATCCTTCAGGCCACATTATCTCTCCCCATGGGACTTCTCTGCCCTCAATGGGTTTTCACTTCTGTAACCAATTTATTCTATAATTAGAGTTTAATAAACAATCTCTCTGATGATGTACAGGAAGGGAAGTAATTCACCCTTCCTCTCTTGCATAGGCTTCTCAGTGATAACAAGACTAAAATAGAGTAGAAAAGACTACCTTTGACACTAGATCAAGTACATGTAATTGTGAATTCAGATAACCATTCTTAGGTATGGTGAGACCTTATTTGTATGCAGTGATTCCAAAGCAGGAAAAACACTTGAAATAAAATTATAGTACTAACAGATATTGCTTTCCTTAACTGATGAAATATTTTAACCAGCCAAAAACACACACTCTTTCAAATAAATTTTAGAAACATGGCAAAATAAACCTATACTTTCATGCTTGTGAGATTTTTTGTGTCTCACCATGGAGCTCCTCTTCCTCTTTGCCACTCTGTTACTTCCCAGCTGAACATCTGAACTGACCAAATATATGGCATGGCACAGTAACTGCCAATTACCAAAAGGAGCAGCTTGAAAACTTCCTCTGCTCTTTTAAGAAAGGACTTTTTACTAAAAATATGATCCAGAGTTTAGAAATGGGATTTATGTCAAGCCTATATGAGATTGTAGCAAAAATAATGCACACAGTAGAGGTTGCAGATAGAATTTTTGGTGCATTTAATGCTAAGTGGCAAATTGCTCTGAACCAACAAATATTCACTGACTTCTCCAGGCAAAGGATTTCATACACTCCTCTCACAAAAGCACAGTCTAACAGTCATTTTAGGAGAAGAATAAACAATACTTGTTTCTATAGCTTTGGATCATTTATGATCCAAAGACCAGTGTAATCAATGCAAATATTTCTTTTGACTGCTATGTATAGACTGAACTAGAGCACTGACAGAGATGATATAACCTAAACTGTACAAAGAAAATGCAGGTGTCTATCTAAGTACATTTAACATATGAGTATAAATACTTTTTTGCTAAAGGGGAATTCTAGTTTGAGAGTGCAGAATATCATGAACAATGTTTTTACCATGTCACATGAATAATTTAATTTTACACATACACACACACACACAAGCATATATATATATATATATATATATATATATATATATATATATATATATATATAAAAATAATTATATAATTATTTAATTAAATTATGCAGAAGATTTCCTTTTGTCACAAAAAACTTACGCAAGCAAGCTATTGCATTAATCTCCCTGGATACAGCCTTTAATTTATAAGAAGGATTTGTTCAATGTAGATTCTGGAGATTATAAAAAACCCACTAGGTATTTTGAAGTGTGATCTCCTCATGATAAATGAAGATGACTGAGTCCATTCTCTATGCTACAATTAGTGCTTGTCTCCAAAAATACCACCATGAATCAGCCTTCACACTTGGAACATTTTTTTCCATCTCATTCGTTTCCAGGGTTTTTGTTCATTTTGAGAAGCCTTGATGTCTTTTAAATAAAGAAGAAACAAAGAACAGCATGTTTTGAAGTACTTGAAATAAATAGGATGAATTTCTTGACAGGTTTTCTCATACTTCACATTTCCAATGCTTTTAATAAGAAATGGTTGATAACTAGAGCAGATTTGAAATATTAATCATTAGCATATATACCAGGGTGTGCAAAAGAGCGAGGAAAATCCCGGAAAATATCTTAGCAACAACCTTGTTCTGATTTAGTACTTATCTTACTCTTGACAATCTCTACTCTCCATTTCAATTCACATGCTTTGATTAGTCTTTTGCTGTCATGATAGGAGACAGATATGAAGGTTTTAACTACTAGTATTACAGGAGTCTTGTTATTTTTATATCCATATATTCAATTGCTGACAAAATTTTTAATCTCAAAAATAGTATTTTGAAATTCATTTGAATTTATAAGCCAGCATTTTTTTTCCTAGCGCCCATTGGCATACCTGACAATATTTGTCTTGATTTAAATATGCCAGTGGAAAAAAAAGAAGCAAAAAAAGAAACCCAAAGGCCCCCAATTATTTTCTGGAAAACTTAATTTTTGAAGCTTTTATTTTTTTTGTTCAAAATTCCCATCTGGGATAGGACTAACATACTGTGAGATGGACTAGTGTATCTGTGCTGTTCTCTGCCTCTGCAGACGGGTGCTACAGATGTACATATGTACAAATATGAATGCTCAAAGACTGTGTTTATTAACCCAAGCTCCAGTGCTTCCCTAGGAGCTTGGGCTCTCTGTGCATGGGAATACCAACCCTACTGGCACGTACCTAGCATGCCAGGGCTTTTTAAAAGAACTTCTATGCACTGCATGTACACTACACAAATCATGTACCTCAAAGACATGGAAGCCCTAGGATGAGTCTGTGGTATTTGCACTTGCAGTGGCACTGCTAGTCACTCTGTACCTTTGTTCCTCTCTGCTCCTGTATGAAGCTCTCTTGGCAAACATTCTCCCATCAATGTGTTAAAGAAGTGGAACAGTAAAAAATGAACAAATTAACCATCCTGATAGCAAATTAACTAATGCAAATAAATGCAAATTCAATGCATTACCCTGGCATGGCATGCTAATGAGAAAACAAGTAATTTAGTCAATCAAGGAAATATGCAAATAAAAAACATCCTTTTCCAAGGTACTTTGACACAGAAATCTAAAAGAAATTAAATACTGCAACTGTACTTTGAGAGCATATATTACTCTTTGCATAGTTTGCAATAAGAGCATTTACCTTGTGTTTTCATTCTGTACAAACTTGGCAATACCAATACAACTAAATGTATTTCCTATTTAAATATACTGCAGAAATGTATTTTTCACATTAATGTGATGTTTGAAGCCTAGTGGTGAAAAAAATCACAAACAACTGAAATGTGCTCAGGATTCTGCTGAAAATTCAACCTTGTCTAACTTCGAATGGTAGGACCAAGCATTTTGTATTTCTTGAAATATAATAAACAGCTCACCCTTCTAAGACCTGCTGTTGTAAACAACTTTTGCCTTTCTCCATGTGTGCATCTGTGGACCACAGTTACAGTCCAAGTGTTAGATGACAAGTTGTTATGGAAGATCCACTGCCTCCATGGGAATCATTGCATGGGTGTTTTTGTGGATTATAAGCACATATTAAGCATAGCACACATAAAGAAGGGTCAGGGCCCAGTGAAAAGCACTGGTCATCACCTGTAGTAATAAACATGATCAAGCAATAAAATCAAAGTTCCAGAATTAATTGCTAGAATATCAGGACTGACTAAATCAGGACACCAACGTTGATAAATACCACTGTGCACAGTTGCTGTAAAGGAGAGATAAGAGTAACACTAGATACTATTCCTTTTTGAATAGTGAGTTTCAGGTCAGGGGCTAAAAGGAACCAAAGATTTCTTTGCTGCTCCTTTGAACTGTTCAGTGTTATCTTCACTGAACAATTTAGGATACGCTAATTACTTTGTAAAACATTTGAAAAGTAGCCATTTGAATATTTTACCATGGTTGTTAAATTGAATTCTACTCATCTGCATCTGAGGAATCAGAAGCAAATACTTTTATGTCAAGGAAATGGACAAACAGCTTTCTGGCAAAGCTGATTCCTTCCCATTAGTTTAATGCATTATGGAACAGCAAAATTACAGCATGCTAAAACGTTAACCTGTGAAGTTCAATCAGCAGCTGTGACACGCTTAACCCAAACACTTTTCCATTACTATATTATGAAATTAATGGAAATGCAATTGCTACTTTCTAAAGAAAATAATATACTTTCTTTTATATTCTTGCATATTTCTAATATACAGTCACTCACTGGGCTTTCTCACACAGACAATTGCCTTCTCAAGATCTATGCTGATGTCTCCACAATACCTATGTCAAAATGTCAGTTTCTCTATAGCTAATCTAGAAAAAGTAAGCACAAAAGTGAACCCAGTGATGTAAAAGGGAATATTCAGCAAAACAGAAGCCTAAATTTTTCTCTATTCCTGTCTCAAGGGACTTCACATTCTTTGCTAGTTCGGCTTTCTGATTTTTATTATTACTTTGTATATCCTAAAGATTTGAACAAATGACCATTTCTAGCTATCTAGTACTTACCATTTAGCAGAAGGAATAGCAATCAAAATGAGCATTTGGAATTGTCTTATGTCATTTGCCTGGAACAACGGAACTTGACTGAGCTTTCCACAGTCTGACACACATTTTGTCAGGTGAAATAAATATTGTATGTTTTGATGGACAAATGGAAGAATGCTCAAAGACTGTGTTTATTAATGTTATTTTATTACTTGCCATCTCTAGTTATGCTGCATCTACAGCAGAACATATCCTTCTTTTTTTTTTTTTTGGTACCTTCTTCCAAGTATAACTAAAAGGGCAAGTGTCTCTTTTCAGGCAGAATACTTGAAGATCGAGTAGCATTACACATTTCTCAAGGTCAAAAGAGAGATATAATGGAAAAAGTACAGTAAAGCATTTTAAAGCTGGTGAAATTCTATAAAAAGGACTGTGAATTCATGGAGGGAAGGAGATGAACATGCTGTTCACCTGTAGCTCTGCAGTATAATTTTCATATCAAGTGTTAATGACAGGTAACCTCCCTAGAGATTTATTCATTCATTTTCTCCCAGGTACAGTGTATTAGCTGAAGACTTTTCTGCACAGCCATGATGTGAATTGCAATTAACGCTAAGCAGCCAGGGGTTGTTTGTTAGATTATTAGAGCAAGTGAAGCTGAATGACTCATTCCATGCTATTTACAGAAAGAAGACAAGCAATTCATCACAGACAGATGTTAATGATAGACTACCTGGATCCCTATAGAGGAACGTCGACTCTTCAGAAACTCCTCTGCCTTAGTCACGAGGATGGCCTTGTCGCTGGTGCGTATGGAGGTGCTCTGGCTCTCGGCCGCGTGGCGCTGCGCGGCCGCCGTCTCCAGGGCGAGGTTCATGGCCTTGTTGCTGTCCAGGCTGTCGGTGGAGTTGTACATCCCTCGCCCATCCTGTGGCCATGGGGACATCCTCTGAGTCCGGCTGTCGTGGTACGCGTCCTGCGTGGATTCTGTGCTGCTCTGTGCCGTGACGGAGATCAGCGGCTTGGAAGTGGTACGGGGGGGGACTGGTGGTGGCGTTTTTTTGTAACTTGTATAAGTTACAGCTATGGAAAGATTTAAAAGGGAAAAAAAAAAAAAAAAAGCAAAAAACAGAAAGAAAAAAATAAAGAGAGAAATCAAGATTATTCTGATGGAAACTTGACAACACAAATCACCTTCAGATTGTGCTACTTAAAAATTATGATGGTGTAACGTAGTTCTCTTCATGAACCTCACTATCATTTGAAAGTGTCACTCAGGGTCAGATGGCTATCCACAGAAGCATTTTATTTCAACAAGGAAGAAGTGGAAATGGGAGTCACAAATTACAGTGAAGATGAGAGAGAGTTAATGAAGCTATGCGTGTTAAGACTTGTGCTGGGTAAGTTTACACTGAGGCTTCTGAGATTGTGGGATAAAGTTCATAAAAGAAATAAAGGAAGATTTTTTTTCCCCCCTCTTCTTATCATCCAAATTGCGAGCTTCTTTGTACCGATAAAGTATATTAAGGAAATAGCATCAATATACTGGAACAAAAGATTATTCAACAACTTCTACTTTATGTTATGCCACACTTTAACCTTTTAAAATCCTTCCAGGAACACTGGTTGGAATTAGGCAAGGTTGGTTACTCACTTGTGTAAGAAGCATATATTTAAAAAATATTCACAATACAGTTAATAAAAGGAAACCCAAGGCATGTAAAAATATTGTAATATATGCAAAGCTATTAAGACTTTGATAAGCAGAACAGTTCTGATGCTGGTTTAACATGGATTCTGTCTTCCAGCATAAGGTTCAATAAAATATCCAAGAAAACTCTACAGATGCATAACTGTGACAATTCTGCTTCCTTACAAAATTCTTAAAATTTCATAGAAATGAATATTTAGTCATTAATATCACACAGCTGAATTTTCTAATTGTCTAAGGCAACTATACACTTTTTCACCTTTTTTTTTTTTTTTTTTTAATTGATAAGAGTGTTTCTCTTGTGATAGAATATTTTCGCCAAATTAATAATAATTCATAAAATTAGCAACAGATTTAATAAAAATACATTGTGGTATAATCTATCTTTATTACTGTATGGGGAAACCAAGTTCAATTCACTTCTTGTATAGTTACAGGAGTAAGATTCCCTTTTTTTAGTGTTACAAAATGGATTGACATTGCAATAGTGACTTGGATAGCCTTGGAATTGGGGTTACTTGAGTTCAAAAAGGATCCTATAAGAGTTCCTCTTCCCATTAAACCAGTACGGGCTGATGAGCAACCAAGTCAGCCTCTCCATTTGTGGGGTTTTTTTTATATAAGGCTGTGTTGCAGCTCTCTGGAATTAAGCGATTGGTTTAGGAATTAACACCTTCGACTGCTAAGTCTGTATCACCAGGCTAGCATATGTGAACAGTGATCATACAGAAAATGACTCTTAAATGTTGACTCTTGATAATCATAAATAAAAGTGTTATCACACATAAAAGAAAGGTTGAGCTAGGAAAGAAAACCTTCATTTAAAAAACTTTTTTAAATACTATTGATGCCGCTCAATTCTTGTTGAGATTTAGAGCCTTGCTCGGAGATAAATTGCTCTAACAGGGTAAAACACATAAAACATGTGAAACATGCTCTTCAGAATCTGAGACTGCTTTTTTTTGAAGTGCCATTTTGTTGTATTATCACCAATCGTATCTCCTGTCAGTTTTGTAAGCAGCAATTAAGAAGAAAGAAAAAACTCAATATTTTTCAGATGCTTTGGGAAGCACAGAAAGTTCACAGAAGGGGGAGGCTGTAAAGCTTGGAAATTGAGGCATTGTCTAATGAACTGGAGCAGTGGGTCTGAGGAAATGTTTCCACTTAGAGAGTTGCCATAATGCTGCTTGCCCACCTTCCCCTGCAAATGTAGATGCAAGTGATCAACATGCTGGGAAACATTAAAAACAGAGACAATGGGGTGAAATAGGGTGAACAATATCCAGGGCAGGAAGCCAGTTTTACCTGTAACATAAGACAGGTTATCACTGTGATAACTACTTTACTGTTTTTTACATCTGTCTTCATGTAAAAGAATAGCAGTGAATAATGAAACATATGGTTAATGTGATAATGAAACATCACAAGCAGGTATATCCCTACTACTTGAGCAGCAGATCACTTCTCTGTCTAATGAATATAAATGTTAAACTGCTGTTGCAACCCTTCATAGCTGACTTAATCTTCATTTGAATTTCTGACAAAGAAAAATTCTCTCTGTGGCAAAATCAAAACAATTTCTTGCCTTTTTTCTTCCCCCCACCCTTTTTTTTCTCCCCCTAGGTTTGAATATTTTATTCTAAAGAAGTCTGATTATTTCAGTGGAATGAGATGATTTAAAGCCACCAAGTGTTAGAGTAACTGCAATGTTCTGGCAAGCATTTGATTGTGAACACTAAACAGAAATTTAAAATCCCACAGATGTTCAACAAGTAGAAGAAACTTCCAGTAGACTGGAAGTTTGTGAGAAACTGGCTACATGTTTACAGTGAAATATGGCAGGAAGAAATTCTATTAATTACTATACAGTTACAGAGATCAAATATTGAGCAGGGAATAAAAAAATCCATCTCTACTCTGCTAATGAGTTCATATCTGGAAGCACAGTTTCAGAGACAGAAATCTGGGACTAATTGGAGACTAACAAAATCAAGTAAGAGGACTGAGACATGCATTTGAGAGTCAAATCTTGCTACCAAATTCTATTTGCTTTAATCGTTCAAGTGGTTCTATTGAAGTAAATGGGATGACTTGGTGTATGTTTCTGACTTAAGAGACAGCTACATAACAGATTAGGGTCTTGTTAAAGGAGAAAGTAACACAGTAATCCACAGTTTACTGTTCAAGCTTGGGTTTAGATCTCTAATAAATATTACCTTAAGGTCTGAAGCATGAAATTTTACGTTGCTTGCAAATTGTTTCTGTTAATAATGGCATCTGGGAATAGTCCTGTAATCCACAGTAACACTTTTCTATGATGTCTAATTCTTGGTCCTGGCAGTCGTAAATACAACACATTATATATGGGTAGAAACATTTCCTGTTCCTAATAGAAAATGAACTTTTTACTTATCATCTGCTTATGCTGTGGACAGGGGCTCCTGTCACCTTTGCATCATTCTCTAACTTTTATTTGCCTTAGGAGTCATTAGTCCAAAGGAAGCATAGTCTTCTCCATTTTCAGTCATCATTCTGCAAACTCCAGATCTTTTGAGGATTTTGCTGGCCCTGCAGAGAGGATTGGTGCTGGACAATGCAGTCCTGGGGTGCTGAGCACTGACTGAGGACAGTGCCTCACAGCTCCACAGGGCACGGGTGATGAAAACTGAACTGGGAACAAGAAGACCGAGATGGAGAATACTTGTCTTCAGTGCAGACAAGCTGAGCATCAGAGGCAGCACAACAGCAGGAGATGAGACCCAGCATGAGGGAGGGGCGTGAAAGAGCACCAGGAGGACAGAGCTGGTGCAGGATGGCTTCAGACAGATTTAAATTGTGGCCCTGAGCAGATGCCAGAGACCCACTCCATCTTCAGGCACATAAAACATCAATCCAGGATAACCTCCTGTTGTTTCTGGTGCTGACCAAAGATTTCTGATTTCTTTCATTTTCTGATTTCTTTAATTTTTTTAGTGGTTTTAGTGTGCATATCCTGAACATTCCTGATATTTCTCTCACCAGTCTTGCTGCTGAGCTATAAGACACAAGATAAATAAAAGCAGCAGGCCTCTGCAATGCTGTTAATCAGTTTGCAAAATCTATAGCTGCTCTGAAATGCAAAGAAAAAGAAGGTAGATGTCATGAGACATAAATATGTCTGTTTATGAATAAACTAGAAAAAGAAACTAAAATCTTCTTTCCAGTTGTATTCAAAGTCTACCTTGATAAAAGCAGAATTTTTTTTCTGCCTAATTTAATAAAGTGGGGAAAATATTTTTTATAATTCCTAGCATATGTTCTGTCTCCCGCTATTAGCTTACAATAATCAAAAATTACAAAAATGGTAAAAAAACTGTTCTAATTCTAACCCATATGGGTATTGCAGACTCAGATTTGAATCAAAGTATTAACTGCTTAGGTACTTACCCTACTTCAACATAAATATGTGCAATTGGCTCCACTGGATTTTCATTTAAGGAGGAGCATTGTTAGAGAAAACAAAATGGTTCTGTGCTGCTTTATAGCGGGCCAGATTAAAAAATGATGTAAACCAGGAATAAACTGTTCAGGAAAAAAGAGAAGGTAGCAATGTATCATAACATGCATTAGTTTGTCACCCAGTCAGGAAAAAGTATAAAACGTCAAATTAGTTTCATAAGGATTGATACTTTAAGTGCCAGACCCTCACATACACAAGATTGCCTACCAGTGCCAAATTTGGCACGGAGGTGGCAGTGAATGATCTGTTCTGTAAACCACATTAATTTTTTTTGTGTGCTGTGTGATACCAGCCAGGCAGCATTGGTCACAACCAGAATATCAGGCAATATGGCAATACTGTAGAGTAGCCAGGAAGGCAATTCCAGCATTGGAGAACTGGGAATTTGGTGGTTTGGGCACACGCAGTAGAAATACAAGGAAGATTTCCTGATAATTCATAAGCAACAGTTTAACCGATATAGCTGGAAGCAGAATATCCCTCTTAATTTACACTGCATTTGTCTAAACTTGTTAAAAGATACTGTTGATACAGCCATAGAAGTCAGTTACTCCTCCCATATTTCATTGCCAACAAAGTTTATACTAGGAATAACATTACTAAAATAAGTCAATTTAGATATAACTTCAGGTTAGCCACAGACCTTCACAGACAGAAGGCGGTAGGAGAAATGTGACCTATTTGATGAAATAGCAGTGGCTGTGAGTGACATTCAGAACACCTTTCAAAGGCAGCCTTTAAATAAATCACCCCTTTTGGTCCATTTGCAAGACAGAATCACCTGAGGGTTTTTTTGCAAATCAGTATAACCATTAAGCACTTAGTCAAAATAACATTATTTAGGCTGAGATCACAAAGTTAGCTGGGTGTGAATTTACATGAAAGCACCATCAATTAAAGGAAATGGTTCTGGCAGGAGTAAACTGGATTTTCTGTTTTGTAAGGAGGTTTATTCAGAAGAAGGAAGATTTCTCTGCAGGGAGCTTGGAGCTGCCCTGGAGGCAGAGATCCCAGGGGCACGTTGCTGAAGGCACAGAGGGCTCCTCTGAGGAACCATTGCACCAGGAGAAACACAATGCAGATGCCCAGGCTGGTCCTAGATCTGCTTTGCACAGGGAAAGTCAACACCAACCCTGAAAGTATGCCAGAAGAGGAAAAAGAGACCTTCTCATAATGAAAGGCGAAAATCAAATCTAATCCTGCATCAAAAGAGTACTCAGTTTTTGGAATAGTCTTTTGGTGTATACTGTTTTAGCCAAAGGCTTTGGACATCCCAGCTAACATGACTGTCCCTGAAATGCCCTGAAATCTCTTCACTGTTCTCCATCATGGTCATTAGAAATTCTGAGTTACTGCTAAAACAAAAACCTACATATGGATGCCTAACAGTTACTTCTCAAAACACAGAATAATGATCATTAAAAGAACATTTAGAAACCAAAGGGAACTTTTGAGAAAAAAATCTCAGACACTAAAAGACTTTATTTCTCACAAAAAATAATTAATTATTTGATGATTTTTCTAACAAGGCATGGATGTCAAAAATAAGAATACAAGTCCCTATTTAAAAGGGAGGGTGTTGGGACACATCTTTTTATATATGCCTCTTTTCGACTTCCATCTACACCAGTCTCTGATTCTAAACATCATTAAAAGCAGACTGTAGTGTCAAACAGGCCTGTTTAATTGTACAAATAATCAGCTTTTCTTAGTCAAATTCTGAAATAGTAGTAAGGGGTTTCCTTCTTGAATCAGTTATACCTTTAAAGTTCAGTCATAACAAAAAAGATTTAAAAATGCTTAGTTTTAACATGTGTAGACTCTGGTATTTAATGAAGTAAAATGGATCTGTTAAAATGAAGAAGTTGAATCAGACCATTTAGATCCATGTAAATCAGTAAATCAGTCTGTTTGGATTCAAGTTTGTCATTTTCAATGTGTGCCCTCAGTGACTACCTCAAAACCTACACTGATGATTGGGGTCTCTACTTTCTTCTTTCAGTGCTGGAGCAGTATGTACTCGGGCTGCACAGAATAAAAGAATTATTTGTTCCAATATCTGACCTTAGACAGGCACCTGAATGTAAATCAAGTCCTCCAGTGTGCTCCTCTAACACGCCCACTTGTACTTAAATTGAAATATTGTCTATATGTGAGTGTAGGGCAGACAAGGGAAACATATCACATACAGTCCAGGGGTCTCCAGCCCATTCCTTAGCTCCTCCCTGGAAAGGTCCACACTTTTGCTTGCTGCTCTGGCAATGGAAGATCCTGTAATTTCTGAGGGCTTTCCATGTTCAGGAGTGTCTCTATTTTTAAAGCGGTTGAGAGTGTTTTATTTAATTGTAAGGATAGTCAAACCTTGCAAAAGTAGTCATTAAAACTTACCAATGTCATACTGTGATTGAAATTCAAGAGATAATTTTGGTTGTAATTAAGTTAACTCTTTTAATTAAATTTTAAATAAATTTCTCTCTAGCATAATCAGAGAGCTACTTTAGTTGTTAACCTATCCTTCTGCTTTTTCCCTCTTCTCATTCAGGTCTCCATGATGTATCCTAACCAGTAAAGAGACCAGAGTGTTTCTCTGTGGAGAGAGAGTCATAAGTTTGGGTATCTGTGAAAAGACCCTCTTTGTTCCTTTTGAGATTAATCAGTAAGAAACAGTGATATATATATCACTCAGATATATATGATATAAAAAGATCACAGTGATATTTTTATGAAAATTTTTATTGGAAGGACTGCTTACACTCAGATGATTTTTATCAACACAGTTTATATGATAGGCTGCACTTTATTTAAACTACATACCTGAAAGCATTGTCTTGGTAGTATGCATCTATAACTTTGTAACCTTTTTTCCTCTTGGATCACTTTACATGTCTTGTGATTAAGTGAGCCTGGATATTTGTTACAATCTAAAGTTAGATGTTAATTGGCAGAGTCCCATGATGGCATAGTCTGTGAGGGCAAAATGTCACGTTTATCCTGTGCCAGTATTTTAAGTAGGGTCTTTTAGTAACAGTGAATTACTTGAGACCTTGAAGACAGTTTTTGGGAACTATACATGGGAATCCTTCTCACCTCACATCAGTCTCTGGGTAAAACCCAGTCATCCAGGTCTAAGTTAGTTGTCCAATCACTTTTAGAATTACTGTGAAAAAAAAAAAAAAAAAAAAAAAAAAAGCAGTTCTGGGGGCAATTCTCAGCCATTTTTGATGCTTATTTTACCAGGGAAATGAATCATCCTATGCTTTTTTTCTGTCAAGCATAAAGACAATCAAGGACAACCAGCTCAAATTAGGACATCTAATTTTGACAGTTACCATCACTGGAAGTGTTCAAGAAACAAGGGGGCCTGGCACTTGATTTAGTTGACATGGTGGTGTTCAGTCAAAGGTTGAACTCGATGACCTTGGAGAGCTTATCCAACCTTAATGATTCTATGGTGTTATGGAATGCCTAAAAGGATGAGAAAAACTCCAGCCAAAAGCTCTGTTCCTGTGACACTCTGGTTTGTACTGGGACATAACCTCTCCTGTCTTTTGTTACCAGTGTTTATTGGAAAGGTGGGAGCTTCATCTCCCCTGCTCCACATCCCCTCTGAGCTAGATGGTAAAGCAAATCTGAATGGAATTTGACTGCAGTAATGACTGAACCCAAATTTCCTGCATCTTGATCCCTTCTGATGAAGTTACCACATAGCAGCCAGTACCAGCTTTGCCCAAGGTAACTTCATAACTTCAGACAGGAATGAAAAGCAAACCTTCTGTATTTCTGTAATTTTAAAAATTAAATTACCAGTTTGAGGCACTAGATTAGACCATGCTGTTAATCCCATTGAAAATGTTGATGTTCCTGTTGAAGTCAGTGGAATCTGTCCAAATAATACCAGGATCTGGACCATTATATTAACATATTATTGACATAGGCAAGAATTGTGCTTCCTATATGCAACTTTTTAAAAAAGTTTTTCAAATAATGCATCACTGAGACATTGCTGCCAAATGAATTACATATAAAAACCTTTTTTTTTTTTTAAGCAGCATCTGTCTTTGACATCTCTCTGATAAACAGAATCTGTGCAGAAATTTTAAAAACTACTGAAATAATCAGTATGACACATAACCTCAATTAAAATTTACTGCAGTAAGGCAAAATTTCTGGATGAGTTTTTTTTTAAAAAAAAAAAGAAAAATCTGTGTGTGCAACAGGTTAGTCTCAATATACAGAGTTGATCCTTTTAGGCTTTTGTTCTATACATCTATCTGATTTTGTACAGGAAACTAACAATTAAGTGGAAATGTGAGAACTAAATTTTGAAAAAGCCACCACAGTCTCCCTGGAGAATAAATGTATAAAAGGAATTACTATCATCAAGTAATTCTGTGCACAAGATGTTACCTCCATATTGAGAAAACTTAGGTCTGTAGGCAGCTCCATGTTACATAAATGATAAATATGTTTTGACAGTGTAATTAATGTTAGTCTCAAAACAGAAATGCAAATCAAACAAGACATCAAGATCAGAAACTGTAGGCCTTTGCTAAAATTAAAAGAGATGTGGGCAACACAAACCTCATAGATTGCTGATGGACTGGTTACAAAAGGCTCTATTTTAGATCAGTTAATTAGCAAGAAATTATACCCTAACTAGTATCCTGTAAATGGCACGGCGAAGTGCTGACAGCTGTACTGCTCTTCTAAACAGTTCCTATGTGCCTCTAAAATACTGAAGTTGCATTAAGAAACACCATCTCTGTTTTTCAATTACAGGAAGGAAAAACCTTCTTTTAACTATATTTCATTTTCAAAATGTATGTGTGGCTTTTCAGGAATACAGATTGCATTTTTCACATCATCAACACAGTAAGAGACAAAGAGAAAAAAGGTTCCAAACACTAAGAATCACTCTTCTTGTGCTACTCTTTTCACATTGAAAAAAAGCAAAGAATTGAAAATGATTTTCAGTAGAATTTCTTCTAGAACTCCCACATACCCTTGTCACTCACTTAAATTAATTTCCATTAGCCCCTTAAAGCCCTCATGAATATATTATTGTAGGCATATAACTGGTTTTGTTTTTTCTATTTTCTATTCTCTTTCTTACAGTAACTATGTGTAGCTTGTAATTTTATTTAATTTACAGTAAGGAATTTTAAGATGAATAGGATGAGAAAAACAATATGCTTACTTACCCGTAAGGAAGTGCTGCATAATTTTATCACTATATTATGATAATAATCTGACATTAAAGAACTTATGTGATTACTAAATATTTTAAACAAATGTAATTTATTGCCTTTAAGAAATTAATTTAATCCACAGAGATTACAAGTCTGGACACAAACTCAGAGTGCACATTTTTTTCAAATCCAATAACCATTTTATCCAAGAAGCAGATGGAGTCAGTATGAGTGTCAAAACCAGTGCTAAGAAAGCTACTTGCAGGCTCCCAGCTCTGTATTAATGTGTAGAAAATGCTGCTGCTGTGTTTTGATCTCTCAAATTTGTAAGTCAAAGCATGGTTCTCTCAGTTATCCTTGTTTTCAGTGGGACCCGAATTTAACAGTTTTCATCCTGTAATGCAATTTGAATAGATTTAACTTTTGCCTTAGATTAATAAAAGTTATCTAGCAATACAATGCTATCATTGTAGACAATTTAATAGACAACAGAGAGAAACAGAGATGTCCAGAGGACCACTTCTTTCATAACAGGTACAAGTTATAAAGGACATATATATCTATTGGCTATAACTGGGTATTAAGGTGATTGCCTTTGTCATCTACATTTTAGATATATGTATCATGTGAGATGAACTTTTTATAATTTCTTTGACTTGAGGAAAGAGACAGAGAGAGGAAATACATGTATTTTTCTGGACACAGGAATGTCCCCAAATGTAAAGAAATGCATATAAAATTCATGACTTGTTGATGTGTCCTTTGTATACAGTTCTCATTCTCAGAAAGCCAAGTGATTGGTTACTCACTTCAAATCAAGTATCTTCCATAACACTCCATGTCCTCTAGATTTCCTTGAGGAGTATTAGTGTGCTGTTGGGATTGCTGTGGTATTTGTTGTTTCCAGAGTGTATATTTTAATGGACTATATACTGAGAACAAACCTTGGACTCACAGCAGGTAAGAATATCAGGAACTATCAAATTGCTATTCGTTGACAATAAAACACCTCAGTGTAGGTTGTGTTTTGTTGATTCTGTGTTGATGCACAATAGGATCCATATGCTGTATTAAGTTTGAGTCAAACTCACCAAAACACAGGTAACAAAGCCTTCCCCCCTAAACAACAGCTTCTTGTCTAGAATGATACAATTCTCTTCTTGGTCCTGTGTAGACGTCTTAAATGTCTCAAATGGTACCAGTCAATTGTCTTTGTACTAATCAGAGTTTGTTTTCATGAGAACTTAACAACTAGATTGCACAAAGGCATCTATGTTTAGTTGACTTGACCTGGAGGATAATCCAACACAATTCAACTAAGGTCAAAGGCTAATTCTGTCAGGTTATGCCCTAGGAATGTCACCAATTTTAGTCTTTATTTTCTCTGATGCTCTGGAAAAAAAAAAATAATCTTTCCAGTATGTTTTAAGTATGAGGTTTTTCAATTGTCTCAGATCTAGGGTAGATCTGAGTCTGAATAAGTTTCCTAATGCATCAAATGGATCACAGCTAGCATGGCAAAGAATGTAGTTCCAGTGCACATATCGTCATTATGGCTCCTGACATATTTACCTTCAACAAAAAAACCAGGAATGAATACATGCAGAGCTTCTGAGAAGACTCCTTAGAGGTTATTTTCTTTCACAGAAGAACCCAAGAGAAGAAGCACAGGCAGGGTCATTCCTCCTTTTTCACTGCAAGGAAGCATGGTGAATGAATTGGCGATTTCAGGGTCACCAGCCCTGTGTGCTTCCCTCAGCTGCACAGACAATGCCCTCTGGTAACCTCAGGGTAAATAGTTGGGCTGACATTTACATCTTCCACTGTCAGCTTCTACCATGTCAGGAAGGGTTCAAACTAAGCAGTGAATCACCTTCCTTGCATATATATTTTTCTGATAAATTCTTCTCTTTTTTTTACCATACAACACCATAAAGAAAACCTAGCTGAGAAAACTCTGTGAACAAAATAGATTTGAATCCAAATTCTGCCAGGGGAGCCAGCAGAGGTGTCCTTTTTTAGTAAAAAAAGAACCAGCTGTCTTGCAAATCTAGTGGGTTATGGAGGAAATATGTCAAGCAGAGAACAGAGAAACACTCACTACACATTTTTAAACTAACCATAGATGGAAGGCAGTGACTTCATTTTTTATCTTTTACTCTGAAGATAGTCTGCACCAGGGAGAATGAAAATTATGAAACCTCCTGGCTACTGCTGCATCTGCTTTCATGCCTCAACAGTTTGAAGAGGCTAGGAAGCCCTGATTAGCACAGCCTTACAGCTTTACTCCATCTCCAGGAATTCCAGAGTTGTGAACAGTTGTGGCAGCTCCGTGGCCATCCTGTCGAATCCCTTGAACCAAAGTGTTTGTGTCACCTTCATCCTAGTGACCTCCATTTCTACTATGTAGAGCTGCTCTTGAACATCAGTGTCAGCATAGCAACAGAACTTCAATATGTTTTAAAAAATTAAAGACTAATGAGGCTCTCCAGATAAATCTAGAGCAATGAAAATTATGTATGTGTATCCAAGGGTAGAACTGGGCTCATCATTTGTTAGGATAAGATTTATTCTCACAGTATAGGAGCACAAGTTGGCACAGCATCAAAGGATTAACTCAGGATGCCCAAATACTCCCAGAGATAGATGGTGTTTCCTGCAGACTTAGAGTGTCAGATAATTCCATAGAGCCACAACAGTTAGGAAAGTCAACATAATAAATTATGATTGAGAATACAGCCTTCTATATCTTATTTGAAGTCAATGTTTTGTGTTTTAAATATACCTGTTGTGGATTCCACTGCTAGCTATTACTTAGCAATGGACACCAGTAAAATCCTCTCAGACTGAACATTTGTTTCTATAGAGAGAACAGAAATTGTGGAGATGTTACTTCATGCCTAAGTTTTCTCCATTTGGTTGGGTTTTCCTAGCCATAGTGCATCAGATTAAGAAGATCCAAACAGCCACCTGGATGAAGTATCTCATACTTGAGGAAATAAAAGAAAATCACACATCTGTGGCTCATAAATAATTTTTCTTTTAAGAACTGAAGAGCATTTTTTCCTCAACTTTTATATTTATACACAGTTATAAAATTCCTTCTGAGCTTTCTCTTCCCAAGCTGAGCAGTTCTGACACTCTTATGTTTTTCTCATGGGAGGGGTGTTGTATGTAGTAGCACCATGACTTTTTCATACCTTTGGAAATCCTCATAAGTGGCAAAAAATCCTGATAAACTAGCAAAACCTAAAAACAATAACTAATGTAATTAGTTCAGATAGATAGATAATGTAAAAGTTCAGATAGAAACCAGTGAATCAGCCTTTTTAGAGTTTGGATGAATAGGCATGCTATGGAACAGTACAATTTTCCAGTACAATTTCTCTCAACCATTTATTTTTGTAAGTACATGACTATGCAATCAGTTCACTGACCATGAGAGTTCTGTGGCTAAATATCAAACATGGGCTGTAAAAATTCACCTTCCATAGAACTCTATTTGAAAATGGAAAGCTGAAAATAGCTTGTAGTCAGAAGGGAAACCTGCAATTCCTCAGGCATCCTGAGTAATTGTAGGAGCTCTAACTGAAAACTTCCTCATCCAATGTGACCTTGTTTCAATTAATTGATATTGGAATTAGCCCTGAATAGTTCAGTAAATGTGGAATTCTCTGAAGTTTACTCAATGCCAAGCAGAGTCCAGCTGACTAAGAAAAGTAAAATGGCCCAAAGACAGTTCCCTACTTTTCATCTTCCTCAGTGAAATCTTTAGCAAGCATGAGCTTAGCTGAGCTACCCACTATGAATCAGAAAAAAATGAGGTGAGTGCACAACTGAGAGAAATCATTAACACTGGAAAAATCTGACAGATTTTGCTATATTATGCTACATTTTCTAGAAGAATTAAAAAATTTTATGAGTATACTGGCAACTTAAGTCTAGTAAATACATTCTCTAAATCCAGAAATGCTTCATGCTGAATTTCTCTCAAGAGTAGCAGGAAATCCCTGAAGTGGAAGAAATTAGTTTGGACTGATATTTAACTTAGGACAGAAATCCAGGATGTCTTTATGTACCCTGATCAAGTCCCCATTGTGCTGAAGTCCATAGCTAGGTGGATTTTTTATTATTAATCTGTTTATTTATCATTAATACAGTCAAAAAATACTGTTGTAGCAAAAAAAAAAACCTGTTTAGAGGAACACGTAGAGTAGTTTTATGAAACTGAAAATGATCCTCCCTTTTATTCATCGGACAAAAACCAAAGAACTTAACAGAGGTTTTATTGTCCATGCTTGTTGCTGGAGAAGGATTTCATACATCTGATTGAGTCACATATTTAGTATTTCTGGCTAGCTGTTTCAATTTGGATATATAAACAATATACACTGAGAAGATATTCCACCTGATGGGTAAACATCCTGAGCAGTGGTCCAGAGAGGAAGTGTTTCTCTCAATAGAGATGAAAGTGTTTATACAATGTATATAATGTCATCAGGAGAAAATATGTGTGCCCCCACTTATTAACAGATGAAAAGCTGATGTTGAAGTTGGCCAAAAGTGCAAATACCAAGCTACTCTCTCAGGAAAGGGATTTTAACATGTTCTTGTGCTTTGCAAGAGACCATCCTAACTGCTATTATATACTCCGTTACTATTGCAATTCAGTGTTTCTGCATTCACAGTAAAACCAAACTAAAAAACTTGTGAGGAAACATCCTGAAATAGTCTATAACATACAGAGTGATTAATATAAAGGACTCTTTCTACATACAGAACTCGTAGCAAAAATAAGTTGACCTTCTCAGAGAAAGGGGAAACGAGGGAGGAAGTGATTAATATCTTCCAGACGTCCTTGTCGGTTATGTTCTCATAGTACAGTCTAGTGTTGTACCACAGTATCTGACTACTTTTCAGTAGAAGTAGGTGTTGCAGGTGGGTTAAGGTGTCACTGTGGCATGCTCCTGACCTACTGCCTTTCATTTCCCAGAGCACTCTACAGCCAGGGCTCGTTGTGGCTCAGCTGGTGGTGGCACAGCCCCAACCCCTCCTGTGCTTCCCACAGCACTGTGCCACACTCCCTGGGTGCCGCCAGGAAGGAGTCTGCCGAGCTGACAGTGGGCTGATGTGCTCAGACAGCAGGGAACCAGGTTGGTACTACCTGGGAAAATGACCCAGTTTTTATGAACTCTTCCTGAAAAGTGAAGCATTGCTTGCAGGAGTAGCAGAGCTGTAAGTCAGTAGCACTTAGGATGACTACTGCACTCAGTGACTTCCCATTCAGGAAATTATATGTTGTCTGTGATGGAGGAATGAGGTGGGAGGCAGCAGCAGCTGGAGCTGTATTTTCTCAGCTGCACATCTGACAGCTGTAACTGGATATGGTTCAGAGACAGAAAGCATATGCTGCCATTCAGGGCTTTTAACATCAAGTATCTTTTACTGGTTCATTATCTCCTCAAAATATCACCACAAAATGAAACGTGATGGCTAGAAAAGCCCTAACCTCAATGAAACAAAGAGTCTCAGCAGGGATCACACAGAGGCCAGGTCTAGCTCACCATGTGCCAGCACTGCTGGCTGCCTCCTTTGCACTGTCACTGGTCTCATTCATTTACACCTGGGGCAATAGGGAGTGCCCTAGGTCTTGTCACAATCTCCTTCAGAGGTGTATCATTAGACAAATAATTAAACTACATGGATCCGTGCAGAAGCTGTGTGTCCTTTAGTACCAATGTTTCTTTCGGCTTTCTCTGTAAAGCTGTGGGCACTTAAGAGCCCAATACTGGTAGCTCTTTTCCCATCAATTAGAAAATCCTTTTAGCGTAGTCCATTAATAATGTTCCACATAATATTTATTATAGTTGCAACCTCCTGAAAGTTGTTAATGCATCTAGGAATATCTTAGGAAAATGCATGCTGTAAATATATATTCTATTCTTTTGCAATTGAATTCATAGATCAAATACTACTATTTTATTTTAGGTTTACATTTTTAGCTACTTAGAAAAATTAATTTTTAGCTAAGCCTCTGTGTTATGAATCAATTGCTTTACAAAGATGATAAGGGGCAGTCATGACATATAACTAAAATTGAACAGAATAATTAAATTGAAATGACTGTTAATGTTCTAAAAATATCCTTTAGTTTCTTTGCCAAGAAAATTTGTTACATCAGAAGCAAAAAGGAAATTAATGCAATTTTCCTAAGAATTCAAAAGACTGAATTGGAACTAAAAGGAGATGTAAAAGTCTGACCTTTCTGACATTTATTTGAATGTCAAGTATCTGCCAAAACCATTTTCACATTTCAGGCAACTGCTTCTTTTAAAATTTTCAGAAAGAGATGAAGTAAGATTTTTGCAAAAATTATAGTAAGGATAGGAAATGCAGTATCTCCCTCCAAAGTGACAAGGGTTGAAGACAGAGAAACAGAAGCATTACACCTAGGATTTTAAAAACCAGAATGTATATGGCAACTGAAATTTCCCTTAGAAGTGAATCGCATAATCCTTTCTCTTCTTGTATATCAGATAATTATTTCCAATTTGTATATTTACCATATATAGAAGCTGAGGACAAACTTGCAAGAAAATCTATCTGATAAACAATTTCTGAGATGAGTGAGGAGTTATATGTGAAATGAAGGCTAAAATTTTCAAAACCACAGTATTTAAACAGCAGACTACTAATCAATGCAAAACATTTTTCATAAGTATGAAAACACTTTGATGCAAACATACTTGCTACTTAATCTTGTATTTTCCCAAAAGTATTCTACTCTTCAGCTTTGTGACTCTGAGGAAAATAAAATAAATTCTTTTCAGTGAGAATTTTGGGCTTATGTACCATATAAACTAAAGACAGTTTAGATAAAAATCAGTGCACTTGGTAACCAAGGTAATTCTGAAAAATTTCCAATTCAGTACTTGGAGTCAGACTCCAAAATAAGCATCTATTTGTGTCTTTTGCCATGGAAGGTGTCTTCATAATGATCACACAGTAATATATGACAAAGATGAAAATTATTCTCTGGGAGTCACAATAAGAGCTTATATCATATTATGATAGCATCTCTATTAACCAAAGAACAGAAACATCCCTAGAGGGGACACTGTAAGCAACAATTTCTAGTTTTTCACAAAGTTTTATATAACAATTAAAATACTATGCTTAAGATAAAATAACATTTTATGCTACTTCTGAAATGCAAATGTATGTTATTCAACCACAGCTTCCTAAGCTCCCACTGTTCTGTTATACAACGGATGTGTCAAACAAATAATTCTAAAATTATATTTATATGATACATTTTGAACCCATTTTTACCTTTTGCAGATGGGTAGCATGCACTATAACTTAATTGTATGCGGCAAGGATGATATCATAATTAGGAACTGGCATTAACATATTTGGAAACGCAGAATTGAATTTGGATCAGTTTACAAAGAACACATACTTCTTATAAATTTAATTATTTAATGGCTCTCTGTGAAATCTTTTCTCTACCAATACATGCTAAAATTCTAAAATGGATAAAACTATTGTCTTTGATAAGCAATTAATAAGTAAAAAGAAAGTTGCTGGAGGATTGTTAAAAGGTCTTAACAGCAAGTGTTATAACAATGAATGCTAATGGATACTGATGAGTAATAGCAGATGTGTGAAGCTTGCCAAAACCTTGCAATTCAGTGCTCTGATACAATTGGTTACACCTTCCCAGAAAGTAACTAATTACCTTTACATTTATTGCCTTCGAGTATTTAAACCAAATATTTTCAATCCTCTCTTTTTTTTTTTCCATACTTTAACACCTAAATTAAAATTTGCACAACTAATCTCACTTAGAAGATCGATTACTTGATAGATAAACCACATAAATGTCTAGGAATACTGAAATGATACCATTTGCACTTGCATTTTTATATTTGCACCTTGATAACTGTATGTATGTGAAATAGAGGTCAAAAATTCAAGTCTATTTCATCATGCATGCAGGATTCTTCCCAGAAAGAGCTTATTCCAAGATGAAGCCACAATGTTACAGTATTACAAACATAAGAATGCTGGTATCAAACATTATCTCTACACAGGGCAAATGTTTCTAATGTCAAATATCCTTTCAGAAAGCAAGCTGATATGTTTTTACATGCAGAGCAGTGGAAGGGTCAGTGGAGACTTGCTTACCTGTGGTTGACCTGATGGTTGAGGTGATGTTGGAAGATGTCAGCGCAGGTATACATTCATCATCTTGGGAATAGCCTGCCTGAATGGCACGCAAGTAACTGTGGCTCCTTGTTCGGAAACATCCAGGGAGGTCAAGGGCATCCATTGCCTGAGCTTCAACTTCACTAAACACTGATTCACACACCGATTCAAACTGTCCATTAACCTCTGCTTCACTCATCTGAATAAACAACAACAATGCATTTGATTTTTGACTTGCTTTTTTTGTGATCATCACGGCCTCAACATCTCAAATGGACACCTGTACATCGATGAAGAACTGTTTTAGCAAATAGTTAAAATGTAGTAATCCCTTCTGATCACATTCACATTTTTAAACTTACATCAGCTGTTTACTCGTCTATATTAAATGCATCACACATGCCATACATTAATACTACATTTAATATCTTTTGGCATAGTTGAGAAGGGACGCAAGGCAAACTCACTCCCTGGTTAACGGGGTTAGCCGTTCACTGCCGTGGAAGAACCTTTTCTTCGGCAGTATTATATAAAATCTGACCCTTCGAGCAGCAGGTGTGCTGTGGAACCCTGCCTGGCAGAGTGGCCCAGCTGGGGCTCCTGCACCCTCTCCCAGCTGTCCCCTTGGAGCCTCCAGCTCCCTGCAGCTCCTGGGCCGGACCCGGCATCTACCTGCTAGCCCTGCCTCGAGGATGGCATGATGCAACACTGTGTCTTTTTAGAGGCAATTTTCCTGATAAATTTAGGGCTTAGGAACAGCGGCCAGGCTTGGGGAACCTCTTGGCAGGTTACCATATGTTGCTGTTTTGAAGATTAATGCCTTAATTCTACCTACAGCATTTTTCAAAGGTTCACTGAAGGCAGCCCTAACTACCTAAATATACCTGAATAATTCTATATTATGTTTATCCAAAATCAGATAGGAAGCTAACACTTCCTATCAGAATATAGGACAATGACATGACTTATTTTGAAAATAATTCTTTACTAAAAAGTGAATGCTAGAAATCAGAATCAGTTTGAATAATTTTACAAGTTAAATTTATAGCATCACTAAATGGCACATCCAGCTGATATTAATTTTCCTATACAGCTGCTAGGTGCTCCTAGTGCTTTATTCATTATGGAAAGAGAGTCCCATCAAATGTTTCAAATATTTTAGGATTTTGGTTAAGTAAATGGAAATTTTATAGAGAAGTTTTGATGATTATTAACTGATATTTTAATTTTGTGTAAGATATTTTGGCTACTAAAAATCTTCTGAAAAGAATTAAATTACTCTTCATAAATTAAAATTTAATAAACTTAAGTAAACTAATGTAATATCAAAGAGATAAAAAAAATCTTACTCCGAACTGTTTTACAGTATTGTTGATAAAGAAATATATGGTAATTTAGTCCATAAACTCTGTAAGTCTTAGCCACTTCTTTCAAAGAAAGGCTATTGACAATAGAAAATTAAAAGTTTTCAAACTTAAATTGAAAATACAAACCATAGAATTTAGCATTCTTCTTGAGTCTACCCTTTCTCAGGTGTGAAAAAGAAAGGATCTCACAGCAAAAAGGCATAAAAATACCACAAATTATACAAACTGCTATTATGTAGACGGAATGAGAGGAGGATGGTGTCATGGAAAGACCAGGAAACAGTATATGTTCAGAACCTGATATTTTAATACTTTTGCTTTGGGTAGTATCTATTAAATGAATTTATTAATGGTCTGGAAATAGCTGGACTGTGAGGTAGGAAGTGTGTGGCTAACACAAAGTTGCACAGGTTAGTGAACACTAATGCAAGGACCTATATGCAGCAGGTTTAGTTAATCTGGCCAATTGAGCAATCTACCTGCAAATTAAATCTACTGTGGACACCTTCCAGGTAATGCACACTGAAATGAAGAATTTTAACCACTACTGAAACCATTTAATCATCATGGACAGCTCAGTGAACATCATGAACACATGGTCAAAGAGGCAGAAGATGTTAGACTAGTTCTCTGTGAGAACATTGTTAGGGGAAGCTGACAGCATTTATTTTGAATGTAGAATTTAATATACTTGAAACTTTCTCAAAGCAGAATATAATAAAAAGACAAAATAAACAAACCAGTGTAATAAAAACCAAGGCATCAGAATGATGGGAACAAGGGAGCTGTGAGAAAAATAGTGAAAGGTTTGGAAAATGACTGTTTCTAATTCTAATGTGTGCTACATAAGATTATATTTAGAATTACCTCATGTAAATTAAGGAATTTGACTGAAGGGCATTAGTCAGGTGACTAGCCCCTCCCAGCTCTCTACAGTCCGTGGAGACTGACAAGCATTTCCAGAGGGCTCTCAGCCCACTTGGGATGTGCGCTGTCCTGGAAGAAACTCTTTTGCTCCATTAACTACAGAGGTTGCCTCAGTTAAAAGCCTCAAGTTAGATGAGTTGAATCCAGGCCTGAATAGCCATGCAATACAAATCGAATATGAATGAATATGAAATTGCTTTAAAAAGATTTCTCTTTTAACGTAACCATTGTGTATGTATACCCTTAGGTGGCTCAGTAAATGGTCAAAGAAATATTAAGTACCATGTCTGAGAAGAGTGCAGGGCCCATCTGTCATGAAACAACACAGGGCAGAAAAGTCAGGACCAAAAAACATTAGAAACATTGGAAATTTTATGTAAAGTCCTTGGCTAAAAAGAACATGCACATAATTCTTATGGCTTATTGTACTTCAGCTGTGATTCAGGCCTCCCTTTACCATGAGTTAGTACTAACTAACAGACATAAAACCGGTAGGGAAGAAAACTGTACCTTTTCAGGAGTCCCCATACATAGAATAGTTGATGGGACTTAATCTTTCACCCAAGAAGAGTGAGTGATTTGATTTAGGATGAATCACAGCTCCTTTGGAGCATATTTTTTTTTCAATCTATATCTTAATCTGACAACCCACATTTACTGAAAACAAAGCAGGTATTTTCAGATTATAAGTATTGTAGGACTGTATTCTTCTTGCTCAGTTTGAATCTTCTTAACATTTAAATATTTAATATGGACTGAAAATAAAAACACCAGTATTTATATTTTTAATAAAAAATAAATGGAAAATATCATGTTTGATAGTGTCTCTTTGCCTCTAGCATTCAGGGTTGTTTTTTGAAATTTTGAGTTACATTCCTGAGAACTGAATTACTTCCACAATTCACATCCTCAGTTTGATATTAATTTTAAAAATGCAAAAAACCCTAAACCCATCCACTAGTCACAGCTCTCACATCTGCAGTTAACCTATAAGAAAAATTATAACAAGAATTTCCCACCTGACTAACACAGCTGGCCTGACTGAGCGTGCTCACTGCTCTCATATAGCTCTGATTCCTTGAGCGAAACTTTGGGGAATTGTAGTTTGCAGAGGGATCCAGGTTGTGACCCCCAGGCACGTCACTTGCAGTTTGAAGGTAGCTCTGACTACAAAGGAAAGAGGAAGAAAAAAAAGGAAAGGGTGTAAAACTACAGATGGAATCAATTAGGACACTAAAGACAGTAATTTGTGAGACACACAAACCCACTCCCCTGGGTTCAAATCTGACTCTTTATAAAGCATCATAGATCTGTTGTCTATGTCCAAATGTCTTAGCACAAGCAGAGAATCTGTGTGTGGCTCTGCTACCTAGTTGGTATTAAATTTTAAATCTTTTCTCTGTTGAAACATCATCAATCCTTCTGGCTATTAATGTTGAACTTTACTAAAGGACAATGTCTAGGTCAACAGGAAAAAAAGCAGAGCTAAAGCACAAACCAAAGTAACTAAAAATCTTCCTTCATAGATAAAATATGCTACTTGTAATCTGGTTTTCATCAGGGTTTTAGGCATCAAGAGCCCTTTTATCTTCAAAGAATTGACACAATCTTACAAAAGATTAAAATATCCCCATGTTCAGCTAAAAAAATAAATTAATAAGGTGCTTAGAGCAACTGCATGAAGGTCTAGAAATAGTTTTATTACAACACATTTCCCATTTTGCAGGATTGGGACAGTAACACCACACTGAGCCCTCTTCAGCATGTTTTCACACCAAGACTATGCTAGTCTTCATGTTTTGTTTTAAATGTATTGAATAACATTCCAGGAAAATGAATAAGCCTGAGAAAAGTCCAGGACTTCACCTTGAATACAAAAAATTAAACTCTGGTACATCAGAGGTCTCAAAACCTCTGTAAATCAGTTTTCAGAACTTTCCTCTGCACATCACTGCAGAAATGAATTAATGTCCCAGAAAATATTTAGTTTCATGTGGCAGCTTTTATATTTATTCCTTAAAGTTAGCTTGAACAAAAAAAGTTTCTGGGAAAGATTTGTGCCAGCTGAATGCCTAATATTGGCCATACATTTACTTCATGCTGAGCTGGCAGAGTTTGTCAGTTCAGCAGTGTCTGTGATGCACCTGGGCTGTTGGAATTTTCACCCTGTGAAGGGTGAAGCTTCCCCTCTGGAAGAACCAGACCACTCAGTGAGTGAGAAGGCCACAAGTCCAGCTCCTGCAGCAAAAAAACCCACAAACCAGGGTTTTGTTTCCCAGACCATATTTATCAAACATTGAGCATGACCATAGGCTGGTGCTTGAGGAAGACCTCAGCCTTCCTCATGGAGTAGACACAAGCTGATTTTGGATGCAGTCCCTGAGGAGCACTCTGGGATGAACCTCAAACATTTTATCATGGCTTTGCCTGGAAAAGCAGAGTACTGAGATACATCTCCCTCTGTGGCCATATCCTTTGATGTGTGATCATCCAGTATTCCCTCACACCACCAGCTGCAAGAGTGGGTGGGATTTAGAGGCCATTATACTTGGGAGGTCTGTTCTCAGGCATTTTCATGAGTTCTCCCACCTCAGGGTCGTTAGGAACATCTCCTTGCTTCTTGGTGCATCTGCCTCAGATTCACAGAATCCTTTACTTTGGAAAAGGCCCCTGAGATCATTGAATTCAATTGTTAATTGAATGCTGCCAAGTCCACTATTAAACCATGCCCTAAGTACCACATCTACATGTCCTTTAAGTACCCCCAGGGATGGTGACTCAACCATTTCCCTGGGCAGCCTGGTCCAATGCCTGATAATTGTTTCAATGAAGAAATTTTTCCTAATGAATTTGCTGGAGCATATCCAAAGAAATGCAACAGTGCTGGTGAAGCAAAAAAAAACAAAAAAAACCAAAAAAAAACCAAAAAAGATGTGTTTTGTTTTCTTCTTTGTTCAAGGCAGGCATTCTTTCAAAACCCTAAGAAATTTCCCTGGAGAAAAAACCAATTCATTTCTTCCTGTGTATTCAGTTCCTTCTATGGAATGTCTCTGTAAACTCATGCCAGAGATAAACTATATAGAAACTATGCTATATTTTATATTTGCTATAAAACCAAAATGAAAATGTATGAGATTATTGCAGGTATGTGCTCAGAGGTTAATTAAGTCATTACAGTCAAAGCAATGATTAAGATAACAGTCTGATAGTGGGTCTAATTTAGATTAAAACAAGAGGGTTTTTTTTGTTCCCATAGGTATGAAAACAAATATAATAGATTAGGTGAAGAGGTTTAAAGCCTCACTATCCACATTTAGTTGCTGGATGTAACTAAACTTCTTTTCCTCTATAGATAGGCTGTTGACTGACAGTTGGTCTGTGTCATTCTGGTTTTTGCATACACTTTACTTACTCGTGGAATCACAGAATGGCTTGTGTTGGGAGGGACCTTAAAGATCAGGTAGTTCCAACCTCCTGGCAAGGGCAAGGACATCTCAAAGCACAGTGACCACATTGCTCAAAGCCCCATCCAACGTGGCCCTGAACACATCCAGGGATGGGGCATCCACAGCTTCTCTGGGCAACCTGTGCCAGTGCCTCACCACCCTCAGAGTCAAGAATTTCTTCCTAAGATTTAATCTAAATCTCTAAGTTCAAATCTTATCCTATCACTACCTATCCAGGTAAAAAGTCACTCTCCCTCTTCTTTAAAAGCCCCTTTTAGGTACTGCAAGGTTGTGAGTTGCCTACTGCTCTCCAGGCTGAACATCCCCAGATCGCTCAGCCTGTATTCACAGGAGAGGGGCTCCAGCCCTCTGATCAGCTCGTGACCTACTGTGGACCTGATCTAAGGGGTCCACATCTTGTGCTGAGGACTCCTGACCTGGACATAATACTCCAGGTGGAGTCTCACAAGGGCAGAGAGATTTTTAATCTATCTAATCAATAATCTATATTGTCAATAATCTCTTTGATGTTGTTATGTTAGTATTTTTCAAAACAAGTGAGTCCCTCCTGGATGTTCTGCTTGTCATCATCAGGTGGCAAAAATCTAGATTCTGAGTTGATAAACAGTTTGTTAAAGAGATGCTTGGGATTTCATTAAAACATGGGGCACATTAAGAAAAGCTAGAAGGAATAGAATTAAATTAGAAATTACTGTATTAAATTCTTGAAATTAATTAATTTAAACCTGATTCTAATAACTGTCCCCTTTGCTAAATAATGCTTATCAACCTAGTATTTAATTAATCACATTCTGCTTCCTTCTTAGATATTGCTATGATTAAATACCATCAACAATTCTTACAGCAATAATTTCTTATGAAAAGAAGCCCAGTATTCCATAGTACTTCTAAGAAGCCGAGTTTTGATGAATGAGTTTGGATATTACCTGATAGCTAAATAATTTTTCATTTATCAGAGGAGATTAATTGATCTTTGGAACTGTAGCAAAGTAAAAGAAATGTTACATGTAAAAGCTATAAAAGACTATAAAAGCAATTTTACACTTATTTGATTATCACTTTGAAATTTTCCTGATAAATAAAAATCATTAGTTTTTATTTCTGAGATATAATCTCAAAGTTATCTTCAAGGATAAATGTGTTGACACATGGTGAAAATTATGACTTTGCTATAAATATGATCCAGAAGTGAAATATCAGAGTTACAGGGGGAAGTTGCTCTCAAATGTCATGATCTGTTGCTCAAGGAAGTCTCATGCTTGTCAACAATGCTAGAAGACATAATCAACCTTAGTAAATGCTGACTTTTTAATGACATCCACTCTGTCTATAAGCTTAGGAACAAAACTCTTGACCTTCATTTCCAAAACATCAAAGCTCTTTTGCTTTGAAAAAAGAAAATAATCTTTTATGTTCTGTAGCAGCATAGGTCATCTTATATCTCAGCTGATCACTGCAGAAGAGCAAGTCAAGCATGTGCAAATGAGATGTTTTAGCAGATCATCTCCAGAACCACTAAACAAGTACACACAGTAATATCAAAGAGGTGGCTCTAAAAATCAGTATTATGGAAAAGGAGGAATAGGGTGAGACTAATAGGAAAAATTAAATTAGCATGTCTGCCCACTTCCCACTTGCTTTTCTGAATAGACTAGATTTTAGGAAGAGATGTTCTTTAAAAGCTTTTCTGCCCCCAAGGGTTACTTTCCATTTTCCATTGGCTTCAGAAGAAGTTCAAGGCAACCAGGCAGAGGTCTTAAATTTAATGAGAAATATCTTTCTGAAAGAAAGACTCAAAGCCTAAAGAAATTTTGGGGAAAAAAGCACTTTTGTGTAATGACCTTCCAGCTGTTGAGAACCTCTACTCTAAAAGTGAAGGACTCCCAGTGAAGATAGCTAAATTTGCACCAGCACATTCTGCCCTCAGCAGATTGCCTGAGTGTGTTCAGAGAGGACACACTACTGTATTATAATCAGATAAAGTGAGCTACAGCATGGCATGCTTATCTGGGACAATATAACTGATCGCATGCTTCATAGCATAGCTGGGATAGCCTGTCCCTGGTACAGAGTGAATGACAGTGAGGTTAGGCTGCAGATTCCAACAAAAAGTAGATCAAGAATGAGGCAAGAGACAGTGGTCCAAAAGCAGTCCTAAGCAGTTCTTAAGAGTCTTGCATTACAGTCTCCATTTTCTTGCATTTCTCTAAACTGCAAAAACTCAGGCTTCTGTATCCAAACCTCATGTGTCCTGATGCTCCTACTTGAAAGCTGCCCCTTCCTCCAGGCTCAGTACTCACATTTACCAGAAACCCCAAGGACATCTCTTTTTCATTCTTGACCCACCCAGATCCTAGTCCTTTCTGCTCCCTTTAAGTCCCAGCTCACAGTTTCCTGTTCAAGATCTTCTAAAAACACAGCCCAGAAGTCAGCATTGGGCTGACTTCTGTCCTCTGTAGATTTAAAAACACTAACACATTTCCCTAACACTTCTATTTGTCATCAAAATCCTGCTCAACCTGCCACAGCCACCCAATCCCATCCCTCACTTAGGAGGCTACTACTAACCCCAAACCTCTTTGACTTGTGCAAACTAACTGTTCTTTCCCACACTTCATCAAGAATAAAATTTAAGAGCAGAATGGGGGAAAATAATTGCAGGAAAACACCTGCTACTTTAACCTTACAACAAGCAACAAGATGTGCTAAAAAAAACCCCAGATACAAAGAAACATAAAAGGATGACTTTTTAAAATTATTTTGATTCCAAACCGACAATTTAAATTTGTGCTTTTCCTTGTCTTGTAGGAGGGACATATGTCAAAAATGTAGAAAGTATTTAAGTTTTTTGTACTTCAATCAAAAAGCACTACATAAGGTTTGTGCAAAAGGATGCCTACATCTCCTTATCTTTTCCCAACTTAGGTCTTTCTGACAGAGGGCTTGGAAAACCAGTGAGCTATTTAGAACATATTTTAATGAAAGGAATAATAATGCAAGCTAACCCAATAGCTGCAATAACACATTAACTAATGATAAGGGAAGAGCATTAACTAACAATTACAGAAATATTTCCTCATCTTCAGCAATCTAATATTTAACCTCTTCTTTCCTTTTATATTAATGGTAAATTTGTTGAAGGAGTAAGACACTTTATAAATAAGAGTGAGCTAACATTATTTTGTTGGTTTTTTTCCCCTGAATTCCAATTATACTATATAACTTTTGGAAAGTTTATGGATAGTGTCTGAAGTAGCACGGTGACTTCACATATGGCACTGGGGGATTTGATTCATTCCCACTGCAGTGTGTGCCACAGCACCTCATGCCACTCAGGAAAAATCTATCACTGTGTAGCATTTGGCCCATCCTTTGTTGTCACTGAGATCAGATGCTGATGAACACCCAGGATGGTTTGTGGAATGTTTCCTGAAATCTCTTGGCACTGCTGCATTATGAGTATTGTTGTGAGCTAGATTTACAACACACAGTACTGCACCAGGACTCATGCAAACATTGCGTGTCTTGCAGAAGATGAATCGCTTTGTTGTTTGGTGAAAAGCTATCTATGGTAACAATATTGCTTCACTTTTAAGACTGCTTGATAAGCCAGAATTAGAAAATAATGTGCTTTTACATCTTATAGCTAGTCCAGGGTCAAAACAACACAAAAAATATCACAAAATCACAGAATCAAGTAGGTTGGAAAAACCTCTGAGATCATCAGGTTCAACCATTGACCTAACATCACCTTGTCAACGAGATCATGGAACTGAGTGCCAGTCTTTCCAGTGTCCAATCTCTCTTTAAACAACTCCAAGGACAGTGACTCCACCACCTTCCTGGGCAGCCCATTCCAACGCCCAATCACTCTTGCTGTAAAGAACTTCTTCCAAATGCCAAACATAACCTCCCCCCCCCCCTCCCGCCTCCAGTGCAGCTTAAGGCTGTGTCCTCTTCTCCTGTCACTCATTGCCTGCAAGAAGAGCTGTCCCCTGCCAGGCTCCAGCCTCTTCTCAGGCAGTTGTACAGAGTGATAATGTCTCCCCTGAGCCTCCTATTCTCCAGGCTAAACAACCCCAGCTCCATCAGCTGCTCCTCACAGGTCTTGAGTTCCTGACCCTTCACCAGCCTTGCTGCCCTTGTCTGGACACACTCCAGAACCTCAATGTCCTTCTTGAAATGAGGGGCCCAAAACTGGATACAGGAATTGAAGTGTAACATCGTCTGGTGCCAATGTCGAGGTTTAACTGGCTACAGCCTAGTACAGGGCAGAGGCTAGAAGCCCCCTAACTTCTTCCTACAAATTCTAATTCCTGAGCAGCAATACTTGACAGCCAAGAAAAGGCCAAGGGGATAATGACCTATATCGCTCCTGAGAAAGGGATCTATCAGTCACACTGGTTTTGTTTTTTTGTTTTTTTCTACTGTCTGCATTTTCTAATAAGTGATTGACATCACATACTTTGTCATAAACAAATATCATTGTTTAAAACAGTATGATTGTGATGCCTGCAATACACTTGCCAAGGTCATTCCTTGATCTGCTCACATTCAAAATAGTGATCACTCCCCAGAGTACCTCTTCTCTGTCAAATGTTCCGCCACCAGTGCACCCTGGGTCAAGAAGGCACCAAAAGTGAATTAATGTCTTCTGAGGCCTCTAAAAGTTGCAGCAAGAAGGTCACCTTCTGACTCTGAATGGGTTTATCAGGTTTATTCAGGGAGCATCCATTATAAAGAAAGTCCATGTTCCATCAAATTAATTTTTGGAATTGCCATATTCTAAAATCATACCTTTTTATTTTCATGATCATGCCTGCATTTGTGCAAAAATGTGAGAATGAATGGGAACATTAAAGAAAGTACAATCACTTCTGTTCAAATCAGTATATGCAATTCAGAAGTATCTTTCAGGGACAAAAAGATAAAATTTGTAATAGAATTCATCTTGGGTGCCTAAAAGGAAGGTGCATTAGAATAATCGAAGTAGCGGCACTTATCAAAACCTATTTTATTGAGAGATTTGCATTTCAATGGATATTCATTTCTCTATCTGGATCTACCTTAACTATGTCTTTCTAGATACATGAAATAACTCATCGACTGAAATCTAATGATTAAGCTTAGCCAGCAGTGCCATTGTGTAGCAGCTGCGAGTCACACTGCATCTCCATGGAGCCCTGCTGGAGTCAATAGAGCTCTGCAAAGGGGCCCAGATGTGCCTGCCTGCAGCCCATAGAAGGATCAGAGTGTAGACATTAAGCCTGATTCTCCCTTTCGAATAGCACATTTAGTCTGGCTCTTTGGAAAACCAAAAGTGCACATAAATCTCATAAATTTATCTGTAGCAAAGAATTCTAATATTTCTAATATTTGCCAGTCTTAGGCTTCTCTTTGATCACAGCTAGATATGAGAATTTGAGCCAAATGAAATTATTTAGATGCCTAGATAGTTCATCACTGACCCATTCATTTTTAAAATGTGTGCCTGAACGATATTGAACATTTGATTTATTACAGGAATATGCTTGGAAAGAGGTGGAGACTCTGCTGTTTCTATCCTTATGAAATGCCTACTAATCACTGTTAGGAGAGAACTCTTACTGTCAGTAAGTGTTTAGGGATTTGGTACAACATGAACCAGAAGAGAATGAGAGGAAATCATCAGAATTGTTAAACAGTCTGGTGGTTTGATCACTCTTTGCAAAGATAGAGAGGATGTGGGCTCAACCAAGCTTGTATTCCAAATCACTCAAAATGTGCATGTAATAAAAAAGTAGGATATGAGAAATATAAACTCTAAACTTTCTAAAAGGTGACAGATTTACACATATATAATATGATCTATATTCTAATCTATAGCTAATCCTAAAACTCTTGTTCCAATATAATATTTTGAGCTTGCCCTGGCAAGCAGGCAACAAGCTGGTGAGCATCAACAAAATTCAGGCGGATACTACAGCAAAAACTTAAAAGGGTGTTTTAAGCATCATATACCAGTTCAGCAAATAGGTCTGTGGATCTAAGCAGAACTCAAATATTGGATGCATGTTCCTAAATCCATTTGTGTAATTGAAATATTCACTAATTTCTTCAGGAAGCTATTTCACTTTCTTTTTGCTCTTGGTGCACATACATATACACATGCAAAAAGTCCTAATTGGGTAGAACAAGTGCAGACTATGGGTATCAGGATTCATTAAAGCATCTGAACATGAGCTTAATTTAAACACACATGTAAGTCCATTAAAACCAGTAAATCTACAGAAAATAAGTGACCATCATGCTGAAGTTAAAGATATTAATGATATGTCATTTCTGGAAAAGCAATTGAGTAGACTTGGGAAAAGTTAATATAATTTCTGGATTTTTAACCAAAAACATCTTAATTTTCAAATCCTCGCCTGAAGAAGTGTTTCTGTACACATTCTTTAGAGCCCTATTTAGTTTTTATTGAAAACTAAACAAATGAGAAAATCAGCTTTTGATCTTTTTCAAATGAAAAATAAAACTTTGTTGGAAGCAGGAACAAATAGGCACCAAAAACCAGAAGCATATTTTCCATTGGATGTCACTATTTTTGCTTGCTATATTGACCTGAATATTACTTCATTTACACCACAATCCATCATGTAAGTGCATTTTTCTGAGAAAAGCCTGCTTTATTCCTGAAATTTTTCCGGACTTTGTTTAGAGACTTAGAATCCCTCTTCCATCCCTAATCCAGGGTAATAGATTTCAGCCCTACAACATAAAGCTGGTGTTTACTAAAATGAGGCAGGAGCTCTGGCCTCAGTGATTCACACTGTTCTACTTTTCAGAGAACAAGATGCCTAACACTGCTTAAGAGCACTTGCTATTATTCTGCAAAGGAAGAAAAGATGGGGATGTCTTTTGAGCCCACAAAAGGTGTTTCCTAGGTAGCCAGATGACTGTCTGCCCTTCATCAGCATTCCCTCTTAACCCTGCAGCTTAATCTAACCCAGATCTTATTGATTGCAGCAGAGAAGACTATCACCGTCTTCTACCACTGCCAGTGGCCCTCTGATTACATTATTAGTTGATAAGGCTTTGTAATTAGCCCTCAAACTCTCCTCAGTAAATCTCCAATTTCACCCCTCAGAGACTCTGAGTAGATGCTACTACACTACAGGGCCTCAGAAAGCTACTAATGAAGTGTGTAATGAGGCTTTTTAGAGTCAGAAGGTTGAGGGAAAAAACCCCAAAGATAAATAAAAAGCATATAAAAGATGAGGGTTCCTTTTCTAGTGATTTTCCTCATCTCTCCTATTATTTCTCAGGAGTGGCTTCAAAGCCATTTAAGATGTAGAAGAGTTAATGGCAAATTGAAATTTACCTTAAAAATTATGAAAGGCTTGGATCACTGGTGCACAGCAATGGATAATGTTGAAAGAGAACATTAATTTCTTTAGCAAGGAAAGTGTGCTTCAATTCTCAAACTGTGATATTTTTCCAGCTCACCCATTCCCCCATGTGTGCACACTTACCCACGGCCTTTTCTGTGTACACTTGCCAAGGGGTGTGTCTTAGGAGAAATAACCACAAATTTGTTTGGCCCTAAAGAATAATGGAGTCTGCACTGTCATGGGCAAAGATTGATGAAAACCCACAGGGCTGGTCTTATGCATTGCTTCCAAACTTCTCCTTTGGCTTTCACTTTTCATGTTGTAAGCATGTTATGGTTAGCACAAGTGGTTGCAAATGGAAAGTTGTTTATTTTTTAATTGAGGTTTCCTATATATCTTAGGGAACCTGTGCTGTTCCATGATCCCTGCTGATCCAAGGGGTCTGGCAGCTAAGTGCTTTCAGATCTGGTTGAGGTTGAGTCCTCTTGCTGTGTGCTTTGGCAACATTTTTGTTGTCATAATAAAGTCTGCAGAACAGCACATGTGGACATGCCTTGGATAACAGTCCAGATAAGCATTAAGTTAGTATGGCCATGGATGGATGCAATCTCTCACTCTGAAAAGAGGGAGAACAGTGAAAGGTCATTCTTTTGCTCTGGTTTACTGTAGGCCCAGAAAACATGTTAACCATTTCAGGTTTCAGACATATTAGCTTACAATACTGAATAAAGTGTTTTGTGTTTAGATACCAGACTGTGAGTAAGAGTGGCTGAAATACGAACATGCATCATGTTCTTCAGGTGTGCTGTGGGTGTAAACAACCTACAAAACAAAGATGTTAAACATCTGAAGGAGGCACAGATGCTCTTTCTGTGAGCGTGATTCATAATTTAAGATACTCATTCCATACAGCCACTAAAATCTGGCAGAGGATTAGTGAAAAACTTAATCTTGTGTTGTCAAGTCAACCTGAAGTATCATTGGTATTGTACTGTGGTAGTTTGCTAAATAATTTGTACTATGGCACGTTCCCTTCCTCATTAGAACACTACATTTTTGTACCACCTCTGTGCTTTCCACGTCTTTCTGTCTACCCAGCCACATGCTTAAGGAGTTTGGACCACTAGTAACAGAAAAGTCTGCCATTAGAGGTTTACAAAACAAAAGTACACATTGCTGTCACTGAATTTACTTTATTGTAGTTTAACCTATTTCATCTTCATAGTTTCCTGTGAGTCACTTCAGAGCATAATGGAAAACTTCAGCACAGCATGACTCTTCATTTGTGTGAGTGATACCAGTATGATCTTCAAATAGAGTGTATTTACTTTGGGCTAAATGCTATTGTTATCACTTTTGACTAAATGGTCAGATGGTTTTCAAAGTTTTTCACAACACTTCAAAAGGGATATACTGAAAATGGAATTTGCTATTTCTACAGTGTTACTATGTTCATTTACATAATCAGTACATTAAGTACTTTTTTCCTGAAAATGAAAAGCATCAAACAACTGTATCAACTTCAGTTTTTCAGAATTGTTCTCCTATTCCAGAGTAAAAAATTCTTGGTTTATTTTCAACTTTGTTTTCTGGATCCCAGTGTCTCTGATACTTCCATCTCACCTTTGCTTGGTTTCATCATAAATACAGAAAAATTATATTTACTAGGTTGGAAGAATACCCTTACAAATCATATGGGTCATTCTCTCTTCCAGAATTGCACAAAACTTATTAACAACAAGAATAGATACTACTTTTGTTTCAGCTATCCATTCCATAAACTGTTCAGCTGATCTTTAATGTAAATGAAGATGCCTAGCAGTATATGACATACCTTCTACAAACTACTGCCTTTCAACACAGTTTAACTTCACCTTCAGTAGCATTACAGCAGAGCAAAAAAAATGGACTGAATAGAAGGGCTTGCATTTCACTTCTATTATACCAAAACTGACATCTGAACAATTTTATATAATCGATAATGAAAAACAATTTTTAAAAAATTATAAAAATTAATTTTTTTTCCAGGCCTACTGGGAGTCAACATAATTTCCACGTTAAATGGGACTTCTGGTGCCATTCCATGAAAACAAAAAGTGGAAAGGAAGCAGATTCAGATATGTGTCCTGTCTCCACCACAGCAAGTCTGATTACATTATAATTTGCCCAAATGCAATTTCCTAATAATACTAATAAATTACACTGGCCTTCAACTTAATGTTATTGGACTCAGTAGTGCAACATATTATTTAGTTTTTTGAAACATAAAGAAGGAATTGAAATTCATTTCAGTGAATAATCTAGATATTTAGGTGCATTTAATCTTTAAAAGTCCAGAAAAAGTTGAGCTCCTATAGCTATACTCAGAAATAAGCCAGGTCTACTTCCTGACCCTTTGGCCAAGCTTTCTTATCCTACAGTGAGAGTGGCTGCACCCAGCAAAGCTGGTGCCTGAACCATGTCTTGGCATCTCCAAGATGAGGTGAAACAGGTGGCCAAAGCTGGAGGTGGGCTGGGGATGCTGCTGGCTGTGCTCTCTCTCTGACAGAGGTGGAGATCAGACAGATGTGGCTGGGTGAATGACCTGCTTCTGCCAGCTTTATAAACCAGCAGTGGCAGACTATGCACTTCCTTTTTTATTTTTTTTTTTTCCTAGCTTGGAGCCAAATATACTCCTTACCAAAAACAACTTAAAGATATTATTTTCAGAATTTTATCACTTCTATTACATCATTTACAGTTACTTATTTCTATTTGTTTATTCATATGCAAATATGCAATTTATTGTTTAGAAACTTTAAAACTTCAACTTACTGAATCTTTGAGCAATAAATACCAGTAAAATAGGGCTTACTTTTATCGAAGCATAAACAGAATTTAAATGGGAAAAAAAGTCCTTGCAAAGATGCCTAATAATACTTAGAGAAAAAACGCACACATGTCAAACGTCTGTTGAAGGTTAAATGAAGCCTGTTCTAATTTTCATTTTATCATATTCAGGGTAGTGATGGAAAACTAGGCTTTTTCTTATGAGATCCATCTACTTTTGTTTTGCAGCCAATAAATGTTTTTATGCTGCCAAAACTATCCATATTCAGCTTTTAGGACAAGTCTACTGGTGCTCTGGCAGACTGCAGTTCTGAGCTACCCTGTCACCCCAGCAGAGGACTAAGAGAATTAAACCCCCATTCTATTTCTGTGCACTAGCTTCCTCCATCTGAGTAAACAAGCTAAAAAGCCAGCTAATGCAACTGACATCTTGAATTATGTAATTTCTCATAACACATGCCAGAAATGCTATTCAGCCCTGCTATACATGCAGGAACGCTGTTCAAAGCCCTGGCTTCTGGTTCAGCAGCATGATCAGTGGTACAAATGGTGCTCAGCATGCAGTGGGGATTACTGAGCCATGCTGGAGAAGGAAGGAAGGCTCCATAACCATTATCCATTATCTCATCCTTCACAGACATCTGCCAGACAGAAAAGGCAACCACAGTGACAGGGAGACAGATATACTGCGAGGAGATGGCTTGTGGTGAAAACCCAAGTTTAGGATCAGCATTCTGTTTTTCTGTGCAACAAGAAATTGTTTGTCTGCTTTAGGATTGCTGAAATCTGTAGATTTTTGCAAGAAAGGCTTACAAGAACCAGAATAGTCCTTACATTTCTGCTTGAAGTTCACTGGAAAAACCTGTGAATGTTCGGCTGGCAGATTCAAGGTGCTGCCCTTCAGTTTAAGGAAAAACTAAGGACTTGAAAGATACCTGTCAGCAGCATCAGTCTGACTGCTCAATTATTCTTAGTCCAGTGCTAGTGACAAATGTTGAACAGAACCCCTGATAGTATTTTACAGTATTACAAAAAGCTTCCTCGTTTTCTGACTGGTTAGTGGTAACTGCGCCATGAAATCCTCTGGGGCCATGAACAAGCACAGCTGTCAACCCCAGTACAAGCATCAGCAGTGCACCCGTGCTTTAATCAATTAAATTTTGAGTGGTGTATTTGCAATACATGGAAAACTGACAGAAGACACAACGTTCATCATTGGCCTACTAATAACCACCTGCCTTCAGGACTTAACAAACCAGGAATATTTTCTTTCTTGAAATATATTCCTTATTTGAATGTTTAGTTATAGTAAATTGCTGTCTGAATCTGTTTATAAGCTGTAGTGGTCTAGGGCAGGCACAAAGACGTGTCATTCAATGGAAAATTTGTGCTGCTATCCAAATTCCATTGTGGGAGGCCCAACCATAGCTGGAAACAAAGAAAAGCATAGAATATATTTTATTTGGTCTAAGTGCTTGGAAAGTAAGAACAGTGTCTAAGAAAAGATTTCAGCTGGTGGCACGAATGAGATAAGACATGCCCTCAAAACCAGGATGACTGCAACCAGACTGTCTCTGGGAATGATCCCTGGCCTACAGCAGTGCCCAGAATGCAGCTAGGCAGTGGCTGGGACAGAACAATATGAAGCAATGAAGTTGGTAAACTCATTTCTTCAATAATAGTGAAAGTTGGTGGCTTTCTTGAAGATTGCGAGGTAAATAATTCAATTTAATTAAGCCAAAACCATTTTTGCCTAGGGTTTTTGTTTTATTTTATTTTATGAAAAGGTGAGTCACTTTGGTAAAACATACAGTATTTCCTACAGAACAATAAACAATCCTTGGTCAAAGGTTTCACTCTTAATTTCTTTGGTTTATGTCACAGGCAAAAAGATAAATTCGCTAAACCATGAGAAACATCCAGTCAAATTAATATAATCTGCAGATTTTAAATCAGTCTACCACTTTGAAACTCCCCTGACAAGTATATTTACAGATTACTTATAAAATATATATATTGAAAAGATAAAAAAGGAGAGGAAAATAAAGATCTACTCAAAGACATATACAGCTAAACATTTCCCTGTAGTTTTAAGATTTGCTTTAGTCATTTAATAGGCCATATTGCAGGTAGTATGAATGGTAGTATGAATGAGAAATAACCCAGTCAAACAAAATCCTCCACAACGTGTTTAAATGAGTATGATACTGTATAGCTGATGCATAAAACATTATACTGATAAAAAAAGGTGGAAAATGCCCAATATATGGTACAATTATATATTTATTATTACACCTAGTATATAATAAAGTATATTTTCTATTTCAGAGAAAGCAATGAAATAACAAAACATTATAATATGAACCAGTCCTTCTCGAGAAAAAAATCAGAACTTTGAGCTTTTGACATAAAATATGCAAATATTTCCTTCAGTAAACATAACAAACTCATTCAGAAGCAGAAGGTTTATTTCATGAATGGAAGAAGATGGCAGGGTTTCATCTGGTGGCCATGAGAAACTGTAGCTAAGCTAAAATGAAGCCGAAAAATTACCTTTCAAACTACAGATATTTTTTCCTATGGAAGCTGACCATTGCCCGTAAGACAAAAAGAAAAGTTATGCAAGCCATGACAACTTCCAGAAAGGTGCAGTGAAGCTTACTTTTGATGATCTCCGAGTGGTCTTTGCCCAATGGATTTTAATAGTGACTCTGGTCGAACTGTTAATTTTGGCGATGTCTTGGGGCTAGTATCAGAATCTCCACTTTCTTCATCTCCCATGGCCTTAATATAGCTCCCACTTCTCATTCTTCTGCACGGGATCTCTTCGTCTTTCCCACCAGCTGGGTATCCTCCCCATTCATCCTGAGGTACCTAATGGAGATCGTAAACACACACATAGAATGTGCTTCATTCTTTTCATATGTTTAAATACTTCCTTCCATTTTTCATTTTACAAAGACAAGTAATGAATTTTTTATTCTTCAAAAAGAGGTTGCTTATAAAGATATTTCAAGAACCTTAAATGCTTTTTTCCATTTAACTTCAACTTCAGAGTTGGAAATTTTCAGTTTATAGATGTTAGAACCCATGGAACAATGAAGTCATGGACTGTGAGCTGAGCTGCAATATCTATTTGTAGACATACTCTAAACTGCAGGAAACGGCTTAAAGTCTGCACATAGATTTTCATCTGATAACAGTTTAAGTTAATCAGGTATCTCACACCAAAAACTCTAAAAGCTGAGCACTTTGGGGTTTATTACCAACGGTCCTTAGAAGGGGCTTTTAGGGAGGTGAATGGCATACTTAAGATAAACCAAGGCCTGATCTTGGCATAGATGGATAGGATTATAATTTAGGGCAAATTTCTGTGGGGAAAAAAAAAAAAAAAAAAAAAAAAAAAGTGGTAATTTGTCTTTTTTTCTACTTAGAAACTGCAAAATAGTTGATAGAAACTGCAATATATCAGAAATGCAACCAGTTAAATAATACATGTGGTTGCAGGATTGCAGTTGCTTTTATGCAGTTCAAGTGGATTTCAAATAGTAAGATTGGTAGTCAGATAATCCACAGCTGGTGGATGGAAATCTCTCTGCACCCCAAATTACCAAAGAAATGTGGAGGAGTGGATTCTTCAATCCAAAGTGAAATCAGTCTTGTTTTAACACTTGTGATTAAACACAGCAAGCCTGTCTCTGCCAGTATTGCTTTTTTTCAAAAAAAGGTGCTGAGTCCTCTGGCTGTAATCCAGAAACACACCTATGCATTTACTTAGCTTAAAGGATATAGACAACTCTCTGAAATGCAGTATATAAGGACTCATGGTTAAAAAGTAGAATGTAACAGAGTTCATCAGTGGACCAAGGCTGATGCCCTTGGCATCATCAAATCCTTTATCAACATTGTCATTCCATCTATATTAAGCAGTTTAATGCCTTTTTCTTACCAATATGCTGTAAGCCTGAAATCTCAGTTAAACATATATTTAGTGGTTTCTGCAAAGCAGGATGTCTAAAAAAGGTTTTTGAGTCAAACATATTTGAAAGCTTCTATAGACAGAGTTCACTGTGGAGCTGAAGCAAAAGCTCCCACTGGTCTCAGCAGTCTGGGAGGCTGGGTTTCAATAACTAACGTGATCTGCTCGCCATCTTTACGGCACTTTCAAGACAGACAAATCAGCCATGCACACCACGTGAACAGACCTGGGGCTTTAGTCCTAAAAAGATCCCTCTTTAAGGGAGAAATGAAGTTTTCAAAATGGGTGAGAAAATAAAAATAGAAATATTGAATTAAAAAGCCCAAGCTTAAGACAAGGAAAAAAAAAAAAAGACTAAAGATGAAGTCAGATAAGAAGAGATGAAATAGATTGCACATATCAGAAAAACGTTAGAGATAACTATCAGAGAGAAAATAAGAGTCATGCTCTTTTACAAAGTAATAGGACAGAGCATGAATCTAAGTGAAATATGTGTTAGATCATGCAAAGAAAAACTTTTCACATTATTCAGCTTTGGATAGTAATTGGAAAGGAAGTATTGAAAATCTCAAACTTGAAGCCAGTAAGTGTGATACATAATTCTCATTTCTTTTCTCAGACCTAATATGGATAAGATTAGTGTTGGAGGAATGTTTTTTATGATTCTATGAGATCTAAAAAATCATTTACATGTAGCCATAGTAGTCATAGCCAACTGTTTAAAATACTAAATATATATATATATTTTATTCAGTATTTTTTAATCTACAGCTGACAACACTAACAGCTGTAAAAATCTGAATCAGAAAGCTATTTTATTACTTGATTTCACACAAATATACTTTTATTTTTGAATAGTCTTCAGTAAATATAGGTCTGCATGGCTGAAGCCAAAATCCAAATGCTGAAAAAGCAGTTACTGGCATATACATAGGCCCACTACAAGATATGCTGTTCAATTTTCAGTACTAAAGCTGAATTATCATGTCTTAAAATTATTTTCTAGAAAAATAACCTCATAATTTCTTCATAGAATAATTATTTTGGCTTGAAACTTATTTCCTTCATTTTAGTTCAAAGATAATTAAATAGAAAGTTTAAAAAGACATTGATCAATAACCTTTTACTTACTCAAATGCAGAAAATTATTACATTCTCAACTTTATTTTGTCTCAAATTCCATGTTCAAATAACTAGATAAGGACTGGATTTAAATGACTACAACATAGGCTTATTTGTTGATTGAAGTTGCAATCTTATTTCAAGAGACAGGAATGACTGATTTTGTACATTAAAGTATCCAAAAATATAAGCTTCTTCACTGTGATAAGGACAAGTCTTACAGTTATGTGCTTTACTGTTTCTGTTGATTGCATTTCTTTTCCTGTCTGTATTCATAAGTATGTTAATTCACACAACAGCTAAAGACCAAAGCTAAAAGCCAAAGAAGTCCTGCTCCATTTGTGCATGGGATGTGCTCATGGTACACAAGGCAACAAGAATCGCTTTCTAATCAGACCAACTCAATGGCTATCACAGAAGCATCTATGGTTGTTACAACATTGTTCACAATTAAAATATCTGGGTTTTGTTGGATTTTTTTTCTGCCCTTAAACCATTCAAAGGAGCACAATACAATGAACACAGTGAAAATGCTTCCCAGTTCACCCTAGTTCTTCATTTACTTGAGCTGATAGTTAAGTACTTGGAAAATTCCTTGGACATCCAGGCCATCTCAGACCCCAATATAGCTTTAAAGAAAAGCAAAGGCATTATACGAGTGCAGGAAAGATTTTTATTTTGAGATATTAACAAAAATATTTAACGTCATGTATGAGGGTCATTAAATATACATCTTCCAAAATATGAGCTTTGCAACTTACAGAAATTTCATCTTACTATAGTTACCAGCCCCTGAAATTCCCATCTGCAGGGCTTGCAGCTGCTAATTTGGAATAATTACCCTAATTATCTACTTACATACAGTGATGAGTGCTGATATTTATAATGTCTAAAAAGGCCTTCCTTCTGTTCTAGATGTTAACATGAATCCTTGTATATGTAGTTTCTATCCACAGAGGAGTTAGCCTGCATATTACCATACGAATTTCCTTTTGCAAGAACAACTGGCTGACAAGGTCTGGCTGCTGATCTGGTTACAGCTGTTACAGAGAATAATGAGTCTCCTTCATAAGTATCATTCACTGTTGCAGTAAGGAGCACCAGGTTCAGAAAATTTGACATCTTTTAATTGTCTATCTACTGATTCATTTTCATATCTTACATTTATCACCTAGGGTCAATTTTAATGAAGCACTTGGAACCTAACACTTATTACATGTTATGAAGCTGAACTGAGAATGAATTCCAGAGCCTTAGAAAGGATCCTAAATTCTCCATGAAGGTGCTTAGGAGAGTTAGTTCCTTCAAAGTAGCATACAAAAGGTCCATCTACTTAGCCATCAAATTTTAAGGAGCCAAGAAAAATCTCAAATAGTTTTATTTTCTTGGATTTAGCATATCTGATCACAGGCAGCAGAAAAGCCTTCTGTTATTTCTCCATCAGATCCTAAAATCATCTTCTGAAGAAAAATATTTTTTTTCTTTTTTTCAAAGAACAGTAGCCTTATTCTTTTCTTCTATGATGAAACAGCTGTGGAAGACTTTCTTGGTTGCCTTCTAATCAATAATGCTTGGAGAGCTCAGGAAGAAGAAGACCTAGGGTTCATAAATAAACTGTTATGCTCTCCTCCTGTTTTTGTCACTCCTAGCCTTTTCACGAAGCACTCACAGATGCCTGGGGTGGGCTGTCCACTTACATAAAAGGGTGTGATGCAGATTTGTGATCAGACATTTAGCTGAGAAGAGGGAGCTTAGTTATAGCCCCTAGGACAAGCACTCACATGAATTTTATGTAAGAGTGTTTGGATAAAAGTTTTTGAGACTCTCAACAAAGAAAGAAGTACCTTTGTTCCAAACTGATGTACATCCTGCTGCTCAGAATGCAGTTCAGGGAACTGAGAAGATGGTGTTTGACCTTCTATAGGCTAAACTGACCAAACTGTCATCTTCACAGTGGGTATTCTAGAAACTTTGTGGCTATAAAAGCAAATTTCCTTGCTTTAGATGAAATGTCACTCTCCTTGTTCTTTGTTAGAAGTTCATGGATTAAAATACCCACCCCTTACTACTAATTTTTTGGCTAAATACCTAGAGTGCCACATGATCGGTTAATGGCCATGAAAGTTATGATTTCTAAATTTTATTCTAAATTTTATTTCTATCTCCCTTTTATAGAAACAGTACATATTTGTGTGAATAGAGTTCTTATTTTTTTTATTTTATTATTTGATATGTTTTACACTGTGCTTTAATTTGACTAAAATGGAACAGGCTACCCAGGTAAGTTGCTGAATCACCATCCCTGGAGGTATTTAAAAGACATGTAGACATGGTGCTTAGAGACATGGTTTAATGGTGGACTTGGCAGTGCTGAGTTAACAGTTGAACTCAATGACTTAAAGGTAATTTCCAATCTAAATGGTTCTATGTTTCTATTCTTCCTGTTGAGTGTACTGATTGTGCTCAGAACAGATCTGACAAAAGGATTTTGGACCCCTAACTGGACTTCAGCAGTAAGTCTATCCCCTGATTCTCAGAAAGAAAAAACAACAGCATGTTCTCAAGGAAAACAGGGATGGATTTAACAAAACTGTAGAACAAACTAGAAATCATGGAATTGCTGAAGTTGGAAGGGTCTCTGGAGGTCTCTAGTCCAGCCTTCTGCTCAAAAGCATGGTCAGGTACAGCAGGTTGCCCAGGACTGATGCAAAGATGGTGATGGCCTGGAGGGGAAGCCTTGTGAGGAGTGGCTGAGGTCACTCGGTCTGTTCAGCCTGGAGGAGACTGAGGGGAGACCTCACTGCAGTTACAGCTTCTTGTGAGGGGAAGAGGAGGGGCAGGCACTGATCTCTGCTCTGTGGTGACAGTGACAGGACCCAAGGGAAGGGACTGAAGGTGTGTCAGGGGAGGTTTAGATTGAATATTAGAAAATGATTCTCCCCCCAGAGTGTGTCTGGGCACTGGAACAGCTCTCCAGGGAAGTGGTGACAGCACCAAGCCTGACAGAGCTCAAGAAGGGTTTGGGAAATACTCCCAGGCCCATGGTGTGACTCTTGGGGATTGTCCTGTGCAGGTTCAGGAGCTGTACTTGACATCCTTGTGGGTCTCTTCCAACTCAGGATATTCAGTGATAATTTGACTGTCCAACTGGATTTTGAGTATTTCTACAGATGAAGACTCCACAACCTCTCTAGATAACCTGTTCCAATGTTTGACTACACTCAGGAGGAAAAATCTTTTTCTTATACTTTATGAGAAATAGGTAACCTAGGCCCCCTAAAACTAATTCTAGGAGTGCAAATATCTAGTCCTCTATAGAACAATACTGATGACAAAACTGGAAGAAACAATAAAATATTAATTCTTTTGGACTTTGACCACTGTTAACTTGGTTTTATTTAAGATTATTTCAGTTTAGGGTTTAGCTAAAACAGTCAAAATGGCAACAGCCATTGACATTTCAAAACAGACCTGCTCCTGTTGTTCCATCCACTTCTATGGCATTTGCTCACAGCTCCCAGAATTTTAAAGATGTTCCATAACTAATCTGCTGATCTGTTAAAAACTGCTGATTACATTACTATCTAAAATGAAACTCTTCTAAATAAAGGGTTTCAGCTGAGGGAGCTGACTATCACTTCTTTATATTTCTCACTCCCAAAGGTTGAAGTCAGGATTACCTACTTCATAGAAGTTCTGTGAAATTTAATTAGCATGCAGATATAAAATTAACTGAGATATTGATTCTTACCTAAACCTTATTTTAGTAATGCAAATTTCACATTTTACTAGAAGCAGAAGCTGTCTGCACATAGAATTAGACTATACACAATGTGGAGAAGGATAAGATATTAAATACTCTGTTGGAGGCACTAATTTTTGTAATTTTATGCTTTCTCATCCTGGTCAAGAAGATGACACAATCTGAAATGCAGGTAAGAGTTTTTCTCCTAGGTGACATCTCTAAAAGCCTCAGAAATACAACCTTCGTGTACAGCTGCAAGTAATTGAAAGTACATGACAATCTTGGAGAACAGATAGAGAGGGTTTTTTGCAATGGCAGAAAGTTTCCTTGATACTACAGTGGGAGATGGGAGTTGGATCTCCTGTGTTTTCAAAAATTTCACTCAAGAAGAAAAACCAAGCAATACAAGAATATTTTTCTGAAATTAATAGCACTAATACATTTCCCTGTTTACTGGCTGAGAATTCTAGACCCTGCTGCTCAGGATTTTTGCAGGAGGGAGGAGTGCAGTATCTGAAAAGAGAAGTTTGTTTCCTCAGTAGCTAATCTTGTGTCTACAACTCACCACAATTATCAGTGCACATTTTTGACTGGTTTCTTCTGTGTGGCGTTTTTGGGTTTTTTTAATGTGCTGATTCATTGTGCAAAGAACATGAATTATGCAATGAAGTCATTGAAAAATCTCTACAAAACATGCCAGGGACTCCTCCTCACAACTAACAGTGTCATTCTTCATAATTAGCTTTAATTTTCACATGTCACCCTCTACTCCTTGAACTTCTTGACAGCTCAGAAGCACGGAGAGTTCTTGCAGCATTCCCAAAGGTGTGTTGGCACCGTCCATCAAGGCAGGAGCTAATTTGAGAAAACAAGAATCATCTTTACCTTGCCAGCAATTCTCTCTAGGCTTCGCTCTGGACAGAGGAAGTATGACAGAAAGCAGAAGAAAATAATGTAGATCCCAAACAATATATGTATTACTTTGGGTTGAAAATAACTTGATTTCAGGAATTTGGGATTTGGTAATGATCTGGACACCCATGTAGATCACAGAACACAAACATACTATTCCAGCTGAGAGATGTTTAAACAGGAAAATCATTGTCAGCATTATTTATTGCCTGAATTTATTCTCTGATGTGGAGTTCTAAGCAAACTGCACTAGGCATCACTTCAAGGAAAGATTTTGGTCCAGTATACTAAAATTGCTTCTGTGTTTTCTAAAGAACTGTGTTCTTTTCACTTAAATAATGTTTTATAACTCATCTATCACAAGTGATGAATTAAAAAAAAACCAAAAAAAAGCAACAAAAAACCCAACCCCCCCAAAAAAAACCCAAACCAAACCAAACCAAAACAAAAAAAAAACCAAAACGAAACAAAACAAAAAAAAAACCAAAAAACCAAAACAAAACAAAAGAAACAGCACTATGTTACCCAACTGGTTCTCCAGCAACATGAATTATAATTCAAGGATGACTAAATACTGAAATTGGTGTTGTGAGGACTTTGTGGCTTTGTTTATACTGTTTGGATTAAAGTGGGCCAGATTCCTTCCCCATTACCATCTGTGCTCATATTGATGGCACAGATCCTTTCAGTTCATCCACCTGCAAATCCTCTGCTGTGTTGTTGAGTCTCTGTGGGACTCTTAGAACTCTGTGCTGTTTTGACGTGGTGGAGCAAGGTGCAGTCAGATGGCAGTCATGGGCTTGCCCACACTGTGGATGATTTTAGCCTACTAAGCTCACTGAGATCTTGTGCCAGAGCTTTGATATAAGGTGAACTTGGACTGAAGGGAGGGCTTGGCCTCTACTTACATGAGAACCTGTTTATAGTCTTTCAATCTAAGACATAAAACCAGCAGTTTCAACCAAAAAAACCCAGTGTTTCAGTTGTCTGCATATTTCCTTTGATATGTGATCAAGGACACTGCTTTGTGGTCAGCTCAAGCCACTTTAAAATTTTATTACCATTCATATTAGTGGGGCAGGTTTTCCTTAAGCAACATTCAGCTTTTCGAGCAATGCTAGTAATGGTCAAATGACCTAGAGTGCTCCCTGAAAAACTACCCTAGCAACAGTAATATGGAAAAATAAAGGTAAGTGTTCAGCTGAGCTGATGAGTTGCTCCAACTCACTGTGCTGCTGCACAGCCATAAGAACTAGGGAGAGAGGAGGGTGCAAAGGGTGTGGTGACAGCCTTAGGGCTGGGCAAACACAGGTCACTGTTCTTGCCTGGAGGTCACTGCCCTGCAGCACTTCACTCCCATGCTTCGGAGCAATCTGTACCTCTGCAAAAGTGTGGCTACCTGGAACACGCCCTGGCCTGTGCTAAATACTGAACCAACAGTGCTCAGGAGGGAGTTTAGGAAAAATTGGCTAGCTTGGATGAAAAAAATGCCTGAGACCTGCTGAGCCACCTAACAGTATTGAGGATCAGAATGCAGTGCAAGGAAACCAATCTAACAGCATTATTTGTAATGTAATTTGATAGAATAGATATAGCATAAGTTAGCAAATATTTTACTAATGGAAATTCACAGAAACATCAAAAATCAAAACTTGGAACTCTGCATGTATGCCACAACGAGCAACTTTTCTGCCAAGAAAGAGAGTTTGCACCCAGAGCTCGTTTTTCTATATATTTGTCTTCTTGGGCCGGCTTCTAGCTGCATTTTCCTTTAAATCCTTTTCTATAAATTGAATTAAATGCAAATTCTGCTAAAACCAGGCATCAAAAGGCTAAAGACCTAAACAGGATTGCAGCGTGTCACTAACTACAGGTGAAAGAGCACCAGGAATACACCTGCCAGCTGGGCTGCCTGACTGACAAGCAGCAGATGAGGCTCAGGGGACCACAACAGCAGCAACTGAAGCTGACTATGAGTTTTTCTGAGTTGGGCAAGACCATTCAAGGTTACAGAAGTATAAAGTAAGAGAAAAAAAAATGCCCATAAAAAGAAGGAGAGGTGCTCCCAACAAACTTACAATGCACAGCTCCTCTGAAACTGCAGAGACTAAGGGGGAAGGTCTCCAGTGTTGCAGAGCTATTGTAAGGTGAGAGAGGGATGAACCTAAAAGGCAGCATATGCAGGGCTGACTCAGAGGGTGACCTGTAGTAAACAGCATCTTATTTAATTGAAGCAGGAAATGATGACCTTTTTTTTTTCTTTCAGTTTGTTACAGGTCTACTACTAAAAAACCAGCACGTCTTTAAAACACAAATATTTGAAAGGCTATTTAATAGCTATATTTGCCTCTCATAAACTTTTTCTGAATTTAACTAATGATTGACATAATGTTTGAACAGCTAAGTCCAGATGACTGTAATTATCTATCTTCCAGGACTTTTTTCCCTATCTATCTACTATGTAATGCTCAACTATCTGCATACTTTTTAAAAGTGTTTCCCTACCAAAGTACCAGGAAACTTGTAAATATGGACAATGAGCTACTTAAATACATTTGCAATTCCACTTTAAAAAAAACACAAGCTTTAAGCACAGCATTGTAAGATGGCCAAACCCAGAAAAAACAAAACCAAAGCAACATTTGTGAATACTTCACCATCTTTACAGTCACCTGCTTGCAGGAGAAATGGCATGGACTACTGAAGAGAGGAGCTGGGTCTGCTTAGGCAGCAAGCCTGTGGCCTAGGGGAGTGGGCAGTCATTATAGCCCGAAGAGTGAGTTCCTGGCAGTCTCCTGTGGCAGATGGCCTGAGTGTATATAATAATAAGTTACTCCTGTAGGAAAACTTCTTCAGAACCAGTGACACCTTCAAGTAACAACTGCAAAGGTCAGCCTTCAGCTTCAGTGAAGTGAACACTGAAAAACAATTTGGCAACACATTTCTAACATCATAAAGGAGGACAACTCCCCTGATTAAAGGGCAATGGGATCATGGCCTCTCTTTTCTACTCATAATTTTGACATTTCCACAGTAAAAGGGACATGTTCTGGCAGCTTTAAGAAAATTCTATCTCTGAAATCTTTCTAGTCTTGTTTGTAAAAATGTTTCAGTAATTCATTTTATCAAATATGAGGATCCTAGTACATGGGCATGGAAACAGTGCACTTTATCACTGATTAACACAGTAATTCAAGATCCCAGTGACTTAAGACAGCTGTTTGGTCAGAGCTGTGCTTTACAATATCATTGACTGAATGTATTTATTTAATTATTTTGCCCCTTGGGAGGGGTATTTAAGTACTGTAGGATTTCTGATACACAAACCCATCAGAATTCTGTAAATATAGGGAAGTGTAAACTTTATTACTCCTTTTTATTTAATGCTCCACAAGATGTTGCAGGCTGATGTTACACTGTGAATAGACAGTAGGGCAGAAACTGTCCCTTCATCTTCCTTATTGTCTGGGCACTACCTGTTTGTCTTGCACATCTCCACTGCTGACTGGGAAGGCATAGGGGTGGCTGAGACACCCTTGTGGGACTTCAGTGTGCTGTAGAAAACAAAATGGTACATCATTTGTCCATGCTGATTTAGGATGCAAGCTGCCCTGCTACCCTACTGTCTATACTAGCTTTTCCTGCTGTGGAAACAGCCCAGTTAATTCTTGAGTGGTGGCTGGTCATAAATCATTGTGAAGGCAGCATGGGTGATAGTGATTTGGATGTGAGTATCACAACTCTGCTAGCTCTGGCTAGTTCCACAGTGTGCACTCACTGGTAGAGGATTGGATCTAGTTTCTGCAGTTCATGCATGGGTTTTATGTCAAGCAAACAGATACAATCTAGTTTCAAAAGATGAAGTGCTGAGAAAAGTACATTGAGTTCAAATCCATCTATCCTCGCAAACCACAGGGAGAGTGCAAAGCAGTCGTGTGCCTCACAAGGGCAGCAGTTTCATTTGTGGGAATCTGTACTGTCACCAGCAGAGTTCCTGGCAAAAGGTAACTGAGGGCTTAAGGCCTATTTATCCATTAGCTTGTCCTCAAAGATTTTCTCTGTGTAGCCTTACTTAAACCAGCAAAGAGCCTTGTTGAAATTGCGCTTTTTTCTTTTGCTTTTTTAAAGAGAACAACTCTGTTCTTTTCTTTCATTCTGTAGCGTACACAGCTGACATTATTATCCACATGCTTCGCAGTGCCTCTGCTGTAACCGATGACGCTCGTACTTACATGCACTAGGAAGAAAGGAGTGGGCTGAAGCCGTTTTTAGAACAACATGCTATTTCCTTTTTTAGTGCTGACTCATTCACTGTACCTTGTGATATGTTTACCCTAATTGCTTGCTGCTCTGGAGGCTGTTGAATGGGTGAGGAAGGAATATTAATCAGTGACACATCGCACTGTGCTCCAGAACTACAGTCATAGTGAGTATGATGTCCTTGCCTATCTTTTGGCTCTATTGTAGGAATTATTTTTTCTTTAACTAGCATTCAACGTTATTTCAGTTCTGGAAACCATAAGTGACTCTTTTATGCACATCCTTTCAGCACAGTTATCTCGTTCATAGCCTTTATTTTTCTGTTAAAAATCTTTGCTCCTTGCTAGTACTCATATCAGAGTGGAATTAATCAAAGTCATTGCCCTGTACACATGTGAAACCTAATTAGCCAAAACAGCTGATGAAGACAGAGGAGATCTCACAGCTCATTTATCTTTTTCTTAACATATTTTATATTTAAATTAAAATGACATGGAAAACAGTAGCAGCCACTATGGCTAAAACTATACAAAAGTGTACATTATTCGCATGTGTGTTCTACTCGGGCAGTTTTGCCTGCTGAGTGAGGCAAAGTGTTTGGTGCCTAGAAATGCACTGAAATTATCAATTTGTCTGCGTTCAAAATAGAGATTAAAGGCCCATACATAATAATTGCAGCTAATCTTTCCCAAGATATGGCCTGACAAATCCTGTTAGTGTGCAGTTAGAAATGGTTGCCCTTTGCTCTTGGAGTGGTAGTTGATCAACTGATTGACGTTACAGCCCTCCCAAATGAGCTTCTCACTCTTCCCCTCTCCCTTGTCCCTGTATGTTCCCATCACCTCCACTGTAGAAGTGATGAAAATCTGATCTGGGTTTTAAATGAGAAAAACAGTCACTATTTTATACAGCTTTATTTCAACTAATTTAGTTATCTCAAACCATTCACTTTAGGACTAGATGAGCACCCATGCTTGTAAAAGGCATGTTGACAAAATCACCTCTGACTTAGAGGACCACAATCCCAGTCCAAGGAGATGCCTTAGCTGCAAGCACTCTGTGTGGAGAAGGGAATGTGGCTCCTCTAAAAGAGGAGCCAGAGATTAAGCTTGGAGATTTACCAGGGCAAAGAAACACTTAGTTTCAACTCTAGGACATGACTGAAACACATAATGAGCAGACACCTTCAAAATCCCTTATCTCCTTTTTCCAGGCATTTGTTAATTTGCTAGCAACTTCCTTCTTAGAAAGAAAATTCCCATATTCACTCCTCAGAGTTTCATTTTGAAGGAAAAGAAGCTCGGTAATTATGATGAAAGTTTAAGTGGAAGCCCAGAAACACAAGACAGAAAAAGTCCCAAGCACAGGCCTATGACTGTCATGGTTTTTCAGTTTGAGATTCTGCATATCAAAAGTCTCAGTGGAAAACAGAAGTAGAAATATTTCAAGCAGATAATAAAAAAAAAAAAATAGGAAGAAAACCAATAGATAGAAAAGTGAGTTGGCGACTGAGAAACCTCATATAACTAGGTAGTACAAAAAAAGCCATATATATATATATAAAGAAATTGATAATATTAATATATAAACATAGAAACTTAATTATTGTTATTCTGATGTATGCTTACATATTTGTGTATTCATTGAAGGACTATAATTTCACAGCTTTATTTTAAAAAGAATTAAAAATAGATAGCTGACATCAGTCAGTATAAATGTATTTAATATCACTTTAAAAACAGAGACCCTGTGAAAGGCCTTGGGGTTTTATGCTAATCTGTTCACTTGTGCACCTCAGGGAAATCTGGTGCTCCACATCAGCTTCATAATCCCTTAAATTCTCATTGCCATCTACTTTTGAGCAAGGCAGGAAACTCTCCTGGGAAAGGATTCTGACATGTTTTTCTACCTTTCTCAGTTTCTGAACCTATTGATTATTTTTATCCAATCATTATTCAGTGATGCTGCTTACACTGCCATAATAAAAGTTAAATATCCCTCCTCAGTTTTGCAGATAGAGCAATTGAAGTGTTCAGTGATTAACAAATTACATTTCCTGGGTCAGAGAGAAAAGTTCCTGGCAGAGCTAATAATGGGACATATTTCTGATCTTAATGATTACATCGTGACAGCCCAACATCCCTCAAAGTAGAAGTTTCAAAACCAAGCATTTAGTTATGACATTGACAGAATGGAATCCCCTCGATTTGTTTGCTGACCTGGGGCTAGTGAATGAGTCAGCCACTCAGTCTGAAGGATATCTATGCTCTGAATGGCATGATGATGAAACATATGTTTTGTTTTAATAGTTTACAATATTTTTGTTGTAAAATTCCTTATATTATTGCTTTGGAGTAAGATTCCTTGTGGATTCCTTGTATAGATTCCTTGTGATAATAACTGAACACCTGAGTCTTAACACATTTCCATTATAGGATCCCTGTGAATAGGGAATAGGTACTATCCCATTTTTAAAGGGTTTTAAAGATCACAAAGTCTCTGTGGAGCAAAAACTTGAATTCACATCTCTCAGATTTTAAGCTGGATAAACCTTCCTAACTGCTGAATGAAAATTCCTTTCTGTAGTAATCTTAATTCACAAAAAAAGCATAAAAAAATGACCGTAAAGAAGTGTGCTTTTTTGAGCTTAGGCTTGTCAAATTGGCTTGATCTAAAGCTTAGTGATATCCAAGCTAGTTTGTGAGCTCAGTCTTTCACATTCACTTGAGGATGCTGATATAAGCTGGGAGTAAGGAGAAAGCCAATGAAAAGTAAAAACTGATGGCTTCCACAAAGGAAAATGAGAAGCAGAGGAGGGGTGATGGGGAAGAAGAAACAGTGAAACATGATTGAGAAAGAAAGCACTATACCCAAAAGAGGTCTAGAGGAACCAGAATTGTCAGGGTAGAAATATGTAATGGAAAGGAAAAACCTAGTCATACCTAAACTTCTCTGTAATGTCACAGCTGTATGCGTGGTTTTAGAACATAGACACTTCACACAGAGTGGAAGTCTCTGCACATGACGCACTTCCAGTTCTGGCTCGTTGAGTTAGATCAAAAACTTCCAGGGAAGTGCAGTCTATTTTACACACATGAGAATGTACTTGGATATGATAAAATACCACAGCTGTCAGTCTAGATTGGAATCAATTTGCATGGTAATGCTCTGAGGGCTGCAATTTATTTTCCTTTCTCTGCAATCAGAAACTTTCCCTGTTTCAGTAGGGAAGATTGATCCTGAATGTCTGCATATGCATTTGAAAAGATCTGGCTCTTCAAGTGTGACTCATTGCTATTGGACACCTATAGCTCTGAGAGGAAAGAGCTCTACACAGAAGTACAGTAATTTCTGCAGGGCCCAGAGAAACTGAAGATCTCCAAATACATAGCTCTGGACTAGAGATTTCCCCATGTTAATGTAAGAATTGGTGAAGTTCTGGAGAAAGAGGAGTTCCTTAAAAAGAAATAGAAGAGAACATACTCAGAACAATGTGGGCTTTTCAGGCTATACTTAGTATAAATTACCAAAGGAATATTTATACACTACATTTTTCTGGTGACAAAGCTAGCTGAAGAAGTTATCCTCCAAGGTACTCTCTCCTTTCTGCTCTGCACCCACTAGAGCTCTCTGTATAATCTGATGTGCTTATGTCACTTGTGATGAGACTGTGCTGGACGTAGGCCAGGTAAATTATGCAAATGTCTAAAAATAGTATTTTGGAAAGTATTTTTTAAACCCATGTCACTTTATGATCCAGATCATTTTTCAGCATGATAAATAGTTACATTTGCATGACTTTGGGGTGACAAACTGCATCAAGCAGAAGGTATTAAAATTTAATCGTAGGAGTGTTGCCCCTGAAAATAAGCCTTCTGATTTTTTTTAGTATAGTGGAGCCAGTTCTCATTAATTGTAAGATAAACAAGAATCATGTTTGCATTCCCTTGTCAAAGATATCACCTGATGGACTTCTCAAGTGACCAGTGAAGATGGAGAGGTGGTAACCTCTCTGTCCAATCTCTGATCACTGTCCAGAAACTTTTATATACGAGGTCAACAATAAACTAGGGACTTCCTTTCTTCTTCTCTACCTGAACATCTGTTGTGTGTGTTACTGTGTGTTTCTATCTGTGTCACATTAACATAGGAGAAAGTGGGAACCTCTTTCTTGCTGCAAAAGAAAACGTGCAGGACATCATCAAAACCAGTCCGAGGCCCAGGCCTGAAATCTCTCTCTCCCTGAGGTACCCATGTATTTTTTAATACAGATGTTGTTATAGTATGGTTTCAAAATAGGCTCAGTTCAATATGATCCTGGGTGATCCAGTCATTAAACAGAAATATGCAGGTGATCATCACCACAACAAAGCAATTCGGTACACCAGTAAATCCATTCTTCTGTTACTTACAAAAACATGGAGAAAAGGAATAAAAGAACACAAAAATAGGATTCCCCACAGCCAGATTTTAAAATAATTCATTCATAGATGTATTTGAAACGCTTTTTCTAGCTATCAGACTGCTGAGAGGACTGCTCCATTTTTAGTATGATATATATATTTCATCGAGGTGTTCAGTGTGAATTCCAAAGATGAAAATACATCTACTGACCTGAAACTAATTTATATCACATCTGTTTCATAGTTTTTAATCTGTGGTCTATAAACAAAGACAAAAGCCAGAGATTTCTCACTTTAATGGAATATCTGATACCTGCATTAGGAGAGCCATACAGAAATGCTTTGAGAGGTACCATAGTATAATTTTTACAATGACTATGGCATGTACTGTGATGCTCTTTTCATTAAAAATCTCAAGAAAATCTTCCTCTTACCTGAAGGTAATGGCATGGCCTCAAGGAAGGTTTGATTTCCTGATGAACCAGAGGCTTATCTAAGTTCAGTGATGATTTGCGATAAGCTTCTTTAGCCTGACTTACTGTAAGCGTGGACCAAGAACTCCTTTTCATATATTTACTATCAGGGGTCATTGGTAGCCCTTCACAAGCCGAACACTTCACATCATTGTTACTTTTGGAAGTCTTCAATGAGAGATCCCCAAAATGCCCCTGGAGTGCCTCAGGATAGCAATGGGATATATGATCTGCATGGTGCCTATTTACCACACTAGGGTTCGGTAAGTGCTATCGCTGTCCAAATTATCATCAGAGCTCCACCAGCTACTCATTCCAGATTTATGCTTGCCTTCTGGTTTTCGCTCCTTACTTTTACTCCTTTTGCTATGCTTGGAATGGTGCCCATGGTGATGATCGTCCCCTCGACTGTCTCCCTTTGTTCCATTAACATTGCCCTTGGATGATCCTTCCAGAGAATGAGATTTAGTAAAAAGTTTCTGGACGGAATGAACGAGATGGCGTATCCTTCCCGGGCTCTCACTGCGCTGTTCTGCAGCTGTTGAGGTCCGCTGGTACTGTAAGGTATGAAAGCCATCCCGGTGAAGTGGAAGTTGTTTCTCAAACTGGTCCAAAAGGTTTGCAGGAATACGGTTAATCTTAGGGTTACCGTGAGACATGGCGCAGTCGTCTCTTGAGTCGTAATGTGAGCTGTAGTGCATTCTGGGGAAAGTGCTACTGGACATGTGATCGCCCATTACCATGGGCATCATCATGCACTCAGAATGAATGGAGCTGCGTGGGGAGCAACGGTGGTGGTCCAGCGGGCAGCTCTCCGTGGGGCTGAGAAGATACGATGGCCTTGGCTCCTGCCCATGGTGGATATGGTCGTGGGTATGTTCACAATCTTCAGGGGATGCTAAGCCACAAGTATGAGCTGAACATAACTGTGGTTGATTGCGACTACCAGATAATCCTTTCATATTCCTCGGAGCAGGAGAGTACCTTTCTTCATTGAAGTGCTGAGAAGGCGACCATGAGTACTGCTGGTCTGTCATGAGAACACATAAAACCTGTGTTAGGTGTCTGATTAAAAGATTAACTTGAAAATTCCAAGTATATCAAAAAACTAAACATTTTTTCCTCTATGACCTTGGTGGAAAATCTCACCATTCATGAAATTTCTTCCACCATTTTAAAAATTATTAAAATTCACTATGAGTAAATTATGGGTTGAATACAGCCTCCTTTCTCTTTGCAAAATTGTCTGCTAGCAATTCTAGACGTTATGAAGTTATTAATTGTGTAAATTTACTCAAATTTAATGGATACATCCATGTATTCAGTTTATTGTTTCATATTTATAGCTCGTATGTCAAGCTTTGTGGCCAATCATTTAAGTGATATGGGTCTAGTTTCTATTTTGGTGGTTTCACAGTCTGATATATTCAATGTATACTTTCTCCACAGAGTCAATTTTTGTACCATAAATTGAACTTCATTTTCTTCAATGAATCTCAGCTTCATGATCCTAAGTTCACTCTTCATAAGCAAGAAGAAAAGAGCAGGAATTTGCTGAAATGAAGCTAAATTTTTATATTGCTAAACAGTTTATCAATAAGCATTTCATACTATTTGAGCAACTGTTATCCTTAGTCCAGAAGTATTATTGCTATTACCATACATGGAGAGTATTCTCTATTAAGCAGTTTTCCCCTTTTTATGACCACACTACAAAATATTTACTTAATGACTCTAAGTTATTTTTGAGAAAAACAAATATATTTATGTACAAACTATGGGGTTTTATATACTTGATTACTTGTTCCTATGAATCGAGCTCCAAGTTGTGATTATTATGCAAGCATGATTGCTAAATAAGAGTAGCTTGTAAGCAAAGATTTTGATACTTAAGCCTCTGATTTTTTTCTCTCATGCAATTTCTTGCAGCTGTCAAATGTTACAAACAGAAAATTAAAAACAACCCCAGAAATACTTCAATTTGATTTTCTCATTCACTTTCTCTCTTCAATTTCAGCTCATTTAAGAAACATTTCAATAGCAGACAAAGAGATAGGATGCAAGATAATCTTTTAGAGGATAAGACAGATGTGGAAGTGTTTATACAACCCACTTAGCACCGCCTTTCTCCAAATTTGCTCTAAGAATCTAAATAATATTGCACAGGTGGTTTATACAAGGAAGTTGTAGATCTCAAACAGAATGGAAGCCAGAGAATATCTATTAATGGGACACTTGAAACCAGGCTGTAGAGATAACACAGTAACTGACAGCACTTTGAAAGGTTTTTAGCAATATGACAAAGCTCTCCTAAATCATATTTCCACTGCTGGTGAAAACTCAGTGCCTGGATATGGTCATGAAACAGATCAATACTGATATCTCTCTAATTTTAGTCCATTAATATGTGTTACATCATGATACCTTCAGTACATAAGGCAATTGGTTGCAAGTCTTTAGCATCAGCACTCTCATAGCCTAAATGCTGTATATTTCCTATTGTGGGAGATGCTTTCATAATTTTATTACACCCTAATTTCAACAGAGTTGCACATAACTTTTTAAAATGTATGCAGCATTAAACTAATAACCAGTCTTCAGCCTAGGCACAATGATGCCACACTGAAGCCAAAGAAGGATTTAAGGGTGTACAAATGCCACCTCCATACTTTATCATGGTATCGAACTGATGGGTCTATGCATGTATCCTTTTCTGCTTCTATTTTGCTTTCCTGTCTGTTTCTTTTACTTAATTCTTGGTTATTATCACATTAAAATAAAATCTTATTACTGCTGATTACTCAGTCTGCTGTCCTATTTAGGTTATAATACCTTGCATAAATGTAGTTACAGGAAGGAAATATAACCGTTTCTCTGAAATGACGTAATCTTGATTATATACAGACATGGCAGTAAATTATAACAGTGCTTTGGAATTCAGCCACATAAGTAGTCCTGTAATTAGTGGTACTTTGCCCAGGATATTACTAAACATTATCAGGGGAATAATAATGGAGACCATGTGCTGAATTTACTTAGTCTGTACGTCCCATAAAGTGTTCCCAAAGCACCTGACAGAGATTACTACCACAGTACTTACAAACCCATGAGATTAGAGAGACTGAAGGGTTTTTTTTACAATGACGGTGGTAAAACACTGAAAGAAGTTGATCTAGTTGAATATGTCCCTGTCTATTGCAGGGAGGTTGCATTAGATGACCTTTAAAGGTGCCTTTCAACCCAAAATATTCTATGATTCTATGATTCTATGTGGAAGGTATTGTTCTCCTTTTACAGAAATAGAAAGTTGCAATATATGAAACATTTCCAAAGTGCTTATGGATTTTCTGATATTAATGTGCACAGAGGTGTGAGCCAGAGGGAGGTGGAGGGAAACTCTTCTGTCACTCTAACAGCACGATGAGAGTCAACCCCAAGTCTTTTCATCACAATCTTGCACATCTATGAATGAATATAACTTTCACTATGCCTCACCAGTGTATTTAGACAAAAAAAAAAGTAAGGGCATGGCAAAAATCCAGAATGAGAGAAACAGAATAAGAAGCTAATTTTAAATGAGCTCTTGAGCACAGAATTGCTAGTCCCTGGTGCTTTCTTTAGGCCTCATGCAACATCAAACATAACCCAGAAGGCTTCACACATTTTCATCCTGTTACATCCCTAGGAATATGAGACGTGATGATTTGACTGCACTGCAATTGATAATCTAACAATGGCTTTTCTGTCCCTCATGACTCCCTGTGATTCCAGCTCATTGCAACAATAGAAAAATATGATTTTCTGTATGTTGCTTTCACATAGCATGCTTTCATATAGCATTTTATGTGTTATGTTGAATGTCTGATTTATTTTTGTTTGAAACACAGTAGTTAGAAACTGCTATAGGCATTTATAAAGTGTAATCAAAATAATTAAGACATGAATTAAGAAGTAGATGTTTTCCAGAAGTAATTACCCCCTCTTAACCCTGTCATAGAGAGTAACTAAAACTAGACAAACTCCCAAATTACTTACAAGTACATCTTTTACATCTTTTAAATTTATCACTCCAATTAGGTTTGTCTATCTAGGACATCAAACTTGTTCTTTATCCCAGACACAACTACTTCTTCATACAAATCTTTTGAAAAATCTTCAGAATTTTGAAATACAATATATAAATTTGTCATGTAATTTGTGCTTTGTATCATTCAGTCAACTTTCTTCAGGAGACTGAAGTGCTTGAAGAAACAGTTGAGCTGTGGCTGAATGAATTACTGTGTGGTACCAGAGCAGAGTAATTGCCCGAGTGCTAACTCTTAGCCTGCCAAGAAAAATGTGTTAGCTTAAAATTCAATTAAGCTAACATGCTTTTCTAGCATTTGCAAGGGACTAAAAGTGTGTCTATTGTCAATGACCACAGCTCAGCTAATTCATAAAAATTCATAAATCTATAGAATTTTTTTTTCTCTATCCTTTCAAAAGAATTTTTTTTTTTTTATTTTGGTATAATTAAATAGTTTCATATATGATAGATCAAATAATGACAGATTGGACTGAAGTTTTAGTCTATATCTTGAAGTTTGTTTCTTTTACAGCAGCTCCTATGCTTGCTCTGGCCAATCACTCTAAAAACATAAAATGTTTTTAGAATATTAGAACTAAAGAGCTAAAGGGAGACAGAAGAACAAATAAACATAACCTAAAGTAGACAAAGAAATAAAGGAATAGGAACAGAGCACAGGAATGGCTTTTTTAAGATTCCATCAGAGCAAAATGGAATCTTCCAATTAACATCAATGGATAGTCAGATAAAGACTGGGGTTGGGTCTGGACCTAGAGCAAGGCATGGGGCTGTTATGTCACAGAATCCAGTAATTCTAAACCCCTTGAAATCTCTTAAAACTCTTGTTTTTCAGAGACTACTGTATAGATATGTCAACCTTTAACCTTGGCAGATGGAAAGATTTCTGCATCCCTTCCTATCTCTTTCAACTCTTTCTCTGTTATGCCATGCCACGTCCTGCTTTTTTTTCCTCCTGTTTTCAGTTCTGGACTATCTGAGAGTTGTTTTTTTGCTCCAAGCAGACGTGTTGGCTTGCCTGTGTTTGTGGTCTGGCTTCAACTTTTAGATCCTCCAAGACTTTTCCTTGTGCTAGTCAGTACCAAGGAAAGAAAGACATGTTCAAGGACCAAGAATGTTTGAAATTATGAATTAGAATTGCTAATAATGTTCTAGGTCAGAAGATTAAAACCCTCCAAGTAATGAAACATAAGAGCTGTGGATTTCAAGAGTTCCTGGAACACCACTATTGGCTAAAGAGCATCAGTATAAAAACACAGAAACTTCTCTGACATTCAAAAGAAGTGCATGTCTCCACAAATCTTTTTGTGTTTTGCATATTAGAAGCAAGCTTTCAGGGTATGATAATACACTCTGGAACTACAAAATGATGCCTAATTTTTTTCTTACATTTTTTTTCTATTAAGAAATTAATTTGAATTGCTTTAACTTTATAAGCCTTTCAGTAAACTGCTTTCCCATCTGAAACATCTGTGCTGTTTTCATTGGAGAAGAAACAGTTCTTCTGCCTAGTGTAACCAGGAGAATGCAGTGCTGAAAAGAGACACTTAACCTAGCTTCCAAAAAGGTGGTAGACAAAACCAGACTGCTGCATGTTGCTGTTTCACACAATTGAATCAGTGCTGAAATGCATGATGAAAAATATATACTCACAGCTTAACCTATAACTAATAAAAAAAGAAATTTTGGAAAAATGAGCATATTAATTATATAAGTAGACATTAAACATGAAAATGGATAATTAAAATGTTTTAGCTGGAAAAATGTCTGTCCAAGGTCTGCATTATATGAGCACTGTTTTCTCATTAACATGTTATAGTATTTTTCTCTGTTTTATTCTAGCCTTGAAAATGAATATTCGCAGGGATCAAGAAGAGTGACTAATCTGCCAAATGCAAGGAAGCAGTCCGGCAATGCAAATGAATTAAGCTTCTGCTATGGTCTCATGAGGTTTCCAACCTATTTATGTAGCACAACATCTGGTATAAAACTTACATAAAATTGCAAAGATTGAGTGACCATCTTCCAGTTTTAGAAGATGACTTGTATTTTCGGTGATGTGTGTGCTCTTCATGCAGTGCATTAAGCTTTCCATGAATTCCTACATAACTGCTCAGGCAATTTACTTGAAATGTTGAACATTAAGTGGCATCCCCTCAAAGACAAGTTATATTGGTTCTTGTAGCACTGTTGCAACGAGATACTTTGTGTACCCAGTCTCTCTGCATAGTCAAAGGAAAGAAGTAGGTGGTTCTGAGGACCTAAAGCCAAACACCAAAATGCCCAAAGCTGTCAAACAGCACATGGGCTGCATGTGGATGCTTGGTTTGTTCTGACACATAAATAAACCTGAAAAACAAATATTTCTCTATTCAGACAATCTGGCGCTGTGTGGCAGGCATGCATGGCTGTTTCCACTAGCAGCATAAACAGAGCTAGAGGGTGTGCTCGGCCCATACAGCTGAACTGCTGCCATCACAGTTTCATACTACATAAACTGGAACTGATAAATAGGTATCATTTCAAGAACAACACCAGCCGAAGATTGTTACAAATACACAGTCTGGATGTGGTTTTATTTTTGACTGAGAAACTGGCATAATTCTTCTGAAGCCTGAACTATGTGTTCAAAAAGGACAGATGAATACTACCTTTCATATACATATTTGTCTCTGTTGACTATGACAAAAACTGTGGCTGAGTGCTCCAGTGCAGAAACCAACATCAAAAATGCATAAATTTAGGTGGTCTGAGGCACATGGATACTGCTAAACCATGGAAAATGTTTTGACAGCTCAAGCTAATTCAGTGGAACCACATGATAAATAATGACCAAGAGTAAGATGGTTGTTACAAATCCCATGTTAGATAAAAATGGACATTCAAATTGTATTCTTATACAAGCACCAAAATCCAGAACATACCAAATTGGAGCAAAGTCAGAAAACCGAAAGGGAGAAGTAAGGACCATGTGGAATGCTGCAATTTATTCAGTACAGTCAGGTTTGAGCACTGTTATACAAGTGTCTGCATGTGGAACAAATATTTGATAGCATCAAATCCTACAGTTCAGCCCAACAGTTTTCCACGTCTTTCTCTCTTTCAAATAAAGATTAGTAGACTGACAGTCCAACATCTCAAGGGATTTATTTCTGAGATAAATAAGCATGGTAAGAGAAAAGGGTATATAATAAAATGAGTGCAGAATAATACTGGGAGGAAGGAAAGTACAGTGTTGTGATAACTGGGGAAAGCTGTGACCAGGGACAAGCTAAAGCCTGGTTACAAGACTGGCTGCCTGGCATGGAGAAGAGGGCATGCTATATGTGGAAATGAAGAAATGTGGAAACAGTATTTGAGGAATGAAGATGTGTCACATCTTCTGGGTGGAAAAAACAGCTGTTGGACTGTACGGAGAAGATGAAAGTCACAATATTGTGCCCATGCCATGAAAAAGGACAGGATAGAAATACATGAGAGACACTATGGGATTTGTATAAAGCTCCAGGATATGGAGTGCAGCACTGCAGGGAGTCCTCAGGATGGTGAAAAATTAATTCGCATTGGTTTGAAGTGTGTGATGTCTTGGTACCAACTAGTATGCAGTACAGAGACCTTCACAGTGCTTTTCAAGTTTGAAGTACGTTGCTATTATTCACCTTTCTACAGTGCTATGACACAGGTAACTCCACAAAATGATTTATGACTAATATTTTTTCACAGAATCTGTATGGTCAGCAAAGTTTTGAAAAAAATATAATGTAGTAGGACTAGACCGACCTAAAATAGCTAACACGTAAGCTTATTTTCTGGAAAAATTCAGCTGTATGGAATAAACTGTGGATTCACTATGTGAATATCATTGAACAATTGGATATAATGCTTCTAAGTACAGGGTAGAAATGCTAGCCCAACACCATTAAACTTTTTTATTCATTATTGTGCCTGGATTTATGGATTTCCTTTCCTAAAGGATAAAATTTTGCTGCTTGCAGTTATTAGGTCATAAGAAAATCCAATTCTCTTGGGGTCATAAAACTGCCATTATTTTCTCAGCAATTAAAGGAAGCCAAAATAATCACATGGTAAGACTCGAAGGTATACACAGAAATCTATGCACAGCTCTGGAAGTACAAGGGAAATCCTTGTCATGTTGATAGCAGTAACAAATCTCCCATGGGGCTAGGATTATTTGTAAACATTTGCTGAGAAAAGTTCTCTGCTGTTTTACCTATGACATCTGTGTTACTTGAGGGAGATCATCTCTAATCAGGGCTGCATTTTTCAGAACGCACAATTTGTGCTGGACTGGAATAAACGAGTTAGAAACCTGCAAGGGTTTGCAGTCAGAAAGATGATGGCATGAAAGGGTGAAACTGGTTCTTTTGAAATACTGCATGTGATAGCATAATTACCAAAATTTAATCCCAAGGATCCAAACCACTTGGACCAACTATTCAGCTGAATGGAATCATCAAATGACCAGGATTTCTTTTCTACTAAGAAATACCTATCATTGATTCTTAAAATAAAAATCAAACAAAAGAAATAATACTGATATTTACTATCTCCTTCTCTGATTTTTTTTTTCTCAGTGTTTTTGGAATTCTTCTGAATTTGTCCACTTTTTATGATGACATATCATGGAGGAAGTTTTCCACCCCATCCAATACTAAAGGGACTGCAAGAACTAATGCTCATGTATTGAAGCAAAAATATTTATTGTATATTCCCTGTAAATTGCCTTTTATAATTTCTTTAAAACATGGATATATTTTAATGACCACTTATTTTGCAGAGTGCTCTTCTGGGAAAGAAATAATGAAATAATTAATTACTGAAATCTTTGATTATTTACATGGAACAATGACTGCTCGATTTAAAATACCATTCTATTTCAAAACTACCTTTATATTTCTTTTTTTAAAACATTAATTCAGCTTTTAAATTATCAGAACTGAAGAAAATTATTTGATTTTCTGTTTGCTTCAGCATCAGTTCTTTGCAGACTTTTGATTCACTAAAAATTTTAGTTTTAGCCATGGTCTGACTCCAAAAAATTATTTTCTTTTTTGAAGTTCATAATTATTTTCTCAGGTGTACACCCTTGGCACTGCCTCTTGCTGCTTTGTGATTGTATGAACTTTTCTGTTCAGTTCAACCCACTGAGATGGAGGAGGACTCATCCTGATTTTCCTATGGGGTACAGGAAGAAATAGCAGCCTGGTGACAAGATCCCTTTTAAATCTGTTGCCATAGTAACAGGCAGACAATCTTCCTCTTTACATAACCTCCAGACTGGGAATTCTTCAAATCGGGGTGCTGTCTCTTTTCTGCCTGGCTGAGCACTGCTTTGGATCTGTGACAAACACTGCAAACATTAATTGCCTTTCCCCACAATCACTAGCACCCAGATTTTCCATATGGCAGTGAAGTGCCAAATGGTGACTCCTGTTCTGGGACAGAGTGATGGTTTAAGCACCCCCACTCTGGGCGAGTTTGAGACAAGGCAGCTCAATATGTTGCTGTCTGTCCTCTCATGAAGAGAAATGACATTATAGATGGAAAAACAAGGGAAGTTGCACAATGAAAAGTGACAACTGAACTCAGCAGTGAAAGCTGGGATTGTGTTAGCCATCTTTGCTGGTGTTTATGCTGCTGCACTGCTTCTGCCAGTGCAAGTTTCCTTAGGAAGACAGTGGCCTATGTGCCCAGCACTCTGACAGAAAACTGTGGTGATTTATCTCCACACTGGAAGCATCTCCACCACCCTGGTTGTGCCAAAATTGTTCCACTCCTGACAGAAACTAAGCAGGCAATGATGAATGTGCAGGTAGAGCATGGTAACTTTTCTTCTGAGGAAATCAAGAGGATGCCATTTAAGCTGCTCATCATATGAATACATTTTAAAGGCTTCACAGGTTAGCCTTTTGAAAAAGGAGAATCCAGTAAAGACACTCATTGAGGAACGTAGGTGTGGCAAAGCAGTTGGTATCTCATCTCATCTCATCTCATCTCATCTCATCTCATCTCATCTCATCTCATCTCATCTCATCTCATCTCATCTCATCTATCATCATCATCTCATCTCTGCTGCAGCCATCACAGTCTTTATGGGAAAGTAAATGTTGCATGTCAGGTACGCACCCAGGTGTTACAGAGGTCAGCAGGCCACGAGGGAGAGAAAAATGCCCCTTCTTTGCTAACATCCCAAATGTGAAATCATTTAGAACAGAATTATTTGTTTATGAATGCATAACCCCTTTTGTATTCTGTAGTAGAAATGGATGAATAATTAATTATAAATATCCTATTTGATTATTTTTACATCCTTACAAATATCTTCGCCTGTTTGTGAATTGACCTTGCGCCTAAAGGGACTTTTTCAGTTTTTTGACATTATGAGTTATTTATTTTTTTAGAAATAGCTTCTGATCAGCAGATTGTTAGTGAGAATTTGTTGTCAACAACCTATAATTAAAATGCTGGACAATTAGCATGTTTTTATATGATCAGGCCTTATGATATGATTTTGTTCTATGACTGAAAGTAATTTACAAAGTAAGTTCTCAAGCATAACTAAAAGGAATTTAAAGTTCAAAATTTATTTTCTGAAAAACATTTCCTATTATTACATTAACTTTTTCTACAGTCTTGATTATCATATCAATAGGCTTCTACACTAAAGATTTGGGTACAGAAAAACAAAGGATATGAAGAGGAATTATTTTAAGATATGATGGAATAAGACAAATAAGAAAGGGTAATTTTTTTGCAGTATCTGTTCATCTAGTCACAATAAGCAAATTATGGGGTGACACTGAATCGTATCGGAGCATGTCATATTTAAAATTTCTTGTAAATTTGAGACTTTTATATTGTAATACCAAGCCACCTTGCTACATATTTTTATTATATGACAGAAAGATAGCCTGTGCTTAGAGGATTGACTTGGGAAATCTGCAGTCACGTTTCTGAATTATTTGTAAGGTTCAGGACAAGGATATGGCACGGGTGTCACCTGCCATGGAGAGGCTTGACCTTACCTCACTGGGTTGAAGTGATCCTTTGTACATAGCTCTTGTAGACTCCTTAATTCAAGTCCCCATAAGACTAAAATAAAACATCTGTACCTCTGAGTGATACTGTCACAAACCAGGGAAACCCTCAGTCTGTGGCCCATCTAGGAATTTAAACTAGAGTGTTACTTTGTCTGCTGCTTACTGGGATGGGTGTCTCTGCGTGGTTACTCTGTGTGGCCAAGCCATGTGTCTGACTGAAGTCCCACCAGCTCCAGTCAGTCTACAGATGTTTAACTATCCCTGGATGCTCTGGGGAAAGGTGTGCCAAGGCAAGGATGTGGCACAGATGAGAGCCAAGAGCTCACTGACAAGCTGTCCTCTGTCCTTGGGAAAATTTCCTGTAGGTCCTGGTACATGAAGCAAAAACCCTTGAGAAGTGTTCAGACACTGACTGCACTGAGTAAGGAGGATAATATGATAGAAGGACTGAAAAGTCAGGACTTTATTCATGTTTTCATTTCAAGAACAGCCATGTCCTTTCTTCCTTCCAACACATAAGGTCATAAAGGCATGATCATGCAATCAACAGTGACTGAATAACCATGAGTTACTGTCTGACACTTGGACCTTACCAATTAATCAAAAGCATCAACAGTGAAATGAAAATACATTTTTGTAACCTGTCCTTAAACTCCTTTACAGTTTAATTTGCAATCAGGTCACATTACGAATATTATTAGTAACTACAACCTGTTTTACAGGTTTCAACCTTTTCCTTAACATTAACTCAATACCCATTCCTGAAGAGAAAACAGCAATTTACTGTAGTAAAAAGCCTTTAGTGCAAGTTCTCTTTCTTTGCTTGACATTAACTCAATACCCATTCCTGAAGAGAAAACAGCAATTTACTGTAGTAAAAAGCCTTTAGTGCAAGTTCTCTTTCTTTGCTTGACATTAGATGCTGCTGACTAAAAACTTGTGTAAAGTAAATGTTTTCCTTATCTGTAAAAACGAGTTAAAATTTTTTTTTCAATAATCTATTTTTCCCCTCTTTACTCTGTGCATGTACTACCTATTAAAATATGGTTAAAGAGAAGTTCATCCCATATTTCCTGTTCACATTTCTTTAACTATTTGAATGCCTTTCAAACATGGCATTCTTCTATGTCTCTTGTTAAGATTGCACTATTACTTTTGACACCTAAAGTAAAATACTGCCTTACCCTTTACATGCCTAAAGTAAATAAGACTGAGAAACTTTCAGATAGCATAGAGAAGAGTAGTTTCATTAAATGTTTTGGGGTTTTTTCCTAATACAGTAACCTTATTTAGATAATATAAACACCAGCTAGAAGAAAGCCTGGAATGAAAGAACTCCAGTTTCCATGAGACTTACAGTAAGTTGCTTGAGATCACATGTCAGATCTGTTGCTCCCATCACCATGACCTGCTACCTGTATTTTCTTATTTGGTTAACCAGGTTTCTTATTTGAGATATCCTAGTGAAAAGAATAGGAATTCTTGGTGTGAGTGTGGATCTTGTAACAATAATACCTATCACCCTGAACTCTGGTTACAAACAAATGTTAATGGAAAAGCTATGAAGTGTTGTTCTCAAAAATGGACTGTAAATGCTTGGACAAGCTTTCTTATTTTTTAAGGAATACATTTCACTTCTTCCTGTTTTAACTAATGAGCTCTTTTATAGAATCAATAGTGGGAAAGAGTTGAGATCAGTCCTATCCCTTGATACCTTTTTCCAATTAAGGCAGTGGATCATTTTATTTAAAATATTATTTAATGACTATTCAGCATTTTCACTCTGGTGAGATACTGTGCAAACATTAATTAAACCCACAAAAGTCACAAACCTCACTAGGAAATTCTAAACCCATTTTACAAATGAGGACCTGGAGACAGAGGTCTTTCAGTACCAGAGAGATCATAACCTGAAACTCCTTGGGACAATGAGAGTCTAGAATAATGAATGGCCCTGCAGTTAGAGCTACGTCAAAGAATATCATCCTGAATCTGTCTTGACTTAGGGCAATTTACTTTACTTCTCAAGAAAAGCCCATTTTGTGTTTTCTTCAGGGATGAAGGTCTCTAGCAGTCTGTCAGATTGAGGCTGCTCATACGAAATTCTGACACAGTCATTGGGTTATATTTTTATATATATATATATATATATATATATATATATACACACACACATATACATATATACACACACACAGAAAAGAAATGAGCCCATTTCCATAATCCAGGGATTAGAGTATCCACACAGAATCGTACTTCTCTCCAATAAATAATTAACATTATACATGTGCAAAAGCAAGAAAAGAGTGAAGACTAAGAAGATCTTAGTCTTTTTTTCCCCTTATGTTGTATTTACTGTTCATTGATTCGAACACAAATCTTCAAGTGACAGAACACAACACTGGGGCAAGGACAGAAAGACAGATATGTCCTGTCCATCTGTAGAGGTGTAGCACTTAAGCATAGACGTAATTGCAGAGCTTGTCTATACAGAACTTAACTAATTCTCCCACAACTTTTAGAAAAGTCTTTCCAATTTCAGTGATTCTCTCTAGTGGATAGGGGGATTTCATATGTTTTTACATTACTGATGATATCCAGTCCACTTACTTTGACCACCTCCAGTTTGGTAATTAGGTCAGGAGGACAGGATTTTCTTCCAAAAATATTAAAGCCATCCACCCCTTCCCATGTATTATCCAGCAATCTTTGGTACTTACTTTCAGAGGACTGTAATTAGGACAAAATTTAGGAGCAAGAACAGATTTTCCCTTGCTTTTGGCATAATTTTTTAAAATCATTTGGCCATAAAACAGTTGAAATGCTTGAAAGAATCTTAATTTCTTTGTAGTCTAGCTGTTATTTGTTGTTCTTATTCCTGTTTTACTTTTGTTTCTCGTTTCTGACTAATCCCCCATCTTCTTCCTAGTCAGGGTTTGGGATGATCAGTCAGTTAGAATATATCTTTGTGTTAATCTTTGATTACCTATTTAATAAGAGGGTCCTTGCTCCTACAGACACCTGACATTTGATATTATTGACTTGTATACCATTTACACTGGCTCCAGAAATCATGTGGTTCTTTCTCAAGCAAATGAGAAGGAGAACAATTTTGACATATTTCTAAAGCATGACTTCTCTCACTCTTCATTAAGCCTCTAAAGTAGGCCAAACCTGCTATGTCCTAGAAAAGCCTATCACTCTTCATTGACTCTAAAAGAAGACCTGAGATTTACAGTTTAGACATATACATCTGAAGTACTTTCCAACTCTCAGATGAGATGAATTCTAACCCAGGGCATCTGAACTTCTTCCTGTGTGCTGAGAGACTTGTTCATTTCATGACTCTTCCATAGGATCCACTTGTGAGATTCCTAGGAAGTCTCGTGTTTAATGATGTCTTCCCTTTTACACCACTTTGATTAACACAGCCTTAGGCTTCTTCTGTCTCTTCCTTAACAGACTCTTCTGTCTAATCTTTGAGATGTATCCTGCAGCTTTTTTTTACTTGTTTTGGAATGTTAAGTGAGTAAAAAGTCCAGTACAGGTATTTTTACATGGAAAATTTATGATACTCCCTGATTTGAGTGGCAGCACTGCTTTTTTGAGAAAATCCTCTCCTAAGAGATTGGCTAAACATAAGGACACAACCTGTCTGAATTCATTCTCCTTGTTCCAACTGCTTGGGTAGTTTTCCTTAACCAAGCAACTATAATTTATCTTCCTAGCAGTGGGTAATTATATGGTAAGGGCAAGAATTTATAATATTCTTGTCAGCTACAACAATATCCTAATAACAAAAAATAAACTGTTGCAATATATTAACAAGAGCATATGCACAAAAAGAAAAAAAAAACAAAACAAAACACTGACTTCTGAAATGTGAGCTCATGTTGAAAAAAGGGAGCTCTAAGTAGCAAACACATAGAAAACACTTCCCATATTGCTTTCCTAAAAATAACCACGCGAAGTAATTACATATAAATCAAAATTTTGACGGATTTCACATAAACCATGACAATCTGAGTATGAAATTCCAGGAACAGAAAATGAATTTTTCACAATCTAAATGTATAAAACTGAAGCCAGTGGGACATTTTAGTACTAGCTTTATAAGACAGGAGTATTAAGATTTCACTCATGGGCTTTAAGAGTTTCTGATTTCTTCTTCCTTGTTATTTTTCCAAACTGAAAAGGTAACATTGAAAACCCTGTCTGCATTTAGGACGTACTCTAAAGAGCAAGACAAAAAGACAAAAAAGGAGGAAGCTTAGCGATTTCCTTGAGCGCCTTCTTTTGAATTCTCGGTTTCCTGAGTGTTACTCAAATCTGATGATTTTCCTTCGAACTCTCCAGGCTTACAGAGCCGCCGAGCAACGCCCGAGAGCTTCGGCGGCGGGGCCTCGGGCCGCTGTGGCCGGCCCGGCGCGGTGCCTGTGCCGAGCCGTGCCGAGCCGTGCCGAGCCCTGCCGCGCCCTGCCGTGCCGTGCCGAGCTCTGCCGAGCCCTGCCGCGCCCTGCCGAGCCGTGCCGAGCTCTGCCGAGCCCTGCCGAGCCGCGCCCTGCCGAGCCGTGCCGAGCCGTGCCGAGCTCTGCCGAGCCCTGCCGAGCCGCGCCGAGCCGTGCCCGGCATCCCGCGCCCAGCCCCGCGCCCAGCCCGGGCTGCGCCAGCAGTACCGGGAACCTCGGGGGTGTGTCTGTACCTAGCTCCTCCTCTGGCGTCCCTGGAAAACTGAAGCCCGCCTTGAGCAGATCGCCACCCTCTTCTTCTGAAAAGACAGAAACAAAGTAGCTATTTAATAACTCTGATATTTTTCTAGATCCAGACATAATTCTCCACTAGTTTTAAAATCCACTCTGTGACACCTATTACCATTCGGGACCTCTGTTAATGCGAAGCTGCTGAGTTGCTATTATCTGCAATATCTATCCCTTTGCCAATCTTTCAAGTGTTCTTCTTGAACAATAATTATAATTATTTTAATTTTTCCAGACATTTTCAAATTCGTAAATGCCTTTTTTTGTAACATCTTTTATGTTATTCTTTCCAGTTTGTCAAGTTAAATTGTATTGCCTTTTAGCCTTCATGTAATTATTCCAGAAGAATCCTTATTGTTGGTCATCCAGTTGCACCTCTAGCACTTCCCACACGTGATTCTTAGGCCACTTTTATTACCTTTTATACACAAACATTTCAATTCTGCCATTGTGAACTATGGTAATGCTGTGATGATGACTTTTTCCTATCAATAACATTTACTTTTTTTCCAGTGATAACTTCTGTAATTCTGAAGGAGTATTTAAACTTGGATGGTATGTATATGCTGTTCGAATGCAGGAACCACCTGAATGGCCTGAGTGCAGCTCTGAGCTACCCTGCTTACATCCCTTTCAGAGCCGCAGTTTGTTGCCTCTGCATGGCCCTCTTGTCATGCTGGCATATAAACTAATTTTAGACCAGGCACCTAGCCTAGATATTTCTGTAATGGAGCAGCAAATGGAAAGCTGGGTCAGCAACAATTCCAAGAGATGCAAGATTTGCTTCAGAATACATACATTATGATACAAAATATGTCAGCAATATGTTTCATGTATTTACTCAATACTACATTTTTAATGTTTTTTGTGTTTTTCCCGATTCTCTGTATTTGCTGGTGTCTCCAGTGGGTGGGAATTATTGAGTATACACAGCCTTCCACTGTCCTCTTTCTTATCATCCATGTATGTTACAAGACCCCTCAGAAGAACTGGGAAAAAATGGAGTATTTCATATCCTCCCACTATACCTTTAATCAGCAGGTCTTGAAAGAAAGATAAAGTCAGATATTGCAGACCATGTGTTTCTACTGCACAGCCAAGGACTGGTGACTTCCAAATAACTCACATCATTTTATGTTATCGTACCCTCAGGCAGACATTTCTGTAAAGTCCAACCAACTCAGACTTTTCTTAAGAGAGTACCTCAATGAGACCAGCTGGTTTTAATGGTGCAGTTTCAATAGACACACAGTTTTGCCTGTTTCAATGCTCCATTTAACAAACATATGCATTTTGCATATTTCTTGGTCTTGGTTACGCTTTTTATTTGTACTCCAATTTTTTCCCAATTATCTCACAGTGAGAAAAATGAGTGAGTATAGTCGTGTGGATCTCTCAAGCAATCATTCCGAGGTTTTGACAATTTCTGAGGTTAAGAATATCTAATTGATAACAATGAGTTGTATAGCAGAGATATCACACAGAAAATTAGTTCCAAGTATGTTAAGAATGTTGGATAAGCTGAGCTGTCAAATAAACATCCTGTTTATAAACTCAATTGTTAAATAAACTCAGTCTGCTAAAATACAGCCTACAAGAGATCTCAGTAAGTGATGGATGAAAAGTCATACACAATTTAAAAAATGACTGGCATATGAATTTAAATTAAACTTCATTTGGAGAGGTAATGGACAACTCTAATTAAATAAAAGCAAAAATTAGGCAGTTTCCATGGAGACTTTGCTCACATGATCTGCCTATATTGTATAACTCATATTCTTGTCCTCTAATGTGGCTGCACAGGAATCAGTTATAAGTAATGAAAGTTATAACAAAAATATTCTTAAGGTTCCTTTACATCCTTGTAAGAAAGTAAGAGATCTTACTGCTAACCACAAAATAAAGAAAATAGTTTTATATTTCTGAAAAAGCTTTTAATTGATTCCAAAGGTCTATCATGCACATATATTCAGAAAAGCTTACAGAATGGATGCATAACATTATTTTCCCTTGCAAGAAATCAGCATCAGAAAATGAATCTGCCCAAAACTAGACTAAGATGCTAAGAGCATGCTAATCAAGACTAAATATTTGTGAGTGTAAAGTGTTTGAAGGAAAAACAGTTTAAAAAAAGTTATTTTTCAAAATTAAACTGAAAGGTCTTGCAATGAGATCTCTAAGTCAGATTCTGACTTTGCTGTAAGCATTCCTGTGCAAATTTGGACAATCCACTTAATCTCTTTCTGTCTTAATTTCCCATTAGAATTAGGATTAAAATTAATTTCTTTCTTGTAACTGTTCTACATTTGTTAATGTCAGTGAGCCTGTTGTCCAGAGAAGCCTATAGAGAGCAAAAAGAGATAAAATGTCCTTCCTGCAGAAAAGCTATATTCTGTCATAAATAGGGTTAGATATTTCAAAAGAACTTGGAGTTCCTTTGTCATTACCTTAGGTTTATGAAATTGTATGAGAGGTATGAGTAGGCCTTAGTGATTAGTTTACTTCCTAATTAGGAGGACTTCTTATTTCTTTATATTTTATCACTATACATATTCATATCACTCATTATTTCTATTCTCTTTTCAAAAGGCTTTTTGTCATTTCAGCCCTTGAAGAGATTCAATTTTTATATTCTGCACTTATGAAGCCTAAATTAATCTAGAGTCTTGGTGGCTCTTGCAGTATTACACAGGTAATCTTTGTATAAGCTTAAACTGTACTCCAAAATCATATTATTATAATATTATTATTCCTTCAGCAAGAGACATACCTGGCCTTTGTTTCTTCAGTTTAAATTTTCCCTAGAAATTGCCATTTTTATTATTGGCCATAAAAAGGAAAAGCATGGCCTTCATTCATGAACACACAGCATTTATGAACACTTCATATCTCATGGTAATGGAGCCAGGCAGATTATCACAGCATTCTGCCTCATGCTGAAATGCAGATGTCAGAGAATAAGTGCTTTCATTTCATGTCATTCACCTTCTCTTTCTCATAGATATGCAGGGCCTCAGCTTGCCCTTTGCTACCTACTGGTAGAACATTCTACACCAGTGGACAGAGAAGAAAGTCGTGCTCTTAGCACGGAATGCTTCAATGGACAATGAATTGCAAACAAAGAGATTATGAAAATAGGATGATTTACAATATAAGTTTTTTAACAGTGTATGGAAGACAGTTCACACACAAGGGACACATCAATATACAAAATACCGTATCACAGACAGGTCTAAACAGAAAGCAAGACTCTTGCTCTGAACCTGAAACTAAAGCGTAATAGGAAATGTCTTCACTCTTAACTAGGCTCAAAACATTGACAAAAAATGAAAGGCTCTAAAAGTGCAGAGAAATTTGCTTCTGTGAAAGTTCAATGTATAGTAAAATGATGCTGTGATCTGCATAAGTAGGAGAGCACAGACTATCACTTACGTGTAGTATCTCATTTTCCTTTTCAAATATGTGATGTATCTGTCATTCATTCCAGTGCAACACTGCACAGATGACACTCAAAACTGTGACAGGAACTTGTCACAGCTGAAGTTCTCCAGACTTAAGCTTGGAAACATCAGAAGATATTGCTGAGTTGGAACCAGCTTGACACATCCAGATGGCTCATTCAACCCTGAAGCTATTGCACGTGGAGTGGGAAATGACACAGACCAGTGCTCAAGTTCAAGCTGGCATGGAACAGCTTTTGTCCCCAGTACAGGCTGGATGTCACAGGAGTGTGACCTGGCTTGTGTTGTTCCATATCCTGCTAAGGAGACGTTCTCTAGGGAAGCACTGCTCGGCATAGGCCAAATCTGGTCAAGGATATTGCTGTGGCAGGGATGAATAATCACTTTGCCCATCCTTCAAATTTTGTCATCTCAGCTTTAACCTCTGTCTACTCTCTGAACCCGATCTATCAGTTTAAATACTCTTTCTTCACCTGCAAAGTCTTGCCTCTTTTTTGGCCCTCAAGTTTCATGTATTCATTCTACCCTTAATAACCAGGCATGCTGTTTCCATCCCCTAATTGTACTTCTTTTATAACCTATCCATCTACAAAATAGGCCCCAATGTCAGTGGACTTGTTGCTCACATACTTTAAAAGGTTCACATCAGCAAAACCTACAATCAATTAACTGCCTTCTCCATCACAGTACAAGAGTAAGACTGAACTAGAACTGATATTCAACTTCTTAATTCATAGGATTTTGATTTATTTATTACTGGTCTGCTCTGGACCTCGCATCAATTTTTTTTTCACTGTGTGCTTTTCTTTCAGCCTGCAAGCTCCCTATGGCAGCGGTTGTTTTTTAGTTTTTATATAGTGCCTGGTATTGTAAGTCTGGCAACAAATGAGAGAAAACACAACCCTAAAAATATCTGAATTAAACTGCAGCTGGAATTTCATTCAATCACATAATGACAGCAAGCGTCCAGAGGATGAATATGGGACACTCACCATATCAGTCCATAATCTGAAAAAACAAAATCACCTCTGCCAGACTAGAGAAACTTAAAAATCTAGAAAAGAAATCTCCTGCACCTCAACTCCTGTTATGCCATCAAAGCATTTCTTGCAGGTGGCCTTTCATCCTGGCCAAAGACTGCTCAGTGTATATCATGAGAACAGAGAACTGAGAATTGGTCCTGATGTCAGGGAAACATCCAAATCTCTCCCTGGGAGATGTTATGGACTCCTCACCCCTCCTGACAGCTAATTGAATAGGTTTTGACCTTCCCCAAGAGGCTAAAAACCCTTCTAAAAAACCTATCCCTTTCTTCACTCAATCCCCAAGAAGTTACATCCAGTCTTTATCACATCTCTAAGGCAAACTGGGCATGGTGAAGGCTCCTTCTCCAGCCATGAGGTCAACGGGTATGCTCTAGCCATATCTTCAACAGGTTGGATCCATCCAAACTGTGATGAGGAATGATCCCTTGTCCATGCTAATTCCATGGTAAAGCCTGGGAATTATTTGGGCCAGCTGTAAAGCTAAGACAGGGACCTGTCTGAGCAGCACTACAAATAATCAAATTCTTATTTTGTGGGCATTGTCCTGGCACTGTTTAATTTACTACAGACATAGCCCAGGTGGCAGTATTGTCAAATACAATATTCTCATGCATTGTTCTCATAGCATGCTGATAAGCAACAAACACACAGAAGGACAGCAGGGCTGGGAAAACTCTGATTGAAATGAAAATTAAAGCTGATAGTAGCAGATTTAGGGTTATTGAGATTTTCCTTTGCAAGAGGCCTGTGTGAAAAGTATCAACAGTTAGAGGAAGTCATTGCGTATTTAAGTTGCTTTTGCCTTTCTTTTCACAGCCTCCTTTTTTCTTGTTCTCATTTCTCTCTCACACAGACACAGACACAGACACACATGCACACACACACACAGAGAAATTTTCCTGATGAATTCAGCAAAGATCTTTTCATTCCAGTATGCTGGCTTGAGCACTGGCCCAAAAGAATATTGCTAGAAAGAGGGCAAATACATGGATTGTCTAAAATACCTTTCCAACTTCCTGTAACCAGCACTTAAGGGACTTCCTGAGACAGAAGTTTAATCTAGACCATCATTTTTAATAACCACCAATGGGTCTATCCTCTATGGATTTATCTAATCTTCTCTGAGCCCATTAATACTGATAGCCTCTACTGCATCCTGTGCCAATGCACCTTACAATTTAATTATGCTTTATTTGAAAAAGAATTTCCTTTTTGTTTGTTTATCAGGATGCCTGATAATTAAATTAGGTGCCTCTAGTTCTTTGGTTGTGAAAAATAATGGATTATTGAACCCTACTCACTATGTCCATATAATTTATATTTGTGTAGACCATATCCCTCCCTTAGTCGTCCCTTTTCCAAACCAAAAATCAATCTGTGCAGTATTTTATTATGGCAAAGCTATTCTAAAACTTTCGTTATCCTTTTGGCTCTTCTCTGTATGTTTTCATTGCTCTGCCATGCCATTTTCAGACACAGCAGCCAGAAATTCAAATGGCTTTACGGTGGATTTTTTTTTTTTTTTTTACTGTGGTATGGTGTGGTTCTCTGCTTTTTTCCTTCTATTTTATTTTTTAATCTTTTCATCTGCCCTTTTCATAACTTAGAGAATTCATTAGTCATATTAAGTTGGGCCCAAGAGAGACAATTTGTTTGGCTTCCCAAACACAAACATACTTCTCTTATATATTACACTAATAAATATTGAAGAATCCCAGCCTTTTACTTAGCTCGGATTACTACCAAAACTCATAAAACAAACCACCCTTCACAGCCCCTGAAAATTAGGACTGAGGAATTCCTTTTCTCTTGTTTTCATCCAGCCTTTCCACTTTTATACAGCATAGTTACAGACAGCAGGACTATAAAATCAGGCATCAGTTTTCAGAGAGAGTAGCCAGGAACACAGCCTAATAAATTAGGGACAGGAATCTGGTTGTTTCCCCCAGATCTTATCTTGGAAAAAGAATAAAATAAAATATATTGCAGGGGACCAGAGAAGCTGTCAGGGATCATCTTGGTCTTGGCACAATAACTCCTACCTCCCAGTTTTTGGCAGCTGAAAATAATTCGCAGACACAGGTTGCCTTAGCAATATTGTAGTGATCACCCTGAAAGGTTCCCCACAACAGCCTCTCCTGAGCCAGCCAAGGGTTATTTTGCTCTTTGGAAGGCTTTCTGAGCTGCCTTATTCCTTTCACCCCAGAGATCTGCAAGTTCTCCTTCCCTTCCTCACTTAAAGCAATAAATGGAAAAATGTGTTGGATGATGCTGTGAAGTCTTAAAGCAGAATTACTTTTCAGTCATTCTAACAATTAAATAAATAATTCAGTTAAATAACCCCATTTTTTCATATCAAAATTAACAAGTGATTGTAAGCAAAAAAAAAAGAGTAATTCAGTGATAAGACATTGTGTTCAAACCCTGCTCTGTGTGATGTGGTTCAAACAGTCTATGAAAGTTCTAAAACTTCTTTCTTCCTGGATTTTTCAAGGCTGAATGACTATGTCAAGCCCTGAAGAAGCTATTTACCCTTTATTGTGTTTCAGGATCTGTGAGAGGAATCTCAAATATTCTAAAATAAAAAGTGGGAATATTAAAAAATATAGTATCTCATTATTGCGCATTATAACCCACGTCCTCTGGACACAGTAGTTCTGGATACCCCAGAAAAATCTTTAGTTCTCCCTACAGCTCTTCAGAATTCATTATATTTCTTTACACAGGTAAACTGCAACAATTGCTTTTGGTACACTTCCATCTTCCATCTACTGTGCCAGCTCTTGGAAGAACTTGCAGCTACCTCAGAGTGGACACCTGAGGATGTCCAAGAAGTCTATCTTGGCCCTTGGCAGAGAGGAATTAGAAGATGAATGTTAGGAACACAGGAGGATTTTGCACAGCTGTGAAGGCTTAACTATCCTGTCAGAGAAGTAAAATGCTCACCAAGTCTATTAAAATACCTTCAGAAATTACATGAAAACATACTTAAGACAGTCAAAAGTGAGGAAGAATGCCAGAGCAAAGTGTAGGACAAAGTCCAGTAGTGAGAGAGGAGTATACAAATCAGAAAATTTGACTTACATCTCTCCTAAAAATACATAAAAATTGTCCCTGAATTGCACTTGTTTCTGAAGAGGAAATGGTATTTCTCTTACTGGATGAGTGTAGTAATTCAGTGATCTTTCTATCTTCTGCGTATGCATGGAAACGAAAAGTCATTTAGAAAAAATAAACTCTAGATGAAATTAGATTTTTCAATATATTTCAAAATCACTTTTAGAAAAGGCATTTCCTTAAGACTTTCCTTAAAAAATACTGAAATCTCTAATACCAAACTATGTTTGACAGAACATGGGTTTTGTAACCTTTCCGTTGTCAGGTTAAAACTAGATATTCTCACTATATTTTCTTTTACTCTTTGGTAAAAACCACAACCAAATATACAACAATTGTTACTAGTAGGTCGTGGCATTCTTATTTTACCGATTCATTTTATGGTGAGGCAAAAGGTCTGAGCGATATCCTTGCCTTTCAAATGTTTAATAAAAAATATATTTTAACATTAGAGAACTACTGCATTTGTTACACTGATCTCCCATGGCAGGAGACATTTAGCAAGGAAAACCTTTGACCTCAATGGGATGTGAGGGCAAAGTCAGCAGTTGCACTGAAAACTGAAATTAGCTATTAGTATCTGCAGCTGTGAAACCCCTCAATGAGGCCTTTGACATTAGATGATGAAGATCTCTATAACTGAAGTCAGGACGTGCATGTGTTTTTCTCTTTGTGCAGGGTTAAAAGAGAGCAGAGGCAGGGCTCAAATATATTAATTCCTACAAGAGACAATTTTGGTGAGGTTTTCTGCGAACACTTAAATGCTGGGGTGGTAAGATTGATAGCTGGTGGGGTTTTTTATTTGGCAAATATGATTACGTATTATATAATATACAGCTTCCTTTTGGCAATTTAAGCAGCTATGAAATGCAGTACCTATAAACGAGACTTTTTTTTTCCTCTCAAAAGTAGCAATAACCAGGACAAGTTTCCTTCCTAGAAAGAATCATGGGTCTGGAGCAGCTGTAGCAGGCAAAGACTGATGAATCAGTATGCCCCATTTCTTTGTCTTATGTTTTCATCATCCTGTGGCTGCTGTTGAATTTATGCTCAGTGGCTCAGATTTAATGCATTTTCCATCAATCAGTTATTAGTTCCTCCCCCACAATTCATATGCCATTGCAAATGCAATGGAGAGACTTGCTCTCTCATCTACCACCTTCCATCTCTCTCATCTTCCCCTTGTCACGTATCCCTCTCTTTTCCATCTCCTTCATAGATATGCTTTATTTTTCCTTCTCCTTTTAATTCTCCCCCATTAGTTTTTTTCTTTTTTTTTAATCTTCTTCTTCCATACAGAGTCCTAATACTACCGAGGTACAAGTAATATGGCACAGATTGAAGGTCTCCTGAAGATTTTGTGCATGCTGCATGTATAGTCCCAACTATGTGCTTTACTGAGTTATTTGTACCACCAGGTCTTTAATGGAGCACTGCAAATATTTAGAAAAGCAAAAGAAATTTTTCTCGTTCCCCTAGCAATTTTCAGCTACAAATTATAAAATCACAGCTTAGAAATAACTTAAAATTAATAAAATTGTTAAGTGATAATCTAAAATGAAAGAAACATCTATATTTTCAAATTAATTTCATACAGTTTTATCCTTTTTCACAAGTTAAAAAACATGTCAGGTCACATGTTCAAGATAGAAAAATTAGACTTCCAAAAATGTCAAAATAGGGTGCTTCGAAAATTGAAAATCTCTTTTTCCCCTGCATTTTCATTTTAAGAAGGAATTTGTTTGGAACTGAGTCATAAACAGTTTCAGTTTCAGGAAGGTTGTGCTTTACAAAGAAAAAGGTTTTGCCAACTACCTCATCACAGAGAGCTTTCTTGCTAATGCTTTTGTTCAACACTCTGCACAGTGGGTGCAACCCTCCCTGGGTCCTCTCTAGTTGCTCTAGAAATTGTGCAATATATAGCAGATATTTCTGAGATTGTTTAGGATACACAGACACACTGACTCATTACATTTTAAAACCAATTACAGTGGGGCTGAGGTGAATCTTTCTGTTGGTTGTGACATCCAGTTACGACCTGTGCAGCTGCTGGGTTATTTGGATTTTCCCTATGACACAAACAGAAATGAAGTTGAAGGAGAATCAATTCTCTGTGTGGCCAGTGAAACGAAAGCAAAATTATAAGCTGTCTGTTGCGGGATGGACAGAACCAATATCTAGGATATTGCAAAAGGTATGGAGATGTTTGGCCAGTTCCTAATCTTAGAGTTCACTGTACTGATCTCATCAAAGGAGACAAATTTTTCATTCAATTTTTCAAGGATGGGTTTTCATTGAAGCACCTGGGGAGCCTGGGCACCCTTGGTCTTCCTCCCCTTGGTGGGGATGAGTGGGCAGCTCTAGACTGATCTCTGTCCAGCCCATTTCCCCAGAAACAAGGGAGAATGTTGGGTTGTCAGGCTCATCACTTCCAGTCCTCAAATGAGGGCCTAGAGCAAAATTACATTAAGCCAGGCTTTCATGATTTCTTAAAAAGGAACTGAGAAACTGAACTCAAATATTTGCTCTCAGCAAAGGTGCTATTTGATCAGGTCACCTCACCAGCTCTGGTTATGTTTGTAGCTGCTCTGCTGGCAGAGGTACAACCTAAATTTCTTCTACATTTAAGTGCTGCTAATCCTACTCGAGCCACAAAGTAAAATAGTTTCCAGACCTTGTCACTACAAGAATTTGTCTTTGAGGTCTGTGTGTGGGCAAACACCCATGCAGAGCCAAGGTCACTGACATTATGCACATAGACTCTTTCTACTCCTGTATCTGCAAGGCACTAAAGGTACTTGGCACAGATGTTCACCCGGCCTTTGCCTGCCCTTGCAACAAGTACATGGTCAGGAATACATCCAATCTGCTCTTTGTAAGAACTCACACGACTGAAAAATTTAGCAAAAAAAAGAAAAGGTTTAATAATATCAGTTTAGATACTTGATCAGATTTGGTTGGTTTAACGCGCTTAAGAAGATCAGCTCTGCTGAAGTAACCATCCATCTGCCTGTAAGGTAAGTCAAATTAGTTTGTGTCCATCACAGACACAAAACACATAGGAAACTACACATCATTCAATTTACAGTTACATTTTGGGTAGTTTCAGTACCTCGAACACAGTATCTTTTAATTGCAATCATTTTTACCACAGTCTTACTCTATTAGATGTTCAGGACACCTATAAACATTTGTTGGGATGTTACATATAGTTATGCAGTATTTCAGCCATGGCTGCATTTTCAAGGGAAGGGGAAAAAAGTCTTGAATAAGGGTCTTTAAGCTCACATTACAAATGGAAACCAAATTATTACTGTTAGGCCCATTATGCTTCTCCATATCTTTGTTTATTCAAGGCCATGAATAGGGACACCAGAAAGGCCAGAAGCCTAAAATGTAATATTGAGGCTTTAATTTCTGATGTAATGTTCAAATCAAGGCCAGGCTGGTAGTGACAAACTCCTTGGATAAAAATGAATTAGTGAATTCTGAGAATTTCCACAAGAGAGGCATGCCATCATGACAAAACTTTCATCTCTTCTTTGTTGTCTCAGACTGAAAGGGCAAGAGGAATAAAATAACCTGTCAGCTTCTTACCCCATCAGAATCAAGTCACATCAGCAAGAGAGTACAAGGAATCTTGCTTCCATGTACCTATTATTCACCCATGCAACTGGTGTAGTTCCTATGCTGTCATTCTGGTAGCTCTTAAGGACACTTGTGAGATTTAAGAATCCAAAGATGGTTTTGTTCTATGTAAGTCCACGAGTAAGGCCTCCACAATTTTAATAATTTGGTCTCTCGGTAATGTGATTTAAAATGAATTTAAATAAGTGCTTTAATTTCTGCTTTTTCAGGACAATGGCAGTGATTAGTAGTAATGTTTGACTTCCACTTCCATTTTTTTAATGCAGCTGTAATACTGTCTGCATTTGGCTGCTGCTTTAATGATTACTAATGGCTTTATTTTGAAAGTAATATTACTTCTTGTATTCATTCTCCAGCCTCTGAGCAAAAAGATAATTTGAGTCAAATTATGCAGTCTCTTCATACAAGACCTTCCATTGGTTTTACTTTATTTGGAGTCAGTCCAAAGGAAAATGTCAGACACAGAAAGCACACCATATATTTACAGGTAGGAGAAAGAATATGACTGTGTGAAAGTGGTAGCGAAAATAAATAAGCAAAAAGATGTCATACTGAGAAGAAACATATATCAATGACTTTCTTGCCATCAGTTCCAGCAGTGAAAGCATTTAATGGGTTAAATTTCACTGCTGAACCCTCAGTTCTTATATGCAGAATCATCTCCCATCACATCTGTGCAGACAATCACCTATGGCAGCATTGATGGCTGTGTTCTTTGCAGTCTCTTAATTAAACGTAACCTCTGAGTATGCCTTATTTATGCCTCTCTTCCTTCTGGGATTCATGAGGAATTTTTCTTAACCTACTCCTTGATGGATAAGCAAATTTTGGGGAAGATTGTTGTTGGAAGTTTTGTTGTTGTTTTGCTTTCTTTTTTCACTTATTATTCCCCTTCTTAGGAAATATCAGCTCCTTGAGACCTAAATTTCTTTGCAGGCATGTATCAGTTTTGATGAAGGTTTCCTCTTCCAGTCAAAGAGAGAAGGAAATCTGCCGTGGAAGAACTTGCTAATTTTGACATTAATTCAGCATAGAAGAAGCAGCTGTCAGCTGTTACTTTATCTGGGTCAGATTTTGTGTTAGAAAACAAGTCTCTCACTTTGATCAAGCACTCAAAGTTTTTTGGTGTTCTGGACTTGATATTTTCTTGGGGTTTTTGCTGGACCTATTTAAACTAATTTAAATGATTAAATGCTTTTTATGACAGACAGGATGATTCACCATGTCAAAAGTCAAGTAATGTCAAGTAGAATAGGAAAAGCAGAAAAACATGTTTGGGTTTCTCATATTGCCACTAGTGGTCATACACCTCTTCAGCCACTCATTAAAAAAATTCATTCTCTGTTTGGTTCCATGTACAGATCTGACTTTCTTTATTTAATTGTTATTATCTCAGACCATGAGTCTTTTCACCTTCCTTCTACTTTCTCCCCATCCTGTGGCAGAGGGAATGAGGAAGCAGTTGTGTGGGCATTTGGCTGTTTGCTGGGGTCAACCCACTACCCGGTTTTGCTGCAGTCCTGAAAACTTGCAATCTTGACAAGTCCTGTGATAGTAAAAACCTGTTTTCTGTTCAAATTTTTAAGTCTTCAAGTAAGACCTGTTTGAATCCTCCACACGTAATTTGAAATTAATAAAAGTTGCACCACCCAATTGGATGACTTAGTGGACAGTTGGACTTGATCTTAGAAGCTTTTTCCAACCTTAATTATTGCAATTTGCAGCTCATTCCATAAAAGGGAGGGAAAATTGGTTTTTTCCTCCATAGAACTTCTTTTAAAGTGTTTAGATTTATGGACAAAGGGGGAATTATCAGTGACTAAAACTTACTGCTTTTGAAAGATATGACATATTTTGTTGAAATGCTTTCACTGATGCAAAATCCCATAATGTTATGCTCAAACAGCCTCTCCCCCACCCTGTATTTTACTACATCATTGAGGCAGTGAGAGCAGGGCCTCCTGTGCTATCCTCCAGTAGTTTTCCATCTCCTACATGTTGATGTGTGCTTATCCATCTTGATAAACACCAATAAATACACTTGCCCAAGATCATATGCCTTATTAAGAATCATTACAGCACATGAAACTTTAATCTGTCTAGAAATCACCAGTTGCTAAGCAATAGCAACTCAGGCCTTCACTACCAAGAATAGACATTGGGTCCTGGTAAAAACTTCACAGAAGCCTGAGCAACGGCAGCCTGGTTGCCATCAGTACCAGAGCAAAACACATCAGCCAGCCTGCTGAAGTAATTAACGGGAATCACACTTGATGGCAGGATAAATGTGTCCAAGGATAATGTTGCCCAGGACAGCATGACAGGGTTTCCTTCACAATTCATTAAGTTGTACTCCGTGTGTTCTGGACACATGGACCTAGCCCTGGGTAGACCTGGGGAGTCTAAAATATCCCCAGCTGCTCTCTTATGTTTAGTTTCTCAGCTGGCAACAGCTTTCTTCTCAAAACTCCAGTCAAAAGTTGTAAATAACAAGAAAAACTCCATTAATAAAAACTCCCAGACAGAGAACTAACATGATATCTGTAAATCGCTGCTCAATCTGTGTCGTAGTAATTTCTCCTCTTCCTTTTTCATCTTGAAATTAAAGATTATAAATACTATTCTCCTAAATTTACAAAATCTCATTGCTGCATTGCTCAGGTCATGGTTTCCTAATGCTACAGTGTTAGAATTAAGATATAAGTAATGAAATAAGTAATTAATACTAGATTATTATGATTATTCCTACTAATATGATAGTATTAGTATTTCTAATACTTATTAGAATTGTTTTACTGAAAACAGTTCATGAAAAAAGTCCACAATCTGGGACAGAAAAGCCCTCAAATATAAGTTAGGACACCTGGAAACTCTGCAGCCATAGAATTTTTCATCCTGGTCTTGTTTTTTTTGTTTTTTGTTTTTTTTTTTTTTAAGAACACTAACGGCTTCAAGGGTGAAAAACACAACATAATAAAAGCAACAAAGAAACAAATCTTTGGGTGCCCTACGTGGGAAGATGCAGATGTCTGTTGCATAGGTCATGATTCATATAACTGGCAAATAAATATTGTGACAATATACACATAAGACTTCTGGAAACAGACTCTCTAATCTACCACTACAGAAAATAAATAATAGTAATAATAATAAACAAATGGATATGTAAATGGAGTGGCAACTTAGGACTGCCCTGTCTGTATATATTGAATTTAAAAAACATCCTTAATTGGCATAGATATCTATTTCCATTTACAAGAATCAGATTTCCCCTAGAGATGCATCTTAGACTATACAGAACATACGAAAGTACGAGTAAAAGTAATTTCAATGTTCCAGACTATACTTTATAAAAATTCTGTAGAATTTTTTATTCTGCCATTTCAATTATGTCATGTGTTATATATGAAAGTTTTAAAAGCAGACACTGATGCTTCCTTTGTTTTTTTCCACTCTTGCCTTTTTTCTATCTATTTGAACATAATTAGAAGGAATATGGTACATCTATTGAAAGGACAAAATCATGCTGAAAAATAAAACTTCCTTATGTCATGATTCATCAGATAATCTGACTTAAATTTTATAGCTATAGTGGTAGAAACCTACTGCCTGCTGCCTGCTTGCCAAGAGCAAACTGGAAAAATCTTTACCCAGCATACTAAGCAGGAGTTTATAAGAGACTTCTAAAATCATTCCTGTCTGAAATGTTTATGACAGCATTCTGTAGGTTATATTTGACTCTCTGATCCTAGCAGCCTTTCTCACAACATTTTTTTTCTGCTTTCTCACTACTACTCCAAATATTTTTAGACAATAATATACTTCTATTGTCTGTAGATCATTTTAATAAGTGATGTATTTTGTTCAACCTCCTTTTTCCATGGACATGAAGTCAAAAATTAGAGACAAAAGATAATCGTAGAAATTCTTCAGGATCCTAACTAGGTTCCTAATGTCCAGCCTGCCTTTATTGCTGGAATTTCACTTCATGTACCACATCCCTAATTTCCTTCTTCAATAAGTTTTTTAACATCAAGTTTTTTTTTTTTTCTTATGACTCCAGATTATTCTTGGTGCTTTCATTATGAAGTTGATTTTTTTTCAATGTGTGCTCAAAACTCACATCTACATGAATTAATAAGCCCTATAATAGCCTTGTATGTCTCAAGCTTGGCTTTTATTAGTGTTTCAAAGCTGTCAATTATCTGCTGAGAAAAGCAACAGGCATTCTTACTTTGTACTTGTGATGTTCCTTAATTAATTTTCTTATTAAATTGCAAGTAATTAACATTCTCTGGCATTTAAAGTGAATTTTTCTATCAGAGATTATTTATCTAAACATGTTCAAGATTTTCTCATTCGCTATCAATGCTGCATTTTTTTCTTTACATTAATCTTACAGTTATTTATTTCATCATTTGGAGTCTCCTATAACGAGATGTATCAATATCCCCTAAAATTCACTATGTTTATTACAACAGCTGCTTATGCATATACCACAGGTGAGAAAAAAATGTTAACACTTCTGATTTGTTGAAGTGGGTGAAGACCAACATTTGTTTGAAAAGTCTTAAAAAATTTTAACATAGGAGGTAAAAGGCCATTCATGAGCAGATGAGAAAGAAATAGTTCATACTGATCAAGCACTTTCAAAAGGAAAAGCCTTTGTGGGAAAACTGAAAGAAATCTTGTTAACATAAATGCTGCTCAGAAAATATCCATCATTTTCTGGCTCCTGTTCTCTGGAGTCAAGACATTTTATGAAGATATTTTGTTCGCAAGAAAGCTTCACCATATCTCAGCAAGGGAAGTAATTAATTTTCCCTTGGAAACCTTCCTCTGTTCTCTAGGAGTATGGCTGCAGCCCAGAGACCTGGCTGAGCAGCACTTTTAGCTCTGAGACAGGCTCATCATATGAAGTGCCCAATATGGTAGCATTTTTTAATCTGAAGAATTCAAAATTTTGAGGGTTTTATATTGAAATAGAATTTAAAGGAATTACAATATCCTTTATGAAGTCAACTTTTATTCCTAGATGCAGTTACAGCTTTTGCATCTGAAAAAAAAAAAAAAAAACCCAAAAAAAAAGTAGTCTGTTGGAAAAAAAAAAAAAGAAGAAGCACCTCCTGAGGGAAAAAAAACCCCAAAACCACAAACAAACCAGATTTTGTCTGAAAGAAAACAGATAGGTGTATAAGTAGAAAAAGAAATTAGAGAATAATGCTGAATATAAGTGAGGATGTCTTTTAAAAGGAATTAATACAAGCCTAGCTAATTCCTGGGCCGTTAATCCACAGAATCTGATGACTGGTAACTTGGTGTTTTCATGAGACATCAGTTTACCTTTTCATTCTAAATAAATATTTTCTCCCTTATTTTTAAGTTTCAGGTATCTTTCAGCATCACTATTGTACCTGGTATATAAAACCCCACTTTTGGTCAAAATGAACCTGTCACTTTTTCAATTGCCAACAGCTTCCTCTTACTGAATTAATATGCATGTTGGTGAGTCTGTGTGGGCTCCAGACTTCTAACACTCACTTTTTGTTTTTCTGCTTTTAATCATTAGCAATAAAAATGGAATTTAGTTTACTACATGTTTGGAGTCCTGACGTTTCTGTCTTCAAATGCCAAGTGTCTTGCTTTGTCTATGCAAAGCACACCTTGTGAAAAAAAACAACCCTAAATAAAATAAAGCCCAGAAGATGGCTTCTCAAAATGTAAAAATTTGCTTAAATTGTTTTCCAAGTAACAAATCCATGGAAAAATATATTATGGAGAAAATATTCTGCATTAGAAATTACTCATCAGATAAATAACAGGTCTTTTCTCTTGTTGCATTCTTAGATTTAAGACTAGTTTTCAAAGTATCCTTTAATCAGAATCACGAAGTTCTTGGAGCCTGCTTCTGCTGTAACAAAATGCTTACATCCAACCTTTTGCACTATGCATCAAAATTAAAATCTAAATTAGATTAAATAGGCTCAGTTTGCAAAAACTCTTTTTCTCTTTTCCCTACTAGTCCAGCATTTTTATTGAGAACTCTTCATGATTCATACAGACTGCTCTTTACTAAAAACCTGGAACTTGTCTTTTGCTTTTCTGACCATCTCTTGACCATCTCCTTTTCTGCTTTTCTTAAGGTGGTATGTTTGCAGTATATACCATCTCAATTCTGTGCAAAAATGATCAGATGACAGACTTGGAGTGTTAACTCTCTATGGGTAACAGTAACATGAGCAAGCTACAAAGTCTTACAGGAAAAATAATAATAATAAAAACCCTCATGATAAAAAATGTCTTAATTCATGATAAGTAGTTCCTTCATTCCTAAAAAAAACTATGAGTTGATGACAATGACCAAAATGCATGGATGGACAGGAGTCAAACACAACAAAGACTGAGTCTGAAAAATGTTAAGGCTCAAGTTATGCATGGCTGAGAAACCAGAAAGCTGCAAAAGATGTTTTCCAGTTTTTTTCCCAGCCCACAGGCTTTAGATTAGGCACCTGAAAGCTGCAGAAAAGGTTTTAACTTTTATTACGCAGAAATGAAGGGGAGATTCACACATTTTTTAAAAGGAAATCATCTGTTTGCAATTAATCAGAGAGTGGAAAAAGCTACACAATTCCCTTCTCAAAGATTTTACTTTCACAGAACTGCTTCTGAACATGCAGAAAGAGTGGATCTGAAGCGTGCAAGAATTAATGAAAGGAAAAACAATTCAGAGAAATCGTGAAGCATTGCTCTTATAGGTGAATGTCAAGGGGATAAGGGGTTGACTAGCAACAGGATGCAGTTTGCTGAATTAAATGAAGAGTCTGCATGTCAAGGTTAAGAATAAAGTGATATTTTTACCTTAGCTTTTCTCTGAAGATCTGTGCTGTCCTTTCTGCTGCTAGACCATAATGGAAAATTTGACCTTTCAAATCCTTTTCCCTAAATTTCTTGTGATAAATATTTGATTTAATACACAAAACGGAATTCAATATCCTATTTTCAAGAGACAAGTTAGTACCACTGGCCGTGCTTTCCAGTGCATGTTGAGGCTCTCATGCCTTGGCCTTTCAAATGGCCTTTCAAAACTGAATTAAAATTCATAATTACAGTTAACTTTCTGGAAAAAAAAAAAAAAAAAAAAAAAAAAAAAAAAAAAAAAAAAAGCAAAATTATAAAGGAATGGTGGTGAAGTGGCAGAATCAGGGCAAATGGGAGAAAGCTGTGAATAATGTGGGTCCTAATTATTCGTTACTGGTTTTGCTGCTGGTTTGATTTGAAACCTTGGGCAAGAGGCAGTCTTTCTGCCTCAGCTATTCTATCTCCGTAATGTGAAATACAGCTGTACTCTTCAAAGACAGCTGGTAAGTTTCTGTTTCTGAGTTTATTCAGGTCTTTCTTGCCAAAGTGGCTGCAATGGGCCCATTGAAAGCAGTGCTGGGATGAAGCAGAATGGGCAACGCTCATGGAAGGCCTGTGTGTCCATCCAGCTGTTCACTATAGCTGCTTGCTGCCTGTGCGAGACCATGGCATCGCCTGCTCCCACAAACCGAGACATCTCATTTTCCTTACACATCCCCTTGTCTCCTTTTGCCCCTCTCCAGCTTGCAGTTTCATAAATATAATGATTAAAAATATGATGGATATAAAATATAATACAAGCATCTACTAGTTCCAAACTGGCTTAATTTTTATGTCCCAGTTCTTAAATAACCCATTGTAGACATCCCAGCATACTGTGACAGCTTATTCAAAACAAGCAGGGACAGAAACATAAATCCTATTAAATTACATCTGATACAGAATTTTAATTCACCAGTATGTTGCTATTTATAGATCAGCATAGCTGGATGGATAATTTCAAAGCAGAAAGAGATAATAGACATTGCACAATCTAAAGTTTAGACTCAGCACACAGATGTAAAAATCTGGTGGTAGGTGCCACACTTCAGCAATACTTGAACGAAAAGGTAATGTGCAAGGCAAAAAATTAATGTAATAAGGAAAACAATCTGCTTTTAATTTAAATTGAAATAATTTCAAGAGAATGCTTAAGACAAGTATTAAACCCCCCTATTTCTATTTACTTAATCCATATTTTACTACGAAAGCCTTGGACTAGACTATCTGCATAAGACCATTCGAGTTTCTTTTTTTCCTTTATCCACTGTCATAATTTAAGTTTGCACTGAAGTCAAAGATGAGAGGGATTTCCAAGACACTTAGAGTTAACTGCATTATTTTTACAACGAAAAAATAAAAACAATGAAAAAGAAATGTGACTTCTAAATGCATTCAAATATTTTACAAAAAATATATCTGTTACCTCTAAAAGTCAGTAAGCATGACACTATAGAATAAAAATCTTGTATTTCACTGTTCTGTGAGATAGATTTTTTTTTTTTTTTTTTGGGGGGGGGGGGGTGGTGGGTGGAAAATAGCCAAACATAAACGTATTGAGTTATCTTCTATTTACATGTAAGATTCATTCACATTTAAACCATATTTAACATAACCATTATACATAATTTTGTTAGTCCTACACTACACTACCATCCTGCTCAAGGCAGTATCTAAATTCTGTTTCCATGGCACCATTTACCTTCCCATGCCACTTGTTCTGTGTGCATTACTAGAAATTCCCAAGAAATGTTACATTGCTATACCAATAACTGAGTTATCATAAGCTGTGGAAGGAAACTATAAACCAAGGGATATGTACCTTATTTTTTGATTTCTTGTACTGGTGTTTGTGGATTTTTTTTCCTTCATCTGAAACCAAAGTGCTATATTTTATTGACAGCACTGTAACACTCTTTCAGTCCAGCTGGATCATGCTGGGTTCAAAGGAAAAGCCTACAAGTTATATAGATGAGAAGTACTACTTACAAGCCATAAGTACACTAATAAATTAAACAATTCCCAGGAATGTCCCCAGGCTCTGGTGTGTAGTCAGATGTGGATAAATTGTTAGATTATTCTGCCACACGTTTTTCGCTCGTGCCACCCAGCATAAGACCCCACGTCCTAAAAGGGTTTCAGCAGCAGTGTGAGATCATAATGTTGCAGGGAGATGAAGAGATCCCTGCTGTTTCCAACAGACACTTTTCATGCTCACATCCATGTGCACAGGCATGTTTTGAAGGCTGACAGATTTACTAACAAAAGACAGTTCAGATCATGCCAGAAGGTGTCATTGCCTGGAACTATTCCAGGGCGTGTTTCTGCATAGATGTAGATACAACACCTACCCCCTGTAGAAATGTGAACTGCAGAAAAGCTTTTACAGCCGTCTCTCCATGTTACATCAAGGCCAAAGAATTCTAAACATCTGACTATAATTTGTTATGCTTCTATTAAGATATTATAGGTGAGATTTAATTCACCCATAATAGTTACGTATTAATGAAGGCGTATATATACGTGTTAAGCATCTGAACTGCCCCATACTCAAAGATTTATTAAATACAGTCAGTGGACTCTGTATGGTGAGCTGAGGCCCCTCTGATGAGATCTTTCATGACTGTCATGGGAACTTAGACATCTAGCCATCTTTGTCTGTACATATATATATTTGACACTTTAATTCTGAACTGAGTTCTGTTCTAATGCTTCTCAGCATTACCTACAGTCATTTTACACATAAGGACACAAGAAAAAGACTAAATTTCTTGATTTCAAAATTGCAAGTGAAGAAAAAGAACTGAATGATAAATGAAGAAATTACAGTTTTAATTTGTACATGAAATCTTATTCCTTCTTCTCTGTTCCAGCATCTTGGTTAACTATAAGACCTGGCAGCTTGGGGTACATAGGCCAGCTGAGTTGTGTGGGATGAGAATATTCCAGATCCTACTGATGTCCAGGAAAAGGAGCTTGGGGAAGGCAAGTCCTTCTAGCATGCAGATAGATGGAGCATCCACAGAGAGCTGGGAAGCACCCACAGAACTTGGTGGATACCTTCTACGTTTCACATTCTCCTCTCTCCCTTTTGCTGAGGATGGAAACCCTGGCTTCTCTTTTTCAGCCCTTCCATCCCAAATTCATTCCTGGGCACTAGGAAGGTAACTTGATAATAGGAATGTAACAGAGAACCCATTCACTGGAAAGTGGCCAAGAACTTGGAGTTCTTCCATTTCCTCTTCTCTGTTTCCACTTGCCATCCTATCCACATCTTCTCAACACTTCCCATTTGGGAAAACTTTATTTCTGATGCATCATTTTATTTAGTACGTGAAAACTGCACTATGGTTTTCGTAAACAGCCCTTAAACAGGGAAAAGTTAGATTGGTTGATTATGTTTTAACTCTTATACTTAGGAGCTATTCCTGTTGAAGATACCAAAACTCGAATTATTAATAGCCTAAAAATGCAGTTTTTAAAATATCAATTATTTTCGTAATAAATAATATTTTAAATTACATATGTGAGAACTAGGTACTTGTACTCTTAAACTGCTAGAATTACCTTAGTCAGTATTTCTTTGATGACTATAACCAGAAACAGTCAGAAGATTTATATATGAGAAGCTTGTATTTCATCAATAAACCCAGCTGATTTCATATTTTTAACAAAGGCCTGACTTATATCCACTGATTTGTAATTTCTAAAACGATATTATTACAAGTGTCTGATGGCAACTGGGCACATAGTGGCATCCTGACCTATTTATAATGCTTTTAAAATATATTGTAATGTGTAATGTCTATAGGTTATGTAACAATAAAAATGACAAAAATAATAAAACATCTTCAGTGCACACTCTTCCAGTTATTCTACTAGTAAATGATCTAGATGGTTAGCATAATTATAAATATATATATTTTCTGCAATTTAGTGACAGGAGTGCACAGTCATCATATTGGCAGTTTCCCTCATAATATATTTGCCTTCAGCAATTTATGCTTTCTATAATGAGAAATCTGGCCATTTTATTAGGTTTGGCATAAAGCACTTAGATAATAGTCAGAGCCTGGAGAACAATGTAAGATAAATTACCAGTAATGGTGTAGCTTTTCACCACTACACTTATAAGAACTCTGCTGTGCTACAGCTGTTCCCAACTATTGCTAAAGAAATGAAGCAGTTTTCTCTCTCTCTTTCCAACCTTCATTTATGATATTTTTCTTTTTTACTTTTCAGCAAAAGAATGTGTTGACTTGTGAAAACCATTAACATGGAGGTAAAGGCAATCTGTACTACATCACATAATGTTCAAAAATGCATCCTCCAATTCTTTTTCCTGGTTTTCCTTCTTGCCTTTTTTTTTTTTTTTTTTTCTCGAATAGAACTGTAAGATTGAAAGCTCCTAAGATGAAAAGGGTCTCAGAAACTTTCCATATGACAGTTATTATCTGCTACATCTCTGTGCAAAACCGTATGTACACTTACGTGACTCTCATGAAGTTCACATGTTTACTCATTATTTACTATGTTCTGAAAAGAAATAGGGTTCAAATCCTTATTCTGGAACTAGTATAGAAGTGACTGATGTGATATACCAGAATTTAAGCAAACCTTTGGACAAAGAATTCCTATTTCAAACTTCCAGAACTCCTTTTCAGGGCTAGACCCCTACAAATAGAAATAGATTCTCAAATATGCTCTGAATTCATAAAAATATAATATAAGTACCACCTATCTATCAAAGCCAGGATCTAACCATATTTCTACCTAAGTAAGAGTCAAAGGTTTAGGTCTAAGATCTGCACTATGTTATTAACTCTAATTTTCCCACAGAATCTAACATTTTTCACTGATTTTGTTTACCTGAAACATACTGTCCTAGGTAGGGAGTAGAAAGCACCTAAATTCCATCAGGAGAATCAAGGTAGGATTTTTTTCACCTATATAATCTATTCCCTCAAACTCTATTTCTGATTTTCTACACTGAGCATCCGTCTCAATATATCTATAAAATTTCACGTATTAATACTTAAATGCACTAAATTTTACTCATCAATTATTAAGTTAACCAAGAAGCATACAATTATATTATAATTATACAATTATTATAATACCCCATCCTAATATGTACTTATCGTCATCAATATATCTTAGATTTCCTGACGGAATAGTTAGTGTCACTATTCATAATTTACGAATTGGGAAACAATCAAGTAAGGTTTTGCTGCTAGAAGTCATGACACAGGCTACAGCAATATGTAGATCTCCTGAATCCCTGGTTAATGCACAATTCAGATAAGCTATGAACACAAAAGAACCATTAAAAACAGAAGCAGTGAGTCAGTTGGTCTTCATAGACTGATAAACAGTCTCTAATTATTCCTCTGTTCCAACAGAGAAATCACACAAAAGGATTTACTCTTGCTTTTTTATGCCAAGTGGAAACCTGAGATTTGGGATGCTTTCCATTGAGATGAGAAAGAACCAGAGGAAAACTCAGCTAATGTAATTTGGTATTCCTTTCACGTCCCATCTGAGACACGCAGTTTTCAGGCTTTTATAGGAAAACCAGAGTAAACACTTGGGCTCAAGGACTGTCTGTGTCTCACTTTTATTTCCACCAGACAATTTGGCTTATTCAATGTCTGAATAGTTATTTATAAGAAGATGTGTTCACTTGTCCATTCTGCATAGCTAATGTTTGTAATATATGAAAAGCAACTCATGGTGATGAGTCTGAGCCAGTAAGTTCTGGCGAGGGACAGTGTATTTATCTTAGGGTCAGCACCCTAGTAGCCACATCCAAGTAGCTTTCATTTGCCCTGGGGCAGGACAGAACAATCTTGTGTCTATCCAGGAAATAGTGGTTTAGACCCAGAAGCAAAGCTGACTCACTCAGCTTCACAAAAGTTTCCCAGTTTTATTGCAGTCAGCAACAGCTCCTCCTGGTGTTTCCAGATGTTTTGCTGCTGCTCCTGCAAAACACTGAGCACAGGGCACAAATAAACTATAGCTGCTCTGTAACCAGTACTTACAAAACTACCTTAGAAGGTGGCTTTGGTTGTGAATGTGATTTGCAGAGATATTAGATTGACATAGGTATATAAGAGAAGTCTCTTTCTGAACACTTATTATCTGGATACAGCATCCAAATAGCTGCTTTAATATGTCACTTCAAATTTTGATAAGGTGACCATTCTTGGCTGACTACTTCAAAGAGTAATTGTGCTTTGAAGTGATTTTGAGCTTTTGCACACATCTCTGTGAAACAGCCATTACAGCCACTTCCAGGAACATATGAGGACAACACACATAAACTATGCCTTGAAGGCTCAAATCTACCTTTGGGTATAAAGATACAGATTTTTCTGAAGTCAGTGAATTTCATATCATCCTCACACTAATAAAAGGAAGATTTTCTGCACCTTAAGCCTGCTATTACATGCATTTCAAAAGCTCCACCCTAATTATGTGTTAACTATTTTCTCTCCCTCACAAGAAATTATGTTAGAAAAACTTTCAAGAATTATGTTATAGCACAGAGTTGTCACAGCCAGCTTGTAAAATGTACAGCCCAAATAAGTCTGAAACGGCACAACTTTCTAAAATGTCTGCATTAAGGATGACATATGTACTTGATTACATGTACAAAAGTACTATACAGCTATGACCTGAAACAACAAAATACGCATTTGAATATCTCCCAGTGGTAAAGGGAAGACACTCAAATGTTGCCTTCACCTGTTTCCTCTACTCTTCCAAGCAGGCTGCCACTTTTCCTGAGTCTACAGGAGTCCAAGAAAGAGGCCTTGACTGTCTCTAAGTGCAACAGATCATCTAGCAGTGAGCATCTCCCACACAAGGCACAGTAGAAGAGCAATGCTGTTCAATATTCACCAATAGAAAACAGACATAGAAAATTTGCTGCTATGAGGATCTTCCTTGAAATTGGAAAAAACATTCCAAAGCAGCTGCTGGACAATGGCATCAATAAAGTGATATTTCTCACTACTTTCCTCATGACAATTTTTTTTTTCCCTTTTGACCTCCCATTGTCCCAGATACTTATGTACATTTACACTCTGTCAATAAATTCAATTGACTAAATCCACTAAACTTGGCATATTCAGTAAGAAAAAAAACACCCTGAAATTGTTTCTGAAAATTAATCAGGATGTCTAGCTAGACAACCCGTTTTTCTTCATAAATAAAATGAGGCTTGGGTCTTAATCTTCACTGGGGAAAAGATTAAATTAAAAAATTATCATGAGGAAGTTTACACATAATCACTGCTATTGGAGATGTAAGCACTGCTACTGAAGAACAGCCAAAAGACAAATGGTCAGCTGTCCTGTGTGGTGCCTATACGCTTCTTGCCTTGAGGCAGGGACTTGACTCTACATCTCTCAATGACAGCTAAGTGCCATCACCACAAGGCTAATGTTATTTTTCTCCCCAGTTTTAGCTGTTCCATTTTGTTTAAATAATTAAGCATTCAGTGACCCCTGAAGAGTGTGTTTCTCTAATCCGGTGATTAGGACATTTACTTGGCAAATTGACCTCATAGTTTAAGGAAGTATTCTGCAAAGACATTAATAGTCAATTTATTCCTTTCAAAAAGGAGAGATTTGGGGTTTTTACTCATCCCTGCATTAATTCTCTCGATAATCATGTATGCCTTGATTTAGTGCTGGTTGCCATTTTTCACAGTGCTGGTAAGTGAGCCATTCTCTAAGAACCACATTTGCAAAGCATAAAAAAATATTTGTATAACATAAAATAGGCTTAACATATATAATAAAAATGGATTTATAGCAATTACTTCTAAAAATGTTATTATTATTAGGTTTGGAAAATAGCTAAAGAATATATAGACAGATACAAAATACACACTTGATACATTTATGTATGCTTGCTTGGTGTACACTTATAGAATCTGAATATAGTGTTTCCATCTCTCCTATGGTACCAAGTACCAAAAAAATTAATATTGAGAAGTATGTAGATCACTGTAACAAAGAAAACCATAAGATATCTAGTAGAGGGTCATCAACCTTGTTCCTTGATCCTGCATTAGGCACAACTGTATTTAATTCCATTATGGACTTTATTAAGCAGGGAGAATATCAGAATCACTGTGGGAATCCCATCTCTGCAATGACACGAAATGTTTGCTAGATGACTGCCAATCTCAACCTAGCCAATTCAGTGTGTTGAATGCAAAGCAAGTCTGGTCCTTCCAGCAGCTTGCTCTGCCCATCTCTGTTCAAATGCCTCTGCTCAAAGTGTAAAACTGTAAAAAAAAGCATAGCCTATTTACGCCATCATGATGTCTATGTGTTTCCAACATTTTTATCTGGAAATTCATAAAGTGGATTGGGGCAGGCATGTGAATACTGCTCCAATTTCCTCCACAGGATTTTACAGGTAGGATACATGAGGGGATGGGCTGAAGCCTTCCCAGCTGGGCTCCCTCCAGACAGTGCTTGGCTACGTCCTAGGGCTCTCTCTCCAGGACATTTTGGATGAGAGAAGACTGCCCTGAGAGAGGACAGCTTAGCCTCTTACTCTGGCCCATTTTACGTACTAAAATGGATTCAGTGAAAGAGGTGAAGTAATTAAAATTGACAACTGTTGAAGGGCTGGATACAGTTGAGGGACTGAGTTACTTGTTACCTCAACCTGCTTTACTGCCTGGCTGTTGCAGCTTGGTTTCAAGTGCAGCTCCACACCTGTCTGGGAAGAATCACTGCAGGGACACGATGCCAGTGGCTCTGGAAATTCCTAGGGGCAGCCTACCCTTCCTCCTGCCCACCAGGCCTGCTGAGGGGCAAGGCTGCTGCATGAGAAGATTCTGCATCACCCCAGCTTTAGCTCTCCCATCAGCCACCTAATCTTCTGCCCCCATTCCAGAGTAAGGATAAACTGGACCCTACCACAGAACATACTGAAAGACAGTCAAAAAGGCAGCCCTAAATAGTCTATACAAAGACTGCATGACAGCCTGGGCAGATTTTATGTACCCGTCCCTATTGTTTTTCCCGTGCTGGCTGCTGGATTATTTTCCTATGTGCAGTTGTTCAGGAAGAGGCACGAGGCTCAAGTGATGCAGCAGTTGCCATGGAGAGAAGCTTGAGTTTGCACTTTATTTATTTTATTTATTTTTGAATGGCAGCATGCTGCAGTATATAAAATCTACATGGTTTGCAAGCACACAGGATGCCACAAACCTGGGGCTGTGTTCAAATATAACCTGTCTTTGGAAAAGCACAGTAAAAAGCTGAGCCCCATTTGCAAGTGATTTTATTTCCTGTTTGGGATTGGATTTCCCTGGAGACTCATGTCTGAATTGTCCAATGAAGCAGAATTAACACCTAGCTGAATTAAATTACTTTTTTTCTTTTTTTTTTTTTTTTTTTTAACCTGATAGAAAGACACTTGATAACAGTGCCATAAAATATGCAATTTCAATAAGACATTAGAGTGAGTGTAGCATAGTCATTTATTATTTTTTATTTATTTATATATAAAATATATTTATATAGCAACTAAAACCATGTGGAATCCTGCCTGCTTCCATGAAAGAGGCTTAACTTGCACAGTAATATTTATAGTTAATTAGCCACTGAAATTTATCCTTCAGCATTGCAGTAAATCTTGCCATGTTAAAGTGACATAGGAGAAGTGTCACATTTTTTTAGATTCACTACATCTAGTGATGCCAAAGCAGTGTGCAATTATTAGGTGCAAATCATGTCCTAGATAAAAAATCTTTTTGTCTGTCATCCACTCTTTACTCCAAAGTATTGAAGGTTTTACAATAGTCATTGTTTGGAGCTAAAAATGACAGGAAGATCTAGTCTCTATTTGCACCAGCGCCATTAAAAAACATGTATAGAACGACAAGGTAATTTAAAAAAAATTCTGTAGATTTTGAGTGAGCTGAGGACATGGACATGGGAGGCAAGCCTTTTTCTAGCTGGACATTATAATTTTTAAGTTATATAGAAAACAAATACAGCTTTTAAAATCTATTCCTTCATAGAAATAAGTTAAATTATTTACAGAAATATAGCATACTGGGTGAAATTATAGATGTTAAAATTCTGCTTATGCCATGTGACAGACTCAAGGACTGTACCTTTTCAAGTGTTCTGTGCATTCCCTGCTGCCTGGGGAAACAGACATGCCAACCAGCCATAGAAGCTCTGCAGGATGGGCACTATGTCCTTCTTCTTACTCACATCCCATTATACACTGCCAGTTGCTTTGACAGTGCTAGTTATTTTTTAATTGGTTTGGTAGGTATTATATAGTTAGTCATATGCACAGATGATTAATTAAGCCAGTTCATATCCATATTTAAATTCAAATTAAGGAGGGATATTAAATTTTGTTCTTCTGCACAAGATGAAATAGAGGGATAATCAAAGGATAAAATAAGGATAAATAGATTAAAAATAAGGATAAAAAGATCCATAGTTATAAAGGGAAGGAAATTAATAGATTGGTGACTCTGCACTGAGAGGTATTTAATGGTCCACGCACTTGAACTGCATTACAGAACTAATCTCCAAGTAATATCTTTCATTAGCACAATATATGTACTTTCATTATGTCAAAGAAGAAATATCAAGCCGTCATTCTCACCTAAGAAGGTCATATGGCCTGTTGTCCTTGCATGGGAGAGCAGGCCAATAATTCAGTACTAGAAAAGTTAACACTGAACTTTCCAAAAATTTGTATGGGAGTCTTACAGGACTGAAGTAAGCAAATGTCAGAGAAAAGTCCCTGAAAGAGTTAGTTAACAGAATGTCAGTTGTAAAGATACTGGAGACTGTAAAGGGAAAGTATCCCACTTAATGCATATGATTTGTCGTATTGTGTGTCACTTGGTGTCACCTAGATTTTAGAAATTAGATGTGGCATTCAGGCAACCTTAAGTATGGACATTGGTAAAATCAGCTGCTAAGGGAGGTCTAGAATCCATCATCTTCTACTTTTCACTGGTAGCTTCTTTGTTGGTCAGGAAATACAGCAATGTTTTTGAAATATTACCACTGCTAAACTAGACTTCTAAATCTTTCCTAAGCTCTACCATCACCTAAAATTCATAGGCCAGGCAGCTGATTATTGTTTGAATTTCCAGAAGGGCTTGATCTTTCCGTGACACTCATTGACAGCATGAGGTGCCGCACAAAGATCTTTCATGCCACTGGCAGAATCCTAACTCTCAGCAGCTGGGAGCTCTATCACATGCCCTTCCCATTCCCCCTTTGAATTCCCCAACATGCCTCCAGCTCTGGAGGCCGGCACAGAGAACTGCAAGGTGGTACCCACCAAGTACAGCAGACTTGCAGATCTCCTGCCAGGGACTGGCATTGGAGAGCCTGTCCCTTCACTTTGTGGTATTCAGGATATTGATGGTTGAAACCACCACTCCATGAAACAGCTGTAGCTTCAGTTTGCATTATTTACTTTGGCCTTTCAGGAGCAGATCCTAACATTTGACTTCTCTCTGCTGTGCATACAGAGCCCAGCAGGTGTGCAACCAGCTGCAAAACACAGTTAACTGGTTGAAATTGCAAACAGGAGATTTCCAGGCTTCCCCTGTACAAGTCGACATAGCAGGTGATATGTCAGCTTAAAAAAATCATCGGTACACTTGAACAGATCAATTTTTTTAACTTTTGGGGTCCTTTTTTTCATATCATGATACCAGAGTGGCATCCTCCAGGATCTTCAGGAAGAGACTGTCTTGCTGTAATCTGTGCTGTTACAGACCTGTTACTTGAAAAGGGTTAAATACATCAGCCATTCTATTCAAGAAATGAAAGGAGTGAAAAATGCAACTCCTTAGAGACCAGCCTATCCTCTGGCCAAAACATTCACATCAGTCATTAAGGAAAACAGGATCTGCTTCTTAGAGGATAACAAAAGGAAAAAAAATCCCAAACTCCAACTAATATTTATTTGCCAGACAAACCCAAGTGAGTACTTTGAAAGGGTGACCAAGGAAATAGATGATAGAAAGGTGATGAAAGCAATCTGTCTGTATTTCACCCAGGCATTTGATAAGCTGTCAGATCAAAAACTGTGGGGAAATGATAAGACAGGAACAAGTACTATGTTGACATCAATTAAAAGCTGTCTGTCATCCCAAACCAGAAAATTCTAAATAATTAAGTAGCTAGTTTAAAGGTGGAGAGGCAGAGGTCTTGACATGGACATGTCCCAAAATCTGGGTTCATCCTGAGATTTTTTACAATATTTTTTGTATAATTTCTTAGGATTTTTTCCAATTAATAAAATGAAAATAGATGAAGGAGGAGGAGTACTTCTCCCTGTTATGATTGCTACTGCAATTCAGAAAAGTGTCTACATTCCACATATGTATTTATGTTCTCCATGGATTTCAATTTAATACCATATACTTCCTTAGAAAGGGAATAGAAAAAGTCAGCAAAAAATAAAAAACAGATCACTGAAAATTATTTTTTTGACTTGAGATCAGTGCCATGCTGTATGTGCTGCACAAAACACTCAAAAGGACAAACTATAAACTCTCTTTCACAGAAGTAAATGAAAAACCCACACATTGGTTTTAATCAAACACACAGACCTTATTCCAGGTCCCTATTCAAAGGCATGCCAAACTAAAGCCCAGGTAGAGGGGAACCTCTGGAATTTCTGGAGAATAGCCAAAATTCAAAGTGTAACACAAAAACAAATAAAAAATAATTCAGGACAAACAGGATTTTCTGCAGCTTGAAACAGAAAGAAACAATTAAAAGAAGAATGAGACTATTGAGATTCTAACTGTGAGATGATTCTGCAATATCTTTTTTACTTTTCTCTCTTCTTATATGATTCTCCATTTAACTCTGTGCAACTGCGACTTTTCAGTTTTAAGAGATGTTCATAATTCAGAATCAGATCTCTATGACCTGTCAGTTTTTTAATAAAATATGTCCAATTTATGTTCAGACTTCAAGAAAATGGGAAATTGAAAAAGATTAAAGCATTTGTGATAGCCTAAAGCAAAGAATTGCACTGCCTAAAACAAATATTCATTTTTCCCAATCTTATTATTAATAATACATGCATAAAGCATATTAAGAACTACAAAACACAAATACGTCACACTTCTTTCTCTACTGCAGTATTCACTGATAGCTCATGAAAAAGAACTTCAAAAGCTCTGTGAGAATACACTTCCCACTATCTCAGCAATACAAAGAGCTTTAATCTCAAGATGATAGGTTTACAGAGGTATTACTTAAACATAAAAGTTTAATCAATATCCTAAAAGACCCATGTACAATGTAATTTTTAAATATACCTTTGTACAACAGAAAATACTTTGGACATGAAAGTTATATATTTCATGTTCATGATACAGAAATTTTCAAATTGGGCCTAGTTCAATTACAGAAGAAGAAAAGTGTGATTTTTGTCCCCCCTCCCTTACTTTTTCACCCATGGAATATGGAATGGTTCTCTACCAGTGTCATGTGGAACTACAGCAATCTAAACATATTATCATCAACAACAGAAATGTTATTTCTGTTTATAAACAAAAGGAATAGCTGCAACAATAGTTAAACTGGCAGCTTTGGGCAGGTAATGGAACCATTTCTATTCCTTTGCTGTTTTGCATCACAGTGGTTCAGCATGCTTTTTTTGACTGGCAGCTGGGAGGAAGACTGGAGGCAGCTCCTTCTGAAGGCCACAGAGTACCCTCGTCACCAGCTCATGACAGTCCTCACTGCTAGACACTGCTGAATGTACATGATCCTAAATTCCCTCAACTGGGACCTCAAACAGTGCAGTTAATGTATTTCTCTTTTGACTTTTCCCTTGGGTGCTTCACCTTCCTGTACAAAGAGTGCTAGGACTCTCATTGCTAATGGAGACAATGACAAGTAAAAAAGTAAGACAAAAAGCTCAAGCAAATATTATACCTGCTGAAAACTTCCAGGTACTTTTATTTTAAATAATGTGCACCTGTTTTACAAAAAGGTAGCTAAAGCATTTTAGTACCAGAGGTTTTAAAATATTTTAAATATGTAACTCGAAACTTCCAGAACCATCTCTAATTCCGTATTACTTGAAAAATTTCAAATTTCTAGGTGAACCCATACGAGAACACATATCTTTTACAATGCAGCCAACAAAATTTTTAAAGATTTTTTATGAGAGACCATCACAGAAGACTGAAATTTGCTGTGAGCGAGTATCCAGTTTGATAGGGAAAGGAAAAATCATTTCCCAAAACAGTTAAATTAATCACAAAATTTTTGGTTTTGAATATTTTTCACCACACCCCATTATTTTATGCATGTATTTATAGTTTTGTGGTGCTTTTCACTGTAATATCACAACACTAATACAACATCTACTCTGCACTAAGAGAGTGGAGGTTTCAGAATAAGGATCTAAATCTACCGTGATACTTTTTATAATGCATATTTTAAATATTCCATGTGCTTCCAAAATCTTGCTTGGAATCCTGGTCTAAAACATTACTGGTTCACTCCCACCTGCAATCTCTATGTGAGGAGTAGCATCCTAAACATTTGTAATGATCTCTTGCAAATTTAATAAAATGTTACAGGTTGAGCTTTAATCTACAGTTATTCATGCTTAAGATGTTTCCTTAACACTCTTTGCTGGTGTTATCACCAGTGCTTCCATAATGAAAGTACATTTATTTAACATCAACTTGAGAGTTCACTGAGTCCAGTACAAAACCTAGAAACATTGATGGGACTATTTTCATTCATTTCAGCTTTCTTGGGAGCAGGCCTGTAGGAATAAAGCCATATTATAATGCTGCTCCTAGCATTAGCATCCAGATGCTTCCAGCCCATCTGGAACAGAACTCAAATGGAGAATAAGATAATATCTGTTTCTGAAATATCCAATTCCAAAGACCCTTTGAATTGACGTGGAAACAGCTGCATAGCCAGAAACATCCTAGTGTACCGACTAAATACAAATCATGTATGGATTTCAGGAAGAGTAACACAAATGCAATGCATTAATATTCATGATTATTGCATGTATTATTAGTATAATTAATGTCCATTCATAATTCCATAGGCATGGGTTTGGATAGGTGGACTACCTATTCTTATGGTGAATGCAAAACAAGCAGAGCAGCTGGGTTTGTTGTGATCACTGATAAAATGTTTGCTGGTGGCTGGATACTAGTGGCATCTCCACATCTTAAAACTAGGGTCAGCTATTTAACACCTGCATTACTTTCTGAAGGAGTTGACAATCCCCTGTCAGCAGCATCAGTTTAGGGGAAAGGTCAGTACAATGCCTATTATTACTGCTATCCACAAGAACCTGGCAGAGAAACAGGCTGACAATAAACCTGTGGTGAGCAAAAATAAATGTCAAGTCCTGCATCTGGCATGTAATGGCCTCTTGCCTCAGCTGAGGCTGTGGTGAATTGATTCCAAGGCACCTTTGCAGAGAAGGACTTGGAATTCCTGATGGATACAGCTAAATATGACTTAATGGGGCACCCTTGAAGGTTTCAATTATTGGACCAGGTTTTCTAGAAAGGCTGCAGCTCCTTAGAGAAGTTCAAACCAGAATCTACAAGGCCCTGAAAAACTCCAGGTTGGCATTGCTTTGAGTGCAACCCAGACCAGATGTTATGCAGAGCTCCCTTAAAATTTGTGTTTTGTGATTCTAGATTTTAACAACCAGCTCATAAAAATATGTGCTATGCATTTACACTGATTGGAAAAGTATTAGCTCTGTTGCATTCTACATCAACCTGTCTCCATCTTTTATAAGTGAACAGAGCTATATTTCAGTGTTCTTGTGTAGCATCATCTCCTGTTCAATTTTTCCTTCATAAAATCAGGACAGCATATTTGTCATTCTTAAAGCAAGAAATAATTTTGCAAGTCTGACACTGTAACAATGAGTGTACAGCATGCTCATAAGGAAGATATTTTCTAGATAAAAAGAAAGAATGTTAGCATCTGTTTTATACGATTTAGTAACTACCCTCTGCATAGACATAGCACACCATTCGTAGCATATGCTCTTTGCTCAGTATGTTTAATAAATAGATTGCCTTCTGTTCATTTGATAAAACAAATTTACTTGCCTTAAAAATGACTTTGTATACCCTAAGAAAATATAACCTCAAAGAACTGGACTTAGCCTATAAAATGACATTTTTTGACAGTACCATGTAATTAAGGGGCACATCCCTGAGTGCACACAGCTACCTGGAACACCTACGTTTACTGTATTCTTTTCCACTGCCAATTGACCTCTTTTCCAGTGTACCTCTCCATGACACTCTGCTTACCACATTTTTCTTAAAACCGCATTCTACTATCCCAAGGATTTTTATTACATCCAGGCTAAATATGTTGCAATTCTTTAGTTAACCTGAAGCCTTTGAAGAGACATTAAAGACCCTGCTCTGTTGTTTCTTAGAGGCAGTGAAGTTCTTTGCTATGAAGATGTAATGTGTCCTTGTGTTTGTGTCACAGCATCAGTATAAATATCAAGCTTGTTCTCTGCTGTATGTTGAAATTTTCTGCCTCTGCATGGATTTCCTCCTGTCTGTCACTATGTTCTGGCTATCATCTTTCCTGCACTTCCAGTGGTTTCCCTTTACTTGGCCTTCTTTTGTTTTCCTCACTTACAGCAGAAAACAACAAGTGAATGTAAGCTATTATATGACACAAAGAATGCAGCTTCATTTTGTCTTTGGTTTTATTGATATTGCTGTAGTTTTACCGTAACTCATTCTAATTGTCCCTCATGTAATAAAATTATATTTATTTTGAAAGAGAGGAAGTTTCAGTACCTTCTGGGAAGTGATGACCCTTAAAATACCAGTATGTACTGATTCAGTACAGTAGCAGCACCCAGCAGTTGAATTTCAGACATTACCTGTAGCCAGATAAAACCAGTAAAAATAAACACCAACTCTTCTTCTAAATCACAGGATTGAAAACATCAGTTCTGAAGTTCTGCAACTGAAGCTCTCTATTACTGAGCTCTTCATTCTCTGAGCACTCCTACTTTGGACTTTGGATGACAGTTTTTCTGTAGTAAAACTCTATATTAAAAAGACAAATAATGTGAACTTTAATTCAGCTGCAGTAGTGCTTTTCCTTGATTCTGAGAAAGTATAATTTATCCTGAGAAACAAACTATCAACTGAGATTAAATTCACCCAATCATATTGGTAACCATCTTTCAATGGACTTCATAACTTCAATTAGACTTCAAAGGCACAACTGCAAGAAAGTGATGATTATGGACATTCTAAATTGGATATATTTCACTTAACAGATTTTACAAATTGATGGAACATTAGGGTTAGTTTATTTGCAGTACAAAATTCTGAATTTCTCTCTTTCCAGAGTTTATTTTTTCCATTCCAGTCATTCAAATACATCTCATTCACCTGCTGATAGTCCATAAGACAACACAATTTTATTGAGGTCATAATTTTTCTTTCTGAGTACATGTACAAATTCTGAGGCACATAAATACTCCAAAGACAAAAATAACTTAACACATTTGAACATTTAGTTTCTATGGAGACAAAACTAAAATGTCTAATGTGAGTTTATATTCAGCCTGATGCCTTACAGGTTAGAAGCACTTCATTAAGCCTTAGAGAGAGAGATTATTCCATAAATAAATACAGAAAAACAAAAAGATAACCACCCAAAATCCCAAATCCTGTGCTTCTAATATACACTTGTGTATTCTAGTTGTGGAAGAGTTGCTGCTGGCAGCCAGTTCCTGTTTTTCTATTCCCACCCTACATTAGAGACTTATTGATAGACTCTAGACATAGTTTGTGTCATTTTCAATAGAAAAATCTTTTCATCGAAACATGAGAAAACTCAAAAGTCAGGACTTTGAGGCTTTTAGCTTTCACTCCAAGTGTTTAGAGAATAATAGCTATAGACTTAACTGCTACAGATGCCTGATGCTGCTAGGTCAAAGTAATGAATGTTACATGTCTGACCTTTTAAGCCAGGATCAGCAAAAAAAAAAGGCCTGAAAAGCACAGCATCATGATTAGAGCTGTAGAAGTACTCGTGAGACTTCTTTCAGGCAGTTGGATACAGAGCCTATTTTTAAAAAAGCATTTTAAGTGCCACTCTAGTCCGTCTTAAAGATCATATTTGAAGAGGTGTTGTTCACAATTATCATCTGCTTTAATGATGTTTTCTGAACTCTGTGCTTCTGCAAGCCTTATTAGTTAGCTTATGTCTCAGTCAGCTCTTCCTTCTCACCAACTGCAGGTAAAATACAACAAGAGGTTATCAGTACTGAGGGTTTCTGTAAAGATTTTTGCCAGCCTTTGATGATAATGCCTGAGCCAACTTCCATGTGATAACCATGTAAATTGTCATTAGCACAGCACTGGGCTGCAACTCAGTCCCTATCAGGGCTTTTTTAGCTCCAAACTGTATCACATTAAATATGGCTACAAGGTTTTTTGGCTTGAAACTTGCTCACAAATGACCAACTCGGAGGCTGAGCAAAGTGGCTATAAGTATAGACATCTAGAAACATGAATTACAGTTTGGGAGTCAGGCTTGGCCATCTAAAGTTGATCTAACTTGCTTTTTATACTACTAAGCCTGTTTATCCACCTGAGGATCTGCCAAACTTTTTGTGTTAAAGAAGACTATGTATCTGTTCAGCTAAAATTTAATATGCAAAAAAATATAAAATGCAAAGAGCAGCAGCATAAAGCTGGGTTCAGCAGACAGAAGTTCTGCTGCCTGCTGAGCTAACTCCAGTGCAGACAGGTGGGAGTAGCCCTGGAAGTGTTCCCAAGTGGAGGCTGACAGCAGAGAGGTCCCTGCCCTGGCCCCTGCCCACTTGCTGCTCGCCTGGCTGTGGGAGCCAACACGAGCTTCTCCCCTGAGCCCCCTTTCTGTTGTGTTTCCCGTGCCTGCTAGCAACACCATGTTCAATTCAGTCTCCTGTTATGGATGCAATGAATGTCCAAACAACACTTCAAATACTGGATTCTCACTTACTAAATCTGGCATTTTTCCACCTGAAGGTTTGTTAAGCTGAAGACCAACTCAAGGCCAACTCTGTACAGACTGACTCCATGTTTAGTTGCCTACCTATGGCACTGTGTTACAAAGATTTATCACTCAAATAAATATGAGTTTAGGGACTTTCACCTCCATTTTCAAGAGCATCATTAATATTAGTGTTTGCAACAGCTTTTTCACTACATATTCTTGTCTATATATGTCTTATTTGTACTTTTGGCATAGACTTTTAAGACCTGACTTGTGCAATCTGGTTGTCCATTGGTTTGGCAGTTTGCAACTAACTGTGAATTCAAGATCCAATTTAAAACAGTATAAAAATTACTAGAGATAGTTTCTAAAAATCAGAAGATAGGGAAATGCACAATAGTGACTCCACTTAGGCAGAAGCCAGGCATGACACTGGAGCTGGCAAAAGGTAAGTGCCCAGATGGCACACAAGTATTAGCTGAGAAATGCTCACACAGTTGCAGGATAGCAACAACATTGCCACTCTATGGGCTAATATGTGGGATGAAAAGTCAGACAACGAACAATTCATGGGGCATTAGACTTCAGTATTTCCATTTGCCTAAATAGGAACTCATTTTGTGCATTTTAGCATTCTCATCAGTTATCCTGATTAATTAAGACCCGCCTGTGAACTTGACAACATAAATTCTTATGCAGAGTAGCTAATGAAAAAAAAAAAACAAAACAAAACATTTACTTGCCATTCACTGAAACCCCCAAAATAGATTTATATCACTTGGCTAGAATTCTACCAAAATACTTCCATGTACTTTAGAAGCTTAAACATATCTCGCATGTTTATTTGGCTCAACAGGAGCAAAACTCAGCTGCCTAAATGAATCTTGAGTCCATATACAGTCAATGTGGAGATAAAGTGCTATCGGGTGAATAGGCTGCTATTCATCTAATCTTAAAACAGACATCTTAAATAGGTCAGATGAATCTTATCCTGAAAGTACTTGCTTCTCTCCATTTACTGTAGAGTCTAAGGTAAGCAGCTTTAACAGAGACACCAGGAGTGTAAATACTTGGAGTTGGGTGGAATGAATGTCACCTCTGAAAATCAAATGTAGAATCAGATACATAATGTACAAATAAATCATGTCAAGGATTCCACAGTGAATTTCTTTAAAAGGAAAACCAAAATGAACCAGGCAAGTCTCATTAAATCCCAGCTGATTTTTTCTCTCTTGAGTAAAACCCAAAGAATAAACCTTTTTCACTTCAGAAGTTCTTGTTCTGCATTTCCAATACAGAAAAACAGTCGACCTGAACAGTTAGACTAACATGAGAGTCTTCCACACTACTTGGAAGACAGTCACTACTTGGAAGCAGAGGTCTTCACTGCTGTCTCCTCTTCCAAACAAGTTTTACTGTAAGGCCCAAATTTGGTAGTTTTTGGCACAACCTCCCATACTTGTCAGTGACATATAGCAAAGAAGTACCCATGACCCTGCCAACCCTAGTCCTTGGCATTTCCTGCAACCAAATCTTATCAGTTTTAACTCCGTCCATTTTGCCCCAAATGAAGAAGATCTACAGTTGTCCAGGATGACTTAGCAGGATGTAAAATTATCTTTTATGAAAAAAGAAAAGCTCTGAAACTGCAAAGCAAAATAAATAAGACACTTCTAGAAAGTAGTTACTAACAATACTCTCTATTACCTGTGTAGACTATTTCTTATCCCAAGCCCCGCCCCAGGAGATGCCTCATACATGTAGGGACACTAACACACAGTGTTATACCACAACGCCTAACAAGTCTGTGAACCCAGCATTGATTCACCATCTAACACATGCTGCTGCACACCCCTGGGACCTGGCCCAGAGCTCACCCAGAGCAGAAGGTGCTCAGTGTGGGCTGAGATGCCCACATTGCTGAGTAACTGAGCATAACTGAGTGACGCGGAGAGCCGGGCACAAAAGGCGAAGGCCACTGCCCTCTCCTTTCTCACACCCACGTGGGTGCACATCGTGGAGAGGAGGTCATGTCCAGAACTGCAAACTCAGAGAATTTCCAGCACCCACTGTCCTGCCACAGGCTGTACTTCTCTACTGCATATCATATGGAAATTCGCTTCCAGAACTGACCTACTTGCTCTGGGGGAGGCCCTGTGAAGTCAGGGCCCCAGCTATGCTTATACTTACTTCCATGCCAAAGTCTGGTAATAAAAACTTGGGCAAATCAGCTGTGCAGGTTTTAGAGACTGAATTTAGGGTTTGAGAACAGGATGAGTTGCATTAACAATCCAGAAGTAAGTTGTACTAAATCTGGTCCAGAATTGTCTATGAAGATCTATAAAACTTTAATTTTGTATATTTGTTAGGAATATTAAGATTATAAAGTCTACTAAGAAAATGTTTTAAGACAGTGATAGTTATATTTCCATGTTGTCTTAATATAACTGACACCTTATCTAGCATTCTTTGCACTGATGAAGAAATAGTTTAGACTTCAGCTATATAAGTATGAAAAATATCTCAAACAGCCAAAACACCTTTATTTCAAGAAAAAATAATTTGCTGTATGTGCAAATTGACTAAGATTTTGGTATCCACATGAGAAAGATCTTGTTCACAAGATGTGCTTTTTGTTTCAATAAATAAAAAAGTTTCCTTCAAAGACATAAAAAGATTGAAACATTCATATCATCATATCTGTAATTTTTATTGCAGACATGTCTCCTATTGCATAACAAATGTACTGGAGAGGTTTGTAAAAGATCATGCAAACTGTAGGCAATATTTTAATGACCAAGCACTAAAACAGAGAGAAAGAGGACAGGAAAACAGAAAGCTATGATCTCAAATAGCAAAATAATGCATTCTGTAACTTTGTAGAGTTTATGAGGAGTGACTAGTGTAACATCTATTCAAACCATGAAATTTGGTAATATCATTAAAGTGTATGACAATCAACAAAAAGCTATAATCCACTTTGACAGAAGTTAGTGCATTAAGCAAATCCTTACTTGGGAGTCCTGTCACTTTCTTAATTGGAACAGTAACTGGGTTTGTTTGAAAGAGTGAAATCTATTTCTCATCTTAAATTATAATAAAAACATATATATATTTATAATTATAATAAATTATGCCAACAGTAACAGAAAAATCAGAGCAGAAAGACTGCAAAAACGACTGGAAAATAAATGCAGTTGAAGACAAGTTCCTGGTTGTCAGAGCTCCTACTCCCACATGTCTCTCCCTGATATGGGGAGGCTTTTTTGCAAGAGTTCTTGTTGGGAAAGAAGGCAAACGGGACTCTTGGTTGTTCTCGTTCTTCAGGTTGTTTATTCTCTTATCAGCAATTTCTGCACACCAGGCTTTACACCAACCTAGCGTGCAGGAGAACAGACACCAAAAGCCCCCGAACACATGGGATCAAGGTTCTTTTAAAGATAATTCACCCAATGATCACCAAGAATGTACATTATTTCTACTTTTCTACCAATAACCAAATAAACTTCTATTCACATGGCTCTACACTGCAGCAAATTCCAGCCAATCATCCTGTGTCCCAAACACTGCAGAATATGGAGAAGACGAAGGAGAAGGAAACCTAAAACCAACAAGGATCCTCCATCTTGTGTCATCTACTTACCATACTAACAAACCCAAAAATCTAAATTTCTCACCCTGTGATAAATGACATACTATGCTACTATCTAATTTACATTCTTGAGAAACCTGTTTCTTCATAAAGCCTAGGAAGCTCTTTCCATGGACGAAGGTTAAAAAAAGTCTTTTTCAGGGGTTTTGGTTCCTTCAAAACACGCAGGGAAATATTCTCTGCATTTTGGACTCCAACACTGGTGACAAAACTTATTTAATTGAAAGGAATCAGATCATGCAAGGAAAATTGTATGTGAGACCAGGCAGAAAGGGCTGTAAAGCTTTTATTTTAACAATAAGTCAGAATATTTCTGAGCTAGGACTTTAATATCTCTGGAAAACTCTATAGATATTAGAGAGTGAGGATGAATTGTAGCATCCTCATGGTGCACAGGGGAGGGAAAATGGCAGAACAGTGTACTCTTTTCTCAGTCAATGTAAAGTATCATGGTTCAATTTTCTTCAAAGTCACTACTATAATGCATACCAGGGGAGGAATTGCCCCCCAGTTCTGTGCAGGCCCTAACAGGGAAAACTTGCCTATCTGATGGCTACAGAAGAAACAAGTGCAATAGTCAGAACGAGATAGTATCTCTACCAGCGCAGATTGTTGCTCAGAATTATATCTGTACAGGCTCTATTTCCATAGATGGTGGGTTATGGCAGAGGTAGAGTTAATTTTTTTTCAAGCTGCTGGTATGGGGTTGTGTTTTGGATTTGTGCTGTAAACAGAGCTGATAATACAGCGTTGTTTTTGTTATTGTTGAGCAGTCCTTGCACAGAGTCAAGACTTTTTCTGCTCCTCACCTCATGCCACGCCACTGGTGAGGAGGGGATGGGTGCCACAAAGAGTCTGGAGGGGGCATAGCTGGGACAGTTGACCCCAAATGACCCAAGGGATATCTCACATCATATGGTGTCATGACATAAAGCTGGGGGAAGAAGAAGGAAGGCAGGGACATTGAGTGATGCTTTTTATCTTCACAAGTCAGCCTTACACATGATAGAGACCTTTCTTAGGGACAGCTGAATGAAGTGGTGAATGAATTCTTTGCTTTGCTTGTGTGTGCAGCTTTTGCTTTATCTATTAACCTGTAATTATCTCCATGCATGAGTTTTCTCACTTTCACCCTTTCAATTCTCTCCCCTTGGAGAGGAGTGAGTGAGTGGCTGGGCTGGCTGGGGTTAAAACATGAGTTTGTGTAAATGAAATGGGCCTTGAGGCCAGCTCTCACTAAACAGCTCCTGTTTGTACCACTGAAATCTTTCAGCACCTCTTCCACTTCCACTAATAAGATGCCTGCATCCAAACTGTTTTTTGTGAAAGACGAATTGCCAACCTAAGTCCTTGAAACACACCCAGACACACACACAAGGAGTGCTCTGGCACTCAACTGCGTGCATGGCCACATGCCAGCGAGGGCACTCAGACCGCAGCCCACACCAGCTTACTGCGGCAGAGGCAGTAACAGGCACTGGGCAGTATGGTTCACTGAACTGTTTGCAGCTGGGACTCAAACCAGATGGAAAAAAAAGGGATGACCTGGTCCTACAATAGATGAGTCTGGATAATTACAGACATGGGGGAAAGAAAGGTTTGATCAAAGAAAAGTGAGAGGAAAAAACATTTTTTATGATTGCTTATATTTCCCTCTGTTACTGTGACCCAGCCATGACCCACCAAATGCTTGAAGGCACACTGTAAAAGTTGTGTTAGTTGATGCCTTGTTTGCCCAAGGAATGTACCTGCCCTCTGATTTTTTGAGATGAAGACATTACAGCATCTCCATATTCCTAAAGAATTGCCTTCATCTTCTAATATACAATTACATTACTAGGATCACATACTTAACATAACTGTAGTGTTCCAGGGAAAATTTCTTTTGCTTGGCTTGTTTTTGGCATCTTGCAGATAGATAGTTCTATGTTTATTTAGCAACTACATAATTTGATAAAATAATGGGGAAATATGAGTTTCAAATTCCAGTCTCCGATTTCAAGACAAATATAACACTTTTCTATTAAGTAAGAAATAAACAGGTACAGTGGGTGCATTTTACATGATGTGGAAAGTGTTATGAAAATGCAAGTACTTCTCTGTAGGAAGAAAACAAATTTTTGGGTATATTCAGTGAGAATGTTTTATAAGATGTAACAGGAAATTAAGTTTTGGATAAAACTCATAAGGGCTTGTGCTTTATTTCTGAAGCCTATCTTAATATTGAGGTTTTTTTGCTACGTCTCAACTTAGAACAAAAAATGATATAAAGGTGATACTGAAAGAAGGCATATGGAGTCTTAATTGCAACATGCAGAATAAACAATATTGCTTAAAATTATTTGCATTTTCCTGTAACTATATGTATTTAAAGAATTGTCAATGGATATATAAATCAGATTTAAAGGTTGATAACTTTCTGATTATGTTGCAATTCAAAAATTACCCAGTTAATTATGACAAAAGATATTTCCATGGAATGGTATGTTATTTCAGCATTTGCTCTTGGGGATTACTGCCCAATATTGCCATTAAAAAGCAAAAACCCGGTGGTGGATAAAGTATAAACATTGTTTTTTAGGTAAGATGTCGTAAGTACTGTACCTCAAGCACTTACATAAAAATTTGTGAGCTACAATTTCCATAGCAACGGGCAACATAATTTAGCTAAGAGAGCTGCTTTCCATTCTAGGGACTTCATTGTCATTGCAGTTTATAAAATACAAAAGTATGTCTTCTAAGACTAGTGAAGTAAACAGACAAAATGCTGGAAATTATAAGGAAGGCATAGATTTCATTACAGAACAATAATTCTTTCTCTTCTCACTTCTACTTCATGGGATTATCTACCATTTTCAACTCACCACATACTAATCTAGTTCTCCTTGTTGTGCAGGAGATCCAGTGAAAGGCATCTGAAACTGACCTGTCTCTCGTGTTAGTCTGATTCTTTCCGGAACGTGTAAAAGCAGCTTCTTCACTGGCCAATTCCTTCTTTCTCTCCTTCCTCCTCTCAGTTACCAAAATAAAATTCACTTCAATGCAGAGAGTCAGCACAACATATCTGGGGCACCTGTTAAATCTCATGTTGAGCCTACACACAGTTACTAATTTAACACTCTGCTGACACACTCCCATAGTTGTAAGTCTTTTGCTTCCACAGTGAATCTTGTTATTAATCTAAATCACTTTAAAGTGCTTTTTAAAAACATCTGGCTCTATATTTTTAAATTTTAAAAGTCTGTGAAAAGAATTTAAAATAAGAGCTTAAAAAGACAGCAGAACTAATATTCTCACTAAAGATATTCTGAAATTTCACACTTGAGTAGCTGTGGTCTAAATGGAAAGATCACGGGGAGCACCATCAATTTCTACCTACTGGAAGTATAGGATTGCAGTCTGCTATCCTTGCCTTGCAAAGATTAATGTCTTATACTATTTTCTCAGAGAGGCTGGAAGAATTCCTTTTGAAGGAGAAATCTGATTGATGTGTACAAGTGAATCACCACCTGTCCATGGGAAAGGGATGCTTTTGAAAGCAAGCTATATTGGGCACTGCATTTGATAGACTCTGTAATGAAGTGATGGCTCTGTCTCTGAAATTCTCCTAAGCTGAACCCCTGACAGGGACCCTAAGGCACTCACCTCCTCACAGTTTTTCCTTACTATAAATATACACAGAAGGTAAAAACACTAAGTTTTTTACTTCACCACTGAGAATTAATTATACATGATATTAGGATGCAGATCATTAATCTGACTTCCAAGTTATTTTCTCATTTTGGTAAGTGCACCAAAGACAGAAAATGGCACAGACAGCTGGAAAAGAAGCTATGATGCTGGAGCACAATCACTTGTCCTGCGGGTAGATTACATGATTATTTGTCAGGAGCAATTCAAGGATCGAGAGTAAGATGCAATATATTCCGTACATGAACTTCACCTAAAGAACATCTAAAATGTAAACATGGCAGTTAGCTTCTTTTTTCCAGCTACAATGCAATGCATGATTTCTTACGGCCAAAGATCCTGACACAGGGAAATAATCCACTATTTCTACATCCATCCAAACAAATATGTACAACCTGACTATCATTTCATTCATACAAACTAATTAATTATGATCGAGCACTTTGATGAAGGCTTAAATGCTCAGCTGATATAAAAACACACTACACCTACCTGAGTAATTATTACAAGGGTATTTTTATCCTGCAGTTGAACATACACAATAAATGAGCATTACATTATGCTACTGAAATAGTGCATGAGCCTTTATTATCCTACAGGACAAATTCTGTAATCCTCTCTGACAGACTCATAATCACAGCAATAACCAATTCTTGACCTGTGAGGCAAGTTGAGTATCCCTGCCAAACTAACAATTATAGTAAGCACTCCGTTTCAGAAAAATTAATTGTTAACCACCAGAACTGTAAAAAGTCATCTCCATATTAATTAACAGTGCCTAGTCTTGCATTAAAATCAAACACACATACACAAGTCACTGATCTTGATAGATAAGTCTTACACTACCACCTCCAAAATTTATGATTGCAGGAAACACTGCCATATTTATTCAGAGTTAGAGACAACCAAGGAAAACACCAGCTCCTATCATCTCTGATCATTATGTTCACTTCCTTGGCTGAATATACTTCTTTTAGGAGATTTTAACATTTCAGAGTCATCCTTTGACTTGTTTCTCTTAACATTCTGAAGTGCTGCAACAATCTCCTGCAGCATCACAGTCTAAACACAGAACTAAGACTAAGAATAGTTGAATGACATTTTGGAAAAATTGCTGCCTTGATTGGACATTGGGGATAATTTGACAAACCCAATATCATAAATACTGTAGCCCTTGCAGCTCTCAAATACTTACATTTCATATATTTCTAAAAAGACATGCTTAATTAAAGAAGAATCAAGCCATGACTTCATGCCTTTGCAGATCAGAGATACAACATATAGCTCTGCAGTATCTCGTAGAGTCCAAATATTTTTTTTAATTTATTTTAGTTCCTTTAAATTCTGTTTGGTGGTAATGAATGAGGTATATAATTACTCTGATTCATCCTGTACCCTTAACATGAAATACCCCAGAGCACTTAAAAACAATAATTAAAAAAAATATTTTAAAAATAATTAATTAAAAGCACAACTAAAAATTAATCATTAACTTCATTTTAAACAAGATCAAGAATTGTGCAGAACTCATTAAGGCTTTGTATAACTCATGTTATATAAATGGCTAAGAAATTACTAGTAGTACCTGAGGTGCCTCTTTATCAACAGCACTTTATACAGTTCTTGTTAAACAGGTATGAATCATAGCAAAGAGCCAAAGAAATGAGACCAAGTAATCTGAAAGAGTAAAATAAACTCATATAGCAAAGCATCAATACCATATGTCTCTGAGACTCCTAATTTCAAAGAAGGTTCCTTCACTTCTGAAATTGCCACACTTTCAAGAAAAGTGTGTATTCCTTTCATTTTTGTTTTTTGCATATATTTAGATGAAAACTAAAGAGGTGAAACTGAGTATATAGAAATAAGCATTTACATACAGGAATGAATCGCACACTGTCAAGTTCCTGCATGATTAGGCACTTTCATTTGTTTTCCCATCTTTGTACCTCCATGGCTGGGTTGCACTCCAGAGCAAGGACACACTAGCATGTTGTGCATGCCCCAGCTCACAAAACACATCTGTATCCCCACCCCAGGAAAGGCTTGCTCAGTGACATGCAATCCTCATTGCTCAATGACCCAGAAGAGGCAGGCTCCAGAGCAACCCAGACTGAAAACATATGAGCTATTTTGGACCAGGAGCCTTGAGGAACTCAGAGACAAAACAAATACAAAAATTCAATCAATTTGAAATCAAGTTTTACTATTGCCTGCCCCCACCTCAAGTGAAAATTCCCAGAGCAAACTTTTCATGTTGGTACATAATTGATGTTTTTTTTTTTTACCTGCAGGTTCATCTGGAAGACTGATATTTCAAACAGCAGGGCTATGCACAGTTACATCCCAACTAAGACCCTAAAGGCAATATAGGGTACACACAAAATTTCTCCTCGTGGTTTTTACTTGAGACAAAAAAGTCAAGGGGCAAACACAGAACTGGAAGAAACTAACAGAACTAAAATATTTATGAATTTGGATAAAATCATAGATGATGAATACTACATGAGTACAATAAATGCAAGGTAGCTTATTTTTAGTTTGTGATTCTGCCCGCTAAATTTTACAGAAGTTCAAAAGGAGCTCAGCTGTGAGTGACCTTTTTAGTTTTGTTTACTAGCTCATGATACTTCTATTATGGTTTGATGACTTTCATTTTATGTTCTGGTTTACATTTTTTTAACCAAGCTTGCTTTCAGCCTAAGCTGATAGATCTTACTTTTTGAACATTAAAAATAATGTTACTGAAATTATTATATATATATATATATATATATTATTCTCATAATAATAAGATTTAAAAAAATCTCCAACATTTATCAGACTCAATTCACTAGGCAAGCATTTCCCCAGATAGAATCAAGATGGTAGCTATCTAAAACCAGCTGCAAAATAGTATTTGCTCCAAATTTGTTCTTTAAAAATCTATCAGCTCTAATCAAATCACACTGACCTTTGATATTCTGTTGTTGATACTCTTGAAATAAATTCCAATCAGTGTTATTTGTCCTAAGCCATCCAATCTTCATTTTCTACCTAACCTTACACATATTTTAGGCAAAGGCAGAGAAAAAGGATAATGATGAGACTATCTGTGCTTCTGACTCAATGTTACAGTAACTGCAAGTAATATGGCTGAGAAGGCACTCTCAGATAAACTTTCATTTCAACCACAATACCCAGTACTGGTGTACTGGATGAAATGTCAATTTAAATTTTTGACCTAGCAGATCTGTAAATAGGAAAGTGCACAGTTCAACAGACCATTACCTAATTCATGAAATTATGCTCATTATATGGACAAAGTGTTATTTCTTTTGGAAAATGAACAGGTCACTGACCAACTACCTTGATTGGATACTCCCAAGAATTAGAATGGATATTTTGAGTTCGTATTTCATTAGCACTTGAGACACTCTTTCTCTAGACATTTCCCACAGGACTGCATATGCCAAGTTCTAGCATAGCTGGAGCTATTATTCAAAGGCCTGAGAACGCTCATTCCACTTAGCGTTATCTTAGTTCTACTGACAGTGCTGAAGACAACAGTCTGTTCCCTAGATTATTAAGGGACTTTCAGAAATTAAAAAAAAAATATATATTGAAGTTGAAATCTAGCATTACACTGCCAACAGTGATGAAGTCTTGGAGTAAAAATAATTATCTTTGTCCCTGAAGTATTTCAGAAAACCTTAAACCTGTTTAGATGAATTGCAACAAAACAGCATTCATCATTAATACAATGAAAAACAAAGTCTGTGGTTCTTACTGATCATTTAGGTACTTTGGATGGCAGCAGGGAAAAGAGAAAACATGCTAAAGCTGAATTAAAAGAAAAACCAACAGATATGCAGGAGGTCCATTTGGGTTACCTACTATAGATTCCTAGCTCAGGTGGCACCTAATTAATTTATATGTGTTTCAGAACAGGAATTCATAGTTATGCTTCACAGCCCATGGAAATCAAAGCAGACAACTGTTAGTAACTATTTTCACCGTGGAGTTTCCCTGTGTTGAAGGTACATTCTTAATCTTCTAAGCAAGCTAATACAAGATATTAGTTTATAGGGATGCAGTCTGAGGAATGTATTTAAATGCGGCTTAAAGTCTCTAACTTTTTTTTCATCCCACTCCTTAGAGACACATCCTGGCTAATTCTCCTTCTTCTTTGGACTAATGATCACCCAAAACTCAGTGCCCACCCAGATTTCACCAGCTTGAAACTGCTAGATTTCATATGCTGTCATAAGAGCATTCCCTTCTACATAAAATCCCATGTTAGCCACACCAAACTAGGGAAAAATGCTCATTCCTATTCTATCAGTTACCTTTTAGGATTACCACTTGGTTTGCTTGACACAGTCACTTTAACCTGAACTGTAGCTACATCCTTAAAAAGGGAGAATTAAGAAGGAAGTGTTATGTACAAATAAAAAAGTGCTTATATATACAGCATTTACAAAATTCTACATGAATATATTCTCATAGTTTTTGAAAAACTGGGGTTCCTAGGACAGCTGTCAGAAAACCAGTCTTACAGTGTGAGCCTTAAAGAGTACAACATATCAAGTTTACCAGAATGAAAGCTGAAAGGTACCTTGACTACTGTATAAAAATTTTTAGTAGTCATAGGGGTGATAAAATTGTGATTGTCTATATGAAAGGGGCCAGGCTTGCAGATCAAGCCAATAAGTTCATCAGGCCAGGTGGTGCAGCTTTTCTGCGCAGAGACCTTTCAACGGGTTACTGCAGCTTGTCATAGACACTTGTTCAGAAAACGTACCTGAAAAAGGGGGAATTTTCAGTGTTGCTGACAAAGGCATAGCAAAAGGAAGACTGGCAGCTGAAATCAGACAAATTCAACCTTTCCACAACATTTCAATTTCCTAGCACTAAGGGTAATTAAATATTGGAATGGCTTACCAGGGGAGCTGGTGGACTCGCCATTGCTTGGAGCTTTAGGATGAGATTAGATATCATTGTAAAACAGATGCTTTAATCCAGCTTCTGGAAGTTCTCAACATGCCCATAATACTTGCAGCTCTGCATTAAGACAATGACTATAATCAAATCTCGTACTTTAGGGTTTCAGCTGATCAACTGCAAGGGTTATAAAGAATCTATTTTCCCTTCACATAAAAACCAGACAGATACTTTGATGTGGTTTATGTTCTGATCTGTCTCTGAAGTAGCAGAGATTGCCCAAATCTACAGAAAACATGGGGCAGCTGATACAGTTGACAGTGGTGATTTCAGGCTTCCTCGTAGCCTGAAATTCACAAAGCAGTCATATCCAAATGGGAACTCACAGGAATTTAAAGTCATCTAGATGGATGCAAACCCCTTCTGCCCTGGAACCTGTGTGATTAGGTCAGTGCAGAGCAGGTTTGGTCTGTCAGCACTTGTAAGAGTCTGGCAGTGGCACCCACTCAGCATTTCACTGACACTGCTACATGACTTAAGGGAAGAAGTCATTTCATGCTCTGCTTCTGCAGAGCACTGGCCAAGGGTCAAGTGAAAAACTATTGGATCACCATACCCTTAGAGGCCTCACTAATGAATCCTGCTGGATTAGTTCAAAGGGTGTGCTTTTTTTACCAAGGAGAGATAAATAGAAAGCTCAAATGAGTTTGCATATGCTCAGTGTGAGATACAAATCACCTGTTAACAGACAAATCTCAGCTAATTAACTAATTGCTATTAAAGATGTATAAGTAACACCCTGATCTCTTCTATCTTCCGTAAATTAACATACTTTAGCCTAACTAGAGTAATCATGTTAACACACAGGTATCAGGATTTATTGTTCTGTTTTCCAGCATATATACATAAGCATCCCTTTTGGTTTTTAGTTTCGCTACATCTGTAACTATACATTCTGCACTATTTTAGCAGAATACTATAATGAATTGATTATTAAATGAAAGTAAAGCTGAAGGTAAGAAAGAATATTCTACTACTTTTACCCTTTTATGTGAAAAGAATGTCTTAACCCTGCCAAATAAAGCATAAAATGAGAGATGGTTCTTTTAGTGGTTTCTGTGAGCTGCACAGTAGCATGTTCACATTGTGAGTCTTCAAATAAATATCTAAGTGAAGTCCATGCCAGGCTTTTATGCTTATTGCCTGCCTATAGAATTCTCCTACATCCCTTTGACAGTTTGTTAGATTCTAAGATATTTCTGTCTGTGCTAAATAATGGGCCATTTGATGGATTTGTGCACAGCTACACCTGAAATGTAATGCGGACATGCAAATCACCTGTCCACCTGTCGTGCAATTCAGGACATTTTCCATGCAGAATAAGAATGATTTCTCTTTGCCATAATTCTGAAGCATACACATCAATATAAGGCTCTGTTATCAGTATTGTTCATTATGATTATGTTGTCATATTACAAAGTAAAAATGGGATATACCATGAGAGCACCATCTAGTAACATAAAATATTCATGCAAAACCAAAAGTAGACTCAACCTTTAAAAGGCAGAGGAAAAAAATAAAAGATACATTGATCCTGCTTGTCTCAATGTCTGTTTTGGTGACACATGCCTATATTTGACAGCACTTACGAGGATCAAATTTACAAGATGGTCCTAATTAATCAGTATGTTATTCCATGGGTATCCTTGCTCAAACCAAACCAAAATACTCAGAATAAGAGTTTCCTCATCTGGGATGAAAGTGACAAAATCTGCACTTACAGACTTCACTTGTTGTGCTGCTATGTTTAAGTACAAATAACTATGATAGAGTCTGTAGCCAGATCTGCTTCACACTGCACACAAATTTCATTATAATGACCTTCTAAACTTTTTTGTTCTGTTGGTCTTTTTTGATCTATACCTTACAGCGCACTTAATGCCTACAGTGCAGGACTGCTTGGAAAACCTCAAATGAATCTACTTTCCCATAATTTTTAAAGAATGATCTTTAAGGAAAAACTGAAGAAGGAATATTACGCTATGAACTAGACACTTTAGAAGCCAATGACATAATAGATAGTAATACAATTCTAATGATAAATATCATCATAAATTTTGACTAAATCTTTTTGTTATACAAATATTATGCCTTAGTTTTCACAGCCTGTTCAGCTGAAGGATCATTCAAAAAAATTTTGAGTACATAGAGTCCCCGTATTTGCAGCAGAGATTTACTTTATTTCAGAAAGTGCTCCTTTATATTCCTTTTGTGCCAAAATCTCTGCCCAAGTAAAGAGAAGTTCACATGATGACTTAGCATCAAATTCTCTCCTCTTGTACTTCTGCTAAAAAAATTCCCAACTCAAAATGTTTGAATTAAATAGTTGCAAAATTCTGAAATTTTTAATTGAATGCACTATTTAAAAATTTACATTCTATACAGCATAAAAAATGTGTGTGTGCACTAGAATCCAGAGGATTAATGCAATTACGTTGTCATTGTTGATTCTCTACTGAAAATTTCCTTACTATTCAAAGCTTCTTTCCTGCACACTTCTACTAATAAAACCAGAAACTAAGTCTTGTACTTCTTGACTCTTTGATTACCTTAAATACTGACTAGTGGGGTTTTTTTACCTGTCTTACAGAATCACATGCAAGTTTGAATAACTTAAAATCTTTTCATTAGGACTTGTTATTTTGGAATAATTCTTCTCTCCCCTTGGATTGTTTACATTATTGATATAATACTTAACATTAAATGCAAATTTTCAATTCTATTATTTAAACTAGTGCATGTAATAGCTACCTTTTCTTCATTTATGTGAATTCTTAAAAACCCCAACTAATAGTACAATTTTGACATGTAACAAAATGCTGTCAGAAGCACACCAAATAAATTTTACAACACCCCTTCCCCCCACCCCCCAAGAAAACTCAATAAACTGAGTATAAAACAAACAAATAACATAATCTAATCTAACTGTCCACTTTACCTGGAAATGCATGCCCTGTTAGAGAATCCAAATCTGAAATTAAAACAGTGAAAAAATAATCTTTAACACTAATTTAGTATTAAAAAGCACAAAAACTCAAAAGCAAATCTGGCACCAAATATCACATTATCATCAATTTAAAATTTTAATCATATATATATGTAAAAGAAAAACCAGAAAACTTAACATTACATTATGAAGGTTTTCTTCATAGTTTTGTAAAGATGTAAAATATTACCTAAAGATGAAAGCTTTGAACACTATCAGTAGCTAATTTATTTTACTGCTGAGACAGACATACCACAAATAAATAGGAATTTTACAATACTTTGTAAATGAACCTCTGATTTCAGAAACACGTATCTTGAGTATAAACTTTTGTTCTACTTTTACACATAAGAACAATTTGAAAAGTACAGAATGCTTTTTAGATTGCACCCTTTTAAAAAGATTTTCTTTCTTGATCGCAACAAAGACCTAATTTTGTCTATTCTAGTGTTCATGCTTTTTTTTTTTTTTTTTTCTCCCAATTTATCTGTTTTAAAAAAGGGAAAAGAGCTGGGATTATTCCTGCTGACACCATAAAGCATAAATGAGGGTTTCACTGGTGACTCCCATCTGAAGAGACAGCAGGAAGGCACGTCAGTGATGCTGGAGGCATTAGAATGGCCCCTTCTAAACGTGCACTGAGACCAGACTCAGAATTCCATCTCTGAAGTGCTTTGTACCTTTGGAAATTCCATGCTCTTAACAAAGATTTATTTGGTGACTTTGAGGAGTTACGCTACAGCCAGGGGAGTAGTGAAGGCTGATAAAGTACAGTCAATAGCAGCTGGGAGTGCCATCACATTGCCAAGGTAAAAGCTGATTCCAGAGACACAGCCAAAAGAAACCCCTTCCTAGACAGTGTTCTGTCACAGGACAGTGACGTGAGGGGCAGTCCACCAGGTCCCACTTAGTTCACCAAGAAGGCGTGAGACCTTCAGACTCTCCTTCCTCCCTTTGTGTGAAAAGTGGGATCACAGAGGGGTGCAACAGCTACGCTCTCTTGGAAAAGCACAACAGACAGATTGTGGCTGACCAATCCACCCTACTTATGTTTATAAATGAGCTTTCTTGTAATTTTTAGAAATTGATTGTATTTACTAGCAGGGTCTGGAAAAAATGTTTTAGTATAATTTATAAACTATTTCAACTTTAAAAAAAATAAAAAGTTTTCTTACTGCAACAGTCAACAGATACAAGATTCTAAATTAATGGTTTAGGCTACAGAAATTCTGAACTTTTTGTAATCCAGTACCTAATTCTTAAAGTCATTGGGAAAATATTTACCAGTTAACTCCTGGAACTACAGAAGGAACTCTTTAGACAGGGGGAAAAGTTATTTGCTCTAATAACTTAAAATAGTTAACTGAGACATTTCCTGAGGACTTAGTTTTGTAAGTGAACACTGGAGAAAATCAACCTAAAATGTGACAAATGCACTAGAGAGAATTGCTTTCTGAAAACCAAATTGCTGAACACAATGAATTAACTAACAATTCCAGTATGTGGGATCTCAAGGTTTATCATAAACTATATAGAAAAAACAAAGCATCCTCAGGATTTTTTCTTTCAGACTCTGAGAGACAGAAGAGTGTTGTTGCCCCCTAGGAGTCCATAAAAACCACACCAAAACCAGATTATGCATAAATGGAGCATGTAGCTAGGCAGTGGCTGCTCCCTCAAAGCACAGAGACAGCATACAAAACCTTGCAAATCAGAATCACCTAAAAAATATCTATTACTTGAATTGTCCAAAGTGCTGCCACTGTGCACATCATGTGGCATTTCCTGACACAGCAATAAGGTGTTTGAAAACACCTGTTCTGTCATTAATAAAAATATCCTGATGTAAAGCCTGAAGATCCAAGAAAAAGGACAGAAGAGGAAAACTTCTCTTCTTCCTAAAGCAGTGAAAAGATATCTACTCAGATTCTGGGATTTTAAAAAATAAAAATAAACAAACAAACAAAAACCCACCAACCAACCAAGCGACCGAAAACCCCAAACTAAAGCAAAATTCCAAACCAAAACAAAAAAAAACCCTACAACCAAACCAGAAAGTGGTTATTTGTATCTGAAAAGTTCATGAACATATTGTAACTTGCAGCAAAAATCACTACTAAAAGTGGTATTCTGAAAGAAAAACAGATAAGTTAATGAAAATTAAATAGGCCTTTGTCCCAGCATAAAACAATACTACTGTGTAATACTTTGTGTTTAGCTGATGATATAAATTGTGGATGTGTGTATTTTCATACAAGTCAACCTACACTAACTGAAAATAAGGTAGTTTGTCACACAAGCGTGTGTCCTGTGTGAACTGTTAAAGAAAATCAGACCTCCTTTGGCAGCTGAAACCAGGAGATTTTATGGTATATCGAACCCACGAATCATGATCCACATGCCCAAATTCCATCATTACATTTCACAAAGAATTATATGAGCTGACACTGCATAGGCAGGCAAGGTAAAGTTTTCCATATAAAGATAAATACAGTGTGCAACTTTCCCTGCTAGAGTTCAATACATGAAATTACTGCAGTTATAATGGAATTAAACTTTTGCTGAGATAACTGAAATATTTAGTCTCTGCCACAAGCTTTCTTCTACTATTCTACGGACTCCAAGAGCAGCAGAAAAATAATAATTTCCTGTTATTGTTAAGAGCATTTCTCAGTTTCCTTGACTGATTTTCAATTAAGTAAACCTGAACAGGTGGAATCCAATTTTCCTCCATTCCATTTGTTTAGTAAATCGCCCAGATTTGTAGCTATTCTCTTTTATTTTCATACATAAGACTTTCTAAACAGGAGGAATCTGAGATGAAAATAGAGTACATAAAAGTGACACATGCTTTCATCCCCTTTCTAAGGCAACATAGCTAACATGTTCACATTAGCAGTTATCAAGGAATTACACTCATGAAATCCAGACCTGATTCATACTATAAGTCATTGATTAAGGTAATAAAACTGATGATTTGACAATACAGCTGACTTTGAGTTATAATGCAAAACAAGATTTTTTAAAAAGGGAATGAGTGTGCACTTTTTTTTATCAAGCAGTATCTTTGGTACACCACATTTTATTAACTCAGTGCAAAACAGACATTGGAGATGGTACAAGATTTTCATGCCAATAAACTAATTATTCCATCCTAGAGTTGATTAACAAAGATGTAGTCCTCTTTATGTCTTGCCTCCAAGGACCATTCCTCCTATTTTTCAGTGTTCACTGTACAATTCAGTGCTCAGTTTTGATTTCCCCTCTCATGGTACTCCTTGAACTGTGCTTTCAGTAAAATATCAAAGCACTGTATGGCTGCCACTGACATGTGCTGGCAGAAAGCCAACAAAGAATGAGTGGAAGGGATGACTTTTACAGTGCACAGGAAAACACATTTTAGGTGCAGAGCACATTTAAGTCATTTAACATTAAAGGTTCTCAATGGCATTGGCAGGAAGATATAGTACTAAACTGTCTGGGAGCTGGTACCTGCTTAGAAAGGTTAGAAGAAGCTAATGAATGCTAAATCATGCTCTCTTGAAAATACAAGATTTTCCTTGCTTCTATGTGTTTTAACAGTAATTGTCAGCAAGAAATAAGTGTATCTGCTTAGCTAAATCTCCAGTTTGACTCAATCTTATTTATTATAAGCCCCTAACTGGGCATCAGAACCCAGGGCCCCTTGCAGATACGCACACCACCTGGACCACGAACCCTACAAAGCTCAAGTCTTCTTTAAACAAGCTGACTGAAGTCCAGGTGCTCATAATATTTGGAATACAAAGGGCTGGTTGCAAAGAAGAGAATCAAGAGTGATATAGAGCTGCAGTGGCTGAAGATGAAAGATGACTTGTATTAACTAGAAGTTACAACTTTGGTTTTGACAATCAGGTCAGTGAAATCTATTGGCACGTAACTCAGGATTGGATAGGGATTATGAGTTTGGCTGCACCAAGATTTGAGAATTAATTTGGTACTTCCCAAATCTAAAGCCAGAGGCTAAAGAAGTAGGTGAAGATCTCATTGCATTAGCCTCTGGAGGGGAAAGTTTCCTTCAGTTCTAGAAATTAGGTAAATTATTCACTGAAAAACTGGGGTTTTTTTAGTAGAAGCAACTCTTGCAGAGTCCTGTTGCCTCAACTTGGGCCTCCTCTACCTATTATCTGTCACTGATCCTAACCTACTGCAATAAATCTGTTTTCAGAGGCTTTAATTTTCATTAATAGGTTATTTGCATTCATTGGCCACCAATCATTTAAACAGCATAATTACAATTTTAATAGAAATGTAAACCTTTCCTGTGAAAATTTCCCTGGGGGAAAAAAAAAAAAAGAGCATAAAGGTTGCACTCAAGAATTTATAACAGTGTAATCATCAGTAAATCAGTCACCAACTTACAAACCTACTGCTCACTTGTGCTGGCATCTGGAATTCATTTTAATTCTTGGAGATAATTCAAAGAAAAAAATCCAGCTGAACAGTTATGAAGAATTATCAATATACATTTCAAAGGCTATTTATTACTCTGATTCAATTTGATAGTATCTTTTTTTATAAAAAAATTACATCATATAGAGATAGGTAGATTACATTTATGCTGCTAACAAGAGTTTCCTTTAACCAGCATTCCTTCCTGTGATATCATTAAGAGTAAGATCCAAACTTAATTTTCTTCACTAGAGGGGTTTTGTTGTGAGCTGCATGTCTGAACTTTCATTAGCTCCAATGAAGAAGTAGTTGAAATTGAGTAAATGACATTGAAAAGTATAAATTAAACTTGTACAGAAGAAGAGTTAAACCAGCTCTTTCCATTTACAAGATCTCTAATAACTACAGTGTGAGTTTAGACAGCTACAGATCTACATAATCTCTAGTGTAGGTAATTGGAGATGAATCGCACCACAAGAATCCTTCAGGAAAATATTCTACCTATATGGGTGTGGATCTGAGACAGTCACAAGAATAAAATGGGAATGATTTAGACATGGAAAATGTGCAGGTTTACAACTGATTAATTTGATAGTCTCAGATGTCAAAAATGTCTCATTAAAATAAGTCCTGGATAAAAATAAACTTAGTCCTGTCAGCCTCTAATGCAAAAAGTCACTGATCATTTTTCCCCCCTCTCTCAAAATCTTATAATAATTATACCAGTTGATACTTGCCACTTTATATTTTGCCTTCTGATTTATGTTACGCCAGGAAGAACTTGAACAATGGCTACAAACTGAAACACAAAAAGATCCATTTGAACACCAGGAAACACCTTTTTTTTTTTTCTTTCAGTCAAGAGACTGACTGAGCACTGGCACAGGTTGCCCAGGGAGATTATGGGCCACATATGTCTGTAGTGCTGACAGAGTAGGAAAAAGAAGTGATTTATTCCTGATGAGACAACTGAATTGAGGGAGACAGATCACAAAAAAAAATATCAATTAGGGGAGCTTTATTAATAAGTCTGTTTTCTGTAACAGAATACATTTGTTATTATTAATAACTGGTAATCATTTACACTGGCCATTGAAGACTTTGCACAGACAGCTCACCTTGTACTTGCACTCTCACTCACATTTTTCCACAGTGCACTATTGGGAGGCCAACACAAGCTGTCTGCACAGAGGCACAGGATTACATTAGCACATGGGGGCTCTCAGGTGGTTGCCCAGGAAAGGAAGTCCCTCTAAGGGTCCTTCACTTCATCACATGTACCCTGCAGCCTGGCCAGGTCTGGCAGCAGCACCTACCCTGGCCAACCAAACTGGATTGTGATTTACTTCTCTCCTTCCAAAACATATTTTCCTCATCCCTTCACTCTGTCTCACTTTAAAAAAACGAAGAAAAACACCCACTAAGAAAATATAAAACCTCCAGAAACAGTTGCCTCACATTTTGAAAGCCATCATTAATCCATTTTTTTCTACAGCTGATCTCAAGCAATTGGTTTGCTTCATGCTTCATAGTATAATCATGGCCTCAGGACTGGTTTATCCAAATTCAATGCAGGGTTTTAAAGAGGGTCTTAAAATATGTTGTAGAACCTACAGCTGCATACAGACATCTCAAGATCAGAACACTAATGCTTTCCAAAGTAGCTCTCATCAGGAAACTAAAGTACATTGTGGGTGAAATCCCAGCTTTGCTTTCCTGCAGTGATGGATGCTGTACTGGCAATGGCAATAGCAGCAGCACCCACCCTGCTTGAGTGCAGAGGCTTTATTGAGGTAGCATTCCCCAGCTCTTCGAGAGCAGTCATGGAGGACTCATATCATCTGAGGTAGGTATACTGTAATTTGGACCCTGTGGAGTTCATCACAACTTTACTGCCTTGTACTGAACCAGGATTTCCCAGTGGACTGCCGCAGGCATGCCATCCTCACTACTTGTAATAACCCAAACACTTTCAGGAAGGCACACAGTATCATCTACAGGCACACTGTTATGTAGGTATGTGCATTTATGTAAAACAAGCACACAAACTAAAGCTTTTCAGAAAAGTCAATACAAACATTACTCATGCTTTCCCAGTGACTTCCACTTGTGTAGATGGCTTAGCCATGGAAGAGGTGAGAGCACCTCTTTTACCTAATGCACTTGAGTGTCTTAGCATATCCACAAACCTTTTTAAGATTAAAAGCACTTTTTAAATTACGGATACTTGATCAACAACTTAAAACCATAGAATCATTTAGGCTGAAAAAGACCCTGAAAACCATCAATTTCAACTATTAATCCAGCACTGCTAAGTACACCACTAAAGCATGTGCCTACGTGCCACATCTATACTTGTAAACATTTCCAGGGATGGAGTCCATCACTTTCCTGGGCGGCATGTTCAAATTCTTGACATCTCTTCTGGTGAAGAAAGTTTTCCTAATATCCAATACAAACCTGTTTACTCACGCCCTATGTTCTGATGTGGTGCCGGAGGAATTTTCCCAGCTAACCCATCCTGGTCCATGGCAAGATTGGCCGCTCCCTGCCCACGCTGGGTTAGGGCAGCGCTTTAGCAAGGGCTGCTGAAGTCCCCAGCAGCAGGGCTGCTCTCTACAGCACCAGCTGTAATCAGTGTCAAGGACTGGAGCAAGAATCAGGGAGGGGTCTTCAGTTTGGTTCCAAAAGCGTTTATTGCCCCAAGGGGGTCAGGGACCTGAGCCCCCTGGGCAGGGTGTGCAGGGGTTTGTACACAGGGGCGGTCTCGGGGTCAGATACAAATGATCAACCCGGGAGGGAGGGAGGGAGGGAGGAGGGAGGAGCACAGGGCAGGGCTGGCAGTACATTCACCAATGAGGGAGCACACGGGAGGGACATGGGTCACCTGGGCCAATGGGGCATCGAGGATTTCCAAAGGGGAGGAACAATCCGGGATTGGCCCAAGGAGGGATTGACAGGGAAGGTACTGGAACAAGGAGCCTGGATACAATGACAGACAGGGAAAGGGGCAGGAATAAGGGCAGGGAATACCACAGAAGGAAAACTCGGGGGTGCATATAACACAAGGACAAAACAACTGGGGAAGAATATAGGGATACACAGAAACATACCAAATAACAATGAAACTGTCAATAATGAAATAATACAAAAAACAAGGAATCAAAATAAACACACTACAACAATGTTCCTTGTTCCTTGGGAGATGAGATCAGCTTGGCCTTAGTCAGTTCCTTTCAGGCCCTTGCAGATAGTAGAAAGGTTCTGTCTGAGCCTGTTTCCCCTACCCAAAAAAAACCCCATCTCCCTCGGCTTCTTCTCATCAGACTTGTGCTCCATACCCTTCCCTAGCTCCATTGCCCTTCTCTGGACATTCTGTAGCCCTTCAACATCTTACTTCTAGCGATGGGCCCAGAACTGAACACAGGACTCAAGGTGTGTACTCAGTGCTGAGTACAGGGGACAATCCCTGTCCCAGTCCTGCTGGCCACACTATTGCTGATACCTGGGCACACCCTGGTTTGTGTTCAGCTGCTGTCAACCAGCACCCCTACGGCCTTTTCCTCTTGGCACCATTCCAGACACTCTGGCCATCTTTCCAGACACTCTGGCCTCAGCCTGCAGAATTGCAAAGCCTTCCTACCCTCCAGCAGATCAACACTCCCACCCAGATTGATGTGATCTGTAAGCTTTGTCAGGGTTGATCTCCTTGCACAAGTCATTGATAAAGATACTAAACAGGACTAGCCCCATTACTGAGCCCAGAGGAACACCACTCAGGACCAGCTGCCAGTTGGATGTAATTCAATTCACCACAACTCTCTAGGCCTGGCTATCCAGACAGATTTTTACTCAGGGAACAGTGCACCATCCAAGCCATAGGCTTCATTTTCTCCAAGAGAATGCTTTGGGAATGGTGTCAAGGGCTTTTTATTTGTCCAGGTAGATAATATACATGAAGGAGATCAAGTTGGTCCATCAGGACCTGCCTGTCATAAATTTGTGCCCTGGTTGTCCTAGTCTTACATTTTCTACCTTCCAGTCACCTGAGACCTCTCTTCTTAGCCAGGGCTGCTGATAACTGATGGAGAGTGGCTTGGTGAGCACTTCCAACAGGGCGTCAGTACCCTTGGGTGAATCCCATCCAGACCCATAGACTTGAGAGTGTGTAAGTTGTATAGCAGGTCAGCAACATTTCCCCTAAGATTATGGGGGTTTCATTCCACGCTCTGTACCTGTATTCCAGTTTCAGAGCCTGGAACCTGGAGAACAACTGGTCTTACTGTTCAAGACTGAGGTAAGGAAGACATTAAGTACCTCAGCCTTTTCCTTATTCTTTGTCACAGCATTCCATAAGGGATGGAGATTCTCCTTAACCCCCTTTTTTTTGCTGATGTATTGATAGAAACATTATTATTGTCTTTTACATCAGTAGTCAGTATAACTTCCAGTTGAGCTTTGGCCCTTCTAATTTCATCCCTTCTTAATCTCATGATGTCCTTATGGTACTTCTGAGTTTTCTGCCCCTCCTTCCAAAGGTCATAAACTTTCCAGTTTTTTTCTGAGTTCCAAGAAAGGTTCCTTGTTCATCCAGGCCAGTCTTCTTCCCCATCAGCCCATCTTACAACACATGGGGACAGCCTGACACCCTAAACTTTCTAGGTGGTTGTATTTCTAACTCATTTTTTAAAAGGACACTTGTAAATTTATTCCAGTCCAGCCAGAACTGCAGCCTGGCTGTATGCAGGGTCTTTGGAGCTGTGGTTAGTACGATACTGTTCTTGGCCCAATAACCTAAAGCATTAACTTTGGGCCAGAGCTGATTTCTGTTCTCAAACAACAAGTGTAACTCTTTCCTATTTTTCTGAATAATATCACAGTTTCCAAATTCAGGAGATGGCTAGCACAGGCATCCACAGGCTATTTATACTTACTCAAAATCTAAAAATTATTATTTGTAAAGAGTTTCCATATCTGACAGCAAATAGATAGTAGAAATTTGAGAGGCTACTTGTATCTGATCTATATGTTCAATCACATTAGTTTGCCATATGAAATGTTAAAATTTCAATTTATCATACGTTGTCATGGAGCATTTGCATTCCATGACTCAAGAAGTAAAAACATAATATATATCATGATATGGTGATGTCATGACTCTCCAAAATATCAAGCTATCAAATTTCCGAGGCCAGAAAACTATAAAAATTAAAAATATGCTAAATAAAATTCAAATTGTAGAATTTATCTGAAATATTTGTGAAAGAGTCTGATGAAACTCTGTAGGTAGGCTCTGGGCAAATGAAGAGTCTCAAACAGAGGTTCCATAATACCACACCAAAAGAGAAAAAAGAGGAAAAAACCCCTGTTTCCTGAAAAGTGAATTTCAAGATAATATATCTGTTCAGTTTTACTGCTGTTCCTTTCAAAATCTGCTTTCTTCATAAGAAAGGCAAGAAAGTGAAATTCAAGTATTTCACTTTATGTCACTAATCATGTCAAATGCTGTTACGTCTTTCAGAAGATGCTTCTTCACGTCAAATTCTTTCAGTTTATCTCATTCTTTCACATCTGGAAATATCTCTTCTTTCCCACTTTCTCTGAATTTTAGTAACTTCATTTTTTTCCTCAAAAATTATAGAAATATAAGCTGTTGAATCAGAAGGCTTTTCTAAACAAAATATTATTTTCTCTCATTTTCAACACAGCATCAGCTTCTCTTCCTCTAAGTCACGGGAGATTGCATTCACATTTGTGTTCAGCTTGATCTGGTCTTTCATGTATCATTCATTATGTTCTGTTAACCAAGAACCAATACTTTTTGATATTCATTTTCCTGTCCTTTTTACCTTTTATCAGATAAAACAAAGCTATCTTTCAAGCCTTTGATGCCCTGCCTGGATTCAGAAAGACTAATAAATAACTATGTTTATACATTGACATATAAAGTATCAAGCTGGGTTTTATATTACAAAGCTGACTCAGCGATTTGCTAATAGCAGGACAATTCCAGTTACACTAAACCAGCTGAGTCTTCCAAGGACTGTAGCTATGCAAAGGCTAAGGAGGAGGGGAAAAAAGTACCAAACAAAAAAAGCAGTATCTACTTAAGTAGCTGTGGCTTGATCCAAATTAGCAGCTGTATGCCATGCAGGATGCAGCCACTCACCCTTGGTGGATGGATAATCAGAAGATAATTGATTAGATAATTGATAATTAGATTATAATTGATAATTGATACATGATTGAATAATTAAATTGATCAGATAAGATCAATTTAATGACTGAAATAAAGGCAGGGAGAGAAGTAAAATCCCAGAAAGACAAGTGATATGCCGTTGCACCTGCTGACCAGTGCAGTGATTGGTCCCACCCATGCAGTTCCCCCCAGTTCATACACTGAGCATGACACTGTGTGGTCTGGAACATCCATCCCTTTGGTCAGTTTGGGTCACCTACACTGGCCATGCACCCTCCCAGATTTTTGTTCATTTGCTTACTGGCAGAGTATGGGAAACTGAAAACTCCTTGGTTTAGGGTAAACACTATTAGCAACAACTAAAAATCAGTGTTATTGATATAAACCTCAAACTAAATACAAAACACAGCACTCTACCAGCTAATAAGAAGAAAATTATCTTTATCCTAGTTGAAACCAGGATAATATCCACTTTTATTCCGTATAATTTATGCCATGACTATATCCTACACTTTCCACTACATCCCAGTAAACCATCATCACTCTTCCAGTGCCTTGATATATATTTATACACATACTTTGTTTATGGACCATCCATCCCTAAAAACGTCCATTGAGTTAATTTAGTCCATGCCTTTGGACTTCCTCTGTTGTTGCAGCTTTTCATCAGGGTAGGAAAAATAGAGTATAGTGTTGAATTACTGCATACTGGACCCAGACAATTGTTCCTTTTCTCCACCTGTTTGGAGGCAGGGCTCCTCTACTACTGGTAGTAGGATTCTCCACTTTCTCTAAAAATGTATTAGAATTTGTTTCCATTGGATCAGGAATGTAAAGCTATAGTAGTTACCAGCGTACATTGTACCCTAATGCCATCAGACTAAAGACAGAACCCATTTATATTTCTGGAGAGACAGGAGCTAACTGTGTTGGAGGCTGAAATAAGCCCACCAGGAATGAGTGGCAGAAGCACTGCATGTGCCTGGCCCAGGCACACTGTGCATCTGTGATGAGGTGTGGTTCATGTCTCATTCACTAACAATGGCCAAGCTCTGAAGTGGTAGCTTGGGAAAGATGCCAGTGTTCTCAGTGATAAACAGCAAAGTTCTATCAAAAATGCCTGCTAGACAGCCTTTGATTTCATAGAGGTAAGAATTGCATTGAATTCAGAAGGAAAAGACTGTGGAACAGGGAAAGGGATTTTATGGGGGAAAGTTTGTGATAATGTAATTAAAATCTCTATGCACAAGAGAGTGAAGTAAAGGCTGAATTGGCTTTTGCCCACAGGCATTTCCAGATTTGATTGCTTCACTTGGTTGGTTTAGCATTCTTTCAACACAGTTTTGTGCTTTCAACATTGTTCATGTGGAATATAACCAGAGGAGAAAAGTTATTTCATGTTCCAACTCACTGGAGTCAGTGAAATTATTCCAGTACAGAATATGGTTCACCATCCAAAGTATTTGATTTTTTAGATTTTAAATATTCAACTATTAGATAACACCTATTTATTCATAACGTAAATCTGAGGTATGATTATTATGAAAGTTATTGTAAAATACATGAAAATACAGTTAAAACAGAGTGAACAAGTCAATTGCCATTTCTAAATCAAGGATACATATGTGAGCTAATAGTTAATTCTGTACTCTGGCATGCAAATGGGGAAGCAGCCAAGTTGTTCTGGGTCTCTTTCACTTTGACCAACTTTGGCTTAGAAAAAGTTTTTGAAAGAAACTGTTTTGTTCTCTGGAAAAGACTCAGTTTTGAAAAATCAGCATCTTCTAAAGGAAGAAAACAGAACTATCAGAAAAAATTTAAAATAACTGTATTTGAAGCCAAATCTAGCCTGTATATGCAATTTCTAAATGACAAAGACCTCCTTTCAAATTTTAGCATTTCAACATATTATATGTTCTGGAGTTTACTTTAATGACATCTGTAACCAATAGGAAGGTTGCATTAATTTACTTTTTTTTAAAGCCACCTTTGATATGGAATTAGATCTGCCTCCAAAATTAACTGGTTGAACTTTGTAGAAACAACTTTTTCCCATCTGGATGAATTATGAATATGAACCTCAATGCAAGATTAATATTTACAACATGACAGCCATAAAAAAAAAACCCAAGTTCACAACTTCACAATTCTGGAATCAAAATAAAATAAAATAAAGTAAAATAAAATAAAATAAAATAAAATAAAATAAAATAAAATAAATCATGCAACATAAAAAACTCAAAATCCCCACCAGTAATGTGTGTTTCTAATTGTAAACTTAATTTGCTTTTGCAGCATTGCTTGTTCAGCTTATTTTATAGCATGCATGTCAGGAAATTTGGTTTTGATATTTAAAAAAAAAAAAATCTAACCAACCAACCAATCAAAAAACCCAAAAAAAGTAGTCCAAACAACTTCTGATTCTTGTCTTCTTGTTCTACTTACCATTTATCCTGAGCCAATTGAATATTGTGAGAGGATGTTTTATAAAAATAATAAGATACATAATTTTAATGCTATTGCTTAAAAAGTAAGATATGATTGTTTTCAGGCTCTTATTACCAATGAGAAAAAGGGACCTCTTTTCTGTGTCCTACAAGTCTTGCAGTGATTTACTTGTAAGAACTATTTCACTGACGTAAGTGAAGAGGATAATATCTATGTTTCATATTTCTTGGTTTAATTGTCTTACTGCAACTGAATCTGACATATAATGTAAGAAAGTTGAATTATGAGATAAAATTGAAATCAGCAGCTGCAGGCAAGACAGTTTCTTAGAACTGGCTTTATAATCTCAGTACAGATGCCATTAAACTTTAATTAATTTGGACTTTTTACCTTTTTTTTCTCTTCTGAGACAGCTCTACAAAACCTGTTATTGAAGTCCATCTGTATTCTTAGCAAAAATTTATATCTTTTTAATTCCTGAACCGATTTTAAATAAATTCAAGCAGCATCAAGAATTTGCTAGCATCGAGAAGTTTCTGAATGTGATTGAAGGTGTCACTATAAAATCCATCCTAAGTTTCTTCAGTAGGTTCAGCTCTGTACTAAGACAAGCCAACAGAATAGGTTCTAAGCAATTAAAGCAGCAAAAGTGAAGTATTGTTTGGTCCTGTCCCTAGAGGTCCCAAAGATATGAACTCTCTGCCCTCAAATTTCGTGTTGCCATTCTACTGCTCCTCTTCCCTGTGATATATTGGCCATTTCATCTTCTCCTCACACATTATATATTAAAAAATACACTTATTTTCTCATCAAAGAGATGTTGGACATTGGCAGCCCCTCATCTCTCCTCTCCCAGCCTTGGCTCTGTGGGCAGCCATCCTGAGGGAGCAGCAGGATGTTACGGCAAGGTGGGAGGTGGGTGAGTTAAACCAGCGGCGCAGCGGCTGCTGATGGCCAGTGCTGTATGCTTCTCCAGAAATGCATTTCCCGTTCTGAGCCAGCTCTCCTCTGTCCCTGCATTCAGATACAGGATGTGCATGTGCCCTAATTCTCTTCATCTCAAGGTTTCCTAATTTTTCCCAGTGTCTCCAGTATTGCACACGTACCTTTGGGCAGAAGAGACTCCATTATCTTATTGTTGTTATTTTATTGTTGGAGGAGACTTACACCGCTCTTCTGCCTAAGAGCCAGCTGAGTTTGAGTTCCCAGATAAATCTTGGATTCTAACCTACAAGGACCAGGCGTCAGCAATGAAAACATCACTGCTGCTGATTTTATACAAAGGTCAAGTATAAATGGATCTTTGCATCTGGGTTGATGCATACTCTACATCTGACATGCTGTCTCCTCAGAGAAGTTAAAAGATAGTCAGGCATTGCAAAAAAAAGAGTCCTTAGCCATTCCAATTACATGCCAAGGGATTCACTTCATTTAACTAATTATTTTATTAGTTTTCTTTAAACAAACGTTATGAAAAATTCATAACAAATACTTGAAAATATGGAGTACCTGTGCAAATATTCTGCCAAACTTTATCCTTGACCCACAAAGCTAGACATTTAAAAAAAAAAAAAAGGGGGAGATAGAAAAATATGCTTCATGTTTGCTCTAAATTTTCTCTCTAATAAACTTATACCATGTTGTCCAAAGTTGAAAGTCTATGATCAGTAACCTAAAATCCTTCAAAAAACTGATATCACATCAATCTTCATTACTATCACTAGTACATATTATATCAAACAGTAACTGTGAGGGCAGTTTTCACAATGATACCCAATGATTTGGTGCATAGTACTTAATAAGTATAGTACTCTGTATATACTATAGTACCTTAATAGGTACTGGAATTAAAAATAGCTTTACAGAATAAATTTTGAATTTTGCATTACATTCACCAGTGTCTGTATCAAAAGAGTTCTCAGAATCTCAAGTAAAAAATAAATTTTTTTCTGTACAAAGACATAGTGAAATTTGGCCTTTCTATATTTTAGCTGCACTTTAAAGTTCTCTCGTAATACAATGTACAAAGGCAACAACTAGAGATGGAGAGAAGCCAAAAAAAGGAGTTCAAAAGCATTAACCTATTCTCAGCTCTACTACTGCTCTGCTGAGTAAGTTCAGGAAATTTCCATGTCTGCATGTGGCCCATGAAAAATTAGTTATTTAATATACGGTGTTTGTTTAGTCTCCTTCTAGAACCAACAAAGAAAAACACATTTCCAGGGGGTGATTTATGCCACTTGAAGACAGGTATGAAAACAGACTAATCCTAGTACACAACTCTGGAAAACTTGTGGAACAAGTACTTATAGCATATTTATAAGTAGATGGAGGACAAAAAGAAAGTTGTTAGTTACAGATCATTTTTCATTTTAGTTCAAGGATTTTTTAAATTACTTTCTATATTTGGCTACGCACTGAGTGTGTTTATTCTGGCGTATCTGAGCAGAGCCCAGGATACCTAGAGACAGGTACCTGAACAGCAGGCTCCCACATTTCTGCTGTGATAGAAAAATACTGCTCTTTGGTAGCTGTGGCTTGTAGGACAAGTAGGAATATTTATTTCACTAATTCTATTATATTATGTCTATCTTGCAGAGAATGGAGAAGGTATTAAGAGATTACAAAGGGAAAACAGAGTTTAAACCTTTAAACGGATGGGGTAGGGTACAGAAACTGACTAGTCCTAAAGCTGTAGAAATTAGAAATTCTGGAGAAAGGAAAAAAATTAAAACAAATAACTATACATAAGCACTTGGAAACGCACAAGCAAAGGAGTGGCAGGCCACATTTTATCTGTCTAGAATAGAATGATTTTTTTTTTTTTAAGTTAGAGTAGAAAATCTTATATATGAGGATGAGCCTTAGGTGTCTCTTAATTAACTTTCTTATGTCTTTTGACACTGGCTCACATGACAAAGGCAGCAATTCCACAGACAATGGGAAGTACCCATTCTAGATGAAATGAGTTTTAATCGTACTGGTGGAAAGTAAAAAACTTGTATCCTAACCAGCCATTCACAATGGTAGTCACAGAGTCATCAAGGCCAGAAGAAAGCTTCAAGATCATTCAGTTCAACCATCAGTCCAGCACCACCACAAGCACATCCAGATCATATCCCTAAGTGCCACCAGAACCTCTTGAACCTTCCAAAGACTGTGACTCCACCACCTCCCTGGGCAAATTATTCCAATGTCTGTCCACTTTCAGTAAATTTTTTTTCTGATATTTTATCTGAACCTCCCTGGCACAATTTAAGGTCATATCCTTATGTTATGTTAGATGGGGTGTCTCCACTTAATACTGATGAATAAGTAAGGAAAATTGGGTTTTTTTTGATCATATAGGATTGCCTGACTGACTGGATAGGTCACTGGAACATCATGAGGGCAGGCTTACAATTATCTTGTAAAAGTAAACAAATTTTTAAAAGTAAAAATATAATAGGATTTGATTTAGTAAGGACAAGTACAAGATACTGAACTCAGCAGGGAAAAATTAATTGTAAGATACCAGCTTGAAGAAAAATTGTCGTGTGTCTGTTCTACACAAAAAAAGTGTCCACTGTTACAGTTTAGCATGCTTTAGAGAGACAATATCATGCTATTTGTGGAAAGAAATAAGGATCGTAGTGGGACATATGCGCAAGGGCAGAAACTGCCAAGGCCTGGAAAGTTGTTCTCTTTTCTCATGCAGTACAGGTTAGGACCTCAGCTGTCTGCAGATTTTACATGAGAGAGTGTACAGAGGAGACACAGATCAGAACTCTGGAATACATGAACTGTGAGAAAAGACTGAAAGAGTATTTGCTTTAAAGTCTAATAGATACAGAACCAAAAGGGTACAATATCAGTCTTCAAATGTGGGAAAGGTTGTTGCCAAAGGGAAGGAATAATCTATTTCCATCTGCATATGCAGAAAAAAAGAATAAGGAGATTATTTGGAAACAGGGAAGACTTTTGTCAAATATTAGGTGAAATTTCTAACAGCAAGGATAGTGAAGTAGAGGAGGAGAATTGATGGTGATATTATGGTCTTTCCAATATTGGAAGCAATGAAAACCTGTTAGATTAAAGATGTGTTCAGCATCACCAATACTGCAGGGACAGGAGATAGACTGGCTGCTCTGTGCAGTTCTCATCTTGGCCTATCTTTCTGAAAGCTTATGTTCTGTTTATTACAGGGATCTACTAGTTCTATTGTGAAATAATATTAGATCAGTGCTTGTCAGTTCATAAACAGCAGATCTATACATTTTCTACTCTGTCAACGTCAGAAGAATCTTAATGAAATACAAATAGCTTAAAAAGAAAAGTTCGAAAGATTCCTTAATGCTCACATGAAAGAATATTTCATGATACTTAATGGAATACATATTCACACAGCTCCTGTGCCAATTCAGGTTAGACCAAAGTGAAAGAAATTAGTGGGAAAGGAAAATTGAATATTACAACTAAGAGCAATAAAGAATTGTGGCAAGTACGATGACAAATAATAAAACCTAAATTAAGTATTTGCATAACTAAAAAACCTTCTTTTACAGACTGCTGTGTGATGCTCTCTTGAAACTCCCCATTAAAGTCAAACCAACTGAAACTGAAACCCATACTGGACAGAAACCTTACTACCACCACAAAAGAAATGGACAAATAAAAGACTCCACATAGAAGCTGTTCTGCCTTTTTCTTTCATAAGTTTATATCTTTCTATATAATAGAAATTTAATCTATCCCTTGCTTATAGATAGACTGTAGAAATAAAGCCCTCATTTCCTCTTTTATTGGTATTAAGTGATAAACATCTACTAACACAATAATTATGTTTCTAAACACATCGCTGTTGTTATTTTTATTCTGAAAGTTTCACTCTTCTCAAGTAATGTAGCTGCCTTATTAGAAATCTCTAGTCTGAGTGATGCTTGGAAATGCTAAGTAGCCTTCACAATTGTCGGTAGAAAAGCACTCATTTAGTCCTTTGGTGTACCAGAAACAAAGGAAGTGCAAAGGTCAGGAAGACAAATTCTGTAATAAGAACTTAGATACAAAATGAGTTGGTTTTTTTTTTTTTTTTTCTTTTCTGCGTGGGTGTTCTGCCTGAGTATTATTTTTTGGAACCCTTAATCTGAAACATTTTAAAAAAACCCAAACAAAAGTGCAAAGGATGGTAGCAGAACTGATGGGCGAGGGGAGGATTTTAAGAAGTAAGGAGAATATATTTCCCCTTCCCCCAGAATTCTGCTGCAGCAGAGGGTAAGAATATCCCCCAGCATTGAATTCAGGGTTGCAAACCCGCAGAAAATACTAGCTTAACACTTAATTACTTTTTGTTTGCTTAAAATTCATATGAGTAGTACCAAATTAAGGAGAATGAAGGACATATTCCTGAGGACTATTTTCTGTAAATGCAATGATCCTACTTCCCTTCTTGTCTCAGTTAATACTACTGAGCTACGAGTTCAAACACTGCTCATAAACTTTGAATTTCCAGTTATCCATATTTCACCAGCATCTTACTGCTGCTGTGAAAGCATATGAAAATTTTGATGATATTTCTGACTGGAAAGGACTTTGAAACTGCCAACAGTTTCAAAGCAACAATAGAAACTGTGTGAACAGCTCATACAAAACCTGTGCTCAATTGTGTATAAAGTACAGTAATTCATTTTTCTGTAGCTAAGCCAGAACAATATTAGTAGGACACAGCAACTGTAAGGTTGCAAGGCTTTGTTTTGTGTTGCCAGCTTGCATAGGGCTGGCAGAAGCAGTAAGTAAATAATGTTAGATTTATCATTCTTAGTTATAACGGATGAAACATTGGGTGTACAGCAGTTTGTGGGAGTGCAAATCATGACAGAAATTTTCAAAGTTAAAAAGCAAATCGCTTGGGTAGAGATCATTGTGGTAATCAGTTTCACTTTCGCTTTCAGACCACAGATTAAGAACTGCAGGAGAAAGACACTGGAGAGAATGGCACTACTATGGGAAGAATAAGCATTCATATACTGTTCAAATTGGTCCCCAGAGAAAACCAAACACTGAATGGCTCTGTAATTTACACCTAATGAAACACTGCTCTGAAAGTAAACACCATCGTGTCAACGGGGAGGAAAAATCCTTCTGTCTTCATTGACAAAGGTTGCTCTCTTTTGCCTATATATGGCACTCAGAAACTTTGAAAAGTTAAATTTGAATCAGAAGTTGGCAATATTAAAATGTACTATAATAAAACAACCTAGGATTGTCCTAGAAATGTCAGTGTATGGATTACAGAAAATGCAACATAGTATGATTTCAAATTACAGCATCTGGTTCCCAAACTGTCTTGTGAACTTTCCTAAAGCAATAATTTGCTCAGCAGTGGCAGACAATATATATTTTATTTTGCTCTGTTCTTTCAATAGTCTGTGGCTGGACAGTCCAGAAAGCCCTTGTTTTCTCTTCTCCTAAGGGCTACAGCTTCCACTGGGTGAAGTGCGCGGAGGAAGGTCCGGGCTGCTCCTTCCCTGGGAGGGCAGGAATGCAGTCCATGGAAGAGAGGTCTCCAGCACCACAGGCTGAGGGACCAGCAGGGGGAGGGCAGCGAACAGAGCCAATGGCAAGTGTCAACATGCCTGTTTCCTACAGCTGGAGAAGAAACTGAATGCAACTTGCAAGGAGTCAAGGGAGAGCTTTCTGGGCTGGGACCAAGATGGGAAGAAAGGGTCCCTATCACATGCAAGGACATGGAGACCAGGAGGAAATCAATGGACAAACACCATTTGTTTTAGCCCAGTCATTCTTACATTTTTCTATTTTCAGGTGTTGCCTGCTCAGAAAAAGCTGTCTTTATGACATCAAGGCCTTTGACAGCACTCCCGAGGTGCTATTAAAGGTGCAGCGCAGGTCATGATGTAGACAGCAAGATGCAAAATTTCCCCCATTTCTGTCAGATTTTGGCATAACTTTCCTATGAAAAATTGCTTGAGTAATATCAAAACTATGCATACCTAGGTAAAACAGTTAATCTGTACCAGGAATTTTCCCTACAAGATAGTATACAGAAAGAAATTTGTTCCACAAAATATTGCTGTAGTCTATGTCCCTCTAAACCTCTGTTCTTATTCTTAAAAAACATTTTGTTTCAAGGTTTGTGATTTATACATATCCTTCATTTTAAGTTTTTTTTTCCTACTGTAACTATGCTCCCTCAGTGTAAACAAAGACTCTATGTTATCAGTTATGTGGTGTATTCCTTGTTGAAGTTCTGGGATTGTCTATTCACCCTAGGTGTCAGATTTAAGAATTGTATATTGGCAGCTTGATTACCACACTCAGAAAATAAAATAATATTCCTGCATAGATAGTTAACAAAAAAAAATGTGTGGTAACAACTCTAGCAATTTAAGTTTTCAAATACCGTGTTTAGAGGCCAGATTTGCAGAAAACACAAATTGTCAGAGACTTTGGAAGTCATTAGAACTCTTATGGTAACTGGGTCCTAAGCATTTATACATAAACTGCTCATATATAAGAGCACTTCAAACTCAAACACATGTGGAGGGGAAATGATACTTCAGAAGTTTTGAGACAAGAATTTCAAATGCATTTAAAAACACTTTTCCATGTCACACAGTGAAGAACTTCGCACATAACAAGAACTTCAATGTCCTCACACATGCGACAACTGCAGAGTTGAGAAAGACCAGCCTGAGGAACAAACACTTGAATCCTCCAGGACCACGAAGGGGACATAAGGAAAAGCAGAGGCAAAGTGTGGATTTCCTTCTACTGCAACAAAAGCAAGTATGATGAAAGCTGTGGGGCAACCAAAAGAAAGGAAAGCCTTTCCAATCAAAAATGTCAGTGTCAGCAGAGCTCAAAGAACACATAGAAATGGAGGCTAAGCCAGATAAAGAATTCTGCTATATAGAAAGCCCAGTACTGAATGAGCAATAAGAGAGAACAGAATTAGTCATATTCCTTCCAGAATAAAACACCCTAAGGCAGGAAGTCTCATTTGATGACATGATGTTTCCCATAGCCAGTTCAAGGTTTACTGCTGATATTTAAATTTAGCACTTAAGGAACTTTATACTTCTTTCCCCCTGGCTGAAAACTGAATCTGAACAGTTGGGTATATCTGAAGAGCACAGAAAAATGACTGAGTTAAAACAGATATTTATTGTAATTAAACTTGATTTTATTTCTAGTACCCTTTATCAATAATCACAGTAAAAACATCAATATTTCTTAATGGAATTAATATTTTTATCCTCTTAGTAAAGGTAAAAATACTTTTTTATTAATATTTATCCTCTTCTTGGTACCAGTAATTGCAAAAGAGTTATACTCATTTGTGTTGGAGCTGTAGAAATTTGGAAATAATTCTAAGCAAATTGAGGTGAGAAATGAAAACAGAAACCCAAGGAAATTTAAGCAGAATTTAAATCCCTCTTATAAACTTGAGAAGCTTATGTAGCATTGTAATAAAGGTTAAAAAAAAAAAAAAAAAAAAAAAAAAAAGAAAAAAAAAAAAAAAAGAAAGAAAATACAAAATGGAGGAAATTATAAGAACAACTGGATACCACTAGGCATGATATAAGCTCCCTAGGAGGGAAAAGAAAATGGAATAGAGCTTTTTCTAGCTGGAGTAGGGGAGAGTATATTCTTCTCCATCAGGTAGCTTTTTCACTGCAGAAAGAAACAACTTTAAAACAACTGTTGCTCTGATCAAGCAGAAAAACTCAAAGGTCCAGGAGCAAAACTCCATAGATTAACCAAAAAGCGTCACAAACTTTATCCCTCTTACAAAGCAAAAATGAAATTTTTTGTCTCCTGATGATGTTTGTGTGTTGTGAACTGGCACTGTGAACTGGCTCTGTCCTTCCAAAATATATTTGTAAGAGAGCACAGAAAGCTGTGGTGTAGCAGCTGTCCCTGACACTGATGAAGAAGACATGGCCAAACAGGCAATAAAAGCAGTAATGTATTTTCATTTTTGTTACCTTACTGCAGAAACTTACAGGAGTGCAAGAGGTTCTGAGAAATGTATCAGAAAACTGAACCTGTCCTGCCACCTTGTCACAAAATGAGAAAGTACACAGTACCTGTCAGTAGACATTGTAAATTAAATCATCCATTAGCTTCTGCCTGATCCATCACTTGCAAAGGATCTCTCAAGCAAACATTCAAGCACTGAATAACAAAGTAAAGAACAAAAGCAAGGTCTTTTGATGTGCACAAAATTTTTCCTATCAAATTTTAATAAAGCCTCTGACAATTTAAATTACTACAGGTGATTTCAGTTTAAATTGAGTCTTCGATTAAGTACATGCATATAAAGAACTAATCCGTCAGAATGAGGTTAAAGAGGATAAAAATCCTACAACTGCAATTTAAAATTACTAATTAGAACTATTGCAGCTGTTCTTTTTGCTAACCATTAAACTATAAAGATATGAAGACAATGAGAGGAGAATGACCTTCTATATGTCAGAGAATATTGCTGAAGGCATCTGCAGCTAATGGGCCTGTGCTTGCTCATGCAGAAAGAGTAAATAGGTTTATTAGCTTACTCAGCTGGAAAATGCTTTACAGCTACTGGTCATCTGATAACAAATTTAATTCATAGTTCATTTAGCTACAAAAGGAACTGATGTTTTTTATGCTGCTATTCAAATGTCCTGAAACATAATCTATACCCAGAGGGGGTAAGACAGACTCATGAACCCTAGAACAAAATGTTTTCTACTCATTCTGCCCTAGTTTGCATCCTGCACCACTGCATGTGAGGTTCTTAACATTTCAGCATTGATTTCTTAGAAATAGATTAGTTTATGTAGCTAGAGATAAAAAAATGGAAAAGCTGAGAGCTTGAAATCTGTACCAGCCTTGTTGCCACTACATCTTGCCCTAGTTGCAAGATGTGCTTTAAAAAATATTTTTTAAAATGTGTACTTTGTAAAAATTTTAATGCAACAGTTTTGCTCTCAAAAACCAGTTTGGGTTTGATTTGGATCAGATTCTTCAGTTATGCATAAACTACTGTCCTTAGGTAACTGTCTTGCATTAGACGTGAAATTGAGAAAGGGTGATAGATTTGCCTGCAGCTGCCTCGCTGAGCCCTTCCCAGCCACTGACCTTCTGGCAGGTTTTCCCACTCACTAAGGAAAGAACTACAGTGAACACTTGCAAGACAGGGGAAATGAACGCTCAGGTCCAGGTCACAGAATCAGTATTACAAGTTCACCTGTCTTATTTTGCTACCTCTAGAAACTTGGTCAATGGCAAAGATTAAAGCAAGAGTAGAAGCTCTGGATAACAGGAGATCAAATATAACCATGCCATCAAGCTGCAACAAAATGTCTACATAAGGAAGACAACTAAAATGCATAAATAAATAGAATGATAGCAGAGTCCAGCACATATTTTTTATGTCAAGAAGGAAGGGAGAGAAAAAAAGAAAGAAGACTCTACCCTTAATGAAGCCACAGTGTCTTTTTTTTTTCCCCAGATTTTTTTTTCAGAGATCCATTTTTATGCCAGGTTTAATTTCCCCCTGTGGTATTGTAAGTGTTTTGTTTTTATTCCAGTGATAATTTTATCCATTATGATTTATTTCTTATATAGTCTTCTTACAGTGAATAAAAATTCATAGAATAGGTAGAAAAAATAGAAATATTTTTGCTAAATTTGTGGAATAAAATAATTAATTCTGTGACCTAAATTATTGTTAGCACTTGCAGTTGCCTAGTATTCTGTAAGTCAAACAATCATTCTTCTGTTTGTAAAACCCATCAGAAAATTTCCTGTTCTTAAAACACAGAAATGAAAAGCAATTTGTTGAATGAAACTGCTGTTACCAATGGCAAGAATTTTAGGATATATTTATGACTTCTTTATCACAAGTTTAACACAATTCAAGAAAAATCCTTAAATTTCTTTGCAAAACTGTGTGGAAAATGTCACATGGATAAATTAAGCTAGAGGTTTGATTAAAATCTGTGCTTGGCACTATATCTTCAGATATCTCCAGTGTTAAAACATGGTGGAGTAGAAAAGACTATTCATTTGGCATTCTGTTCAACACAGCTTGATCTTCAGTGAAAAAGAGCTGTGGTGTTTTCTGGTTTAGCTCAGAATAAATCTAACAACATCAGTCTGACAGTGGGAGCACTTTAGACAGGTTAAGAGTGTGTGAACACAATTACCACAGCCATATTTCCCTTGGTTAAGTCAGTTAACCCACACATCATGGTCACTTAGGATGCTCTTTACTCCTCACTGAAAAACTCTCATTATGCTTTTCCATGACAGTGTTCTCTTTGCACATTAAATGGATGTGTGCATGGGTGTTTTCTTCATAAACTGTGGCAGTAGTAACTCTTCGGAACAAATTAAATCCTCAGACTACAGTGGTGTCTTTATATGCTTTTAGAGGTGTCTTGTGGCTAAGAGAGGTTTTGTGTGCAGACTTCCAGATTTAAACACCCACGTGAAAACACAGTTTATATGTGAATCACACACTGCAGGAGAAAAAGCTCATCAAATTTCTAAAAAGGATAGCATTTTTGTAGAAGAAAAGATGCATCAGTCTTAAAATATCAGCAGAGGACAGTAATAAATACATCATATTGCTCCAGCTACACACAGTCTGAAGTCAGTCTATGCTCCTCCACTTGTTTTTGCTATTAACTGCCTGTAAGTAAATAGCATCCCACCTGAGGGATCTACAGGTAAGAGCAGATTCCAAGTGGTAGATAAATCTTTGATTTATTGAATCAGGACTGCTGCTCTTACTGAAAAAAATAGTTTTCTTCTTTATGAGAAGTTAAAGCTTTTATGTAAGCTGTCTTGTGCAGGTGTAGTGTAAGGCAAAGTCACTTTACAAACAGCGCTACTCTTTGTAAGACATCAGAGGGAAAACATTGTAGAAATTAAGAAGAATTAGCAATGAGTTAGAAGTTTCCATTACCTAGTGGAAACCTCGTGTCTTATAACTTCTGCTAAGATAATGAAAAGTTCAAAGTAAAATGGGTACCAGCCCATGGAGGAGAGATGAATGATGTAGGAATCCAAGAAAGTGGAGAGGTGACAAAAGCAAAGAGAAGGAGAAACTTCTCTGAAAATGATGAAAATGGGAAAAGGAGAAGAAAAAGCAAGCTAAGGAATGATGAAAGGTCATGACAAATTCTGTTTATTTTCCTTGGAAAAAAACCCAGCAAGACTCTGTAAAAAGAGAGAGGAGGAAGCTTTGAGAAGTAATTCAAAAGAATAAAGGTTACTGAAACTGTGGGTATGGCATTCATTTGTGCTCAACATGTAGAGCTGCTGCATTCACATGCATTTGATCATAGAAGTTATAAAGTAATAAAAACCTTTTCTTGCTGTACCCTGCTCTTTCATCCTACCTCAACATGTGTTTGTGTAAGTGTCCTGGATTGATGTACTCCTTTTTGGTCTTTCACCTTTTGGCTTATATATCCTGGAAAATATTTTCTGGGTTTTTCTTTTTTATTTCTCCCCCTATCCCCATCATCTTGAAAGCCTGAAGAAGCAGAAAATCAAACTGATGTGGGAGTTTCACATCTTATAAACAAGCTGACCATACAGTGGTCCTTTTAACTTCACAGTATGATTCCTAAAAAACTTTGTAAAAAAATAAAGTAGGCAAACAAAACTGAGTACCTATGCTAGGAAAGCTACTACTGATAACAGCTGGGTTATCCAGAATTTTTAATAGATAAAAGAGGATACCTAAACACATTCTAGGTAGTGTGCTTGTTTTAGTTCACTCTCTTCCATAGCATTAGAGTATTAATATTTTAGTCTGATATGAATATGTATTTGTGGGAATTTCTGTGAGGCTAAACAGTGAGGAGCAATAATAACTACTAACTAAATATTTTGCAATGTTTTATCAATCAGAGGACTATATTGTTGCAAAAAAACAAAATCCAGTTTCCTAAAAAAATAAATGGAAAGCAAAACCCTAGGTATTTTAATTTTGTCTCTATATTTATTTACCAATACAATGAACTGTATGATTTAAAAAATTTCAGCTCTTGTTAAAAAAAACTACAGTAGAAGACAAAATGAAGATATTGTAGCTTTGGCACAGTGTATTTATTAACCAATAGGGTGAATTGTTCTCATAGGTTTTCCTAAGAGTTTCATCACATGTTAACTTTTTCCTTGTGGTAAAATATTTTCCTGTCCCCATCAAAGTCTCAGAAGTCCAATGTATTTTATATCTAGCTGCTGATGAATTATAAGTCATTGTTCAAGAAAATAGTCCATGAAAAAAAGTAGACAACACAATCTTAGCTCTTTTTATCCAGTGAGCTTTTTTTGGTTGATGAGAGCCCTTTTTCTTTATTAGAGTAAAAAAAAATAAGTCTCCCAATCATGCCAGTCAACTGGAACTAAATATCTTAAATAGTATCTCAAACAATTTTAAAAGCATACACAAAGAAAGTAAAACCCAAATGGCAGTGTTTTTCTAAGGACTAAGAAATTATGAAAATAAAGCCATGTAATAGTACCATAATGAAGGAAACTTTCAGAATATAACAGCCAGTCACAATTGGCTAGACAAATCAAAGGTATAAAACAACATACTATTTTTTTCATCAAAAATTAGCATTTTGATTGACTAATTTCACAAGTCATGTCCTGCCAATACATGCCACCAGTTTTTGTTGAACTGAAAAAAATTTTAAGCTAAACCACCCCATATTTATGAATGCTTTATCTGTCAAAGAAGTAGAAAATACAGAGTCAGTAATGTCTCATATAACAGACTTTTTTTAAGATGGGCGCTGAAAACATACTAATGACAAAGGTATCATTTAAAAATCCAGATATAGCTAATCTGGTACATACTGTATCAGAGGAAAGGAAGGCAGAGCTGTGTCTAATGTTGCTTTGTCACATCCTGCAAAAAAAGCTTCCTTTCACCTTAAAAGACCTTGTTAGTTGTACAAGACTTAGGGTAAGAATAGAAAAAATGCGAGAACATGGTGATTTTTAAAGTCTATATGGTAACTTATATATCCTATCTAAAAAATTCAGTTGTCTGAATGTAATATAAATAATAAATATATAGTCAATATAATACTAGTTGTTATTATAATGGCTACAGTAACATCACCACATTTTTAAGTAAACAATAAAGCCTGTGATACCTCTGGCTGTAACTATCGATCCTAGCTATCCAAGGATTATTGATGTCTATTAACAATTTTAAACATAGAAAATTGGAATGGTTTTATGTTATAATCAAAGGTAATTCCCTGTTTATGGTGCAATAACACTTCTTAAGATTGATGACAATCTGGTTATATATAAATAACATGAGGAATTTAGGAAATTGTCAGGCAAAAGCATCCATTGATGTTTGGAGCCTGTGTTCGGTACTTTCTCTTCATCAACAATTAATGTTAGCTCTATTATATATTTCCTTGTTTATGTCAGAGATAGAGAAAAATACAAAAATATATTTTTACAATAGAACTATACCTATTGTGGGTCTCTTCCTGATTGAGCAATCACTGGAGTATAGCAGGTCCTTTGGGAGTTCAAGCACAAAATTATAATAAAAGCCTTAAAGGACAAGCACGGTGTGGTATTAGAGAGCCTGAGGGAATGAACACAAGTCACAAATGATCGATTAATGGTCATCAAAGGAGTACAGCCCCAGGAACTGGGCTGAACCCACTATGGGGCGTAACAGCGGACAAGGAATATTAATGCAATACTGAAATAACCAAAATATATGGAAAATGCAATGGAATTAACAAGGAGCATGGAGCATAACAGCGTTTGCAAAAATAGAGGAAGAGGAAACAGAGGGAAGAAGAATGTATCCAGCTGTGGTTGTCCTGCACCTCATCAGTGCAGAGGGTCTTCCCTCTCCCTTGGCAGAGAAGGCAGGGATGCCATTCATCACATTTTACTACTCCAATTCAACAGTTGTACCTAACTTGTTATCTTTTGCAGTGTAGCTGGATTAAGTATATGAGAATTTGGAAGAGCAGTGTGTGTGTCTGTCCTGGTTTGACCAGCCCAAAGAAGCAAGCTAGCTAAGTTTGAGATTGGCATTTTATTGGACCAATGGGAAAGCATTTTCTAGTTGTTATTCCCTCTGGAAGCAGCCCGGGCAGGTCTCTTTCCTCCCGGCTGTCACAGCACACACCTCTGCCCTCTCTGCCCTGGGCTGAGTGGGGGGAGGCGGCGGCGGGCCGGGTGCGGGCTGGAACCGCTCGGCCCGGCCGGGATTCTCCGCTCCTGGAGGGGCGGGAGCGGCTGCCGAGCCCTCCCCGAGGAACCCACCGGGCCCGGCCGGGAGGGGCAAAGGAGCCCGCAGAGCCTGCAGAGCTTTTGTTCCAGTCGAACACCAAACCACGCTGGCCTGAGGCTGTGTCGGCATCGGGAGCGGCTGAGCATGGGGACAGCACCTGGATGGGCACCAAAGGAGCTGAGCATGGGGACAGCACCTGGATGGGCACCAGAGGAGGTGAGCATGGGGACAGCACCTGGATGGGCACCAAAGGAGCTGAGCATGGGGACAGCACCTGGATGGGCACCAAAGGAACTGAGCATGGGGACAGCACCTGGATGGGCACCAAAGGAGCTGAGCATGGGGACAGCACCTGGATGGGCACCAAAGGAGCTGAGCATGGGGACAGCACCTGGATGGGCACCAAAGGAGCTGAGCATGGGGACAGCACCTGGATGGGCACCAAAGGAGCTGAGCATGGGGACAGCACCTGGATGGGCACCAAAGGAGCTGAGCATGGGGACAGCACCTGGATGGGCACCAAAGGAGCTGAGCATGGGCACCAGCACCAGTGTCCCCTGTAGTTCGTGCTAAAGGTGGCCCCGAAGCCAAGAGCAGCCCTGACCCCCGTTCCAGACTGAGAACAGCTGGCACAGCTCACATGGACTGGACAAAAGAACACGTGGCCAGTAAAAAAACGCAAAGCTTGTTTTCTGATAGAAGAAATTGACTTTTGTTTCTCAGCGTTACAAAATTTTGTACTAGAAAAACACTACTTCTATCTTAAGCTAAGGAAAAAAAAAAGTAAAACTTTATAAAAACAACTATATAAAATTAAAGTCAATAAGAAAAGAGTTAAATTTTAAATTGAAGAAATTTTGAAAAGTTTGTCTTAAGCTTAGGCTGTAAAATTCTTTTGTGAAGCTATAGTACAAATATACCTAATATATCAAACTTTAAGTTTTCCCCAATAAGTTCATGGAATGCTTTGGGGGGTGGTAGCATTCTAGCCACATTTATAAACAAAGGCACCAGTGTTAAAAGTTTGATAAGAAACCTCAGCTCCTAAAAATAAAAGGAAAAAACCTCTGTTCCAGAGATAAGTGAAAAGATGCTAGAACGGCTCATCCTTGAAAATATACACCCCAATAAGCTAATATGAACCAAAAACACAGTTATAAAAAAAACTGTAAAAGATGAGAAAGACTTCACAAAAGCAGATCTTGGGCACCTGCGGTTTGTGAAAAAAATGAAGCCACAAAAATCCTTTTCTTGTAAAAAGCTTTCCATAACATTACCAAAAAAAATTTTTCTCTCTAAATGAACCAAAAAAAGACTATTTATTGAAGTAAAAAACTAACTAAAATGTCTAAATATTGTTTTCTTTACATTGTTAGTTAAGAAAAAAAAGTTGTAGAGAGTAAAAAAGAGTGTTTTAAAAGTTCTGTCCTCATTCTTCTTGTTTTTTTTTTTCCTTCTTTTAGTGTTAGTTAATAAAGTCCTATTACTTTTAAACTTATGCCTGCTTTGCTCTTAATTAGAACCTTCAAAGTTAAACTAGAACAATGTCCAAATGATTTCTGTTTTGATTTTTACACATGGCAAAGTGATTGATTCTGTGGCACTGAGACAAAGTAAAGTAGATGCAACAGGTGAATAATATTAACAGGGTACTTCTGGAGACTATTTATACAAGTCCTTCCTACCACTCTGAATCATTATATCTGCATCATAATTATTAAATCATACCTGCATGACACGTACATCCTGAGAGAAAAATTATGAAGATGTTAATAACTGTAGTTGAGGATTAGGACAATACCTGAGCCAGAACAATTTTTCAAGGCTTTGTAAAAGTTCCATCAATGACTAGAAGGGGATTATTTTACTCTGCAACTAACACAACAAATTTATTTGTTTTTGTCAGGTGTTAAGTTTGCAGTTGGGTTTTTGTGGATTATTCACAATGTTTGTCTTTAAGTATTGACACTCCCTAAACTGGTCAACAGAAAGAAAGGGTACCTAAATTAAACCCCTATTCCAAGCTTTGGGGACACCATCTCTATTTCTTGTTGGTATCCAAGCCAGTTAAACAAGCCTTCTAATTTAGGCACTTAGAAATTTAATGTCATGGGAATAGTTCAGGCTAGGGTTGTTAATTCAATGTATACAACATAGTAACTTTGGTTATAACATATAAGTAATATTCTTTGGTGCTTATCTGTATTGCCAAATAGCTACTAATATTTCTGGCTTTTCTGAAAACACAAGAAAAATGTGAATAGAAAAAGAAAAGTAAATTTAATGGGCAGATTTCTCCCCCATCCTTTAAAACAAAAAACAGGTCAAGACAATAAATCTATCTAAACCAAACAGCAAACAAGAAGCTATCATTCTACTTTCTATTAAAACATGTTTCAGGGTAACTTTTTTTTACACAAGAAAATGCAATTTTCTGATCATCCAGCTGAGGGCTGAGATATATGGAAAAAAACAAAACAAAACAAAACAAAACAAAACAAAAACCCACAACAACAACAACAACAAAACAAAACAAAACAAAAAAACCCAACCAACCAAACAAAAAAAAACCAAAAAAAAAACCAACCAGAAAACCAAAGAGAACTTTTTAAGTTAAACCACCCCATATTTATGAATGCTTTATCTGTCAAAGAAGTGGAAAATACAGAGTCAGTAATGTCTCATATAACAGATCTTTAGTCTAGTACAAAGTATGAAGACTTTTAAGGATCTAAGTTTTAAAATCTTCCTTCATAAGTTTTGGGATTGTTTTTTTCTAATTTACATAAAGAACATTTCAGGAACTAGGAAAAATGTCTACTACTAGTAAAAACGTATACTGAAATTTCCTTTGTAAAAGGATGGGTGTCTGAAAAATGAAGACTGTTGTGTCAAAAAATGGTATTTCACATCTGTCTAAAAGTATATCAATTTAAGCCACAGTTCAGCTATGAATGTTCCTCCAAATTCTACATGCATAATTTTTATATTACAAATGTGGTCTTCCTATATTTTTACAGTAATTAAAACCTATCATAAAAAAAAATCTAAATATATATTAAAAAAAAAAAAAAAGAAGCTACAGTTATGAGATGTGACAGGGACAAATAACCTTACCAAGTGATCTCAGTAACATTTACTTTCAAATTATTATGAACATGGATTTTTTGCTTTCTGGAAGCATGTTTCACCAGTACTCTACAGAAAACCACAAGTGATTAACCTGATCACACATTAACAAATTCTGTTATACTGCCGCTTTTTAAAGCAGAACAGTATAGTTCCTCTAAGATAGTCTATCAGGCATCAGTAGCCATTTATCTCTCTGAGAAACATCTGTTATGGCAAGTAAAGAAATGACCCTCAGTGTTCATATTGGATTTCCCTCTGGCTTTGTCCAGGTCACTGGTGCAGAACAGACTCTTGTTCCATGCTTTTTATGTAGACCTCTTTTTCAAGACTAGAGGGCCTTAGTTAAAGCCATGAGGATTTAGAGATCTGCTCCAGAGTGACACCAGGTTAAAGATGTGAAGAGAAAGCTTCTTACCCTGATATGGGCCTCAGGTTATTATCTGTTATTGGTTTTCCAGGTAGGCAGCAATGACATTCAAGTAAGTCTGAGGGCATTTGAGAGACCTTAGGGCCTTGGCATGGCTTGTTAAGGGATCAGGAGCACAAGCAATGTCCTCCTCTATCCTTCCAGTTGCAGGGAATGATAAGGGAAGAAACAGGAAGAGTCAGCAGATCAATACCTGGCTCTGAGCCTGGTATCACCAGCAGATTTTAGAGGTTTTTGATCATGTGTTTCCACAACACTGAGCCTACTGACAACAAACAGGGCATACCTGTCTCAAAGGAGAAGGATTTTTGCACAGGAATTGCCAGAGCTCACTGAAAGAGCATTAAAGTGGATTTGAAGGGGGAAAGGAATAAAACCAGAATCGCTAGAGAAAAGTCTGGGGACAGCATGCCAGTGTTTGAGGTATAGTGGGCTAGCAAAGTCATTTAGTCTGCCACTTCAGGGGACATGGGGGTTGGAGATACATGCGGCAGCAAAGACACAAGGTTTGTGTCTTTGTAACGTGTAATGTGTAACTATGTAACTTTGTAATGTGTAACTATGGAAGTTCCTGAGAATGATCATGTACGAATTGGAGCTTCTCCCCCTGCAAAAGGTGTCAGAATCAGGAGCCCAGGTGAGATGCATCTACACCAATGTCCTTGGGGTTGATCCAAAGGTACTGGGGGAACTGGTGGAAGAGTTTGTGGAAGAATTCACTGAGTCGTTTTCCATTATATACCAGCAGTCCTAGGTAGGGGGGGAGGGGTCTGGAAGTTGATATTCTTTTATGACAGAGAGACCCACTTATTTTATGAGGGAAATGCTGTGGATGTTGCCTCCCTGGGCATCAGAAAAGTCTTTGGCAACATTTCCCAGAGAATAACAGGATTCTCTGGGAGAAACTGGCTGCTCATGGCTTGGACAGTGCACTTTTCAATGAGTAAAACTGGCTGAATGGCTGGGCTCAGAGAGTGGTGGTGAATGGAGTCATATCCAGCTGTCAGCCAGTAATGAGTGGTGTTCCCTGGGGCTTAGTACTGGAGATAGTTCTGTTTGATATGTTTATCAGCGTTCTGGATGGGGGATTGAATGCAGCCTCCCAGAGTGTGCAGATCACATGAAGTTGGGTGACAGTACTAAACTGCTGGAGTTTAGAAAGACCCTACAGAGTGATCTGGAATAGCTGAATTGATGGGTTGAGGCCAGTTGAGTGAGGTTCTACGAGATCAAGTGCTAGACCCTTGGGTTGCAACAATCTCGGGCAGGCTGGGCAAAGCTGCCCAGTAAAAAACAACTTGGGGTGCGGGTTGGCAGTGGCTGAGACAGCGTGAGACAGCGTTGGGTGAGACAGCGTGTGCCCAGGTGGCCAAGAAGGCCAAAGACACCCTTGCCTGTAGCAGCAAGTGTGGCCAACAGGACTTGGGCAATGATCACCCCCACGTAATCAGCACTGCTGAGGCCACACTTTGAGTGCTGTGTCCAGTTTTGAGTCCCTTACTACAAAGAAGATAGTGAGCTGCTGGAGTGTGAAAAGGGCAGTGGAGCTGAAGAAGGGTCTGGAGCACAAGTCTGGTGAGAAGCAGCTAAGGGAGCTGGGGCTGGAGAAAAGGAGGCTGAGGGTGAACTCATCTCTCTACAAGTACCTGAAGGGACATTGAAGCGAGGTAGGGATCAGGCCCATCTCCCAGGTAACAAGTGAGATGATAAGAGGAAAGGGTGTCATGTTGTGCCAAGAGAGGTTTAAACTGGATATTAAGAAAATTTTCCTCATCGAAAAGATTGTCAATCACTGAAACTGTCTTCCAGGGAAATGGTGGAGTTACGATCCCTGCAGGTTTTTGAAAGAGGTAATTGATGTGGCATTTAGGTATATGATTTAGTGATGGACTTGGCAATGCTGAATTAATGGTTGACCTTGATGGTCTTAAAGTTCTTTTCCAACCTAAATGATTCTATGAATCTATACCAGTGAATCTCTCTTTTGCAAAAACATAGTGATTTCTTGCTTCTTGATTGATGCATCCAATTCCATGCTGTCTAAAACTGTGCATGGCCTTAGTGGTATTTGGCACATAGAGGGATGCTTCCAGGGATTATTTTCAACTAAATGGCTGCTTTCAAGGGTTTTTTATGTGTAGCACAGGTTCTTAGCCCACTTTCTGCAGTAACTGGGAAAGTTTTACTCTAAGTGATGACATTACTGCATTACAGTAATAATGAAGAGCATTGTGTAGGTAGTAAATCTCAAAGCAACCAGTTCTATGGTGAAAAAAAAGTGAAATAAAATAACAACAAATTTTCATTGTTGGCTATCTGAAATACAAGTATTAGTTGCCACTAGAGCCATTTTAACAATTTTTCTGTCCTATCATGTTAATATTACATTTTCCTTGCCAATTCCTTCCTGTTGGTTAATGGAAATGAATACAGCTTGATAAGGTGTCGCTTTGGATAACACATGGCATGGACTCCTTTTGTGATTTTTCTCAAGACTGCAAAAAGTGAAGTTTATTAGGGATCGTTTCCCCTTATATACAATTTTACACAGACCAATGTGATTGGTGAGAGAAAGATAAACTTCACTCACATTGGTCAAACCAGAGGGACATCAAGAGAGATCCCTCCTCTCAGAATAATTCACAAAATGGATTAAAAAACATGTAATTATTATAATTATATATATAATTATAATAAATTATATTATGTATATAATTATAATTATAATTATAATAATACAACAAAATTACAAAAACATGTCCTGTTGTTTATGTTCTTTCCCTGGGAAAGAATTTCAGAAAACCAAAACATCATAAAATCAGAACTTTACAAAACCAGAACTTCAGGCCTGAAACCAGACTACAATAAGTTTCCTCAAAAGCAACAAGGTTAGTAATGAGGTCAAAAGAGGAATAAAAAGCCTTAGGCAGTGTTCACCATGAATGAAAAGGAAGATAAGGAAGATTTTCTCTTTTCCCTGCCCAAATATGTAAAGGACTTCTTGGGTTACAGTCCTGCATGTGAGAAGCCAGTAATTTGGGCTTAATTTAATTCATACACTGTAGAAGTAAAAAGATCTTTTCTACATATGAGAATTAGGGAGAAAATCAGAATGTTTCCTTTGATTTTCTGGTTAATCCATATTACTGGAAGACTGCTGCCATTCTACTAATTTGAATTTTTCTACTTATTCATTTATATAGCACGTGTGGTAGCCAAAATGACAACTGAATGCATTGTTTCTCCTTTTATTTCCTTTTCTCAAAGGTCTAGGGGTTAATTTTAAAATACAGAACTCTAAAATCTATTTATCTGTAAAAGAAAACAAGTGGACAAATCTTCTTTTCACTAAAACATTTCTTAAATTATATTAAAGATTTTTTTTGTCAACAATTCTGATTTATGTCATTTATAGCACTTGCATGTTCAGCTGGCAGTTTATTAAATGAAGAAATCACATAGTCCGTCACATCAAGTATTTGACTGAAGGAACAAAAAATGGCAGGCTGTCATCACATCTCTTTATTATTATTTTAATGCAAAATTATCAGCTGACAAACAAAATCAGTTGCTGATTTACATGAAGAAGGCACAGTTTGTGAACAGTTTAATAGAAGGAACATTTGGAGATCATTCTTGCTGCCATTTAAATACATGGGAATTTTGCCATTGAGTTCAGTGGAAGCGAGACCAGATCTTATGCAGTGCACTCATAGTTATACTAATATAATTTGAAATTTCAATGATAGCAAAGAAAATAGCACAGTCAAATCAGTTTAATGTAATAGAAATGTGGCATCCTTCTCTTGGGCTCCTAGAACTTCTTCTAATTAAATATATCTGTATCTATCTATATAACTATGGTTATATGGAAAAAAAAATATTATATTCCAGATCATTGAAATTTTCTTTTTAGAATGGTATCACCTAAGGTATAGCACTAGGGTGTAACACTAGATTATACACTTTATACTGGACTGTATTCATAAGCATCTGAAACTTTGGTTTCTAATATTCTGAAAAAGTCTATGGAAACATACACTTTTCTAGAGAAAGGATATGTCTGCCTTGAGATGGAAAACACTTTTTCTATTCCAGATGTCAGTGCCATTTCTTTACAATGTCTGGCTTAATTTCTCTTAAGGATTAAACTCAGAGAGAAGAATCAGCTCATTGGCATTCCAAGGTACAGACAGTGTAAAAAGCATGGCATATGCATAGGAATTTCCTAATGGTTGCAATGATGTGGAAGTTGACTACAGCATTTTACAGAAACTGTTACAATGGTCACTTAGTCATACATGTCTGGTATGTTTGGCCACTGCTTTACTGGCTCCAAATTTAAGCCTTTCACAATCATCTATCTCTTTTGAAATATCATCCAAATGTTACCATTTAACATCTAGCCTCTCTCTCTTTTTGCTCCTCCACTTACACCTTTATTATCTTGTTCTTCATTCCTGCTTCACACTCAGTTGTTCCTGTGAGTCTGTAAGACACCACAGTTACTTGACATGTTTTAGGTCCTACATATGGGTCAGTATAGTAGCCAACTGCTGCTAAGTAATCACCAGAGAGTAGTACACATTTCTAGGAGAAATGCCTTTCCCCACAACAGGCAGAATATCAAGATAGCAAGGTAGTCATAAGCCACCTCATAAGGTTGCTGAGATAAGAGGAGAGAGTAGAAAATGCCACCAAGTTTTGTTTCCTCTTTTTGAGTCCCACGTAGATTAGAGAACAGATAGCAAAACAGTTTATTCACTAATCTACTTACAACCACAAAGACAAAAAGTGGTATGAATAAGAACTACAGGGAAATGCAAAACTGTTATTCAAAGCAGAACTTCATCCACTTTTTAAAATAAAATGTATCCTTAGACACAAATCAAAACACTTTTACAAAATAATACTTTAGTTAAACTAACCACAGTAGTTGGTAGCTCAAGTTAGAGGAAAGTTAGATTGCTTGGACTAAATGACTATTGTGTCCTCAAGATTTTTTAATTCTGTACTATTTTCAGAAAGCCAGAAATCCAGTGATGTCCTGGCTGCACCCAAAACAATGTGGCCAGAAGGATGAGAGATGTCATTTTACTCTCATAACACTCCACCTGGGGTGCTGTGTCCACCTCTGGCCAACCCCCAGAAGAATGTGGATCTCCTGGAGTGAGTCCAGAGAAGGGCCAAGAAGCTACTCAGAGGGATGGAGCACCTCTCCTATGAAGACAGGCTGAAAGAGTAGGGATTTTTCATCCTGGGCAAGAGAAGGCTCCAGAGAGACCTTATAGCACCTTCCAGTACTTGAAGGCTCCCTTCAAGAAGTGTGGAGAGAGGATTTCCACAAGAGCATGTGATAGGGCAAGGAGGAATGGCTTAAAACAGTCAGAGGACAGGTTTAGATACACATTAGGAATTAATTCTTTACTGTAAGGGTGGTGAGTGCCCAGAAGTTTGTGGATGTCCCATCCCTGGAAGTGTTCAAGGCCAGGCTGTATGGCAACCCAAGAAACTGGTCTAGTGTAGTTGTCCTTGCCCATGGCAGGGGTCTTGGTATTAGATGATCTTTAAGGTCCCAACCAACACAAATGTTGGTATGATTCTATGATTCTACGAAGCAGTTTTGCCTTTTCATTGCAAAATTAAAGAACTAAAATGTATTTTGAAAATAAAAGTAACTATTTAAATACTTGGAATTTTATTCCTTAGATGGTTCATAATATGATAAGTCCACCAAAAACAATGACATTCATGTAGAAGGAAACAAAAAACTGTATCACTTAGAGGTGCATCTTAAATAATATAAATTTTCAGCTGCAAAGACTGGGTCAGTATTACTATGCTAGGAATGGTAAGTCATAAGGCACTCATCTTTCACGAAAGAACAGTCAAATTAATGTGAGTGGAGCAGGTGTCATAGCAGATCAATAATATCCCCTTGACAGCCACTAACATATGCCAAAACATAACATCTGAAAGACAATGAGGAAGAAAAAGACAATAAGCACCTGTTACGCTATCCCAGTTTTATCGTTAAGGTGACATCAAGCAGTTCAAATTGAATACAAAATATCCATCAGAAAATGCTTACATTCTGCTTAAATATTTATTTCTAGTTTAAAGGAAGAAAATTCAAAGACAACGACTGAGCTGCATGGAAGGCATGGGTTCAATAGCAAGGGGGAAAATAATATAATATCCTACTTTTAAGGGTCCAAAGTTGTTAGTATACTGAAGAATGTATCCAACTCCTGTTGATGTGAGATTCTTTCAGTTAAATTGTTCCAAGTTCCTGATTCTGCTTTTCTTAAATGAGTTTTTTCTTTATTCCTCAAGCATTTGTAAATATGGGAAAAATGGTAGAACCTATTTTTAAAGTAATATGATCCAATGGGAGCATGTTTATTCAAAGCATAAACAATGGCAATTAGTAAGAGGAATCTATGAGTGACTTGATAAAGGAAGAATTCCAATTTTTCCACCACTATCACAGATACCTCAACATCAGCAACATTGACAACTCCATCTGGATAACAATACTAAGCTTGTCAAACCTGTCCAGTTGAAACAAAAGTTCTCAACATATACATATATATACATGCATATACATGTATGAACATGGATCATTCACTGTCATTTCAGTCTAATCCACCCAGAAAGATATATTATTAAGAAATTAAGAAATATTAAGCACTTATTTGGTGTATATTTCAATTGTAATCAAAACTTTGATGTTCTGGTTTAATAATCATGGGTAATAAAAAAATGGTGCTTGAAGGAACCATGGATTGTCATCTAGCTCCCATGTAAGATAGGTGATATCGACATTGTTTCCAAGGGCTGTTTAACCAGTTTTTAAAACCTCCAGTGGTGGAGGTTCCATCATTTACAAAGAGAACTATGTCAGTTCTTCATTGACTTTGTCATTTTAAAGTGTTTTTCAATAAAGAAACAGGTCAAACTTTACAGAACTGTAATTAATCTCATTCATTTATTCCAGACTATCTTCACTGCACCACATAGTTCTTGAAGTACAATTCTCCAAACATCAGTTTTCTAGATGGCAGTCTACCAGAGGCCACATTTCTGATTACTTTATGCATATTTCTGGCTGTACTTTAGATTTTTGCTTGCTTTTTATTTTTTTGCAGCACAGTGGTCTCATGCTCAGCTTTTCCTGAAAAACTGTTACCAAGGCAGCTGTCCTCATTTTGTACTACTGCAGTAAATAATTCCCACTTTATGTTTTCACATGCATCACTGTTTTGTCATTATCTCTTTGAATTCCAATCCCATCACCCAGCATATGAGCTCACTCCCGGTTTTGGATCATTGCAAGACACAATAAACATACTCTATTCCATCATCTAGGTTGTTAATAAAAGTATCCTAGAGAGTGCACTGCATCAAATAAAAGATATATGACAGCTAGTGCTTTGCTCCTCTACTTTATTTGAGTTTTTGCTCTAGAATTTTTCTGAGGATTGATATTAACTGTCAACAATTGCCAGATTGTTCTCTTTGTTCTGTTTACAGTCAAGCAGTGTGATTGCTCTTTTCCAATTCTCTTGATATCATGTCTCCTTCTGCATGATCTCAAGTATAGCAGTGAAGAGTTTCAGATGCAGACGTATATATAAGGTAGTAACAAAGTTCATGTCACGAAATTGTGCAGAGGAGTTGCATTGCTTACTCAGCACAATGCCCTGGAGCTCTATGCTCTAATAATGAATCAAGAGAATCCCTGGGCTATGCCAAAGTGACACAATGCTGGCATTTGCTGCAAAACTAATCACCAGGGAAGATCAAAATTGTTTAAATAAAAGGAGAAAAATCTTTAGTGCAGGTAGCAGGCATAAGGACACAGGGCACATGCTGTGATTGGGATATCATCTACCCTATAACACATATCAAGAAATGATGATAAAGAATCATATTTACTAAAAGTGATGTTACTAGTCACTTTAAAAACCTGGACAATAAGGAGTTAATGTGTTGCTGTGCCTCAAACACCAATGGCCACTCAAGTTAGGACAGGATGTGGCTGTAAAGAGGGGTGCAAAGAGGTAGGGCCAATTTCCCTATTCTAGTCCATGGTGACTGCACAGCATAAAGCACAGTGGTCACGACCTGTCTACTGAGAGTCAATCCAGTAGTGGGGTATTGAGATCATCAAATACCCTCAAAACATCCAACCCATTTCCAGAAAGGTCCAGAAGAACAGACTGTGCATGCTCACCTATTTATATGATGAGCAGAAAATCTAATCCCAGAGCAGGAAAAACTCACCTATGAAAAGTTACCCCCAATAAAGGTTATTTGGAATAAAAATAAAGATGGACTCCTAACATTAATTTTAAAAAATTAAAATAACTAAACCAGGGAAATGTTGACATTTGAGATAAGGGCTCTATATAGCTAACAACAAGATAACCAGTTAGACTTCAACACTGAGGTGAGATAAATGAACTGATCAAAACGTAGTAAGTCTCCGCACTACAGAGAACTCTATAAGAGACTTGTTAACAGCACACAAGAGCAGCTGTGCTGTTCATAAATTCACTAGGGACTTGGCACAGGTGTACAAAGACATACCCTGTCTAGAAAAATCAGAAAGAACAATGATCCAGTGAATTGCCAGTAGATGAGATCCCTACAGTAATATCAGTATTTGTAATTGCAAGACATTGCACAAATGGGATATTTGAACTGGGCTCAAATCCTGACAGTAACCTAATAAGAGTAAACTAAAAAGAGCTGGTAAGAGAACTATGATAAGACTTAAGAGCTTTATGAAATACTTTGCCGAAAACTGTTATTAAATGAATATATACACATTTAGTCCAGACATGTTAATTATCTTTTAATTCTGTTTAATGATGTTATACACAAACATACATCTAATTAAAAAAACAGGCAGTAAAACTTGGAAATTATTCCCTGCATCCTGGATGAAAAGAGTCCTCAAGGAAAAATTTAGATTTTATCTGACTCACAAGATTTTGTTTAAATAATCTTTAATTTCAAATCACTTTTAAATTTTGTTTAAAAATGCCTATACTTAAAATTACTTGTTATATCACATATGGTTCCCACCTATATGAACCAGAGCCATCTTCATTATCAGGAAAGCACCTAGCATCCATTAGAATTGATCAGTGAAGCCCCTTCTCTCTGCCCTCAAAGTGAATGGAAGGAAGTCCTTCATCCACTGGTGACGCTGACAAAACACCTGAGGACTGCACTCCAGCTAGGATTTTACATTTTAGCTCCTCTTATCAGTCTGAAATCAGAGTAGACTTCCAGCCTTGCTTTTAAAATTCCTTACAAAGGTGGCCAACCAAAGTTTTGCTTTGTTGATAGCACCAGTGGAGTGAAAAATGAGGCAAAAAGCAAAGATTTATGAATCAGGCACTATAGTGTAGCATATTCCCCTAACAATAACATCTGACTGCTATGCAAACAACACAGAAAGGTGACCTTGGTGAAGCAGTCCTTAACAAATGAGAGTTCTCTAGCTATTCCATATAGTCATAGTGTACAAACATATTGCAAAAACTAAATCCAGCTGCATTTGATTTTTTTCAGCCTCTCTCTGAAATAGTCAGTTTTTCTCTGCAGCTCTACAGTTCTTGGAATGTACACCTCAATACCATTTCTGGTTTATTAAAAAGATCATGTTTCATTTTAGAAACAAGCAGTAATTTTTTGTCCTAAAAAATGTCTAGGTCCTACCATATTTCAGTATCATGCCTTTTATCTTCTGCTTTATAATTGGAAATAGGAACACAAAGAGAAAACTTTGAAAATATATGCCAGTGCAGGATGCTGCTGATGGAATGCTGGGATGTTTTATCAGTCTTTATGAGCATCAATTTTTTGATTTTTACTTGATATCTTTCTATGCTGGGCACTGCACAAGCAGAAATTAAAAGACTATTTATCCTTTGGAATTTATCTCCGCCTGTTCGTTGCATTGAAATTGTGATTGTAAAATAATGAACAAGGATAAGAGAAGGGTGATCACAAGAGTGATTACCTACTTTAATTTTGAACCTGAAAAGTCTTGGTTAGGTAGGATATGTGAAAAGGGTTGCAAGCAGTCTTTTAATAATTTATTAATGGTTCACGGATTGCATAATTTAAATGTTACATTATTTTACATTATATTTCTTGCTTCTTTTTACCCCATTTCATTATTTCTGCAGTCTGTCATGATAATCAAACAACAGTCAATTGCAAGGACAATCTATAATGCACCATAAATTGCACAGACACTTGTGGAACATCACACTGTTAAGTCAGTATCTTGATGTTCAGTGATAAGAGCCTTGTCTAGTGCAGCACTCCTGTACCACAAGAGCAAATAAAGCCCTGACAAACCAGACAGACTGTTCTTGAAGCCTCTTCAAAGCAGAAAATAATAGAACGAAATATCTACAAAATATAATACTGTTTGCAATGTCAGAATCTGCTATAACTGAGATTGTAAAGTAGTTTTCAATCTAGTTCCCATTTTTGCATTCTCATTTTAAGATCATTAACCCTCTAGGCTTGACATTTTACTTTGGTGAAAAACATATTTGTGGATAATACATATTTGCAAACATACTTTCTACTGTTTTCCATTCCAAATGAGACAATTTTAAGGCTTTGTTCTACCAAGGGCAAGAGTGAAAATGTCCCAGCTATGCTGTGATATTATCAGCCTCCTGTTGTACAACTTTGACCACTTGTGCAAACTGTAAAGAATTTTTCAAAACAGACAGTTGAGCCAATAGCAAAAGCAGTATTGCCTTTAGCCGGACCAGCACTTCACTCGAACTTTGAAGCTTAGGAGTGATGCATGTGTGATCTTTAGAGAGGAGCTCATCTGTCGTTGAGTTTGCAATACAAGGGCTTATTCCAGCAAAATAAAATGGGAGTGTCTGAGTGCCCTATTGGGCAGATAAAACATATGCTTGATAGAAAAGGTAAGTGTGGCTCAGGCAGAGCACATTAACCAGAGCAGGTACTAGTCTCTACAGTATTTTTCCTTTATGGTCTAACCTTTAGTCTTTTAGTTACTGGTTCAAACTCTTTCCAGGATTTCTTTCTGTCTTTAAATGAGGCAGAATTAAAATGATCTAAGGCTTTGAAAGCTGCTTAAAACCTTAACCTCTCTAAAGCCTCATACATTTTACATTATCCGAAATATTAGCCTGCCTTACATTAGTTTAAAAAGAAATAAATAAAAGTAACCCAAATTTGTCAGCTAAGTAGCCAAGAGAGAGTTAGCATAATTTATTCATATCTTGCATTTAAGGTTATATACCAGGAGACAGGATAATAGTCAGAAATTGGGACTCTGAAGAGTTTTCAAATATGAATAAATTTTAAGACTTTTTAAAGATCAATTAATAAACTTTAGGGAAAGTGACATTGGCTGCATGTAAAGTGAATTGTGACCACACTCACTACATAATATTCTCTGAGCTCCTGATCTCTAAAGTCATATGGAAGAGAGAATTGGCTAAAATCATCCTTTGGCTTATTACCATGTCATGAACCTGGGTGTTCTTGCCCTGGAAATCAGGGCACCCAGAAAGATGGAAAAATAAGGGAAATAAAGGCATGACTATAACCAAATAGAGCTTAAAAGCTTACAGTTAGCTATGGGAGACTTTTTTCTTACTGTCCCTACACTTTCCTTATTTGGAAAGCAAAGAAAATTTCTCTTGAGATATTAGGAGGTATTTACCTAAGACAGCAATGGAGTAATTTTCTTAAGAAAGATAAACAGTCATTCAAGCACAGAATACTTATTTCACAGTCCACAGGTTTCTGCAGCTCATTTATTTCCTACAATATTTTGACAAATTTCAAATAATTTTTTAAATGAAAATGTTTGTGAAAGTTTTAAAGCTGAACTGTACATTTACATTTTTTTTTCCTATTACTACAATATGATGTCATAGAATTTGTCTTCTTTGTATTGTTTGTATGGGCTACGGGGCCTTCTTGGAATCAATCATACATCTCTATGAGAAAGAAAATAGAGAATTAGGAGAAGTCAGGATACAAAAATCATGGTATTATTTCTGGCTTTCTGTTGCCTTTCTTCAAACCCTACAGTAACCAGAAGTGCTTCAGAGGGGAGAGGTGTAAAGGAACAGGGAGGGATCAAACTTAGAACACCACGTACAGCTTTCAGGCATGGGATTTGCAAAACACAAGGAATACTGATGAATGGTTCACAACATACACACATTATGAAAAACCTGGGTGAGATCACCCACAAGCAGGAGCTATTCAGTTTTCTATTTTGACAGGCTTATTACATCAGTGAACAGTATTGAGCTTTTCCTTTGTAGGTTTAAGCAGCAGACATACAAATAGAAAATTGATTTCAAATTAATCTGTTCATACTCGAAAGAGCCACTATGAATATTACTACCTCCTTCACCTCAAGTACTTTCTCTTACTCCCTTACCTTTCAACATTTCCGCATTTTAAAAAACACAAATTCATGACAAGACTAGTTACACACAATTTGGAAATAAATAGCTCACATTGGAAAAAAACCAACTTGTAGTATCACACTGCATATTTGGAGGAGTTTTTTAGGATTTAAACACTTTCTACACTTACATGCTTAACTTGGATTAAACACTTCTTTACTCATAAGTGATACTTTTACCTAGTTATTCCTGATAGACTCAGAGTGGCATATTTTAAAATATTGTTATAGAAGAAGTGCTATATGTCAAAACTATTTTCAAAACAGGAGAAAAAAAGGAAAATTCAATTAAATATATATATTTAATGAAAATCCATGTTCTAAGGAGACACATATGTTGCCGCTTTTAAGACAAGGACACGAGCAAATGATAAAATATAACTGCGCATTGGTCTTACTCCTGGAAGAGTGAAAAGATGATCCAGGGATGGTAACAAGTGAACATTTGTGAACTGAACAAACATGGGCAGAAGGTTGTGAAATAACAGCAGTAACACTGAATGATTTGGAAGACCAGTTTCTGGGGATTTTTTGCATAATATCTTCATATTCTCACTAGGTTCATGATTAACGAGAATGAAATTGTACAGCTCCAACATTATTAGACTAAAAAAGGTCATTAACAAAAAAAATTTTAAAAAAGGCTTGCATTAGTCAGCATTTGTCAGAGACCAATCCTGTTACTAAGACATTTTCTCCACACTTAAGAGGGTTTATTTACCTTAACCCTCTGACAACTAAGTAGCTGATTGATGAAGTTGCAAAATCTTTTTGGTTGTTTTTTTTTTTGTTTGTTTGGTTGTTTTTTTGGTTTTTTTTTTTTTTTGTGTAAACGAATAAGAGTTGGGGCACAGAAAAAAAAAATTACCACCTCACTAAGCATCTTTAAAAGATAGATGAGAAATCAATAACTCTGCAGTTGACAATATACAGCTAAAATCAGGTGGTGCTGTTGATGACAAACACTGCAATTAAAGATAACTTAACCAAGTGAAATGCTAGGATAATATAAATCTTTTTATCTATACTTATGATCTTTAGACTGGGGGGGGGGCTGGGGGGGTGGGCTGATGCATCTGAGCTGAATAACAGAGAAGAACAAATTATTTCTGTGTTTGAAAGGTTATTCTTCTGTGAAGAGTAACAAGAAAGCATTCTCTAAGTACATGGGTTAGAAAAGAAAGGCCAAGGAGACTCTTCTGAGAAATGAAACATTTCTCAGAACATAATGAACATAAATGAAGAAAGGTGAGATATTCAGTGGCTATGCCTCAGTTGTCACTGTCAGTCAGGTTTCCCATTTCTCTTGAGTTCCTAAACCTCCAGGTAGGGTTGAGGTAATCAAGTCCCTCCCACTGTAAGTGAAGAGCAAGTTCATGACCTTTTGATGAAACTGAGAAGGCCCAAGTCCTGACAACACATGCCCCAGGGCCCTGAGAGAGCTGGCTGATGCTGTTGCCAAGCCACTCTCCCTCATATTTGAAAAGTGATGGTGGTCAAGTGCAGTCAGTCCCCAGCAGTGGAAAAATGGAATCACTCCTGTTTTTAAAAAAGGCATGAAAGGAAAATCCAGGGAACTACAGACCAGTGAGACTCACCTCTGTGCCTGGGAATACCATGGAGAAGATCCTCATGGAAGAAATTTTAAGACAGATACAAGCCAAGAAGATTTATTAGAGCAGATCCTGCCTGACCAATCTGGCAGCCTTCTATGGTGGACCGACTCCAAGGGTAGACAAGGAAATACAGACAGATGTCTATGTAAACCTATTTAAGGCATTTGACACAGTCCCTCAGAAAATCCTTTCTTATCACCAAATCAGAGATAAGACTTTTCTGTGATTCTATGAATTCTTGTTTTACATTGCTAAAAGCTTCTCAGTAAATAATGAACTATCATAACGGCTTCATGTGAAAAAGTACTTAATAAGTCACAAAATCATAGATTCCATAAACATGAATCATAAATATGCTGCTATTTCACAGTTCACTGCAAGTGGTGAATAATCAGGTATAAACTGTCAGTAACCGAATATACTTACAAACTTTCAGTTTGTCACAGCGATCAAAGATTAATCTGTCCAGAACATTTAAGTTTTGTATGTACACTCACCCTGCCTGCTCTTTGTCAAGGTAGACTTTTCCATTAAATTGCTCTTGTGCTTTGCTTTTCACAGTGTTCATTCAGCCCAGCTTCTTACTTTCTTGTTCTTACTTTAGAGATAAATTTATTGCTTTTCTAGCCTCTTATTCATCATTCTTTTCAGTACCTGAAAACCACTAAATATCTCACTAAACAAGTTTGAGACAGACACTACCACAGCCAGGCACTATAACTCCCCACATTTATTATTTTATGTGTCATAGTTGTCTGTGACAGCAGGGCATGGGGCTCCACAGGTCTTTCCAGTCCTTGTGCCCACATGATGCAGTGCAGCTCACAGTGCAAGGGAAAGGTCTGGCAAACAAAGCCATTTACACCCTCCCGTTTCCCAGCATCTCTGCTGAAACCCCAGCTACCCATGCCAGTAACAACATCCTAGAGAGACTATCTGTAAAAATCTTGGGTGGAACTGAAGCAGGAGGACCAGATTTTGTCTACATTGTACTGCATCACAGTGACAATAAAGCCACATATGCTAATAATGAGAAAAAGTAGCAGTGTGAATGCATAAGTGAGTAATATTTCTAGCATCTGGATTTATCAAGCATAGGCTCCTAATTCTCCACATGTTTTGCTGGCATTGGTGTCACATACTCTTAAATTGATGTGAGAGGAAAGAAACTATAGGAAAGAACAGCAGGAAGCAGATGTGATGTAGTGAAAACAGAAAACATGGAGATGGAAAGAGACTGGAAGTATTGTGATCAAAAGGCTTGGACATCTGTTTTAGAAGGAAAGGTAATGAAAACTAGTGTAACTACTACAAAACTTTTTAAAAGTCCATTTCAAATTCCAGCCTGTTTTAACATTCCTGTGTAATTACATATGAACAACATTCATTGTCTAGGTCTTGAGCAGGCGGTACACGTCATGGGACATGTATTTGTATTCATCTATAAATGTCCAGTAAAGGTACAGATAGACCTTCTATTTAGTACAATGGAGGGAGACTGACAGTCTATATTGAGTTTCCTGATTTCTCTATGTTACCTTTAATACACACAAGCAAAACAAAGCAGCTGACAAAAGCCCTGGTTATTCACCTGTCTCTGTGCTCTCTGCTTAAAAAATGAAAAGCAAAATGGGAAATGGTTGCATTGCACGTGTCTTTCATATGGGATTTGAGCCATGTATGTATGAGTAGATTCTTAAAGGTTTGCTTTTCTTCCTGCTTTTTCTTTTTTTCCTGAAGATACCAATATTGGATGCTGTAACATATGATTCAGTTTTGGTGCAGTACTCATCAAAGAGCTGAAATTACAAGAAAATTTCAACACCCATTCTCCTAGTTTCTTATGTTTTTTTTTGCCTGAGGTTACAAAGGCGAGTTGCATAAAATAAAAGGCTGGAGAGAAATAGTGTTTCAATGATCAAATAGATACCTAATACAGACATTGTATCTACCTCCATCATCTAGGTTCCCTTTAAAATTGGTGATGACAAATAAGTAATAATTTTGTTTTATCTTAAAGCTGATGTCAGATGAATTACACTTCTAGCTCTCTGCTGGGATTATGAAGACTTCCTTGTACAACAGTGATTATGTACAACTGCCTTGTCGTTTTCATTCAGAAATCCAAATTGCAAAATCTCATGTTAAATGAGATGAATTCCTTCCACCTGCTTCCCCACTGAATGCCAGCACACATGCCTACCCTTTGACTCAGAGCAGAATTATTAATTATCTTTATTTTTAAAATTTTTTTCCTTTCATCTGTGTCATAGATAAACCTGGTAAATGTTTCCAAAGGAATGCAGAAAAATTCAGTCTTTATATCTTTAATCTGTCATTTGCCATAGTTTTCTAGGCTTTGTCCCTCCCAGCCTCCTTTTCTGAATGCTCAGATATTGCTCATTCCTAAAACCAAAAGCTTCTCACCTCTGACTTTACTGTCTTGTTGTCTATTTCATAATCACATCTAAAGATAAATCCTATCTATTTACTACACTTGGTCTTTTTACTACCCTTTCTTTGCTGGAGATTTATGTTTTCTCCATCCCATAAAATTGATATAGGTTCACATTTTTCTATAAACCAGAGTAAAATTCATCTTCATCTGCTTCAGTTTATGAATCTCTGTGCTGAACATCTTATGATAAAGTTTTCTGTGAAGGATGGTTTGTGAAGTAATGGTATTGCCTTACAGAATAGATATTCCTCTCCTATGACGTAAAGAATTGTTTGAGAGACACTTTGATTTTTTGCATTAGTTCATACATCAGGTGAATGCTGAATACACAGGAATATTTTTGAGTAAACATTAAAGATTTTGACAGAAGCTTGTCCATGAAATGCTCAAGTAAAATTCCACAAGCAACTAGCAAATAAAATCTTCCTCTTGTTTCTCATATATGTGTTAGGATTGGATTTCAATCACAGCAGACAGAAACTCAGTTCTACAGGGATCTGAGACAGTGTAGCACAAATATGTTCTAACACACAAGTGTAACTAATAATCATACCGCTCCCATTCTATTCTGCTGTTACTCTAACAATATTAATCTCATTGCCTCAGGAACCAGGCAATAGCTCAAATAGGTTAAAAAAGCATTGCACCACTTCATACTTTCTTACTTTGATATTTTAGTGATACAATATTTTCATGTTAATAACATATTTTAGAAAATGCAAATATTTTAATATGACAGAATTAGAATGTTTAAAATATAAAAAGCCCCAGATGTCATACTCTTGAACCTGGAGCCCTTTGTTCTAACACTGTTCTCAGTAAGTGTTCCTGTTATGAAAAAAAATCATCAATGCATTGGATGAAAGTGTCTTAATTGACATCAGAATACCCATAAGAAGTAGTTAGTGTTGGTGTATGCAAGAGTCTATACTTTCATCCCAGGAGGGGTGTAATTTTTTCAAGAACTAGTAAACAGAACAAGATCAAAATACTTTCTGTACATGCATTTCAAATGAAATTATAGAAATTTTAGCTTCCTCAGAATTTAGAAGGACAATTTCAGATTATCGAAACTTCTCAAAACTTTCAAGCTTTCACCATGTTTTATAGTGTTATGGTTAGAATAGCTGCTCAGGTGTCTTTTTATCTTGAATGTGATACAGACACTGTTTGCTTTCCCAGGTTTTCAGGATCATTCCAAATAGATTTTTTCTTAAGGCCCACACACTTTAAACACTCCAGTGAAGTTTGAATACACCTGACTTTGCATTCTTTGAGAGTACATGTGGACAGATTGACTGCCATTTCTTCTCCAGGTATCCCATTCTTTCAGCGCTCCATGCCCAACTCTGCCAAGGATGCTAACTCTCCATTGCCCTAAATCAGAGCTGAAAGCTCACTTATTTCCCAGTCTTTTTGACTTGCAGTAGACACCACAGAATTCAATGAACAAGAGCCTTGTGCAAAGGGCCTTGAAATACCATTGCATGATAAGGTGATACAGCTTAAATACAACTTAGATTTCAAGGGTTAATCATGGACATTGAGTGGTTCTGCATCATGGTCATTATTAGGAAGAATAAAATGTATTTGCAGCTGAGTGATAAACTAGACCACAACAGAAGACTTCTAACCAAATGAGAAGAGTGTCTTACTCTTGATACTTCTAATAAAGTATCAATAGCTAAAACACTTCTGCAAAATCCAGTCTGTGCTAAAAAGTTAGTCTTCCGTACTAGATATGTCTTGGTTCAAGACAAATTTAGGAGGAAATGTCCTGAAATGAACATATCCTCTAATGAAGGGAGGTTTTCACACTCCCTTCCCCACCTATACAAAAGGAATTTCTTGAAGGAAAGTGACAAAAACTGCAAAAACTGTTTATTTAATAAGCAGAATGCCCACAGACATAGGAAAAAAAAAATCATTAATTTTGAACCTTCTCACCATGAGGTTTCCACAGAAAGGTAGTGATTTTCAAGTTCTGCTCATCTCCCAAGGTCTGGAGCTGGGATGTGGCTCTCCTGCAGCCTCCCTGCTGGGACTCATGGCATCCAGCTCCTACCACCGATCTGGTTCTTGGACCAGAGCAAAGCCAAACAGTTTCAGAAGAAGAAGAAGCCACAGACCTGGGAAAAACCTCTTGCCTCAGCTAGCAAAAAGAAGCTAGCTAAATTTGAAAAATATACTCCCTCTCTCCATTTCAAAGCTGAGAAAAACAAGGGAGTATGTGAGAGCTGAACACAAACTCCCAAAAGAATTCCCCTAGTTTTCCCTCCTTTCTCCTTGTCCCATCTGGAAGCAATAGGACCCATTTCTGGGCATAAAGAAGATGATAGGGAATAGAATATTTTATAAAATCACCCCAAGACAAGCTTGTTGTAAAAATCTCAACCCAGAAGCATACTGATAACATCTTTCAAAGGAGGAAAATAGTAGTTTTCCACAAAGCAGAATTATTTACTTGTTGTGGCTGGGGTGGATCTTTTTCCAGTGTGTTAGATAATTTTATTTTATTAAAGGCCAATCGCCACCAACACTAAAATCCCAGACTGGAGGAGCAATGACAGGCAGAGGAACCCAAGTAACCTAATCAGTGAAAAGTGGCTCATTAAATCAGCTGCTCCCTCAGACAAGAAAGGGGACCTGTTACACCATGGTTCCTGTGTGAAACACCAAGGTGATGCAGTGAAAGAAAACACTCCTGCATGGCCACATTCCATGCTGGAGGGGGTAGTTGTCCTTAAAGGTTTGAGACTCCTGGTGGGATGAAGGGAAAGAAAATTTTTTGAGACTGTGCGAAACTTTTAGAAGGAATATTTTAAAGAAATTTTGTGAATGTGGGGAATTCATTAAGGGGTGTTTAGTGGAATGATTCAAGGTGGAGGAAGGGAGGTACCTAGGTGACTGAGACAGGAAGAGGACTGAGAATATAGAGGGCAATCAGATAAATGTGGTTAATCAAGTGGAAACAGGCAATAGTACATTATATCTGTCTCACTATGCCCTGTGTTTGATCACCACGTATATAATCTATATACATATTTAATCCTGCTATGTATACCTTCTGTGTGGATGCACTTCTGTTCTGAGTGGGCACAGGTGAATGCTGGTGAGCATCAAGCTGGACTACATGGCAAATAGGACGAGAGGTCTCAACATGAGCAACCAGAGCTGGGCTGTGGGCCTCCAAGGCTCCTGTGTCTATGGGCCAGCAGCTAGGGACACCTGGGGTTCAATGGCAAACTTCTAGGCAGACTGAGAGTCTAAGACCAGTTTCTAGAGTGTTCTGAAGTTCCTAGGTGTGTATATGCACAAATAAATATGGATACATATATATACCTGCACATGAACAGTGATACATGTGTTTGTATGTGTGTGTATGTATATATGAACATATGTATATATGCCTCTCACAAATAGATGCTCAGCCCTTTTGAGCCTGGGAATACAGAGCCATAAGAGCCACACTGCAGTGGACTACCAGACTCTGCAACCTCAGGCAGTATTGAAACTAAATAATCAATGGTTGGAAACCTAAAATGCTGGCATTCACAAACATTAACATACTTGTGTTCAGTTCTGACTTGGAAAAGAGAAAGATATATCCAAAACTAAATGGCTTTGAAAAAGGAATCTTTTGCTAACTGCAGAGGTCATATGTGTGGTTAGAAAGTCAAAATCTGAAAGCAATAAAAGGAGCAAACTAGACAGTGTTCAAAAATAAGAGAGGACAAAAAGGCAAAAGGGTTTAGACAGGAGAAGAACTGCACAAGGTCAGATGAAGAGAAAAAAAAGAATGAGAAGAATCTAACTCATGAAGAGGTTTGTGAAACATCTGGGGAAACAGAAATGGAAGACTAGATGCAACACAATTGATATGTGGGAAAGATTATACATCACCTATCTACAAAGGCCAATGAAAAAGTGAAAATAATCAGGCATGATGAGGACAGTGTGGAGTTATCTACTGTGATGAGATACAAGGGAGTAAAAAATATCTGAAAGGGAAAACCATCAATCATGAGAGAAAAATGGGATTCCCTCAAAGAACATGACCTTCAGAGCTAATTCCTCTCAAAGAGTATATAACCACGTGGGGTTTTTCACAATTCTTCACTTTGTATTTCAAATTATCAGTCATAAAGACAGACTATCTTAGCACTTGAAGTACTTTGAACCCAAGTTTTTGATAAACTATGCTTGTCAAAAATAGTACATACAATTCCTTGGTTCGGAAGCCAGTTTCTATCTTTCCATTTGACATATCCTAAATATTTTAAAACATATATAAAAGTTCTTGTAAATATTTAAACACAGATATGCCAACATATCAGATCCCAAGTATCATAAATAAATGTTAACACTTACTTAAATACAGAATAGCCAGTTTTGATGAACTGCAAAGCAAGAGGTCAACTGCTGAGATTCCAGAAAATTACTGTGTATCTATTCTGAGGAAAGCATATAAAAGTGAAACACAATGAGAGCCGATACTTCCCAAACAGTCCAGTAAGAAATGCGTTTCTAGCATGAAGTTTCACAAGAACTTGTTGACAGCTCTTCACTGTTTTGTGGGAGGGAGAAGCTGGTTTCAGAGGATCAAACTTCTGATCTCTATTTCAGTCTTGCAGATTGTTTCCAATGTGGCTATGAGGACAGGGATATGCAGTCTGTCAGAGGCAACAGACACAATGAATTCTGCTCTCTGAAGCTCTGCTCTGAATTCTTTTGCTATTTTATGGACAACTACTACTTGGGTTTAGGTTTGAACAACACATCATCATGAGGTTGCTATAAGAACATTTGTTTGTTCCAGTATTTCATTTTGGCAGGGTTTCTGTAGTGCTTTTCTCCTAGCTTTCTTTTTGATTATGGTGTGCAGGATTCCCCATAGGGTAAAGAGATGTCAAGGAAATGGCCCATATTACTAACTGAAGTGGTAGAGAGAGTCTCATCTTCCTTTACACAGTCCTGTGATCCAGACAGCTGCACGCTGTGAGCCAAAATTCCTATGCTGGCACATACACTGCAACAGCTCTCTTTGGAGAGGGCAATAAAGGAAGACATGCCTTTCTGTATTCAGAAATTTCTGTATTTCCTTGGAAGAAAGCTTATATGTATTCCCAGGCTAAGAAATTGTAGTATTCAGGCTGAAGCATGTGTCCACAGATGTAGCTGGTGTTTGCAACTCCTACTGAAATATCAGTTGTGTTTCCTTTTTTATTTTCCTTTGGACATCTATTGCTTGCAGTGAAAATTAGGACAAATTGCTTGATATTCTGGAAAGGTGCTAAAAGATACACTTCCTCATAAGATGTAAAAATAAAACCCCTATTATTTCCATTGAAAAATAGTAGGCAACATTACAATTATTTAGACTTTCAATGACAAACAACCAATAGCTACAAATATGTATTATACACACAAACAAAAAACCTTCGTTAAATAACATTATTTTCAAAAATGAGCCTTTCAATAGTGAGAAAGTGCAAGAATTAGTTTATTGGGGTACTTCAATCTGCCACCCTAACTTGACTGGCCTTAATGACATGATATGATTCTATTTTGCACAGGGTTCTGGCTTCATTCAGAACTCGTGATGGTGGGTGCTGCCTTGACATGTATCTCTACAATATTCTGTTGTTTCAGTGAGCAGTCAAACAATACCTGTAGATATTATTAGCCTCACAGATTATTCAACTCCAGAGATTAGCAGCATTTCACATTCTTATTTTCTTTATGCCACATATGATGTATGAATAATTGAGGAATATTAAGAAACTATGTCAAAAAACTAACATTCAGTGTTCATTCTGAAGTGTCCAGGATTCAATCTTTCAGAGAATTTTGTTTTATATATCCTGTCCAATATTCAAAGCAGGCTCTGTCCCAGCTGAGGAAGATGAGAATTTCTCCATAGCAGATCCCACTGCATCAATTTAGATATCAATAAAGAGGAAACACTGCATTTGCAACCCTTTGCAGGAAGAGTGGTAAAAAGACATTATCTAGGAACTGCAAGAATTTCTGTTTCCTCCAGTGATTTTTTTCCCCCAGTGGTTCAGCAAACTCCTAGTGGTAGAAACACTTTTCCATCTTCAAACATTGAAAACACTAATATTATTGTCTCATGCTTTTGAAACTTTAATTAGATTAAACATCTCCTTTTCTTTGGTAAGGTTACAAGTCAACTACTGCATGAGTTCGTGTGTGTGTGTGTCTGTCTGTCTGTCTGTGTGTATCCCTTACATGAATAGAGTCAAGGAGGTTCCTAGTATATGTAGAAGTATAGGATTAAGGCTAGCAGAATCAAACCTTTTTGATAATTTCTTAGGAAGAAACATCTGTGTGTTATCTGTCATGTCCTGTGTAAACATTTTCACTTGTAAGAATAAGAGTAGATTGGCTATGCAGTCAGAGTAGGGATAGTCACACTTCTTGATTAGATCTTGAAGAATAGTATGAAAGAACAAGAAAAAATTCACACAAAATACTGTAGGGTTGCTTTATGAATTTACTGCATTTTCAAACAGCATGATAAATGGGGAGGTAATATAAAATCTTTGGAAATCCATGTGACACCATCTGGCAAAAATTCTCAAGTGAAGTTTATTGCTGTCTGCTTCTGAATGATAAAATTTTTCCTAGAGACAAGAAACTGTTTCAGCTGGCTAAAAAATAACTGGTACTCACACTCTGTAGCTTTCAAATTATTTTCTGAGTCAAGCAAGTTGCTTCTTGTATTTTAAAGCTCTGCTAGACTCTGGTATATAAATAATTCTACTCTGGAATTCTTCATAAAATCATTTTCTATTGAGAAAGGACATTTTTTCTGTCTGAAGTTACAGAAGATTGTTTCTACCATTTCCTTGTGAGACAAATCACAGAACTGCAATATTGACTTGAATGGTACAATTAATTTTTTAAGGGCAGGCATACTTCCCTAAGAAGTAATTTTCCTTTGAAATCAGGAAGAGTCCAGTTCATTCAATGTCATAATAGGAGGTCTGAAAAGAAAGAAGATATACAAGAATTTCCCTTTATTCATCCAGTGAGCAGCTATATCAGATTTAATTAGTCATGAGGGAATCAGTGAGAATCTAGACAGAGAAAATTAATTGGGAAAACAGCTATTATAGTTAATATTTTAATTAATTGGAAAGTTGAGTAAAATAAATAGTGGTAATAGATTTCAAAAGCCTCAAGTGTCTCTTGAAAAATAAATCTAAGTTGTAGTAAGCAAGCTAAGCTGGAGATGCTGGAGATGCTGAAAACAGTATCTGTAGATAGATAGTTCTAGGAAGCAGGGCTATTACAGGACCAAAACCAAGGAGTGGCAGCATCATCAGAGGCATTGATGAAGATATCTCCCAGCAGCTGGTTCCTACTGAGTTCCAGGCTCTGCAATTGCCAAGAGCTGCCATTTTGCATAAAAAAATACAATATCATAATAGGATTGACAGCATCTGTCTCCTTAAGAGAAAATATCTTCCAGTTCCTGATGAGACTTAGCCTTTAGGGGGAAAAATTGCAATCCAATTGGCTGCATACTCTTGTATACTCAAAAGAACAAGGGCAGAAGAGCTGATTTGTTTTGTAAACAGCTACAGAAAATCTCAAACTAAGAACTTGCTAATTGTGCATTTGTTTGCTGAAAGCTGTTTCTTTTTCTGTTCCTGATACCATCAGTGCCACGAGATGCTTTTCATCTTTGTGTGTACACTTCAAATTCTGTCTTACCTTTTCTCAGTCTGAAAAAACAAAGCAGTACATTTAGTAGTTTATTCAACAAATACATCCTAGTAAGTACAGAAACACAGTAAAATACATTTCAACTAATCTGAACATGTAGTTGAAAATATGCCCATTAACAAGACTGTATTTTTTGTTACCAAATGTACAAGTACAAATTGTACATATGTGAAGAAAATAGAGGAAGGAAAGCTAGAGATATTTCTGGCTGACTAGGAGCTCTTTAATGTTCTGAAAGCAGAAAGGGAATCATACAAACACATGGGAGTACTTCATGTTCATTTGAAAATAAATCAAAAAAAACTAGTGTGAAAAAACCCAAAAATGTTCTTATTGGAACAAGGAATTAGGAATTTTACTGAACCATTTATTTGAAAGTTTTTAAGTATAGATGTATTGCTGGTACAGTTTGTTTAGGTGTAATTGGTACTGACAGAGCTCAGAGAAGGAACTAAATTACTTTACTTTCTTCTTTGATATCATCTACTGGAAACTGTCATTTGATATCGACCGCTATAGGAAAATCAAGTATAAGGAAGTAATATATGCCACTTCTAATATCAGAGACTTCTAAACTAATAATTGCTGATGAAGCCACCTCAGGCTCTTCATTTATTTGAATCATTGGGATGAATTCATTAGAGCAGGGGATGCAAACTTAGTAGCTGTAGACTTTTAAATGTATAAGTAAAAGTATATATTTAAACAAACACACAGTTAATGACTGTGAGGAAAATAATGGTAGATTTGTCTTTGAAACGCTCTGTTGACAAGGTAGATATTAAAGGAACCATTACAATATTGAATGGACTGTGAAATCCATCCTATTAAACTATGAAGGAGATGCAGATGTAATCTTTTCCATCACCTGAATTTCTCAGATAATTGGGAAAACTATTTGATCACAAAGGAGGTATGTGCAAAGTGGAATCAGGTTTCCCCATATGCTTCCAGACCAATTCTGAATAATGCGAGTTCTGTTTTGGTGTTCAGAGTCATTTCAAGCTGAGACGTTCAGCATGAAACTGATTACTCCTAAGTATTATGTGGCTATTCAGTCCAAGAATCACACGTTAAAATTTTTTCAAATAAGCACACAGTAACATTTAATAGGGGAAAAAAACTGTTGATCTGGAGCCATATTTAAAGCAGTCATCTCAAGCTAAAAATATGGAACTCCTGTGAGTTTCACTACAGATGTAACAATTCTGCATGAACAAATACAAATTTATTTACCATAAAAAAATTAATCTTAAACAAAATGGAGCATATATGATAATATATGATGGAACAAGAACTTTAAGGAAAAAAGTTCTCTAAAATAACATGAAAATGTTAAAAATCTGAAAGATGCTCGAATTGTTTGAATTATAGAGCAGTGGATTTAGTGGAGTTATAACTGAATGTTCATTATTGCACCCAAGTCATCAGAGACATTTCTTTTAATAGAATTAAAGTTATATTTAATTTTTCAGTTATGTCCTTCTGAAGACATTTTTTGACTTTTAGGGGAGTGATTACATAAAGAAATTTTCTCTGCTCCAAACCTTGCATTGATACCTGTGTTTGTGCATATAAACAAACCACACACCTCTAAGTGCTCAAGAACATGAGAACACCTGTAGCTTTCAGAGGCAGTTAAGCTATTACTGTGCTACATTGAAAAAGAAGCTTTGTGATTTCTAAAATGACATTTGAAGTAGACACAGGTAATCAAAATGTCATTATATATGTACCTTTATCATCTTATTGTTTTCTACTGAAAAGCATTAGCTCACTCTTTTTTACTTTCTGTTATTTGCATCCTCAGTGAGCTCACTCAAAATTTGGTAGCGGATTTTGTTAGACAGTTTTTGGAGTTAACTCTTTGGTAACTCAACAGAAAACCAGAAACCTCAGCCATTCAGGTATAGCTTGTACATCACCAGGAACTTCTACAGAAACAAATATTTGTCACATTAATGTGTTACAAAAATGTCAAATTGTCACATAAAATAAACAACATTTTGTATTTGGAAATTTGATTCTTTACCTTGAAATGTCAAAGTCTTTTAGGGGGAAATACAATAGTACTAGTTTCTCTTTGATCTAATATTTTTGTTGTTTATAAACTTTGGCTTATTTTCATAAAGAGGTCAGACAGGTATAGTCTCTTGCTTTACAAGACATTACTCATTTTCCTGTGGTTTTCCTGTAAAAATATTGCAAAAGGCTTAATTCTACCTCTGTTTTCTAATTAAGGAAATCACATTTGTTATTATACATTTTCAGATAAAATGTAAACAAGAGTTTGGCTATATTTAAAGTAGATATTCATATATATTTACTCAATTGCTTGTCTTCCCTGATCAGATCTAATACCTAAATAAAAATAAATAATAAAATTTGACATAAAATTAAAGAATTAACTGAACACTTCTGTTGTAAACTAGAAAATACTCTATATTTTTCTGACACTGCATTAGTGCTCTTGCATCATAGGAAAGAGGAAAAAAGATATTGATATTCATATTGTGCAATATGAACAATTTATGCAACATGAAGCAGTTATTGAATTATACAGAATAGATCTGTTTATCCAATTCAAGCTTTGAACAATTTGTTGCAATTTAGAGTATGGTAAAAGGACACGTAAACCCAAGTGCAATAGAAAACACAAAATACATTGCAAATACACTTCATGAAGTGAAATAAAACTCGCCAGACCTACTCAGATTAAGATATTCAGTTTCATTTAGCCAGAGTACAGAGAAGAAAAAGTATCATATTTCTATATTTTACCTAAAAAATTCACCACAGTTAAAATACTTTCATAACTATGAATTTTGCCAAGTACATGAAATTATTCTATTGCTTACCACAACATAAATACAGGTGACAGTCCTAGTAAAAGGTAATTAGCATATCCAATGATCCATGAAGCACATAGCTTTCAGTGTAGAGTTTAATTACCAAAGTCTCACACTAGGCTGGATATTACATTGAGATTTATGAGGCAAATAAAGGATTATGATCCTGAATGTACTTTTGGTACAAACATATTTTCTGGACTATTCAGGTAGACTGAGGAACATAAAAGGTCTTCACGATGGTATAGAGCAAAGCAGTTCAGTCATATGTCCGGGCTGTAGGGTCAGAGGGCTTTCACTGTCACTAGCACTGCTAGTGCAGCAAGAGTTATTACCTAACAGGGAAATTCATCTCTACCAACCGACACAGTTAATCCAAACCACACCGCAGATCCTGCCTAGCAGATATTGAGCCTTATTCATCTTCAAAGTCACATCCAAAAAGCAGACATTAAAATGAAATAACCTTGACTGATCTCATGGAGATAAAAACAACTATATTTACACACATTAATGTAAATTCTAAATTGCATTCAGAAAAAATATTTCAGAAGATATTCTGTTTACTTAGACCAATCTATTTTTTTAAGATCTTAAAGACGTAAATGGCTGCTACTTATCCTTCTTGTAAAGCTAGTATAATTTTTTTTTTATTACTTTGAACAAACTTTCTAATCAATTTGCCAATGAAAAGAAAATGGACATGAGCAACTTACTGAAATGAATTGCTGTGCTCATGTGATAAAGCCTTTGTGAAGGTAAATATAATCTAGGCAGATAGAGCAAACACACAGAAGCATATGAAATATTCTGTGATTTCAATAACTCAAATGTTTTTTATTCTCTGAATTTGCTCCTGTAGTTTTGAATGTCAGAATCCACTGCTGTAGTGGAACTAGAAGCAGCTAGCGCTTTGTTTGGGGGGCAGATTGTTTAAGTCTGAAATGGGCAATACACCTCTTGCTTTTAAAATAAATTTCATCAAATTCTCTAGAATTACTTCCATTAGTCCTCATGCACAAATACCAAAATACTTAGAAAACATTTGAATAAAATTTTTTTTTATTTTCTTTCAGGTCAAGAACAAATCATGACAATGATTTAGAATCTCAAAAGGAAAATATGTGCACTAAAAAGGTCAGAAATAATTTTTAATGAAATTGTGTTCATTTACAATACAGGAAAACACAGTGTGCAAATAGTACAGAATTAATGAAAATTTGACCTTTCATGAGACCACGACATCTTCTACTATAAACAAGCCTCCCTTGTTTGATCTAATCACAATAGCTGGATTTCTACAGGCTATATATCACCAGGAATATATGATATACTCCAGCTTCTAGGAAAACAGAATTCTTCAGTCACCCATTTCAAAGGGGATTGTGCCCCTCTATTCTGCTCTCATGACACCCCAGCTAGAGGACTGTTGTCAGCTCTGAAGCCCCCAAAAGAAGAAGGACAAGGACCTGTTGGGGTGAGTCCAAGGCAGGCCATGAAGATGCTCAGAGGGCTGGAGCAGGACTCCCATGAGGAGAGCTGTTCCACCTGGAGAAAAGGCTTCTGAGTGATCTAAACCCAGGTTTATACTACCTGAAGGGGGCATACAAGGGAGCTGGACAGGGAACTTTTACAAGGGCACAGAGATATAGGACAAGGGGGAATGGCTTAAAACTGAAATAAGGCAAATTTAGAATAGATATTAGGAAAAAATTCTTCACTATGAAGGTGATGAGACAATAGAACAGCTGCCCTCAGCAGTTATGGACACTCCTTCCTTGAAAGGGTTGAAGTCCAGGCTGGATGGAGTTTTGAACAACCTGGTCTAGTGAAAAGTGTCCCTGCCTGTGGCAGGGAGGTTGTAACTATATGATCTTTAGGGTCCCTTCCAACCCAAACCATTCTAAAGTTCCATGAATATAATAAAAACATTACTAAATAAAAGACCACAAAAACCTTCTTAAAGGTTTCATAAAAAATAAGGTTTACTTTAATACTTTAATAAATAGAAGAAATATAACACCCACTGGAAAAAAAATTGAATCAAGCTTGTTGAGGATAACCAAATATTTCGATCATGAAGTCTTCCTAAATTAATTAAAATTAACACCATTAAACATCTTTTAGCATTTCTTATTAGAGACCCTAGAAGCATACTCTGAAAACTTCCATGGCAAAAGAAACATTAATAAAAATGTGAATTTGTGTAACATAGCCTTTTTTTTTCCTCAAACCATCTTGTTTTCCTTACCCACCTTTAGAGTCAGAAGAAATTTCCTTAATTTTGATTTTCTGGGGATGACATTACCATTAAAATAGAGAGAAAAACACAGATTTGTAATTTGAAGCTGAAAGAGCAATACCTTGCATACTAATAATAAAATATTTAAGTGAAATGCTGATTAAAGAAAAAATTAAGTATTTTACTGTTGCACTGATATCTTAATGTATTTTTGACAGTTAACATGGGGAAAAAAATGTTATGAAATGGAAACCAAAACTAAACTTGGATTAATGAAAGAAATAGAAAAATTTAGCCAAAAGATCTTTTTGATTTGAAAATGCAAAGAAGGACTTCAGCTCTCTTAAGGTCTTTGTTACCTGTGTAATATTTTTTGATAAATATCTTGTTCTAAATACAATAACACCTATGTTTTTGTATCACAATGAAAAACCAGGAAGGGTATTTCTCAAAAGTGGTTCTGCAGGAACAGAAAAGTTTTAGAAATGTACAGTTTTAAAAGTGCACCAACCACAACGTGATTCAGGAAGAAAACTGAGCAGCTCTGTAATGTGCCTAGCAAACAATCACTCTCCAGAAGCAGCAGTGAACCAAATGCAGGTTCTCTGCTGTTCTTCTGCACTCCTCCCATAGACACTTTATCATACCCAAATTGCTGTTTTAAAGTTAATGCCTTGTAAGCACTAACCCAATTAATTCTGCTTCCAATACCAAGTGATGACTCTCTTCACCAGCAATGTATAAGCAAGATACATTTTCCCCTCTCTTAGCACAAAAACTGAAGTTTTAGGAGTCCCTGTGGCTGCTTTGGAGGCAGAACCAGGCATCCAGACAATATCGTATCTTGACTGATTTCTGATCAAATGATTCAGGCATTCTAAGAATACATTTCAAAGAAAACTGGAGCAGTCAGAGAATGGGATTCATCTGACCTAGAGCTGATATTTGCAGTAATCTGTGACTGATATCTGCTTCTGTCACTGATTTTACAGTCAGTAAAATTCATCTGACATTACAGATGTCTTTAAAGAAAAGTCTGATGAGCAGACTTGAGGCACGTGTGGGAAACCAGTGGAAGAATGGTGAGGATTATTGCAAAAACGCTAAAGTAACTTACAGATGGGGTGTATGAATGAGCCTTGAAGAACAAAACTGGAAATAGAGGAATAAGGAAAGGAAAAGTAGAGGAGAAAATCACAACCTTTTATTTTACTTCCCTTTTTTTTTTTTTTTTTTTTTTTTTTTTTTTTTTTTTTTTAATTTATTACTGGGTAACTTAGGAACACACTTTTCCATTTGCTAATTCTTCCCATCCAAAACTAGGCTAACATAGGAAAATACACTGGGTTTTTTTTCAACTACAGTACAGAAATTAGTGTTCATATGATGAAGCTACACTCCTGACACTAACATAAAAAACTTAAAAGCACCAGTTTAAAAAGAATACAGAAATTAACAATGACTTAAATGTTTACGTTCCTAACCATGGTAGTTTTTTTCTTCAGTAACTGAAATAAATTAAATTCCTGAATGGCTAAAGAAGGTAAAAATAGAGGTTTGGTAGCTAAGCATGGATTCAAACAAAGGGTGGTTTTGGGGGAAAAAATTTACATTGTTTGTTGTAATTGAAGAAAGAGGTTGTTCCAGGCATATAGAGAAAACAATGTGAAAATACTGCAGAAATTTAAGGTTCTGCAAGGCCGACAGTCAGTAGCGCCCAGAGTTCTGGATGGGTGCATTTTAATTAAATCAAACTAAACAAGCCACAGCAGGGCCAAGAATGAGTCAAGCTGCAGGCAAGCTTTACATCCGAAATTTGAAGGTGAGTCTGAGGAAGTCTGAAGTTGCTGAAGAAGGAGAAAAGATAACAAAGAGAGATGCATGGGGTAATTTGCTCGGGGGAGAGAAAAGGGCAGTAACTGTATCTGCAAGATGATGGATAGCCTGCTGCAGGGAAAGATGCTGGGGGTACAGGCTGCAGCAGAGATGGTATTACTTGTCAGTATGTGGCTGACATACGTAACTCACCCCGGACTTAGGAATGGGGGTCACGCTTTACATTTTGCATTTAAAGCAAGTTGGCCCATCTCTTCTATGGTACTGTAACTGGTTAATTGTGGCACAGCTGAGTAATCAACATATACTTTTATTTTTGAAAACAAGTTTAGTATTAACTATATATTGGTAGAGATTAGACACAAAAAGTTCTTCTGTCTTGTTCCCCAGGAATTCTGCAGGTTGGGACTTGCAGTGCAGAGCACAATACGATGGAAGGGTTTACAAAACATATGCAAAATGTAAAACAAATAAAAAATCTTCCTCTATAATTAACATCGCAGAAGTGATCATCCTGGACAGTGCCACTTCCAGTGCACTTGTTTTCCCACCGTTTTTCCTTTGATTGACCAATAAATTAAAAAAAAAAAAAACCTTACTAAAAATCTAAGCTAAAATGGCACTTGTGAGCAAGAGGTAGGATGGCTTGTCAAAATACTTTTCCCCAGATCTTTCATGCTCTTTTCACAGGAAAAAAGTAAATACACAGCTCAAATATTCAAGTGATGTAGTAGGTACAACTTCATCGCATTTTTAATCTAAAATGATGTTTTTATACTAAAACTATAAAGTCCAAGGCCATTTATCTTATGACTCCTTACATATATGTACCCTGATTCACAGTGAAAATGATGAACACAGCTGTAGGCAGAGAAAAAATTGCTTTATGTATAGAAAGCAGATTTTTTATCAACCCCTAGAATATTCCCAGAATGGGAGGTTTCAAGACATAGTTTATTCAATTAATTGTCAAATGCTTTTAGAGTTTAGTTACATAAAAGCATTTTGCAGGTCATTAACTGCTTATGTTTCTCACCAAATGAGTGCTACATTAAATAGAAATAAATTATATTAAACATACTAAGCTCAAAATTGATTAAAATTATAAAAGACCTCACTTTGAATACATATAGGCTTTTGCTTGAATGTCTTTTGCAAGAAAAACAGACTTGTGCTATTCTTGTGTCAGCAAAGATGCCTGACAGAAAACTTTGTTCAACAGTAAATTAAACTTCATTCTGTGTTTACAAGGGATGAGTTAACTGCTGGAGGTATTATGGGATATCTGTATATATCTGTATATCAAAAATGCACTAGTTTGATAAAATAGACATAAGCATCCTGACTGTCAATTAATAACAGCAGCAATGTTCTTATGGAAAGTAGGTTTTTAAAATATGAGTTTTCATATAGAAAGTATTCATTAACAGGTCCCATTTCAGTTATTTCAGGGGTCTGTCATTTTAAGTCATTCTTAATTTCAGCTTTGTATTTTTGGTAACAGGATTACGCAAGTATGGTACAATAGAAATGCTTACATTCATCCTTGAAATTCTTAATATGTAGCCCTTAAATCCCATTTTTTTCCCATGCCATTCAACATTTCTTCACTGTAGTATGCAGCTTTACATTCTTGACAATTAAGGCTGACTTGATAATTAAGAGCCAGCTGATGTTTAATTTTCAATGGGAATTTAATGGTAGGTGGGACAGCCCTATTGATCTACAAAACAAATAATTTCGCTTTTTTCACAGATGTCAAAAAAATATACCCAATTCCACAAAAAATGTCAACACAGGCTTAAGCTGGTTATTACTAATGTATAATGAAAGATTTAGACTTGACTGCTTAAGACGAAGCATGTGCTCAATTGAGCAGCTAAACAGACAACTAAACAAATAATGTATTAGCCTTTCTTAGTTGTTGGTTGACCAGCAATTTCACAGCTGAATTTTTTATTTAAAAGTGCATACATGGTCCAAGGCCTGGCAGCTGTGTACTTCAGAATGTCTCCTGAGGTTCTTTGGAAGATTTCTGTCATTGTCCTCGTGGCCCAGTATGTCAACGGTAAAATGTACATGTGTTTTGTGATAACGACCCTTCATCACACTCACAAGCCTAACTTCTGTATGATGCTGCATCAGTAATGTTTTTGCTGCTCCCATGGCACCTCTTTCTTCTACTCTGTTTCCTTTGTGGGTTTGTTTTGGTTTGGTTTTGTTTTTTTTAAATAACCTCTCCAGATCTGAATTTCCTCCAAGAACTGATTATTTCACCTTCTTCTAGTAAAGGTGCCATCAGGTAACTTGCTCACCCTCATCTACTGAAATATGTATCCGAGAGTCTGAGACTTCTATGCATTCCAGACACAGAGCACAATTCTGTGAGTGACTCTTTCCATCTTCATAACATCGCTGTTCTTTGGGAACAGCCAAAGCTCTGACATGCCTCAATTCTGTAAGGCTGAAAGGCTTCAGTCTCACCAGAGCTTTAGTAGGGATGCCACAGCTGATCAAACAATTGCCATCCTGTTGCAGACCTGAGAGCTGCAGCAGTTTTCATTCCTCGTGACACAACCTCCAAGGCAATTCTATCGATCGTCCTTACTAGCATACACTTGTGCTGCATTATAAGAGCACTCCATGGACATTTAGGGACAAGTGGCAGTGGAAGCAGAGAATAATTTGAAGGACTTTTCAAAATATTTAATACTTTTCTATACAAGAAATAGGAGCTACTCTTAACTTATTAGTATTCAGGTTACAAATTGTCTCTCTGACTACCCATTCAGCTATCTTATATGTTAAATATGCAGCTCTGGAAAAAAAGTTAGTAATCAAAATAGTCATAAGTAGTAGCATTCAACTGCTTGATTTATACCTTTACAAAGGTATTACTACTTGATTGAAGTAAGAAAAATAAAGGAAATCACAGTGGAAAAAGAGGAAAATAATTGTAGATTAGTTTAGAAAATCTTGTGCATTAGTTTGAGAAATGAGACAAAGGAAAAAATGTATTTGGATATCAAGCTTACCTAAGAAACTGAGATGTTCTGGTTTTTATGGAGTATGTTTAATTCCTACAATATGCTTAAATACAAACTTTATTTCTTTACATTAACACCTTTTCTTCTTCTCATTAAAAACTAAACTGGAAAACAACCCACTCATCGAAGCTTTGATATGTACTCAGGGAACAGCTCTTGAGCTTGCCTTTGTTACTTGATGTAAACATTCAGATGTCTTTTGAGGATCAAAGCTGTTTCCCTGCTCAGTGCAGTAAAATGGCAAGAGACACAAGTTGACTTGAGGATGAACAAAACATGTTGAAAAACAGAATATTACTTCATATTTTTGTTTCTTAAATACAATAAAAACACAAAAATCACACATTAAGTTGCCAGACTTGGATTACTCAGTCATTGAAGAAGGTACTTGTTTTACACTCAGTTTGAAATCAATCCCTGGGAGCTCTTGAACGTAGGATCAAACAAGGTCATTGAAGATACTCTCCAGGAGCCAGCAATCCCCTTGCTTTAGCCAGGGCTGTAAGATCAATGAATCCAAAACAGACAGGCTGACAACAGCATCCTAAACATTACCAAGAAACCCCCTAGAAGCAAGCGTAGCAAGCTTCTCCTTTCAGTGTTCCAAATAATTTTCAGTAAAATTTATGTTGCTAAAAGTGAGATTTTAGGCCTAGTAATCTACTGCATGGTCTCTTCAAAATGTGGTGCTACTACATATGTTAGACTATATACTGAGAGGTCATGCTTTAGATCTGATTACCCAAATTAACATTTCTCAAATTGTAAAAATGTAAATCATAGGAAATAACAAACAAATTTAAGTAATGTAAATGGAATTATTCACTGAACGGAGCTGTTATCTCCATGCAATTCCTTTGTTTCATTTTTATTCCTTAAAAACAGAACCAGAATAGGTGACTGAATTTTGTTTTTGGTTAATGTGTTTGCCTATTTCTCTTGTAACATTGTGGATAAACAACCATCTACTCTTTCAAAGAAAGAACGATTACATAGGCCACTGGAAATCTCTTCTACATTAGACTTTAATCCAGAACAGAACATTCATCTGGAAAGCAGTCTCAGCTTCAGTGTTCCTCTTCTGAACTAAGTGGAACAGCGACTGAAGGATCTCTCACATTTGAAGGAGAGCTTGTCAATCAGCTATGGAGTATGTTTATTTTATAAAACATTAGTAAGCACACTGTGATCTTAGTCCCTACATTTCCAAGATATGCTTGCTTTACAACTGGTCTGACCTTTTCTTCAAAAATTAACCTCTACCTAAACATTTAGATCACTCCTTTAAAATTAATATTCATTATAGTCACTTCTCCTGAGGAGAGACACTGTATCAATGTTATTCCACCAGAAATTAGAGAAAAAAAAAAAAAGTTTTTAGAAGTTCAGTACAGCTAGGAAGCTTAATTTACCACTGTATGAGCAATTACTTTTCCAATAAATTATGCAGCATTTATTAATCAATGCATTACCTGTTCAAACAAGAAGCAAAATTCTCTACTGTGCATATTTTAGTAGATGGAGTATTACATGATGCTGCAAGCAAACGGAAAGTGGAATGGAGGGAGTTATGGCACTACATTCAGGGTGAGACAGAAGAGATGTTTACCACAGAGTGAAAAATGTTCCATAAGGAATTGGTGAGTTGAAGAGAACATCAAAGCTGTGAATATTTACAATGCATTTATCTCTTTCTAAGCCAGTCAGAGAGAAAGAGCCTGACATTTCTGGAATTTCCCTGCTGTGTTCCCACATTTTAGTTTAAAAACAATTATCATTAATTTGTACAAATTTTATTAAAAATTTGCTTCTGTTAAATAATGTAACTTTTGCTTCTTAAATTCCCTTTGTCTTCACTGTACAATTGATAATTTTTAGATCATACAGCTTATTAAGAAGGTCTCTGTGGACTCAACCAAAACATACTAGATTTTATTTGGAATTTAAAATTTTGTACACAACCAATCGCTACAAAACAAGCATAAACATTCTGCCTTATGTATTTATTATACTGAAAACAGAGAGATTTAGATTAGATATTAGGGAAAAAATTCTTCAATATGGGGGTAGTGAGGCAGTGGAACAGGTTGCCCAGAGCAGTTGTGGATGATCCTTCCCTGAAAATGTTCAAGACCAGGTAGGATGGGGCTTTGAGCAACCTGGTCTAGAGTAAGGTGTCCCTGCCCATGGCAGGGGGTTGGAACTGGATGACCTAAAGTTCCCTTCCAGGCCAAACCATGTTGTGATTCTATTTAAAACTATCTGTGTTAGGTTCTGCCTCAGAGCCTTCTGTTGCTGCTGTCATTTAGATCCCTACTGAATGGCACAGAATTTTGTTTGTGATCACAGCTGATTCACAACAGATTAAAATGGGACACTGTTCTTTACTACATAATTGTGCTGTTTACTACTACAGCTTTTAAACCTTAAAAGTAATCCAAATGTTGATTTGTTGGGGTTTTTTTCTAATTCTCTGTTGGAAGCACTTAATTCTCTGGCAGCGGATTTTTCTGGAGAAAATAAAGTTTTTAAAGCAAGATTTTTTAAAGAAAATGAATTTTTTTTCTGACTAAAAAAAAAAAAAGACACTGAAAACCACATAGAGTGACTGTGTATTTTTTTTAATTTACCTATAATAACATATTATTTAATATGAACTAGTATTTAAAAAAGGTATTTGTAGCAATATCTCAGAATACAATATGGGATATTATTCTTTTTAATTCCAAATACTGAATTTATATCTCCTGAGTTGGTTATTTCTGAAGTTTCCACTCTAAGTGTAATTCATCACATGCTAATGAGTAATCTCATTTTTCAGTTGTGAGGGTAACAGGTTTGCTACAGAATGCTAGTTGTTTAGAATCAAGTAGTAATTGTACTTTTACTGCAAGGTCTTGCAATCAGTCAGCAGGGATAGTAGGCAACTATGAGTTGATCTTGCAATCAGTCAGCCAGGGCTGTATTTTGTTTCTGCTTCTGTCAATGTTCCACTTTGGATTCTCCTCCAACTCTTCCTGTTATCTCCATCATTCTTGGAGACAGTAACAAATTGCCTATTTCTTTCCACTGTGATTTGGAATGATTGATTTGTCAATGTCTAGTTAAAATATATTGTACAAGTCTTTATATGTCTTCATATCCAGAGGCTGATCTTTCTAAGAGATAATATTAAGAATAGAGCGCAGATGCAGGCACAAAGTATTCAACCTCATCTATCTTGTAGAAAAAATTTAGTGCAAAATTTCCTTAAATGTCCCATTTCAAACACATTAATCATTTCAGTTTGTGTTGCTTACTCAGTTAGATGCATCAAGTCCTGAGCTTACTCTGTTGAAATAATTGTGGCAGAAAGGTATGGTTTAGCAGAGTACAAATGTTTTCCACAGGCATATTAAAATGCTAAAATGGGGCCAAATTCACTGCAGGTTTTAAAACCACTGTCCTTTAGAGGCTATAACACTGGAAAAAAAATCCCACATCAATGGAATAGAGCAAGAATTCCAGTTGCAAAATGGGTTTTCCCCCTTTTCTTTTTCATCTTCTATCATATCCACAGCCGATCTTTTGTGCTAGATGATGTTTCTGTATTTGGTTTTCCCAGAAAGAGAAATGGATGTATTTAATCTCCTTCCATGGTCTCTCTACTCTCATGTCACAAAATGAGAACTTGAAGCTCAGCTATATTGGTTTGGGAAATCATAAATGTGTCTGTCTCCTCTCCGCTCTGGTTATGGTAATCTGAGGTCACTGTTTCAAGGTTAAAGACATTGAACACTAACAAACAAATTAGATCTATAAAGATTCTGCAAATAAATCACATTTATCTTATTGTGACTTAAGCCACAATCCAGCACAAGAAAAACAACTTATACTGTTTCATAAAATGCAGAGAGGGATCACCTTTCCTTTGTTCCTTGCTGGTCTTAAATATCACCATTGGTGATAGCTCAGAAGTACTATATGTTTTCCCAATTCTGCTCTTGTGTAAGCCCCATAATCTATAGATTTCCCTCCTTTCCACAATTCTGGCTTCTCCTTTGTTAAGTGGAATTTGATCTCTTTTCTACCTGAAGTCCTCCATCAGCCAGTGAATCTGTTGCTTATTTACCAAATATCTGGAATTCAACCTTGAAAGCTGAGTTTGTCCTTGTCATAAGTCTTGTGGGAGCTGCATTTCTGTCTATGGCTGTTGAAGCTTAGAAACCCTACACTTGCTTTGCCTAAAGCAAGAATTTTTCCTTTTACCTTTTTTTAGGTTTTAGATCAATATGAAGACATTCATATACCAATTATAAAAAAGCCTCATACTTAAAACAGAGTGTGCTCAGACCCAACCATTGCAGACAGAGATCTTTTGGTATCAAGCAGGATTCATAAATTACATATTGATTGTTGCAAAGAGTTTCTCATGACAGACACAGTAATAACATGTCCTTTTATGAGAACACTTTTACAACATGAAGTAAATCATTCCAAAAATCCCTATTCCAAGCTGGATTTAAACTCTCAGGAACCAGCTAGTTAGAAAACATAACACAAACATAAACCTTATAGCACCAAGAATCAGATTTAGCTTACAGAAGAAAAGGACAGAATTTGAACTGCATGTACTTTTCTTGATGATAAAGTGTCTAGTCTCCTAGCATAGGCCAAATGAAGACTATTTTTGGCTTGTCTTCAGGAATATCCTCCAGATCCTCCCTATTGTTTCTGTGGTACAAGGCAAATATTGCAGCAGTTAAACAACTACTTAATCATGTGCTTCACCACCAGAAAAGTGAAAATCACTATGTCTAGCAAAAAACTATTTTTAACATAGTTTATACACAGTAAATACAAAGGAAAACAAAGGAAGACAAAAAGCACACACATGTTCTTCATCAGTAAGGGAATTAATTTTCTTTTATATCTGTATGATGGACTGAAGGTTATTGAAGAAAAGGCAAAACCAAAACATCCATGGTGCCATTCACAGCATTAACTAAAGTCTTATTCCAGGTCACAAAATCCATAATTTGCAACAATTTACAAAAAGAATGTTATTCCTTCACTAGTTTTGGATGCCATTGATAAGAAACAGAGATTGTTGAGATAGAATTATCTTAAAAGTTTCTTTTCAGAATGAAGTTTCATTTGTAAACACAGACATCCAGTTCTTAAAAAGGACACTGTTATTATATATTTGACAAACAAAAAATTTAATGGCATTACGAAAATTCAACACAAGCTAAAAACCCCCAGGAGATTACTGTCTCCACATACACTGAAAGATAAATTATTTCCATGTTTTAATAATTAGTCTGTCTCGTAAGGAATGCTGATAACGGACATTAGTGTTACCGAGCTCAACATTCAAAGTTTTTAATTAAAAACCAAGTCCATTCTAAACAGTGAATGAAATTATTATCATTTTCTTCCACATAACTTGTTGGACCATGTACAAAGCCCTATATCTGACAGAATACATTTATCCCATTATCTTTTCATGAACTACGTTAAGTAAAACAAATAAAGAGTGAACCATGACCTTTGTGAAGCATTAATGTAAGGGTTTATTCCTTTTGCTAAGCATGCTGAGACATTCAGTGGTAGTCCATTTGTACCAGGAGAAAAATAATCTATGGGGAAAGAACAAATTTACCCAAGCTTCTGCTATATTGTGTGGGGTTAAAATTTGTAAAACCAGCTCTGGGGTTGGAACTGCACTGTGAAGGACATGTTGCCTCTTGATGCACCTAGAAATGCATTTTTCCAGTAACTGGAACAATACCATGCCAAGATTTTTCTGAAATATTTTTCAGAGACCAGCACTGAAAAGCTTGTTTAATGTTCATCTGCACAAGCTAATTGTAATTAACACAGTTGCTGCCATCATATTTTTCATTTTCATGAACAGTCAGTCAGCAGATACAAAACAATATTTCCAACCACATACTGAAAGCTATTTCTTTGTCACATATTATTACAGAAAAACATTGCCTTTAATATTTTATAAGGTTTGAGGAGATTCCAGTGACACAAATTTTGATGAAAGCTTATGGAAAATAATCAGCAGGTACAGAAGACTAAATCAATCTGCTAGAAGTTCTTTGCTGTGAAAGTCCTAGTTCTTTTTCTCTGTAATATTTCCAACAGTATCAGTTGTAGCACTGCACTAAGTAAGACCTCAATTCATACACTGTTGAAATGAATGTTGCCAGAAGTTACCTAAAATTTATGCAAATGTACCATCTAGGAGAAACCAGCATTCTTTCTGCATGGAAATCTCTTTTAAATTAGTGCAGATTTTGTCTTCAAAATCATGTTCTTTTTTTAGCACACTATTTCTTAACCTTTTCAGATTGATGATCTAAAATCAAAGTAAAAAATCATTCATGATCTGCTCATCCAGAATGAAATGTGTACATGTGTGCAATAATAATCATGTAATTTATTCATGCATAGGTTTCAGAAAATGGACTGGAAATATTTGGTCTTGAAGGTTGCAGTATGTGGTGATAGGAATGAAAGTTTTTCTCTGCTTTCTGTTACATCTGCGCTTCTGAAAATTAACAATTGTAGATTTTTTTAAAACTCTCCCTCTACCCAGAAGAGTTAAACACTGATTGAGAAACAATAACTTAATCTTGCATACAGAAGATATAGTGGCACTTAGAGCATTTTGCATCTCGCTCATGTTCAATTTCACATTTAGAATTAGCCTCACCATTTCCTAGAAAAGGACAAAGATACTTAAAATTGCCCAGTAGCACAAGGCTCCTGTTAGATACAAAACTGCAACCCTAGGCAGGCCCAGATTTCCTTTTAAGCAGGGGTCTGCGGAGGCCAGGATGAACATCTGAGCCTTCCCTGAGCCTTGAACTAAAGGACAGGTCCAGGGAGTGATTGTGGTGAAAATAAAATCAAACTTGCAAACTGTTCTCCTCAATATACACACTGCAGAACAAAAAGACACTGATCCATAATATCAACTATTTCAGCTTTACTGTGTCAAATCCATAGTAAATCAAATAAAAAACTAATATTGAAATGTGCCACCTTTAAAAAAAAAAAAAAAATCTCTATGTTTAGGTAGAAATCCACCACATTTATTATCCTACAAAGATGCAGAAGTATGTTTCTAAACCGTAAAGTATGCTAGAAGCTGTAGGCAATATTCTGTAGACATTGCTGTTCTACAGAAAGAGTTCTGCTATGTATACATACAAAGATGCATTACAGTTGAATTGCAGAGCATGGAAATTAGAAGCTAAGGGAAAGCACAGACAGTTCACACTATGAAAAAGTTTTCATTTATGAGCCATACTTCTAAAACAGCACCTTCAAAAGGAAGGTCCTTCTGCAGAAATTAACATTCAGCAGACAAATCTGACATGTAAGAGCAACTACTCAAAACAGGACATTTCATATAATATGAAAATGTGCTAACAGTTAGAAAAAGAAGAAAAATGGAATCAGGAAGTGTACATACATACCTATCTACTTCTATGCAATGTTATTTTAAAATATCAGCATCGTCTAGGCTGCACCGACCTTACTCACATTGCCCTGCCCTCCAGCAAGCGCTGCAGTCCTGAGACAATTTATTCCCCTACAGGACTAAATTACATTTGCAACTTGATCCAGTGTTGGCAGAGGAAATATTCACATTTCTAATGCTGCATGAAGCTTTAAGTGTGTGCTGACTATAGCCTTTGAGGCCAACCTTTCTCCCCTCATCCCCAGAAATGTAATCGGCTTTTCACTTATTCAGTCATATTGGAGCAAAAGAGATAAGATGGTCCTTGTCTTTGGTTTTGTTTGTTTGTTTAATCACAACAATGTGAAATGAATGTGCATTTGGGATTACATCCTATTTATCTAAATTAAATCAGTTTTATTTCTTTTTTTGGTTTGAAAAACTCAAGGGAGTGGATCAGTAGATGAAAAAAACCAAGAATAACAATGTAGTTTTGAGTACAGCTGTTTCCTGTACAGAACAGAAGCAAAAAGATCTGAAGAATTAATTTAATTTATTCCTAATATAAATTAAGTGAAGGCCTGGCACACACTTTATTAAATAAAATAATTCATTTTTTTAAAATAAAATGAGATTTGTTTATTTAATTATTTCTATCCAAAAATATTAAATATTTCTATCTAAGATAGACTATAAAAGAACCAAAATTAGTATCACCATATCTCATACTCAGTTTACATAGGTCCTAGGCTTCTGAATATACCATTCTCTATTTCAATTCATCTAGATAAAATGTGCAGCTTTATTACTAGTTATAGACAAAATTAATAATTTGAATAATGTAATATATAAATTTTTAATGGTGTAAATATGAAGGTTCAAAGTTGAATCTTCAAATATTTCAAGTATAGCCAGGCACTGAGTACTTTTTCAGCAAGTAAATCTTTAGCAGACATATTGTAGACAACTTTTTCTGTTTGCCTAAATGTAATGAAAATGCAGCAGCAACCTGTAGTTCAGCATTAAAGAAAAAAATACTATAACTCTTTCTTAAAATTCATGATACACATCACACCTCTTCACTTTATATAAAACCAAGCACAGTTCAAGAATAATATCCATTGCAATACACTCTAAAATATATTCTAACTTGGTATCCTAAAGAAATTAATAGGTAAAAACCTCACATATTAGCCCAGAGAGAAAGAGATTAAAAATATTTAGGCTCATAAAATCTTCAAATTTTGCAGGTTTTTTTTTTTTTTTAATGTGTAGTGTAAATAACTTTCTTGTTTTTTTTAAAAAAAGAATGTTTAATATTTAGACTCCCCAATGGAGCGTGACAGAAATAAAATTCTGTGAAACTTGAAAAAGTTTCTATAAAAAATGAGAAATCAAATAACTTTGAGAGCAGCAACTATGTGTTTAAAAAAATGTTTATTAACAATACTTGGATCAGGAGGAAGATTCATACTAACAGTAATTTTATTTATCATTATTTAAATGCTTGAAAGGAAGTTCACCCAGGCACACAAATGTGTCCGTTCATGAAAACCAAGGTGTTGGTATACAAATAGATCAAAGCAGAAAGATTGAAGATCCTATATTTACATACATTTTTTCATACATGACTGAATAAACTTGGCATTATCTCAATCACTTCAGGTAATAATTTTGAATTATTATTATGCTCATAGGAGGAACCATAATCTATTTAAGTATTTCATAAGATTTCTTAAGATTGTTTCTTAAAAACAAGAAACTTTCTCATGTGAATAAACAATTGTGATCTTTTTTATAAGTAACAGGAAAAGAAGGAATATTAAAATTAGGCAAGGTATATTTTATTATCTATTATTGTTTCCTTAAAATGTCAAGATTATGTGTTGTGAAATGCACTTGGCTTCCTCAGACAACTTTTATTTTATTACTGGAAATTGTTGGTCTAGTTAATACAACAGAAGTATAAAAAGTTAAGACTACAGGACTCTTGAAAGTCTTTGCTAGCAGTGGCAAAACTGTCAACTCTCAGTGTAGATTACCAAATGTTAAGATTAGCAAAATGAAGATTAAGGAAATTCTCTGAAGTCATTAATATGCCTGTAATAGTTTTCCATGAGATACCAAGGGAAATGTTTATATTCAGAGCCAGAACTACCCAGATGGAACATCATCAATATTAAGACATATTGCCAAGTCCAGGGTATTTTTTTGGAATGACCTACTCTCCAGATTCTTTATTTAAAGAAGAAAAACAAAACCAAAAGAAAACAAACAAACAAAAAAACCAAGCCAAAACAAAACCAAAGAAAACAGACCAACAAAACAAAGCAAACCGCTGACTTATTTCCCCCCAAACTCCAACACACTAGCATTGACCAGAGTACAGAAGCTGATAGCACCTGAAATAAATACATCTCTCTAACACTGACATATCTGAAAAAAAGATATTTTTTTTTATCAAGGAATATAGAGTTTTTTGTTGTTAGTGTCGACTATTTATTTATGTTTCTTATATGTCCCAAGTTATACTAAATATTTTATGCATCTTGTAAGAAAATAAAATTAAACAGTAAAATTTGCTTTTATTTCAGAACATTCAAAAGTTCTTTTACTAAATAAAAATAGAATAAAAATAAATTAAATTCACCTTCCACTATTAGTTATATTAAAAATCCTCACACAAGTAATTGACATAAACTTCTGTAAGGGTAAATCTGTGACATATGCTAGCATTCTTGTAACTGCTAAAAATTTTGCACAAGCTTATTTTTTCTCATAGAAAAACAAAATTATATGGGCATCTGAGCTCAAAATTTAAAACAACAGTAAAAAATCTTAATCTTCTGATAGTTGGATTTATTATCAGTTAAAATATGATTGTGAGAAATTTCTGAATCTTTTGACACTTGGACTCATTCAATATCTATGAACTGACTATATGAACTATTAACTATTTAACTTTACAAAAGAACAAATTTAGGAAAAAAAAAAAAACAATGTACAATGTGAGATGCATTAAGAAATAGGTCTCCTCTAAGCTCTCCTTTTGCATAGAATATTTATTTTGCTAATTACAAGTCTCAATATTTAATGTTTGCTATCACAAACCAAGCAAGTGTAACAACACCAACCAATTCTTGTGTCAGTTTCTGGCAAAAAATAATGGGTGAATTTAACTCAAACTGTAAGTGTATACCATAGCCCAAAATAGATCTGAGACACTGAGGAAGAATCTGAATTACCTGGACAAATTATAGAAAGAGTAAGACACTACTGGCGTTATGAAGGATATCAAAAATGCCTGGAAGAAAAGCTTCTTTAGTAGAGTGGTCTACTGAAACCTTAGCTGCCACCAAAAGTACTTGTTTTCTGCTTTGATAATATAGAAAATTACATTTGATCATATTGTCCTTTTAAAACTTTCTGTGAATAAATACAAAGGTTTAGAAAGAAATCTGCTAGACCATTTATGGGGATAACTGTTCCTGAAACTTCTCATGACTGCACCAGTGTGTCTAACAGAGCACGTCAGCTGTCACAAAGACGGAGCTAGACACGTGTCTATAACATGCCATCCTCACTTAAAATCTGAGCAGGAATACAGCAAAGAACAACCCAACAATGTTTACCATAACAACATAATCAATCTGGCAACTGCAGATCACTTCCCCAAATGTAGCTGTTGTCACTTCTCTGAAAACACGTCATTGCTGCTCTTGTGTTTCCAGAAGATGGATCTGCTTGAAGTAGCCATGCTAACGGGATTCTACAATTTTAGTTTCCTCCCAGTATAGAAAAAAACCCTGATGGTCTTCAAATATCTCACAGACAGGAATGCTGGCTGGAACACTATCAATAACAGAGTAAACCCATGATTTTTGAAACAGAACACACAAGCCTTTGCAGCTCATACAAAATACTCATTCTCAAAAAGAGACCACACTCAGTTTTGTCTAACTCATTCTCTTTAGATAGGACGCAAAAGAGGACATGTGACACATTTAACTGCAGAGCCATAAGTTCCCAGGCAAAACACTGATGTGAGAAATCTGTATTCTCATTAATTTATATCTCCCTTCCATACCTGATACATTTCCACTCTACAAAATATGCATGATGCACACGTTTTTCTGCACCTGTGCAACAATGTGTATGCAGATACATGCACTTGCTTCCTGCAGTGCAGCACTAACTGCTAAAAACTTGGCAAAGGGCCCAGAAAAGAGCTCTGTTTTACAAGTCGTTTTTATGAGACTTTGATAATCCAGGATAAAACGGCTGTTTTTTAAAGGGGAGTGATGGCTAGAGACAGGATGAACCACAATGAGAAGAGTGAGACTACTGTTGACCAACGTGAAAACCAGAATTTGAGGCCTGCAAAATTCTTCCATTCTGTCACCTCTGTTACAGAAGGCCAAACATGATCAGAACACACCTAGCTGCCTGCAGGTCTTTCAAGAAATGGCATAAACAGCTTCTGAGGAACCTGGAAAACATAAGATGTGAAACACTGTCTTCCTCTCACCCAAGCTGGGGGGATTCCCCCACATCTACTATTTCTCAGATGAATCTCTGGTTAACACTTTGGAAACTAGCATAGGAGGACTACACTGTGGCATGTCTGTCCCATAATTTTGCAAATTCACCTTGATACACTAAAGTACTCTAAGGCACTTGGTGAATTTGGATTTTTTTTTTTTTTTAATCTGAAAAGGAAATAAAAAAAAGGAATCTGGAGGCAAACAGTATCTAACTTTAACTGATACTCTCTGAATGTTCCTCAAATTCCAAAAAAGCAAACTATAACCCACAAAGTATCTCAAATTTCTGAAGAAGTCTACAGAGAAAAATCAGAAATTACACTAAGAGCACTGCAATAACTTTACTTTTTAGCTCTTCCCTTCTTTTAGTGTACTATGAAACAATAGCAAAATTTATAGAATTTTGCATAGGAAAAAAGTATTTTTGAGGGTTTTTTGGGTTTGGTTTAGGTTTTTACAACAGAAATATGAAGCTTCCCTTAGAATGGCCTTCTAAAAACTAACGTCATATCCCCAGAGCTTCTTCATTACAAAATCACATATCAAACTTCTGTGAATGATCAGTGTTTGATAAGAATTCATGCTAATCTGGCAAGGGGAAAACTTCAGATTCTAAGTCTTGTTGCTAATCTAAGGTGACAGTTATATAAATATTTTTTAAACTGAGCCAGAGAATTAATAATTAGCATTCTACTAATATGGTGTTTTAGAGGAGAGGCTGGTGATCCACTTTCACTCCTGGGAAAGTCCATTTCTGTATAGCTAAAAACTGAGCATTATGTTCTTGAGGCCTGTTCCTACAGTAATACATATAGTTATCTTTTGAATGCAGGTTTTTAGTCATATAAATGTTAAAGAAAATTACCCTTTTTTTTAATTCCCTTTTTACAAAGTCCATTTATATTTATTAATGTTTGCAAAGCTGAAGAAGTATGAAAGAGTAGTAATGAAAAGATAGAAAAACTATTGTTACGAGGCAGGCACAACATGTAATAAAACAGAACTAATCCAATGCATAACTTTAAAGTTGGTCAGCCTTATCAGGAGAGAAATATCTCATGAAAGGCAAACAAACACCAATCTCATTATTCCTTTTCATACATGTATCTGTATTATTACAGATTTATCAAATAAAGGAGAAAATTAAAAAATCAATAATTGACTGCTTATTAAAGGAATGTAGTCAAAACAAGTTTCTAAAATAATTATTTTCCAGTAGATAACAATGAGAAGGAAATAATAATTATTATTTCATTTACTGAGTTAATTTACTAGATGCAAGGTCTCAAAGCTTTCCACTTCCAGGCTTCATATCTTTATAAATTGTCCCTCCTAAATTTATAAAACATTAGAAGCTGAAACTCCTTTTTCAGCAACTCTTCAAGATATAAAGCTGAATGTCTTTGTGAACAGCCTGGAATCTATAATTTTATTTCTTAGTTCATGAACTTCACTCCAGCATTTACATTGACTATTTTGAACTCTGGTCCTTAGACTCCAGGTGGTTGGTTTCAAACTAAGTCAACCTTTTAACATTTTCTTTATAACAGCACCAATATTAAAAAATAAAGAAATAAAATAATTTCTTATTGAAAAATCATATTCTCATTGCTTGAGCATTCATTTAAGTAAAATGTGTGTCTCATCTTGGTACTCAATCACTTGAAAAAGACCTGAACAACATAAACCAACAAACACTGTCATGTGGGCACATATTTGAACTACATAGGTTTCTGCTTAATTATCTTTATTTCAGAAGCAGTATTTATTCACTTCATCTTCTAAAATATTTTAGCTTCTCTCTAAATGTAAGATTTAATTTAAAAATATTTTTCATTTGTCTTTTATGTCCAATCTCTATGTTTTCCATTCTCAAATTGATGCCCTTAAATGTCTCTTTACTCTCTTACTTAATGAAAAATTAGCTTGACAAACACACAAAAGAATAAGAAGTAAATATTTCAATTTTTGTTCTAATGGGATATTTGTCCTTTAAGCTATTTCCTGCCTGGAACATGTGCTCAGCTTACTTTGAATAATTTTTTATATCTAACATAAGGTAGAATGCCCTTCATTGGTTTCCATCATTCATGTACTATTTCCAACCTATTATACACAAGTATTATTAAAGTGAAGTGTTCACCTCTAGCTGCTTGGAAAAATTTTAATAGGAAAACACACTCACCTTCAGGCTCCCCACAGAGTGTACACTGTGACTCTGCAAAAAAAAAAAAAAAAAAGAGAAAATTATAATTTCTTTATTTTAAGATGTCATAATTATATCCAAATATAACAAAACTTAGAGAACTCAAAGCACAAAAAATGCAATTCTATTTTGAGCACACATGTATTAAAAGGTGCAAAATAATTTAAAAATAACAATTATTTTTGCAGGAAGAATTTTAAAATAGAACTATAAAAATATTTAGTGCCATTCATACAACTATCACCTTCAGAGACTTCAGATGATTGCATTTATGTAACAGGACATTTTGCTTCCATATGACTTTTTTGTATTTTGATATGTACAATACTGCAGTGACAACAGTCACTCAAATAAAAAGTTGAAGCCTGCTAATATTTTACTATTGGAGGTAGCAAACAATAATAGTGACAGAGTTACATTCTTTTCTCATAAAAGACTCCCAAGCCCTCTCAGGCAAGAGAAGTCTAAGTCATTCAAATGTACACTTATACCCTACAAAATATTCAAGTATAGAAATTAAGGAAATAAAACTCCATCATAACAAACATACAATCTCTAAATGTGCAGTTACTATTTTATCCAGACACCTCTATTTGGAAATTGATTGTCTTAAAACCTGTTTTGCATAATGTACAAATATATGGACACATGGAAGAAATATTTAAAGTATCTCTTGAGACCAAGTTGCTTCAGGAGTCAGTATCAAACTGTAGAACAAAGCTACTGTTTAGAATCCAAATAACAAAATGAAATGAGATTGTGTTCGCAGATAATTCTAATATATTGGTAAAAGTCCTACTTGAACAAGAAAGCACAGTATAGTTTATATCACAAATCTCTGAAATCTTCATTTTAACCTTCAGGTGAAAAATTACATCTCCAACAGTAACAAGTATGCTGAAGAAAATAAAATAAATAAATGTGTCTGCATGTGTGTGTGTGTATATATATATATATATAGATATGCAGGAACACACACACACACATTCATGTGCATACATTTTAATATAAAATCAGTACAAAAAGTGGTTTAACATGCCTGGCAAATAAAAGTCAACTAAAAAAGCTAGCTGAAATTACCTCCACCTTGAATAACAAACAGATGATTTGACTTTAGCTGTGATCTTCACTCAAAGGCAAAAAAAGTCAGAAATATGAAACACCTGCACTGAGCAGATTGACCCTAATAGTGCCATGGTGACACTGACAGTTATTTAGAAGTACTTTCTCCACGCAAATAAGAAGCTGTCTCACAGTAACCCACCGTTGTAATGGCACTTAACCTTACATCTTTCATTTATTTTAAACGTTAGTTATTGGGGCTTTACTACTGTTAGAGACTGTGGCATGCATGTGGGAATGAGGAAAAATAAGTTTTTCCAGGCAGCTCTGCTGATGATTGGTAGATCACAACTATTAGAACACCATAAAGTTGCATGATAGGAATGAAATTTAAAGCAGTACAGCCCCATGAAACATGTAGTCAAAGTTTGTATTGACAGACTCATTAGTGTCCCCAGCAGTGCTGACAAACAAGAAACAACAGCCCAACTGTAGGCTTGAGAAAATCTCCAGCGGAGAGCATGAAAAGCCTGGTCACAGGTAAGTGAGGCCAGTTTCTTTCACTGCACAATGAAAAATGTACTTGACTCAACATGAACTGATGCAGAGAAAGCATCCCAGAAGATCTTTTTTTCACGTTTAATTCAAAGATGTTTCTGAGGTTTTACTGAGATGGGCTGTCTGCCTGTGTGTAGTTTGTTATCCTGTGTGATGAGGAAGTGTCGTCATGCGTTCCAGCATTCCCACAAGGAAGAATAAGCTGAGACTTGGTTTCTGAACTTCTGACTTTTTTTGATCCTCTATGTTCTGCTAACAACTGCTTCACCAGTTTTTTACAATCCAAAGAGTCTGCCTGGCATATTTTGCACTTTCAAACACCATCTTCCAAAGGTCCCCACTCAACAGCACAAATTACTAGCTTCCCTCTTTTTTCCTCATAAATTAGTGCAAATATTACAAGTCTGCAGCAGGCTAGATAGTCTACCTGCAAAATAAAGCTTGCAGATATGACTAGTGCCAGAAAGTTGTCGAAAGCTATAGAGGTGTCAGCACTATCCCTGCCAGACTACTGCTTTTTTAGACTTTTTTCAGATGTTTATTTAAGGTCCCATATCTATGGGCAACCCAGGTGCCCTGCAATCTCAGCATGCCTGAGGAGACCTCATGGGGGGATTTTGTTTTTATGCCTTCCAGCAGCTGGGAATCATTTCGAACTGACAGCAGCATGTCTCTCTCTATACTGGTAAGAAGCAGACTTTGTGGATGTGGATAATTCAGCAGTAAGTTTCTTTTTTATGAATTTTTCTGCTGTAGTTTGCCACTGGGGTGAGGAGACTAGCTACCCTTGTTGTTGTGCTTGACACATAGTAGTTGAGTGACAAATAAAAACATAACCACTTCTAGTAGGCTTGTAAACAAGACGAGGTTGTACAGAGCCCTGCTTTCCACAAAGACTGTGTGAGAGAGACAGAAATAATTATTCCTTTATATAATCTATTTAGACCTGTACATTCTATGGTTATTGTTGAGAGACTGCATGCTCTCAGTTTCTAAACCACAACACATAAAACATACACATGGCACTCAATTATTTGTAGATTTACATTATATGGAAATGCAGAAATCTGAAAATTCTGTTAAGAAGCTGTGATTTGACACCTATTTTAACTTCTTTCTCTGTAGTGAAGTTTCTGTATGTTTATAGAAAAGATCTTTCTGGAAGATGGCTCAATACTAAACACTTGTGTTAATTTAAAATTTTTCTAATTTTAGTTTCAGTTCTAGGGGCAGATGAAAATGAAGGACATGACAACAGTATACCATTCCATCAGGTGAAATTAGATCTATCTCACCCAAAGTTGAGAGTATCAGCATTAGTGGAGTATATCAGCAAAATCTAAACTAGTCTCAAAAACTTTACCAATGAGAGGAAAGAAACAGCCACCTAATCTTTCTTAGAAACTTATGTAACATGAAATCAAAATCAGGAAGTCCCCTTTTTTGTAGTTACCCATTCCTTTTTTTTTGTTATTGTTGTTGTAAAGCATCTTAGATTTCATAATGACATTCACTGTGAAAGAGGAGTGTTTATTATAGGTGGCCTCTGGAGATGAACTAGTTCAGCCTCCCACTGAGAGCAGAGAAAGGATTTTGCCAACACAAATAGTCAAGTCCTGAAAGTCACCGAGGATGGAGATTCCACAACCTCAATGATCACCAGTGCTTCATCAGCCTCATGAAGCTGTATTTGAATCTCTTGGTCTGCAGTTTATGGCCATTCTTCCTTGTTATATGACTCAGCTTTGTCAAAGTGACTTTTGCTCCATCCTGTCTGTGTGTATACATACTCTCCTTCATATAGCCCACTTCAGATGTTCACCCCAACAGACTAAACAAGCCCATCTCTTTCAACTACTCTGAGCAAAGGGTCCTCTGCTAGACTCCCTCCTTTTTCTTCCTGTGCTGTGGAAGCAGGGAACCCCAACCAGTGAACACAGTATTCCATGTGCCACCAGCCTCACCAGCACCAGAGGGAAGTAATAACCTCGACAATTTGCTAATCATACTCATGCTGACATAGCCCAGCACACCCTTTCCCTGTCTGCAATGAGAACACTGTCTACTCACTCCAGTGCAGCTTGGTATTCATTTTTATTTAGAAAAAAAGATAAACTAGTATATCAAGTCTTAATAAGATGAGCCCCCTGATCCAGATCTCCCACCTATCATGGCAGTGCTAATGTACATGAAACTATGGCCTCACACAAGTAGCTTTTCTACACCCATGCCGCATAAAATGTTGAAGTGGATGTCACAGAAGCAGAGACATGACCACATTTCAGTCAAGGATGTTTCTTAAGCCTCTACCTTGCACAATTCTTATTAATGGATTATTTCTGTACATATCTGATCCATCCAAAGTATTACAGTGATACTTTCACAGGAGGTATTCATTCTTTGTTGTATGTTGCTGATCAATTGCACTTAACAAAGATGCTCCTTCTTGCAAACAGTCATACATCTGAGTAACTTTTTGTCATAGCTTTCAATAATAAAATTACTAATATAGGTGAGTGTTCAGAAATTTAGGACCCAATAAATCCATAGAACAAGGAAAACCTATATTTATATAATTAATCTCACTGTAGATTGTCTGGCCAACAGAAGTAACGTACCCAGATACAAGAACTTGCTGACAAAATAGGTCGTAAGAAAAATCCTATGAAGAAACACGTTTGTCTTGAAGACACAATGTATTTTTCCCTCCAAATATTATTAAATGTATTTCATAGTATTTCTTGTCTAATCTAAATGATAATAACAACTAAAAATAATAAACCCAGACATATAAACACCAACATTATTTCTCAAAGAAGCTGAGTTTAACATTAAATTTTAAATTAGAGTGAAAATAAATTATTCTGCTAAACACATTAAAATTTCATTCTTTGTATATACTTTTATTGTATGGCTGGTGCAAGTAGAATCAGATCAGCTATAAAGAGGTACACTGAGGAAAGCAATATAAAAGGTGAAATATACAAAATAGCCATTAAAAAAATAATGCAACTCAAAATATCCATGCAGGCTATATAATGGAATAGGATTAAGACACCACATGGTAAAAAACTATATGCTTTTTTAATTTTAATTTTAATCAGTAATATCTGTAATTAAAAAAATACTGGATGGTATTTAACATTACACTTTACTGTACACTATGCACTCAACAGGGGTTTATCCAGATTATGGAGTCCAGTCTGGTTAATTTTGACCAGGATCTATGGACGTGAGAATATGGTGAGAAATAAAATGCAAAGGTGAGAGTCAGTGCTGGGGATAACTTGTCACCTCAGCATTGCATTCAGAAAATGCATGAGGTCAGCACTTCTGACTACCCTTTGAATAATATGCCACATATCCACTTCTGTATCTCCTCTGCATTTGTGTAACAGGCCTTTCTGTCTCTCTTTTCATCTGATACTTCCAGATACCCTTCATAGCTCTTCCCTGCTGCCTATATCATTTTAAATTTCAATTAGAAACACATATGTTCCCTATTGCTTATATTACTCTGTTTGCTTTTCCTTTTTTACCCCACTAGATCTATTTACTGATTGGCCAAAAAAAGCAAATAGCCCTGTACAATTATTGAATATGACTGCCTGTTTGAATCCAGAGTTACATGCATCAGAGAAAAACTATAAATTATTTTTGCTTCACAGAGAAATATGGAAATACGTTTTGCCTCACAAAAAACAATAGTCAGTTTGCCTTTCCCCCATTCACTTAGGCAAAATAATTAGTAGTAATAATAATAATAATAATAATAATAATAATAATAATAATAATAATAATGATGATAATAATAATAATAACAACAACAACAACAACAAAGATAATTTTAATTCATTTCCAAGAGGAAATCTAAAAGAAAATTCTTTAGATTTTTATTCTAAAGGCAAGAAACACAACTGTTTCATCATTTTCATCAGCACCTTAGTTTCTTTACATCATTTTACTGATGTTAATGAAAGAGTACTCTGTGTATATATATATATAACTCAAAGAGATATAGAGTAGCCATGCATTATATTGAGATTTAGTGCAACTAAAAAGCAAAACATAATTTAAGGCTCAACTCTGAAAACAATAATTTTAAGGAGTTTAATCCAATATTTGTATCTAAACAAGGCTATAATAGTACCAATAAAAGCTGACAATATTATGAACTATGTTTTCCATTCTCTCCTCATGTGTATTTTTTCTCCTACACCTATTGTTTTATCTATTTTAGCTTTTTCCTCCTGTTGGTATCTCATCATTACACAGTATCACCTGCTGGAACATCAATTGACTGATCTGTGGGATAAATTGCAAGATTTTGTCATACCCATCAAGATTATCCATTCCCAATATCCTCGCTGTTTCACACTGATGCTAGAGCAAATCCTTTGGAGATGTCCTGCTTCATGTTCAGTCATCCATTTAGGTAAGGCATTGAGAGAGATCTACAAAAAAACAACTAGCCTTTTCTTCTACAAAGCCCATTTTACCTACAGATTTTTTTCTAAAATGTGCTCTAAAGCCTCCAATGACAGGGAATAAAATCCTCCATATGCAGATGGAGAATAAAATGTTTAATACACTCAAGGGAATAAATAATAATATTTAATTGATACGTATTTCCTTAAAGGTTTTTTTTTTTCTTTTTCTCTATTCTAATTCATCAGTTCTTCTCTCAGTCATCATGTTTAATACTTGTCTTTACTGTTCTTCAACTTAGCCATATCCTAAAGTTATAAGTGCCCCACACTGAATACAGTTCATGACTAAAACCCTTCAACTGCCCGGTACAGCAAAATATTTACCCTCTGACAATCTTCCAATCTATTTCTAAGTATGCTATTGGTCTAATTTAAGGCAGCACTATTTTCTTGACTCAAATGATATGTCACTCATTCTTTTTGGACAGAAATTTCACTAGAGGTACCTGGATCAGTTATCATACAAATGAAATTAAGTCAAAGATACTTTGTTGATGCACTTTTGCAGCACAAGTCCAAGCCCTACTAAGGCAATCTATGTAAACCAAATCCACAAACCATTCAAGGTACTTTTTGCAACTTCTTGTCTGAAACTGTGAAGTGGCAAAAAAAATCAAAAAGACACTACACCAAAACACTGTATTTCTTTTAATATTATGAGTAATAAAAAATGTCACAATAGGAAGGGAAAACGAGTATTTTTGCACTTAGATATTGTTTGGGCCCATTCCCTTGGACAGTCATAAAGGAAATAAAAAATAACTTCAAAAGAAAACCACATTTGTGTAACTATAGGTAAACATATCTGTCCATCTTGAAAATTCTGTTGTTTCTCTATGGTTCTTTTTTTACTCAGAAAAATGTCACTTCATCATGCAGAACATGCTGAAGAAAATAAATCACAACAATTGTTTAGAGTTGTTGTGGATATAGCAAATAAATGTATTTAATTCCTTTGAAACTATTTCTACAAGCACCTCTTGCTGAGTGTAAGAGCCTACTTTCCTGCTTGCCTCTCACTGCTGATCATTGTATGACCATTCTCAAGATGAGACTCCCCTGCATTTGCAATTTCAGCTGTCTTGAATACTTTCTTTCAACTGTGGTATTTATAGCTAAAGCACTTTTACTGCCCAGGACTGGGCCTTGAGGTTAGGAAAATCAAACAGCTACTAAGGTTTTGGGGAATAGGAACAATACAATTGGAAATAACACAGCTGCCTGTGAGAGACTAGCAACTGGGCTATACTGGGAAAGACAGAACAAGGAAAATGAGTAGTCCTGAGAAGTGAGAATACTGAAAAAACTAATTATAAACAAAGAATAGCCATTATTAAAATAGAGTGAGCCTTAAGCTGAAGAAAATCAACCAGCCTGGTGGCAAACTTTGTATATTTTTGAGCAAATGAACTAAAATCCAAGCAAATGCATAAAGCAACCACTAAAAGACCATTATTTTCCCCAGATAAAAATAAAAGGTTCATGCTCAAAACAATGCCAGAACCTATTTGCAGTATTTGCGCATCAGATCCTTCTCCATATGGAGTTTACACATTACACATGCATTAACCAAGCCAAAAGTGATTTCAGAAAAAAAAGAAAAATATGGGATCAGAAAATCAGATATTTTTACAGGAAAACAAAAATAACTGTAGCAATAAAAAGCAAAATATTAGCCACTCGAGAAATAAAAGAAGGAGCTAATGTTTCTCTTGGTGATCTGGACACAAATGCTTTCTTTTCAGAGGAGCAGCCATAAACATAGTAATAAAAAGGATGTTCTTTAGCACACTTCTCATACACATTTCAAATTCACAGCATCCAAATGGAGAGTCTGAACATCCCAAATAAGTCCAAAAAAGACCAGGTGATAGGTTTATAAAGAGCAAATCCATTTGTGTTTCTTTTCATTTTTCCTCATTTTCTAGTGATGTTAAAGGTTAAAGGGAGTCATATTCCTCATAGACAAGGTTAAGAAACTTGCCATCCCCTAATCACTTTGTAGTTTGTTTTTGAAAAGTACCAAGGAGGGTAAGGGTGATAATCAAAAATTGTAGGAGTGATGACCCATAAGAGTGGTGTGAAAAACAAAACTGGAGACAGTCTTCAACTTGCTTGCTCCAAAAGCACTCTGGAGCCAATGCAAGTGTCATTGGAGATCAACACAGAGTCAATAGTACACGAGTGCAAAGCTACCCCGGCTATATATCATCATCACTCTATTTTCTGTTTCTTTTTTTTTCTCAATCTTTTTTCCTTTTGCTCATTTTAAGAGGTTTCATCAATACTCTCAGAGCCTTGTAAGAACAAATGAAAATGGTAGAAATCCAAGATGAGTATGGTATAACAAAGAAGCAAATAGATAGATGGCAAAAGATATAAGATAGGACTGCACAGGTATAGAGTATATCACATCCTCTCATACTCTGGTACACTGAAGGTTGAATCGATCTTTTCACTCCTTTCTCTTTTTTTTGCTCACATATAGAATCAGATTTTGAAAGCATCTAAATGGAATGGGGATTTGACTTTAAAAACAAATTTAGGGGAGTAGTTCAAAATACAAAGGGTCTACAAAAATATGTAACAATTTAAGGGGTTGTATCCATATCTAGGCAAGATTTGAATTATGTCCTTCATATAAAGTCAGTAATGTATACCAACTCAGAACAGTACAGATTGGAAGAGACATTCTGAAGTCCTTAGAGTTTATCCCTCAAAGCAGAATACTGCCTACTTCAAAGTAACCATGTGCTTCCCAAGGCATTGCCTGCTCAAGTTTTGAAAATCCACCAGGATGGAGAATTAACAGTCACTCTGGGCAACTGTTCCACTGTTTGACTATCTTCGCAATGAAGAGTTTATACCTCAAATCTAATTGAAATTTCCCTTGCTGCAACATCTATCTGTTCCTTCCTGTCCTTACACTGTGCATGTCCATTAAAAGTCTGGCTCCATCTGGCTGTAATGACTCATTAAGCAGCTGAGGACAGCAATTAGCTCTGTTCTCCTCTTAGCTCCCTCGGCCTCTGGCTGAACAAATTCAGGTCTCTTTAGTGTCTCCTTGTGCATCATATACTTCAGTACCCTGCTCATCTTGGTGGCCATCCTCTGGACATGGTCCAATCTGTCTGTGTTTCTTATTCTGGGGTGGGGGTGAGTAAGGGCTAGAACTAGGCCCTGCTCCAATTGCAGCATCTGAAGTGCCAAAAAGAGGGGAACAATCACTCAATTTAACCTGCTAGCTATAGTGATGCTGTCCAGTGTACAGTCAGCCTTCATTGCTGCAGATACAATTCTGAGGTCCTTATAAAAATCCTACACTTCTAGGCCTTAATTCAAACTCAAAAGGACTGTGATATGCAACTTTAAAGCTTTGACCTGATCCAGTCCCAAATATTCAGTGACCTCGTATGAGTACTTTAGGATGTTTACAGCAGTGAATTCTGATGTCCCAGGAAGTGTCTACCAACAGCTACAGACCTTAGCTCAAAGTCTGATCAGTTGTGTAAGACTTTTCCACTGTCCTGAGAAAGAAACCACTATGGGCTCCTTCTTAAATGCAGACTGAGGGGCACAAAGTTTATGGGAGCACTGAGCTGAAACTGTTAGGATGCCTGCATTGACCAATCTTTGAGATCTTATGATATTTCTAAATATATCTGCATATCTCAGGAAGAGAGCTTCCATACAATCTCTACTCTCTATCAGAAACATTGTCTTCTGGAGAGCAAATACAGAAGCACAAATTTAGTGTGAAGCACAAAACTAATTTTAAGAAATAAAAGCAAAATCTGTTTATGCTATATAGCATTTTCTGCCAAAGAAATAAACATTAATAAAGTTAATCTGGAAAAAATTTGAAAGTGGTCTTACAAAAAATATCCTTAGTTTTCCATCTTAAACTTTCTCAGGGAAAAAAAAAAAAAAAGTCAATTGTGATAATTATTTAAAACACTCCATCTCACTTGATACATAAATGTGACCTTTATCTTAACCATTACAAAAGCACAAAGAGCTCACTGCAGGACCCAGACCTAAGCTCAAAAGATTGAGTGCTTAATTTTAGTTTTTACAATAGAAATTAAAGATTTATTTGGGGTTATAGAAATTTTCCAGTCTTTAGCTGAGATAAACATGAAAAAAAAAAAAAAAAGAAAAGAAGAAAAAAGCTTGCCGTTTCCTGTAAAAAACATCAACTTCAAGCTCCCAACTTTTCTCTGGTGAAGTATTCACCCACACTTGTACAAAGCCCCTATACTGGAACAAAGCACAAAACTGAGCAGATCTGGAAACTTCTTATGTATGGTTTTCTATAGTGAACATTCCTCATGAACATTCATAAACAAGACCAAACCAAAATTCCATTTACAACTAAATGAACATTAATAATAACTAGAAAAATCCTTTGACAAAAAGATGTAGAATTGTAGTAAAGAAATAGGATTTGAGGGTGCAAAAGTTATTTTAAACTACATTGAGATATAGAATTCAATGACTGAAATAATCTGATCTTTTTATAGAAACATTAATTAATTCAACTTTAAATAGCTAAAAGCAAAGTTGTAACAGCAGATTTAAAAAAATCTTTTCAACTGTATGAGCCCCTTGCTTTCTTTAGTGCATCAGGTACACAGCAAGTGGTACCTCTTTCATCCAGCATTACCTTTTAGATTACTGCAGCAAGCTAGAATTCACTGCCAGTGATTTGACCTTCAGTTCCTTTATGCCTTTGCAATGGTCTGGTGATTGCTTTAATAGCCAGATATGAGGAAGTCCAAATCTGCAGTATTAAAAGTCTATGTACAGAGCACAGTCATTGAAAGGTCAAAATACAGATTGTTAACATGCACTATGGCATAGTTATAACTGCTAAGTATCACAGATTTCTATATGTCATATAGAAGCTTCAGGGAATCTGAACTGTAAACACACCAAACTCATATGGGATGAATTTGTCTGATTTTAAAACAGCACCAAAATTAGAATCTCAGCACAAGCCTTGCAAATATTTTAGACATTGTTATTGATATACTGACACCCTCATAAAACTCTCAAGATTAAATTAATGTATAATATACTCAGATAATTAAGTACAAATCCCTGGCATTATCATCACTGGAGCAAACTTTCACTGACCAATCTAGCCTATGGACAGGATACTACTAATAGTCCCACTTGAATGTTACTGCCTTTTGAAAAACAAACATTTTGTTGTGCTAAACATAAAATGGAGTTGCATAATTGCTCTTCACTTTTGAGAGAAAGACAAAAGCTGAAGTCCAGAAAATACACTAGTCTATATTAAATGCCCATAATTTCTTAGATAAGTCAACTGAGTTTAAAGCCAGTATCTCCCTCTTCAGAGCTACCTTTTTTCCTTTCCAGATGCATTAAATAAAACGTCTATTGAAACTGTCTCTTTCAGTTTTAGGATAATGATAGCCACTGTTCTCTACTTTCTAACAAGATACTGGAAGCAAGTTTGTAAAGTACAAAAATGAAAACTCAGATAGATGGAGTAGTTTTTCTTTATGATCCAGTGTTCAAAATCATGCCATGAAACTGCCACTCTAGGTCTGTTCTTTGACAGAATATTTAAAGGAAAAAAATTCGTTTTGATCACGAGAAATTTGTTGTTAATGCAGCCTTTTCTTTTAGATAACCATCCTAAACCCTGCTGACTGACCCCTAAACAATCACATGAGCGAGGCTATCTGCAGGACTGGCCATGAATTTAGAAATTATAAGCACACTCGTGATTACCACAATTTTACTGGCCTCCATCAAACTATTTGCAAGATGTAACTAAGGGGAAAATTCCTGAAAATGTAAAAACTCAGGAGATTATTTTTAACAAAAAGATATTATTGAAATATTGGCAGGTGACAAGTAATGAAAATGTTATTATCCATCTTTCATAGTCAAAATATAAATAATACACAAGTTACTCATAAATAAATGTAACAAATAAGTAGTTTATGATGCTAAAGATTTTATCATTATAAATTCTCTTAAGCACAGAAACACCCCTGAATTACTAATCTACAGAAAACAGATATACACACAGGTGTGAAATTAGCTGTCATTCAGATTTAATAAATAATCCTTAAAAAAAAGAACAACATATCATAAAAAATTTTCAGGACTATTTATCTAAGTTTCCTTATTTAAAAAAATTTAGTTATTGGATGATATAATTAGACAATTGCTGTTTGACTTCAAAAATTATTGTATCTCAGGTGTGGTTGAAAAGCACACATAAAGTAAATGCAACATTGGTTAAGGTGGAGTTTAAACACAAACAATTCTCCCAACATATATAATTTTCCATTAATATTTTGGGAACTTTAAACAACTGTACAGAGTTCATGAACTAATTATACAATGTACTAGTGATGACAAAATTCTATCTATTGGACTTACAAATGTTTTGTCTTACATGAAGTTTTACAATACAAATTGTCTAGCCTAACTTTATTACTTCCATAATAATCCAGCAAAAATTCATCTAATATCTATACTATATGAAGGAGTTGAATATTCATAAAAGTTTTCAAAAAAACATTTTTATTATTTTTCATCTTCTGAAGGAATACATTATTATTTTCCATGATTGTAAGTTTACAAGTTACATCTCATTCCATAGGATCAAAATAATTAATCAAATGATTTCTCACATCAATAAAATAAAATTTTGGATGGGAAATTACATCTTTCACATGATTAATTATATGTGATGCAAAACCTACAAAAGCAAACACCTAAATATTTACACTGATTTTAGCAGACCAAAGTAATCTTTTTTACACTTTTCTAAAATGTGCCTGATTTGAAATTGGCCCATATTAGGAGATTCCTACATACTCTTACAGTAAAGGAAAGGAAATTTAAGAATATCTACTCCCTCCTCCTCCTCTTTACCCAATTTTCTGTCTTTTAAGAGGTATTTCTCTCTCTCTCTCTCTCTGCCCACTGTGATTTTTTGATTATGGTAATGCAATAATAAGTTGCAGCATGAATAAATTAATAACACTTTAAAAGATTTATATTTATGGGGAAAATTAAATTATATTTAAGATGGGAGAAGAAACAATCTCCTTGAAACAAAGCCTCAAGTAAATGCCCAGCTAGCATTGCCTCAAGTTACAGGCACTGAATGCAATGCTTGCAATTCCCATTCAATTAATGTTTCTTTTAGGTAAGCAGAAAAATGCACATCAATAGCACCTTACTATTGAAAAAATAATTAGGAATATAAAACAAATGGTAGCTCTGAGGAAATTCAAGTGGTTTTGAAACTGTTGTTCAGCTTGCTTGTCCAGCTAACTAAAAGCCCAAACTCTGCTTTTAAAAGACCTTTGAAAAGAATACTAGTATTGCTAATGTGCAAGACCAAATGTTGCAATAAACCTGTACCCTATGACTTCATGTCCTTGCCACAATATTTTAGTGACACTGCTCAAACTAACAACTTAAAGGGGTTCTGTTTATATGAAACATTTTTTTCCACAGTGGAAATAAACAGTTCTGTATAGTTGGCATGGTAGATCTCCTTACTGAAATAGCTTAATAGCTCCAAAATCCAATTCAGCTGATTTGGAAATAAGACCTTATCATTAAAAAAAAATAAAATTATTTTCCTATACAGACTCTAGGAAAAGATACATAAATATACAGACAGAAAAAAACCCAAAGAACCCAGGAGTGGTCTTTGTGAGAAAGAACTTGGTAAAAAGACTCTAGAACTGAAGAGAGCAACTCAAAAAATACCAAAATTTTCACCAAATAGGTGTATTGGGTTTGCATGGGCATGGATTTGTTTGTTTTGATAGCAGGGGGACTACAGGGGTGGTTTCTGTGAGCAGCTGCCAGAAGCTTCCTCCATGTCCAGCAGCACCAATGCCAGACAGCTCCAGGATGGATGTGCCCCTGGCCACGGCTGGGGCAATAAGAAGTGGTGGAAACATCTATGGGATAACAGAGTTAAAAAGAAGAAAAAAAGTTATTACGCAGCTGTAATTGCAGCCAGAGGAGAGCTGGGTGAGCACGAGAGGAACAGCTCTGCAGACACCAAGGGCAGTGCAGAGGCAGGGGCAGGAGGTGCTCCAGGTGCCAGAGCTGAGATTCCCCTGCAGCCCGTGGTGCAGCCCATGGTGAGGCAGCTGTGCCCCTGCAGCCCATGGAGAACCACAGGGATGCAGAGATCCACCCACAGCCCATGGAGGAGATCCACACTGGAGCAGGTGGATGTCTGAGAGGAGGCTGTGACCCTGTGGGAGGCCTGTAGAGAGAGGAACCCTCCCTGGAGCAGCCTGTCCTTGAAGAACTGCACGCGGTGCAAGAGTGACCCACACTGCAGAAGTTTGAGGGGGATTGTTGCCATGGGAGGGACACATGTTGGAGAAGTCCATAGAGGACTATCTCTTGTGGGCGGGATTCTATGCTGGAACAGGCAAAGGACTTGTCTCCCTGAGCAGGGACAGAAACAACCTGTGATGAATTGACCGTAACTCCATTCCCTTTCTCCCTGCACTGCTGGGGGAGGAGGTAGAGCTGGGAAGCAGAGGAGGGAAGTGTTTTTAAGGTTTTATTTTTTACTTCATTATCTCACTCTGAATTTGTTAGTTATAAATTTAATTAATATCTCTGATTCTTGCCCATTAGCCCATGACAGTATTTGGTGAGTGATCTCCCTGTTTCCTTATCTCAATTCATGAACCCTTTGTCATATTTTCTCTCCCCTGTCCTGCTGCAGAGGGAAGTGATAGACAGGCTTTGGTGGGTGCCTGACATCCAGCCAGGGTCAATCTAGTACAGTAATGTAACAAGTATCAGTAGGTAACAGCATCACAGAATCCAAGTGCAAGGCATAAAAAGTACCTACACCAAAATGGCATAAAGAAACATTGAGAAGCTGGGAAAAAAACACAATAAATACAGAGAAAGAAGAAAAGATACGTATGAGAACTTAACATGTTGTCGGTTTGGGGTTTATTTTAATGCTGTAAGCATTGTTATTCCCAAACATCTTCAAATGTTCACATGTGTGTAGCCACAAATAAAAGTTCAGTCCATGATTATTGAAAAATTGAAGTTCATTGGAAGTGCTACTAAACTCATGTGAATTCCTTGGAGAGAGTACTTGCTGAGAATAGCTAAATTAAATACTCAGTCACAGTAGGAGCTTGGTCTAAGTGGGAGAAACACAGCATCAATACTGTATCTGAAAACTGAGGGAAGTGGGACTCAGATGTTTATATTTTGAAAGATGGGGAACTTAGAACTCTAGGAAGTGAAAGATCGGGATCTTGGTATGTATCAGCCTGGCTCAGCCAAAATCAAAGTATTCTCAGGTTTTTATTAATTATTTGGCCCAAGATCTTGAAATCTGTGGGTAGTAACACAACTGGAGACAAACCAATAATTAGGAGCATGCAATTGGATTCAAAAGATTTTCCATTATTTTTTGACTGAATGAGCAGATGGCAAATGCATCTTAACACAGAAAAAAAATGTGAGATAATTAGCAGAGAAACTAAACACCAAGTTAGAGAATATATAGTAAATGGAAATCTCATCTAGGAAGCTAATCAAGAGAGGAATTTGGGGGTTATTATGAAAAATAATTAAAACCATCAAATAATTTCACAGATGCTGGAAAAGAAGGCAAAGATGATAGCAGGTTACATTAATAAATAGATATACCACAAAGTAAAGTGGTATTACTAGTGCTTCAGGCATTTATTAAAAAGCATCTAGAATATTCCATCTGGCTCTGGCAGGCATGGAAGCACGCAACAATTTGCTTTACTGGCAAAATTGGTGTGCTAGTGGTACTCCACAAGCACCAGACTCCCAGTGCTGTTGAGAGTGAGCCTCTCCCTGTCTCATGCATGATGTGACAAATTTCACCCAAACATAGGTACAACATTTTTATGGCTCTTACAACACTGTTTCGGGAGCCTCAATCCTGGAGGATTAAAACCATCCTACTAAATTGGAACTGACATTAATTCATGGCCAGTTAATGCTTCCGCTGGCAATATAATTTAGACTACAACACTTACCATTATTCCTGCTGTTTACCTTCTTGAAATATTTATAGGGAGCAATCATATCCCTTCTTGGCATTCCCCTTGGTGTGCAAATCTTGTCAACCCATAATGCTTTCTCTTCTAAAGTAAGCACTCCTCTTTCTTGATCACCACAGAAGCAAAATTGCTCACTTCTATTCCAATACAAATTTCTGTTCTGTGAACTGTGAACTATGCTTACAAAAATCACTTCCAACATTGATATCTATGTTAGCAAGTGTCATGGTTTGACACTAGCCCATTGCCAGGCCAAAGTGTCACATGAAAGTCACTCATTCACCCTCCCCTGCCACAGCTGGGCAGATGAGAGAAAAATAAAGGAGGGGGTTCACGAGTTGAGTTGAGTTAAGGGCCAGAAAAAAACACTCCAAGGGCAAAACAGGCTTAGCTTAGAGGTACAAAGTGAATTTATTACTAACAGAATCAGAGGAGGATAATGAGAAGTAAAATAAACTCTTCAAAAACACCTTCTTTCCCCCAACCCCTTCCCTCCCTCCTTCCCACCAACAGCACAGGCAGACAGGGCATGGGGGTTTGCTCAGTTCATCACCCAAGATTTTCTTTCACACTTCTCATGGAGAAGAGTCCTTCCCCTGCTGCACCGTGAGGTCCCTCGCATGGAGACAGCTCTCTGTGAACTTCTCCAACATAGGTCCACTCTCATGAGCAGCAGTCCTCCCAAAACTGCTGCAGTGTGAGTCTCTCTCACAGGCAGGCAGTCCTCCACGGCCAGGCTGCTCCAGCCTGAGAGCAGGGCCCTCTCCCTCCACCGGGTCTCCCACAGGATCACAGCCTCCTCCAGGCATCCACCTGCTCCAGTGTGTGCACCTCCCCCATGGGCTGCAGGTGGATCTCTGCATCTCCCATGGATCCCCACAGACTGGGTGGATCTCTGCATCTCCCATGGATCTCCATGGGCTGCAGGGGCACAGCTGCCTCACTGTGGTCAGCACCACGGGCTGCAGGGGAATCTCAGCTCTGGCACCGGCAGCACCTCCTCCCCTCTTTCACTCACCTTGGTGTCTGCATGTTGTTTCCCTCATGTGTTCTCACCTCCTCCTCTTCTCTGGCTAAGAAAAATTTGTGCCCCCATTGCTTTGATTTTTTTCTTAATTATGTTATCCCAGAGGCATTACCAACCTCTCTCATTGGCCCAGTTTTGGCCAGCAGCCTGTCCATCTTCAGAGCCATCAGGGATTGGCTCTGCCAGACATGGTGGAAGCTTCCAGCAGCTTCTCACAGAAGCACCCCCGTGGCCCTCCTGCTACCAAAAACCAGCTGTGCAAAACCAACAGCAAGCAAGGAGCCTAAGGGAAGGGACATGCTTAGGTGTCAGAGTAACCAACAGCAAGTTGGTCCAAGTGAGTACTGGGAGCAAATCCAGAAGGTAAGGGCAATCCATCAGCTCAGACCCATCCATGTAAACCAAAGCACATCAAAGGACCTAGCTGAGAAAAGAGGTAGATGCGTATGGGGTACTGATCTTAGGTGTGAACCACAGGAGACATGGAAGTGGAAAGGGTTGGGACCAGAGGATTGAGAAGAGAGATTCTGGGATAGAGACTAGGACCAAGGCTGGGGGCAAGGCTTGGAGGGAGTTTGGTCACTGTGGGAGAGAAGATATGTGACTATCGGTCATGAGTAGGGGACGACACTGGAGCAATCAGCGAGGGGTGTATTATAGGTAGCTCCAGAGGGTCTGGAAGGAAATTTTCTAGAGAAAATGAAGAAATACTGGGAAGGCTCTTAGGGCAATGTCGGTTTCCATTGACTCCATTTGTGGACCAGGACACACACATGTAAGCTTCTCCCTTCCTGCCACTTGATTCTGCTTTTAAGCTTTGCTTTGATAAGGACATTAAATATATCTGACTATCCATCCCTTTGGCAGTTCTCTTACTCTTCTATGCACTATTCCCACCACCTTTGCCCATTCTTCTGCATTTCAACAGGGAGCTTGGCACCTAGAAGCCAAGTTGCTAAGTTATTTAAGAACACTGGGATCTGGAAGAGGGAACAGAAACCCAGCATAAGGCCCCCACTAGAAAGGCAGCTATACAAACTCAGCAACAATCAGATTTGCTCATCTCTCAATCAGCACACGTATTATGTTGAAATCAGCTCTTATACAAGCGACTCCTTCCCCAGCAGCTGGGATTTAGGGAACATGGGAGACAGCCAAGCATACTGTGAATAGGAAAGCCTAGCAGATGTTATCGAGGAAGTAAAGATATTACTTGGGGCGGGAGGAAGCTTATTTATAAGGAACAAGAGGAGAGGACCAGGTTACTGCAACATAGGAAGATATGTCATAAATCTGTAAGGTATTTTCATTAGTTCCAGCATTAATCAAACAACTTGGTTGCTTTCCAAATACGATGTGCCACTGAAATGTTCAGTATAAACCTAATTTTGAACTAGTAAATTACAAATCATTAAAGCAAATATTTTAAGAAGAATTTTAAAATAATGGCCAATCTATAAAAGGTATTAGTTAGTTTTATCAAAGAATAGAACACATAAATGTTTTCTTTGTGTCCCTTAAGTTTGCAGTGAATTAGTGATCTCAAAGTACATTTTAACCAGTATTGAAAAAACACAGTAAATTTTTTAACTGAACAGAGAATCTCTAAAGTACTGTTCTTAGAACATTTACCTAAAGCTTGACTGTCCTTTGGAGTGCTTTCAAACCATATCTACAAGAAAGAATAAGACTTTTACTGTACATTTTTGTATGCAAACTATTTATTTCGTGTTCTTTTACCTTCTTCCTCTTTTCTACCTGGTAGGCGGGAAACATGCAGTTTTATCTTTCTATAACAATATAACCTTAAATTTAACTGTACTGAGCAAAGTGGTACTTTGCTTCTGTTATTGTCAGTCTTCTGGTTCCTACTTCACTGGAGCAATGGGGAACGAAACTGCCTCTGACAAAGATTTCATCCCCAGGATGCTTCTTCATATACTCACGTAGAATCATATTGCCATTTATCTTTGAGAAAAAATAGCATGTTTACTGTACAAATTAAGAATACTTTTTAAATAGCATTCTAATTCACTGATATGCTATATACTTAGCATCACTTACAAGGTAGGTTAGTTAACACAAATAACCTCTAAGCAGTGGTAGTTCATAGTTCCCGAGAAAACATAATCCAGCCAATTCAGCTAGTAAATTGGCTTCATTTAGGGTCCAAAAGGAATTGGCTGGATGGTTATACTCAAGGAACTATAGTCAATAGCTGGATGTTCAGGTGTAAACCAGTGATAAGTGATGTTGTTCAGGAGTTGGGATTGGGACTGGTGATGTTTAATATCTTTCTTAGGATGTGGACAGTGAAATTGAGTGCACCCTAGCAAGTCTGGACCCTGAGATTAGCTCAGTTGGTTTGAGCATGAGGCTAATACCAAGGTCAAAGGTTTGATCCCTGTGTGAACCATTCACTTAAAAGTTGAACCCAGTGATCCTTGTGGGTCCCTTACAACTTGGAATATTCTGTGAAATCTGTGAAGTTTGTGAGTGATGCTAAACACATGGGGTGTGGTGCAATTGACATTCTGGGGGGAAGGAATATCATCCAGAGGGACCTTCACAGACTTGAGAGTTGGGCCTATTCGAACCTCATGAAAATCAACATGGCCAGGTGCAACAACAGGGCAATCCCAAGCGCAAATGGGGTAGAGAAAAGGCTAGACCAGAAAGACTAGATCTACATGATCTAGCAATTTCCACCTGCAGCTTCAAAAGCCAACTGTATCCTGGGCTGCATTAAAAGAATTGTGGCCGGTAGGTCAGAGGAGGTGATTCTCTTCCTCTACTCCACTCTCATGAGAGCCTACCTGAAGTACTGTGTCCAACTCTGGAGCCCCCAACATAGGAAAGACATGGACCTGTGGAGCAAGAGGGGGCCAGAAAGGTGATCAGAGGTTTGGAGCATCTCTCCTATAAAGACAGGCTGAGAGTTGTGATTGTTTAGCCCGGAAAACAGACAGCTTGAAAAATCTACCCTTGAAAGAGAGTAGGTTTAGATTAGATATTAGGAATAAATTTTTCACTATGAGATTGGTAAAACATTGGAAGAGAGAAGCTGTGGATGTCCCATTCCTAGAAGTGTTCAAGGCCAGGCTGAATGGGGGTCTGAGCAACCTGGTCTTGTGGAAGGAGTCCCTTCTCATGGCAGGGCAGTTGGAACTAGATAATCTTTAAGATTCCTTCCAACACAAAACATTCTACAGTTCTCTGATAAGATCATTTATACCACGGGAAAAGCCCCATTCAGGAAACCTGTTCCATAAAAGGACATAGACACAAGGAAGGACTCTAAAGTTATTCAAACATACCAGTGGTGCGGTTCAGTATCTATTACAGAGAAAAGCATTCCAGCACAACACAACTCTGAAACACAGCTGATCTAGCCTGATACAGAAATCATAGTCCTTTTCATTATGTAATTGTCAACAAATTCAAAATCTGGTAGTCTATTATGTTGCAGAAAATTTTTCCCCAGTCATGGAATATGTAATAAACATTCACAGAAATCAACTTTTAGTAAAATTGTCTGTCACAGGCATAATGAAACCTGCAATATGTTAAATATTATTAAAGCAAATGCATGTTTTTGCCATCCAACAGGAAGGTTTCTAAATATTAGTGATAATTTTTTACTCTTTCTGTTAAAATTTTTTCTCAGAAAAAAAGATTTTTCTCAGAAAATGAGAAGCAGGAAATGGATTTGTGCCATTTTAATAAAAAAATAGACTGCAAAATGTTGCTGCAACCTGTTATGTCTCCCCCTTTGGCCTTTAGTCTGAATAATCAGAGCTGTCTATTTTTCTGCTAGTCATTCTAAGCTGTAACTCTTTCCCTCACAAAACGACATCCAGCCAGATTGACTTAATAGAAGAGGTTCACATTAAAAAATGGCTGCCTTTTCCTTTCTCTCAAAAGCTGGAGAAAAGAGCACTGTGTGTGAAGAATTATGTATGGTTTACAAAACTCTGGTGCATTTGGAACCTAATCATAAAACAACGACTTGTGCTCAAAGGTCCATGTAAGTGCTTCCACTGTTTTGTCTCCAGTGGGTACAATCAAGCGTTTTTATTTTTTCATGTTGACAGTTTACTGTTCAACAAGTAGTTAGAGAAAGGACTGTGATTTTTCTGAATGTGAGCAAGTAGCCATTGGGGATGCAAATGTTATGTTCATGTACTTATGAGTCAGAATGCCATAACATACATTTTCATAGAGCACTAAAAAAATAGAATCTTTCAGAAAGTGATATACTTCACTGAAAGCCTGTACATGAGGTAGGTAGGGCGTGACAACATCTCAAGGGGAATACGGGAAAGCAAAATTCTTCCCTTAGCTTCCTGCTATCAGTTGTGGCTACTCATTTATAAGTTTATAGACTTAAAATGTCAAAACAGAAGTCAAGTCATAAGAAACAAATGTTCTTCTAACCCATAACTTTGCCCAGGGACACAAAGTAATAATGATTAATAATAATAATATTAATGGTCATTATTAAAGCTTCATAAGTGCTTCTTACTGCTTGAATACAGGCTAGGTCTCACTCTACCTACGTTGCCTCTGTCTTTAGTGCCATGTCTGCTTTTCTGAAGGGGCATGAAGAAAGCTGATGTTCTGTGGTTGGAAAGACTAGTTCCAAAAAATTAGCTTCACAATCTTATTTGCTGAAAAATCACACTTTCCTTCAAGAGTAATCTTACCAAGTTTATTTGTTTAATCTATGATTATAAAAGTTAATACTAGTACAAATCATCTGAGACCATTTTAATATAATAGATTTCAGTAGCTGAGGACTAAAGAAGGTTTTTATAAAGCAGGAATCACAATATTCCAGTTTTGTTAAAATGATGTAGGGAATCAACATTAAATTATACTATGCTTTTTAGGAAAATTAATAGGTGTTGCTGTGTAAGTTTCATAACCCTTACCTTTGATTCCCACTGGTTACGAGAGCAATACTGGACAAAACATCTATCCATGCAAAATATTTCAACTGTAAAATAACTCACTCATTTTACCTTCATCTGAAGTAAAGTATTCATGTAATGATCTTCAATTCACAGTTCATGCTATCTAGAGTAAGAGGGTAGTTATTGAAATACCTAGAAATGACAGCATAGGCAAGGCAAATTTCTGCTTTCCAGTGCTTGCACTGTGCACACAAATTCACACAATTGTAGAATCACTTACATTGGAAAATATCCCTCAGATTGTTGAGTCCAGCCATTAACCCAACACTACACAACCTGTCTCTCATTCTAAGGTTCAAAACAGTTTGCCTGTACACACATGCTGGTAATTGAGTTTGGTGCTTCCACACAGAAATTATTTTGAGATACGCTTGCCTCCCATCACAGAATCCTAGAATCATTTAGATTGGAAATGACCTTTAAGAACATGTATTTTAACAGTTAAACTAACACTGCCAAGTCCCTAGCCATTTCCCTAAATGCAACATATACACATCTTTTAAATATCTCCAGGGATGATGACTCTACCACTTCCCTGGGAAGCCTCTTCCAATGCTTGAAGCCTCTTTCAATGCTTTTTACCTTTTTTTAGGTAAAAAAATTTCCTAATATCCAATCTAAACCTCTCCTGGTGCAACTTGAGGCCATTCCTCTTGTCCTATTGCAATGGGACTCCCACCTCACTCCAATCTTTTTTCAGGTAGCTATGGAGAGCAGTAATGTTCTCCCTGAGCCTCGTTTTTTCCAGGCTAAGCAATCCCAGATCCCATCAGACTTGTGCTCCAGACCCTTCACCTGCTCTGTTGCCCTCTTCTGGACTTGTTCCCTCTCCTCAGTGTCTTCCTTGTATGGAGGGGCCCAAAACTGAACACAGGGTTCCAGGTACAGCCTCACCAATGCTGAGTTCAGGGGGAGTCTCCAAGCAGCAACTGACAGAATGAGAGGACACAGTCTTAAGCTGCACCAAGGGAAATATAGGTTGAATATTAGGAAAAGGTTTTTTATGGAAAGAGTGATAAAGCACTAGAATGATCTGACTGGGGAGGTGGTGGAGTCACTATCCCCTGGATGTGCTTAAAAAAAGACATATGTGGCACTCAGTGCCATGGTTTATTTGAGGTGTTAGGGGATGGGTTGGACTTGATGATCTTAAAAGTCTCTTCTAACGTAGAGATTCTGCAAAATTCTGTGAATTCTGTAAAAATTGCTGCTCTGGTCCTGCTGGCCACACTGTTGCTGACACAGGCCAAGATGCCATTGGCCTTCTTGGCTGCCTGGGCTCATGCTGGCTGATGTTCCTCCACTGTGAACCAGCACCTCCAGGTCCTGTTCCACTGGGCAGCTTTTCAGCTATTCTGTCACCAGCCTGTAGTCCTGCCTGGGTTTGTTGTGACCCACGGGCAGGACTCAGTACTTCATCTTGTTGGACCTCATACAACTGGCCTCATCTCACTGATCCAACCTGTCCAGATCCTCCAGCAGAACCTCCCTACTCTCCCTGAGATCAAGTCCAACCCAGCTTGGTGTCATCTTCAAACTGAATGAGGGCACACTTGATCCACTCATCTGGATCACTGGTAAAGACAGTGAACAGGACTGCCCCCAGTACTGAGTCCTGGGGAACACCATTCATGACCATCACGAGCTAGATGTAACTCCACCACCATTCTCTGGGCTCAGTCATCTACTCATTTTCTTTTACCTGTCGAACACTGCACCTGTTCAAGGTGTGAGTGGCCAGTTTCTCCAGAATACATTTGTAAGTGGCATCAAAATCTTTACTAAAATCCAGTCTCAAGATGATCTGCTCCATGATCTTACCCAGAACCAAGGTAAACTGACAGACCTGTAGGCCCCCAGATTACCCTTCTAATCCTTCTTATAGATGGGTGTTATATTTGCAAACTTCCAAACAGCTGGGGTCTCCCTGATGTGTCAGAGCTGCTGGTAAATGATTGAAAGTTGCTTTGTGAGTTGTTCTGCCAGCAACCTCAATACTCTGGGGCTGATCCCATCCATCTCCATAACCTTGTGTGTGCAGAGGTGATGTAGCACCTCACCAGCTGTTTCCCCTTGCCACAGTTCCCACACACATAACAGAGCGACCACCCCCAAGAGAGACTTTCTGAATTTGTCATCTTTTTCAGAGCAGTGAAAGAGTGAACATCCCCTCAGAATATGGTGTCTTCTTTCTGCTCCCTGTCCTTGTCTTCCAGCTCAGGGTGCTGGTGCCCAGAGACCAACTGTTCAAGAAAGAGGTAAAGAAAGCATTAAGTGCCCCAGCCTTTTCCTCATCCTTTGTCACTGTTTCTCCCTGCATGAAGTAAAGGACAGAAATTCTCCTCAGCTTCCTTTTGTTGCTGATGTATTTATAGAGGTGGCAAGGAGCTACACAAAGCAATTGAGTCACTGAAGCTTGGAGGACATGAAGATTGAAAAGACTATGACAGCAGCCACCACTGTCTCTCTCATGTCACAGAGGATATAGTACAACCAACCTTCTTTGAGCAAGGCATCATGCCAAACCTATCATGCCAGACAAGTGCTTTTAGCAGCTGCAATTAAAAATACACCAGTGTCTCCAGAGAAATTTATTTTTCCTTCCTGTAAGTGTCTTTTCCTGCCATTCTCTCACTTTCATTCCTCCTCCATATGACAACGTCTTAAGGTCCAAAATGTACAAATGAACCAGTGGCAGGCCTGACATTTAATATCTGGCAATTCCCACTGAGATAGCAAATGGTACTTCATGTTACTGGGAAGTGAACATTTCTCAGAAGATCCCAGCATATGTCTCACAAACCGCACTTGAAATTGAGATTTTTTTTTTTCGCTGCTATACAGAATTCCAGTTTACATAATTTTAAATCAGATCTCAGTAATTTCAGTTATAAGGTCAAAGGAGTAATTTAAAAAATCCTAATAAGCTTAATCAATATGTTACAAATAATTTTAAAGCAGGAGGGTTTTTTGCATATATTGTCTAAAAAAAATGTAACATAATGTTTATGGTACAAGTGTTCCAAGCAAATCTGTACTAACCTTTCCACATAAGGGCTGACACGAATATTCATATATTTTATTTGTATTATAACATTTCATTTTTCTCACAGATTTTATCATATATCATAGGAAGTTAACAGGCAAAAAGGATATTTAATAGAGATAGGAGAAACCACAGATGTAAAGATATAAAATCCATATTTGTTCACTGAAAAGGAAATGGTATATGGAGCTGTTGTGCTTAACTGTAGTGCACACTGAGATTGCAAAGAAAAAGTAAAAAATGGTTATTGTGTACTAAAAAGGCGACTTTGTTTAAGACAAACTATGACCTATCTTTTATTTTATGATGTCCTATTTTTATTTTTCTACTTCACTATTAAATTTCAGAAATGTATACCTATAACAGTGGATTTTGCTTTATCAAATTGCAAAGAAAACAAGAAGAACTACTTGAATACCTACAGTTACTTGAATACCTACAATTACTTGGGATATTATCAGTGATTTATCCATGTTGATCATTGTTTAGAGAAAACAGTTAAAGCAGTCTTTAAGGGGTTAAGAGAAAAGCTTCTGTAGTGGTATATGAGAAGCGACCTTGAGTGTATTTTTTTTAAAGCTAAAAGAGAATGATTTGAAGTCAATTTAATGTCTCCTACTTTGTCAAGTTGCTTGGATGGTACATTAAGGCTTTGAATACTTTCAGTCTTCTAATCCTAGTCTTTCTGAACTGAGAGACACAAACTGAAAACAAACAGGCTTTTGCAGTACCTGAGGTCACAAGAGAAAAGAGATGCAGGTGAAAAGGTTACCAAGGCCAGCAGGTAGGGCCAAGGTATCATTCATAACCACAGCAGTGTTAAAACCTTGCAAATTAAAGCCTCTGGCTCCTAACTCCTTATTTTTCTGGTGTAGATGGGGTCACCAGTACTTCATCTTATGGTGACAAGTAATTCTGAAGACAAAACCTGAGATTTCCATGACAAGAAACCTCTGAATTTTAACCAAATTACCTACATTTATAAGATGATTTGAATGTTAAGTTGTACACATTTGATTAGACAAGAAAAACTTATTTTGCTAAATATTTTTGGTTTGTGTGAACATAGTACACTAGAGGACAGTAGAAAGTTTCCTCTGGGATTTGCACAATAACAGCTTTAGAACTGTGATGTACACATACTACATTCTTTGCCCAAATGAATGACACAAAGATTGCCCGTCATAAGTGAAGTCAGTGAACATTATATGGAAAAGACATCAGAACAAAGGAGATAATTTGCAGATGATGTTAGTTCTGTGAGAATAAGAGTGTTATTTTATCCGTTCAGAGTCAGAACAATAGAAATAATTTGTAGATAAAGTTTGAAAGAAAAGAAAGGGGGAAAATGGTATTTTTATCAAAGATAAAGTCTAAAGTTTGTGATGACTGCTTTCCTGAAAGATTAGGATGATTCACTGCAGAAAAAGGAAGCTAAATAAATAATTCGTCTTCACCCAAAAACATGTCAGAGGAAATCCATGGGGATTTGAAATACATTGTTTCATAAGCAGGGGCTAAAAATGCATTTTTCTTTTGGGTGGTTGGTTGGTTGGTTCGTTGGTGGTTTTTTTCTTGTTTGTTTTCAATTATGTTCTGATTCCTGACACACCTTTTACTGTATTCTAAGTTCTCCAGATGCATGCAGTCCCTTTTGTGGTAATTCCAGTTTCTTTCCATTCCTCTCTTACCTACATTTCCCTAAACTCACCCCAGTCTTCCTCACAGGCTTCTTAGTAGCTTCTGCCTGGCTGTGTGCCAAGGCTGTGCACTGACTGGCCCATGGGCGCACACCCATTGCTTATGCAGCTGCCTTTGGAGTCAAGACTGAAGTTTTTCTGTCAGTTTGACTGAATTTGACTGAAATTTCTCCCTGTAGTTATAAAAGTCTTCAGATCTTTGAGATCAGTGAGTTTACAAGAATTTTGTTAAGAAGTTCAGCCCATTCTTCTGGGAGTTCATCACTGGTGTTAAGGAGAGCATCCCAGTTCCCCCAAGCACTGAAGCCAGTCAGACACCATCACAGACAGATATGCTGTCCTGCCAGACTGCACTAGTCATGAGCAAGATGCTCATCAGGTATTCCCAAAAAGCTCCAAGCAGATGATTTGCCTTGTCTCATACTTAATTTTTCCCCTCTTCTCAAGCTATTCCTTTTTACGATCCTCAAGCCCTCCTAAATACACTTTCCATTCTTATTTACCCTTACCTCACTGGCTCTGGTTTTGCTGACTTTGTACCCTTACTTGGTGACTCTCATACAGTTCTGGTACTTTCTGCCTTGGTCCTCCGTTCTCTACAACTGTTGGTTTCCTTCCTTTATCCAGTGTCCTGCTGTCTCTCACATGGTTGTCTTACGAATGTCACCAAAGGACAGGGTAGGTCATGTGCACTGCTCCCATTTGGCTACGAGCACTGCAGCCCCTCATGTCATCATCTTGTCTGATGTGCAATAGCCAAGGATCCTCACACACATACCTTAACCATTAATGAGAAGATTTACAGATGGACAAACTGACTGTACATGCTCAAAACCTAGCACATTGGTGCATTGCCCTGGTAAAATCCAACAGCCATACAAAATCCATCTCAGTCCCAAAGCAAATGGAATTTCAGGAATCTCCATAAAATAAAAGTGATAGTACCTGATGGGAAGCAGAAAGAGATTCTGCTTAGGATATGTAGATGAATGAGGGTTTTCTACTACAGCAGAGGTTGCAAGAAGCTCACTGCTACTTTCAAAACACAGATTTACTTATTAAATCCAAATCTAGAAAATAAATGTTATAGAAAGGCTATGTGAGAAAAAGTGAGAATAATAGACTTTTATCTGAATCTTTTGGTAAAAATCAGATATTTGAGCAGTAGTAAGGAAAACCAAAAGCATCTATACACATCACAGGTAACACAGAGACACAGTGAAAGTGCTTTTTAACAAGCATATACAAGGTGTGGAATTGCATATATTATCTAGAAGACTTACTCTGAAATTCCAAAATACCTACAAACTTACTGGGTATTGCAGGATGGATCTAGCAAGAGAAATCAGAGTCATTGTCAAGGAGTAGGAAGGAGTTTGGGGATTTTTTTTTTTAGGACACGTCATTATTTGAACCTTTAATGCAAAAGTTCTGTAAGTTTCAAGAGGTGAGAAAAGCTACTGGGGAGGAGCTACGGTAGGTTTGCTTTAGCTTAAAATGAAATTAAGTGGCAGAGCAAAGCTAATATGGGGTCATTGTGAAATGGTGGGGTTAACTATATAAAAAATGGTTTGAAGTTCTTGTTCTGACTTAAAAAGTAGACTAAAAGAAGAAAAAAAGAACTGAGAAAGATCTCTCAATAAGATTATCTAAAGTTAAAATGAGCACATGAGAGCTACTAGCTACTGAGAGAAACTACATTAAATATACAAAAGCAACCCCTTTGGAAAGGTAGGTGGGAAAAATATGAAGAGTATTCTAACTGCATCAGAAGTTTTTGGTAATGATCTGAAAATGGAAAAAGAATAATTGTAAAAGTGGAAACAAAAGCAGATAATAAATGATAAGCAAAACAGAGAGCTCACATGCCCCATATGGATAAAAATCAAAAGACTTGGGTGCAAAACGTGTTTCAATTAGCTAGAGACACAAAAGGCAATGAGGAGAAAGTCTAAAAATACATTAAGAAGCCATGGGAAGACAAGAAAAAGGAAGAGACCATTGTTTAATTGGACAGGAGACATAAATATGGATGATACACAGAGATGGCTAAAGTGTTCCACACTACTTCAGGTTTCATAATGGAAAAATTAATTCCAATCAACCAAACCAAATCAACCTAACAAAATGCATTTTAAACTGTAGTCCAGGAAAAGAAAAGAAGCTGAAGAATATATACAAAAGATGAATATATAAAGCTTCAGAGCATTAATTACTTTAAAGGACTTTTCTAACTAGCCAAGGTAATCTCAACAGAGAGATCACCTGCAAGTATACAAGAAGTAGCAGAATAACAAACACATCTCCTCTATCTGTTTGGATAATGAAAGTCTGAGGAAATGGAGACATATTAATCTAGCTTTGAAAGTCAAAATTTTGCAAAATATAAAAAAAGAAAGCTATAAAAACAATATAAGACAATAAGAGTTTGCAAAGCATATTAAAGCCAATGTAATTGCCTGCCACCAGCAAAAATAAGAATGACTTTAATAGTTAGTGATACTGCTGCAAATTTAATAAACAATCTTGTTAATGATAATCTGAATGCAACAATTAGCAACTACAGAGAACCAAAATTTTGGGGAAAAAAATCACAACCATTGCTGCCATTATCAGTTGTCAGTCATCAAGTTTGGAGTCACCAAATTTGGAGAACTTCTTCAGTGCTAGCCCAAATCTGGGACTACAATGTATTTTCAGTAATAACTTACACAACTGCAATGGAACTGCCTTCATTGCCTTCATGTCATTGTAGGGGTAAAATGCATTTTGCCAGACAGCATTGAAATTCAAAATTATTTTGACAAAGTTCAGTGCGTTCAAAATTGAGAGGACAAAATTCAATAGAAACCAGGCAAAGTACTGATACTAGAAAGGAGAGATCATGTGCACTAATACAAAAAGTGACAGTCTGAGAAGACCTGGCTGATAGGAAGCTAAGTTTTAACAGTGATCACATAGCAATCGGCAAGGCCAATGGCATTTCAGAAAAAAGGCATATTTATTTCTGGGTTATGTTAATAGGAGATGCCTTGTGACAGGGTGTCAGTCATTTCACTTCCTGAGCTGGTAGAGTCCTCCAGAGATTATTATACTTTCAAAAGCCCTCCCCTTTCAGAAAGGTATAAACTAGAAAAAAACCCAAAAAGAACAACAACCAAACCCAGCATATTTTAAGTGGTTTAGCGAAGATGTTAGACTGGAAGGTTGTCTTAGTACCAGTGCACTCATATTATATGGCACGGTGTTTCATGTAAATCTTTTATGGGTAACTGCATCATGGTGTATTCTGTTAAAATTATCTGTAATCAGCACACAAATTTTCATAGCAACTCCCTTAATACAATACATTCTCTATTCTGTTTAGTACCCCAATAGGGCAATGATCTCAAACTGAAAAAAAGATTCCTTAGTAGAAAAATGTAACACAGCTGAAACAAGGTTTGAATCAGGTTTATTTGGCAAAAAACCTAGAAAGTATATTACAATTTATTGTAGCATTCTGTTTATCCTTTGAATGTTTATCAATATTTATGGTTACTGGAGATACTAAGCCGGGCATGTGTATTGTAGAGGCTTTTCAACCCTCCACACCTCCTGGAGTTCTTAAAAAAAGGCTTTTTCTAAATGTGCCTATGATTTCTTTTCTTTTTGGAATAAAAAAAACACAATGTCACCTCATCAGAACAAAATGTAAAAATATTAATGATCACTACTGACTATACAATAAAATACTAAGTTTAGACTGAGGTATTTCAAAGGTGATGGACTCTCCCGTTATAACAGGAATACAAGTCGGATCTTGGCAACGAAGACACCGGCTGTGGTAAACAGCAGCTATACTGAGTTTTGTTACAGTAACTGCTCAGTATTGTCAGAATAAAGTCTACACTCTAGAAGGGGTTCTTTTGGAGGAAAAGTGCAGAATAATAGGTGTATTGAAAGAACAGACTCAGTTATGACAGGGAGGCCCCAGGGAATGAAGCACATGCTACAAATGGTCTGTTCCTGGCCACTAAGGGAGTGCAACTTGGAGAGCTCAGCAGAATTGATTGTAGACCACAATAAAGAAAATAAAAAACACACACCAAACACATAAATCTGGATCTATATAATGAAAGTTCTAAGGAGAAAACGAGAAAGAGCATAAGATCACAGCCCCTATGAGAATGAGCACAAAGGAAAAGTAGGGAGGGCATTGCTCCAGCAGTGTCTCCCCTGGTTAAGAATGCTGCACCTGATTAAAGTCACACACTTCTTCAGCAAAGGAAAAGTGCTATTTAGTTTGATGTTCATCACATTTGCTTCTGCAGTTTAGAAATCTGTTACTGTATGCTTACAATAACAGATTTTTTAAAGAGTGGCATGTATATGTGTGTTTTATTCAGCGACACTCACCTACACAGTAGCATGATTGATACTGTGGTATCAAATCAGAATAAACCCCGATGCAACAGTAGCTCATACTTAGACGTGAGCTACTTTAGCATAGATATGTTAAAATACAAAAAGATCTTTTTAAAATTCCTCTGTAGCATAATTAGTGCTGATAAAAGTTATTCAGTTATCCTGCCATCCTTCTTACAATTTAATTTTAGAAGATGAAAGATGCCCATTCAGTTCCACACATGATGTACTAATATAGTCATATGAAGCAATGGCAGAACAAGCCTCGATGGGTTGATGTCACCAAATGGCAATAAAATTCAACTCAAAACAGCAAGCTTCAAGAGGATACAGATCTACAGGATCACAGATTCTCTTTCGGATTGCATTAGGACTAAATTTGTTTGCTATAGAAAACCAGAAGTTATTTGATAAAGAAAAGCTAAATTTGTACACTGGTACAAAGTTTCTATATTATCAGTCCTCTTTTACTTGAATGACTGAGCCAAAAAAAATGCTATTTATTTTCTATGGGCTGCATCTCACATCTGGAGTCTGCTCTGTAAGGTTTAGTCTGTAAGCAGGCACCCACGCAGGAGAGAATGGAAGAACCCTGCAATTAGAGCCCTACGCAAACCAAATTTTAGGCCTGAGTGTGTAGGATTAAATCAGACTATTTATCTAGCTGTATTTCCTTTGAAACAGGTGAGCAGAAGGAACCTAAGGAGGAATGAGGGAAAGATTGAAGTCTTTTTCCAGCCTTGTTGGCTAGAACAGCTGTGCCATTGCAGAGAGATACTAATTTCCAGAAGTAAATTGCTATTCCCCCGGAGCAAGGAAGAAGCAGAAGAGAAAATGTGATTCAGAGGAAAATCTGAGTCACCATACTTCCCCAGGCTGGCATTACAATGATGAGTTCACAAACCACCTCTTGCTGAAGGCTATGCCAATAGGCACAATCTTACCCTAAATAAAGAACAGGACAGTTGTATCAGCAACTTACAGTTTCCAAAAGTAAGCTTTATATGCTGATGTTTAAGGCTTAGGGGAAAATCAAGAATCTAGGAAGTTGTGAGACAGAGCACTTGCTATGTTCTTATACTAAAATACTGGTGTCACATGCCTTGTGTCTTTTCATAGCACAGAAAGTCCCCTCTGTAGAATCAAAATCCAGATGGATCATTTTATAATGATTAGGCATCACTGTATAAATGTAGACACCATGAATCATTCTGCAACAGCTGTCAGCAATTTGCCTTGGAAATAAAAGCAACGATCTACCAAGTTTAGAGAACTTCATTGGAAAGGGATGGGAAGCATGTGTTCAATAAGAACAGTAAGACACAAAAATGCAGAAGAGCAAAATTATTTAGTTTTGACAAAGTATTCTGTAGTAGTTAGAGACTATTATCATTTAAATAGCTCTGGAGTCACATGGTCCAATCACAGGGCCAGAGCCGAATATTGATATTCATCATCTAATTGTGATTAACATCACTGAGGTATCCCTGTATTTTATTATCAGAAATAAAAGAAAGGTGTGTTAGTATTAACTACTTGGGATAAATATTGGTTTGGCTTTTAACAATAAACACCCTATAGAAAAATAAGTTTATTTTGAATTTAGCCTAGATTTGTATGTGTATATAAAAAGAATTTTCCTGCTATACATGAGAAAATAAGAGCGATCTTACTTTATCAGATTTTCTGTTAGAAAAATGGAATAAGCATACATGGGGAAACGAAACTGTTAGACAAAAATTGAAAAATTCTACTGTTTACATTGGTAGGCATTATATTAGCAGTGCTGTAAAACTAATATGTAAAGAATCAACTATTTCTGTTAAGAGCCCTTTTTGTGACCATCATTAAAGCTGCTGCCATTTTGAGTTTCTAAAGAAGTGTCTCATAACCCATGTTCCCTTCAAAGGCTCAGAAGCAGAAGTACACATGACCAGCAAGACATGATCAGAATGTACCTAAGACAGTAAAATCCTATAACTCAGCAACGCGATCTCAGCATCAAGGGCAACTGACACTGATAATACATACTTGATGTGTAAGAAGTAAGGGAACTATTTTTATCATTTCTATACCAGCCTAGAGCTGCCTTTATCCAAGAGGAAGGAAAACAGGACTCTTCCAAAGTCGTTTCCAGCAGAAGATATTTTGCTATCACACCTCTGCTTTCCCACAAATGTGATCCAGTTATTGGGTTAGAGCAAAGGTTGGAGTGCAAATAATGGAAAAATATCACAGGGGCACATATCTAAAACACAGGAGGAAATATAACTCTGCGTCTCTGTTAGGTGGACAGTTAGTTGAGAATTTTGGGAACAGAAATATACTATTTTCTGCCCGTGTGGTGCCTTGTTTATGTATATTATCCTCTGATGAAAATGCAAACACTGCTGTGAGATTTGGATACATCATCTTACCACAGTACGTTACAGGATAAAAGGAGGGACAGTATCACAGGAGCCCACTGTCCAAGATCATATGTATAGTCTGAGCACTCACATCAGCCACTGTAGAAACAGTGGTACTTGCTGAGCTATTTCACTGATCTCTGAAATATCCCAGTGTATTCCTAAAGTCATAACATGAAACATCAACCTTACCTTTGTTCAAGGAAAGAGTGACTGTCTGAAAGTATTGACCTTCTAATAGTGTCCACCTCTAGCACAGAACTGTGCTAAGGCTGTATTTATCTGACTTTTGGTGAAGAGAAGTCACATCTATTTTTAAAACCCTGCTGTGATAATCTAGGCTCAAAATATCTGGCTCCATTATGAATACAACATTTATCTATGGCTATATATTTTTCTGGACATTTTTATTATCTGTGAATGTGATGTTTAATGTAAAAGGGAAAAAAGGAGAGGAGAAATGTATTCTGCAAGACTAATGGACAGCTAAACATAATTCATTAGGTGAGACAGGCAGTGTATAGAATGAGAAGTTGAATCATGCAGAAATGACCTTGGACTGAGCAGCTTTTCTGAGCTAATGTACTGAATTTTGAATTTACTTTGTGAAGGGGTCCTTTTTTATTATGCAATAAACACTATAGAGGGGAATTCATATAATCAAATGCAGATGACTGCATTAAATTACACAGAAGATAGTTGTCTCACAGCAAGGAGAAAAGAACAGCCACTTTCAAGGCAAAATTGATTCACATACCTGAAAGAAGGCAGACCTAAACCCACTTATTTCTCAGCATTCATACAAAAGAAGGAAGAGATGATCAGTTCAATATGCAGACATCTCTATTATACCAGTATTGGATGGAATTAATTCAATCCAGAAGGACTGAGAAATTCTGGTCTTTATAGTTAGCTTTAGGCATCCAGTTAAAATCTCATCCAGGGATTTAATTTTAGAACTGGGAGATGAGGAACATACCAGATATAATAACAAGGCTTACCTCCTACCTCCTTCTCTAAAAATACACAGTTTGCCTCCCATTTGCAATATACCTCAAAATGAGCTGAATACTGAATCATTTAAGGTAAATAGTTTTTCTAAGGAATTTCTTCATTTTGGGTTCTTTTCAATCATAAAGAGTATTTTTATCCATCTTGCAAAATCTTCCTCAATAGAATTCAAGGAAAACCTGTGATTCTATATCATGTTGCATTTTTTTTTTCTTTAAGAAAATACTAGAAAAATATTAAGGAATACTACTTTGCTCATTTTCTCTCTTAGAGCATTATTCTGAACTTCAGTCTTATTTAACATCTGGTTAAACTTGGTTGGCAGCACAAAGTCTGTCTAGGAAAGTAAACACAGTAACAGCATCATGCCTGCACTGCTTTGGAATTGCACAACATCTCTCCATATAAATCCATAGTCTTCTAGCAGTGCTTACTTTGTTTTTTATTTTAGGAACCAGCAAGACCTGAAGTAGCTGAGTATACCGTGTTAGTAAACACAAGTGTTCAGCTGAGACTCTGTGTTGTAGAGTTGTGCTGTTGCTACAAGATGAGTTAAAATGCAAGAGGCATAGTTTTTAAACAGCAAATATCAAATAAGTTCTGAAACTATGAAAAATGAAGCTTTCAGAATGTAAGATATTATTCATCTGTCAAAAGCATAGAAACAGCTTCATATCCATTCTTTTCTTCTAGGAAAGAAGTGCCATGCTATCCACAAAGTATAAGGCATAATGCGGTATTTGCTGTAGTTGAGCTGCAACAAAAGATATATAATAATATAATAGAATATTTTTGAGATAATAATCATTAGGTCACATTAATAAAGACCACTGAAATATACAGAAAAGAAACTAAGGAAATGCAGGTCATTTTAATAAAGCAGAAATAGATGCACATATCTAGAATAAGTTTCTTATTCATCATATCTGCTAAAAAAGAACTATAATGATAGAAAAGTAAAATTTTTGTCACAACTTCCACTGAAATATGGAAAGTAAGACATTTGCTGCTATAAAATCACCAGCTTAGGAGCCATTTTGAAATTGCCTTCAACGCCTTCATTTATTTCAGAGATTCACTGGCACTACACATGAACCTGGGTCCAGCTGTCCAGCCTTTTGTTACAGATTACTCCAATCAGTCAGTGAGTTTTGCATAGGGAAACCTACAACCTCTGGGTCCTTAAAATGGATTAAACCATATTATTAAATTATGGTTACTAAACAATAGACTATAATAAAAAAAACTTGCTTGATTTTCAGTGCCTGCTAATTAAAAATCCTCTTAAGTATTCCAAATTTTTGTTTTCCTCATACTGTACAATTTCTTCTCTATGAAGGCACCACAACTAAAATTCCACAGCTTCAGAGATAACCAGAGCACAATTAAAATTGCACATTCCCCACAAACAACCATTAGCAAAGGCATTTAGTTGTAGTTCTAAAGTTAACAATTTACTGTCTCCATTAATTATGAAGAGCTGAAGTTTTGCTACAAAAGTCTGTCTTAAGAAGATCTAAGGAAGATAAGCTTTGGATCTGTTATATAAAAGCATGTAAGATCAGTGTTACATTATTAAAGGAAAAGTTGCATTTAAAACTGGAATTCATCAATATTCACCCTTTTAAGATATTTAATCCATAGTACGTAAGTGACGTTGAAACAGGTTATGAATCTTTAGTGTAGAATGCATAACAAGTCATGGTCAATTAATACACAACAGAGTCCATAATCATAGAGATTACTGCCTGATCTAGAGAAAACATAGTCAAGGGCATTACTGCCTGATTTAGCATCACAGTCAAATTGATAACTTCAGGACCTACAGTGCTCAGAAATCATAGCAATGAGCACTCTAGAAACACACACAGATCTCTAATAAACAGTCATGCTCTATAATGATGTTTAAGGATCTGTAAAACTTTAATAAAATAAATATTAGAGCCATAAATGGCATTCATAACTTTGCTAACACAAAATTACATGAACTTGTCCCCTACTGCTATTTCTCAATAGAGAGCTGTCACCCAAGACAAAGAGTTTAACTCTGGGTTTCCACAGGGACACTGGCTTAAGAAGTGTCCAGGTCCTCACTGGAATAGGGCACTGCATGGCTCAGACCAGGCAACTATTAGAAATACTCTTACAGCTCTTCAGAGCTGATGATTAAGCAAGCATCATGCTTTGCACCACCCTTCATTATCCCACTTTGATCAGCACAACCAGAGAAAAGACTACAGGGCCAGATAATGATGATAACCTTAAAATAGGAAGAAAATATGAGGCTACATTTCTTTTCAATTTACACTGTATAAAAGTGCATTGATTTTTACATTTATACTTTATTTCTGTAGAGAACCTGAACATCATTAAAACTCGTCTCATTCATATCCACTGTAATTTTTGTGGACGGTTTATGGTTTTCCACAGCAAAGATGACCTACCCTTCCTCCTCCCCCAAAAACAAGTCAGACAAAAAACTTGGGTACCAAATTATAATTGATTGTGTTTTCTAAGTCAGAAATGAGTTTTCCATATGTCCTGAAGCCAATGAAAATAAATGAATAATAAATAAGGAGGTTTTATACTTGCAGTATTTGGAGCCTTTAATCTGAGCATTTTCACAGGGCTCTGAAAAGTATTTCCTAATTAACCTTCACTTTACTATGAACAAGACAAATCCTTGTAACTTTCCTTTTAGCTCAGATAAAAAATAAGAGACGAAAATAAATTTTGTGATTTTTTTTCTATTTTGTGCCCCCATGCTAGCTCATAATCAATAATGTAAAACATTTCTTTAAGGTATAACACCTCATTATCATTCTTCATACACATAAGTCACAGTGAAGCAATGTCCTATATTCTAGTTAACTGTCCTACCTGGGGGCAAGGGTCAAAGTCCAAATACTAGTGGTACTCTGGTTAGCAAAGCAGTGAGGAGCCGATATAAGTAGTGGGTAGGCTGATTCTCCCTGTTGTGCCTCAAGGCTCTGAGTTACAGAAATATAAAGAATGCCTTTTCAGACAACCATCCAGAAGAAAAGGTGTTGAGGTCAGTATTTCCTTGTTCCCAAGGAAATCAGCACTGCTGCCATCACAGGACTGAGGAATCTGCATGGCTCAATGGCAGGTATATTTCACATTAAGACACATGAAAAGTGACCTGACCCTTTCAGGTTCAAGAGGAAATTACCTGTCCTAAAAATAAGACAAGTGGGTAAAAATCAGATTGCTGGCACCATCATCCTCACCTTCCCCAGCAACATTAGGGATCAAGAAAAGGAAAGAGATCTGGCAGCAAATACATTCTACTCAAATTAGTGCCTTGTTTGGAATGCTGTCAAACTGCTTTGTCCATCAAAAACACTATTCCAGGGGAAAAAAAACAAACAAACAAACAAACAAAAAAAACCCACCAAAAAACAAACAAACAAAAAAAAAACCACACAAAAAGCACCAAAAAACCCCCAACAAAAACAGCCGCCGCCACCATCCTCACACGCTGACTCAGCTATTCTGTGCTTTTAATCCAATCACTTTGCTGCACTGTTAGTTTCGAGTGTAGCTTCTCTCGCTCAAGGCAGGCTGAATTGACAGAAGTGAACTCAAATTCTGATGGTGCAGCATTCATATCAGTCACATTCAATAGATATCGATTCCTCTCACTCCCTTTTCCATGAATTGCTGAAGTGGGATAGGGGTCAAGGAAAGAATAAAGGAATTTTGGAGATTATCTGGGATAAAACTTTTCTTTGTCAGGGACAGAGAAGGGTAAAGTCATCATGATCATTGAAAATGCTAACTGAAAATTTCTGTGTCAGATCTCACATTGATGACCGTGAAAAGTAGGAAACAACGTGCACCCTCTCATCAGAGAGTTAATAATGAAGTTAAATGTTTGCATTTCAAAAATTATTACAGGGAACAGTAAAAGGAATTTTATAAAAACAAACCATAACCTATATGAAAAGTTTAAAAAACCTATAAGGTTCAATTCATACAATCAAAACAGTAACCAGAACAATATGTGGCTATGTATTCAAAATGTATATGCACATGACACATACTATAATATATCTCTGACTCTAAACTGAAAATAAAATTTCATGGAAGAAGTAGTAATCATCCTATTTTAAAATTTACTTAAATGACAATACTAACTTTATTAAAATTCTGTATTTCTTTATCAGAAATAGTTATGTTGAATGTTGAGAGATGAAGACTGACAGATCCAAAACCATATATTATTACATCATTTCATGCACTGCCCTAGAAAACTCAAATATTTTCTGCAATTTATTTACTAATCTGTTGAATGTTTTTATTTACTTTGAGTATTAGCTTCCTGATGAAACATCATCTGAAGGATCACAAGATCTGAAATTATATCTAAATGTTGTTTGTTTTTAAATCTGAAGCCCAAGCAATTACCTAGCTACAAAATTTTTCCCTAATTCTAAGGTTCAACACTGTATTTTCCAGTACACACATGCTGGTTATCAAGTTTGGTGTTTCCATATAGAAATTATTTTAACTGAGATATCTTTGCCTTCTCATACAGAATCCTATAATCATTTTTGTTGGAAAAGACCCTGAAGACAATTGAGTCCAATTTCAAACCTAACACTGCTATTCCTAGATATTTCCCTAAGTGCCACATATACACCTCTTTTAAAAATGTCCAGGGATGGTGACTCTACCACTTCCCTGGGAAGCCTCTTCCAATGCTTGACCACCTGTTTGATTAAGAATTTTTTCCTGATAGCCAATCTAAATCTCCCCTCGTGTAATTCGAGGCCATTTCTTCTTGTCCTGCTACTTGGAAGAAGAGACAGATCCCCACCTGGCTAACACCTCCTTTCAGGAAGTTGTAGAGAGCTATAAGATTCTCCCTGAGCCTCCTTTTCTCCAGGCTGAAACCCCCCAGCTACCTCAGTCATTCCTCACCAGACTGGTGCTCCAGACCCTTCACCAGCTCTGTTGCCCTTCTCTAGACTTGCTCCAGCACCTAAGTTTTGGCACCCTCACTCAGCACCTTGTAGTGAGGGGACCAAATCTTAACACAGAGTTTCAGGTGCAGCCTCACCGGTGCCAAGTACTGTCCCGGACCTGCTGGCCACGCTGTTGCTGACACAGGCCAGGATGTCATTTGCCTTTTTGGCCACCTGGGCACACTCTGGCCCATGTTCAGCTGTTGTCAACCAGCACCTCCAGGTCCTTTCCATGGGGCAGTTTTCAACTACCTTGTCCCCAGGCTGGGCACTGCAGGCGGTTGTGACCAAAATGGAAGATCCAACACTTTGCCTTTTTGGACTTCATACAAATGGCCTCAGCCCATCTTGCATTCTCTCCATCTTCTCCTGCCATTATGAGTGAGGCACTCTTCTGTTAACTTTAGCTGTGGCTCCTTAATGATTAGGGAAGGGATTGTTACACAGAGTGATCACATAAACCCAGCCCCCTTAGGAAATAAGGCCATAAAAACAAGGCTACAAAACAAAACAGGTGAGGACAAACTGAACCCATAGGGCTGAAGAACATAATTCAAGGCAACTGGATTATCAATATAAGTGTACTCTGAAGGCACATTCACAGCTAGCTACTATTGCACAGCATGACTGTATCAAAGCAAGATGTCATTAAGGCACCCTCATTAACAGAGACTGCAAGAACAGGTAGAGTGCAACTCATCAGAACTGTGACTCCTATCACCCAGGAGCAGGAATGTAAGAGCTGGAATGGTTCACTGCATAAAAAATATTTACCAGGTAACCAGTCAGGACAGAGATGACTTGTAATGTGTTAATGGAGCAGGCAGATGCCTGACTGTCTGGTACCTGCTGTGGATGAGATTTATCTCTTACTTACCTCTGAGAAACAGCAGAATTTGCACTGTCTTTTTGTAACAAGTGTCTCAACACCTGCTGTGGCTCAGGAGCCCATGCAGCCCAGGAGCAGGCTGTTTCAAAAGCCTTTGGCACTTCACTGTGCTGCCTCCCACCTGATCTAGCTCAACTTTGCTTGTGACTCATTTAGCCCTCTCATCTCAGGAGAGGCAGTCTCCATCTCATGTATTCCTGTTACTCTGGTGCTAGTTAACTTATGATGGATTCTAGTATATTGTGAGACATTGCAGATTGGATCAGATCAGCTTATTTTCATAACCACCTTCACATGTAAACTTTGCAGAGACACAGGTGTTTATGTTTCCATTATTCCATCTGTCCTACATCTAGTGTTGAAATAAGCCAGTCAGCTTTGAACTGACTTTCCTCTCAGACCACTGGAAGTATGCAATTTAGCAGAGAGTGTTTAACCCACCTTTATATCTTACACCTCTGGATCATGTCTGCTTTGTTAAGATGTTAATATGAAAACATATATAATCTCATGACATTGCCCTGATTTTTTCCCATACTACACTTTAGAACTGCAGTGTGCTGTAGTTTTATATTAGCTAGTCTGTTTTCATATCTGAGGCTAAAATGAGGAAACCTACAAATAAAAACATTCAGAATATAAGGCCTTCCATCAGTACATATGTTATCTGTTGCCTCTTTCCCGTCTGTAAAATTTGCTACTATTTCTGAAGTTCATGCAATTGGCACTTCTTTTTTCAGCATGATTCTCTATAAATATTTGCAATCCAGTATAGACTGTCATATTATCTGAAGTAACAGTGACAAGTAGACATGTCTACTGGAGCAAGGTGTGATGCTACAATCCAATACATACATTCATTGTGGATTATCAGGCTGGACACGCTCACTAAAATCTGACCAGAATTACCTCACACATCAGGTTTGCTCATGATGTGTGGGGAGTAACCATGAGAGTGACTGCTCTGATCTGTGAAAGCCTTTGCTTAATATGCAAAACACTAAAACTATGTGCAAAATACACTTTCAAGTAACAGACTGAAAGAAACAAATATATTCCTTTGTGGAGTGCCTTTAGTGTCAGAATTTCCAAAATCTCTGAAAGCATTGTGTCTTGAATTGAAAATTACCATTTCAGCTTCTACTATATAACATTCTTTACTTTCTTTGCTAGAATTTATTTTCAAGAGTTATACTGCAGATAACAGACTACATAGTTCATTGTTGAAACCAGTAATAATGGGTGTTGCAAAAGCTGAATTTTATCACAAACCTCTGGAATAGCTAATATTTGAAGTACAAGACATATGAGAACCTTTTTGAAAAACAAAACAAAACAAAACAAAACAAAACATAAAACAACAACAAAAACCCCACACAAACACCCCACAAATAAAAACCAACCAACCAACCAAACAAAAAAAAAAACAACAAAAAACCCCCAACCAACCAAAAGATCTGTCCTATTTTGAAGAGGAGCTGTATCAAAATGTTGTGCTTTTACTTACAGATATGTATTTGGAGTGTGCAAACAGAAACTGGATTATTCTTCTTCAGATATACTCTTTGGACTGCTCAGATAAGTGCTACACAATTATACCTGTGCATGTCTCATAAAAATATAAAGGTTGGTGTGATTTAAAGCTATCAATTTGTTCATACAGCTATATTATGGAATAAATTATCAGAATAATAAGAACACTTCAAAGAACAGGGAACAAGCTTTGTTACATCAGAGTTCAAATCAAGATATATTCGTACAATATTGTTTTATTTTATTTAAGACTTTCTTCAACAAGAAATAACATAGATATATAGGATCTAGAATATATTTTTTCAGAATAATGCTGTGGCATAACACACAGCCTTCTTAGAGGTCATATTAAGGAGATTTGTCAGAATGGTGTAACTTTGGATTTTTGTCTCATCGTGGACTATTGCTTCACAACAGGAAAGAAAATTTTCAAATTTTTTAAAAAACCCCATACTGTAAATGCATATTTTTATATGAGAATATAAATCTAGACCATCAAAAAAAAATCTTTTTTTTCTGACTTTCTTGTAAGTAGTTACAGAACACTTGCCAGAAAAATAGCAGCTAAAGCTTAAGAATTTTGAGATTTTTATTTCCAAACCAATTACTAGCTTTTACCTTAAAACATCAGAGGCAAAATTTTAACTATCATATTAATAGCTAAACACTTTACCAGGTGAGATTGCAACTAAACATTTTCAGAATATGCTGCCACTGTTCTTCCATTGAAACAAACCATTTTGAAAGATACACTGCTCCATCAATCAAATCCCTCTTGTTAATTAGAGCTAAGGTTTTAACAGATGTCCACATGTTCCTGGCAGGCACTTCACATTCTATAGTTTAAAGCATTTTGCTCGATTAATTAATTGTCTTTTTCATGTTTATAACATGAAATACAAGCTTAAAGACCACAGGGAAATGATAATTAAATGAAGAGTACAATTATTAGTCTCTGTTGTATTGGCTATTTGCAAGAATGCAATCTCATCCCAACAGGGTTAGACGAAATCATAAAACACTTGTCTGAACTTTTATCCTTGATGAGATTGTGATATTTACGTTCTCTTGTAACATAAACTTCTCTTAACTGATCATGAGCAACCAAATGAGAAAATATGTTTTGGATTTACATGACAGATATTGAAGTAACATAGCAGAAAGTTGTGAGGAAAAGAAAAAAGAGACTATGTTATTTATGATCTCCCTCACTGCTAGCCAACTTTTCTCTCATATTGGAACACCTATTAGTATGTTTTCTCTTGAGGACACTCCTCTCAAATGTCTCCTCTTTAATATCTGTTCCCTCTGCTTCAAAATGTAAAGTTTACATCAGGGTTTTTTTCCTTTTATGTCACATTAATTAATTCTTCAAAATTAAAAGAAAAAAAAAAGTGGTAACAGGAAAAAACAAATCTGATTTGTACTTTTGTTGAAAGAGACATTCTGTGGACTCCTACTGCACTTTTACACAATAAATAGGTGTCCTAGAAAGCAAAGAAAACATCTGCCTTTGTTGACAGTGAAATAACAAGCCCTTTCTTTTAGCTTGTATGCTTCCAAATTCAGTCTTCCAGTTAGAATGGCTCAGCCTATCCCTGATTTTCCAGATCCATTGACATCCACTGTACCATCCTGGCATCATTAAAGTTTTTAAATGAGGGTGAATATAACTTAAACCAGATTTTTTTAATATTGTTTAAGAATGGAGCTACGAGGCTGAACCTTGATTTCCAATGACAGCTCCTAGAGTCTTCACACATAGAAAGGGTAACAAGCAGCACACCCGAACATTTTGAAACACGCATTAAACCTCTCTCAAGAGGAACCACGGGTAAGAGTACAACATGCCCAAAGTAAGCATTGTCAGCTTTTGGTAAATATTTTATTATTCAAACTGGAGTTTGTTTGTGTGCTTTCCTTCTACTAGTGTAGCCAGTCTTACTAGCCACTTTTTTGTTCACTTCTTCTAAATGATCTACCATCTCTGCTGCATACTACCCAATTAGTAAATCATTTATTATATATCTTTCTGTTTTACAGAGAATACTCACATTTTCAGAACTAATTAGTTTGAATCCCATCTTTGCAGTTTAAGAATACTAGTTTGCTGCTGTTTGAAATAAATGAGCAATGCATCAAATTTATATTACAGTACTTGGAAATGTAGATTTGCTGCTCCAAAAAAAGATTGGGAAAAGTCAAGCAAATGACTTGCATTCAGAAAGATTCCCAAGACAATTTCTGCCACACACAACAGATGATGGTGGCCAATACATAGGGTGGTTGGAGAGCACAGAAATGAACACTGCAGAATTACTCAGGTTGAAACACTCATGTTGGAAAGATATGTTGGTTTTCTTTTGTTTGGGTATTATTTCTAATATAAATTATTATCTACATTTATGAAGTCTTTGTAGAGATATTACTAAGCATAGTTAAAGAAAAAAGACCTCAAGATCTGATCTTGATACTTTCTTTTTGCAGTACTTGCAATACAAAAAATTAAGCCCAGGGTTTATAATTAATATATATTATTAATAATATTTTATACACAAAATAATTAATAAAATATTAAAAAAACTACCCAGAAGATATACTACCACTGAACACAAAGTTTGAAGAGTGACTAGCCAACCCACTAGTAGCAAAAATTACAGGCAACATAAAAATATTTTTTAGCATTTTATAATGCTAAAGTGGTTACAGTGTGTTGCACAATATATATATATATAATGCCACAGTGACAAAATTTGCAACAGCCACAACTGTTGCCACAGTAAATATTACCAAATGGTGAAGAGCACTGGAGAGACTCATCATGTCTGAATTACAGTAGAAAGTACATCCATGAAAGGCCTTAAATTACTTATGCAGTGTATCATACAGCTGGGCAAGAAGATGTAAAAATTTTAAATGTATGTGTGTGGCTGAATAATGTCTCTAGACTCACTCTCCAAATGTGGTAAGTCCTTTCACACTTCCACTGACTTCCACATGAATAGGAGGTTCTCAGCTCCTGAGGAACTCCATTGTCACTGCCATGACTGAGCTCATGCATACAAATTAAAAATGAGCATTTGGACATGCCTAAAGCGCTTTAATTGGATTTAATGAGACAAGTCATATGCACCTAAGGATCTCGGTCTAATTCAGTAAACAAAGATTGATTTCCAAGCAAAATTATCATTCTAGAAGTGAGAAACTTGTTATAGAAGAAGTTTACCTAAACCAATATGAGGCTTACAACAAAACAGCAGTTGGCTATAAAGCACTGGGACAACTGGTTCCTGTTCTGAAACAGGAATATAAGGCTGTTCCTTGGATAAAGCAATGTTCGCTCCTGGTTTTTTAACTGTCAAAATAAAATATAGTAGTAAGGATTTAAAAATCACTTATATTGATTAAACAATTGTGGTAATTCTGAGCTATTATTATTAATTTAGTTCATAAATTTCAGTACAGTTCTGCTGAGTCACGCAAATGGAAAACCTGGCCAACTGGATGGATTTATGACTCGATTAGTACACTGAGACAAAACATCCTGTTATGTTTCTGCAACATAGCTTAGCTTATTGATTTGAATACGTGGGTTGTGCAATTCAGATAGAAGAAACAAGGACAGCAGTATTACTTGGGACAGCACACAGGCACAAGGGGCAGTAGGTAAATGGCCTGAAAGACTAATTACAAGAGAGATGGGCCCCAAACTGCTTATACAGAAAAGAACACTAATGTCACCCTCAGCAGTCTGATAAAAATGTTGTTAGTAATTTTAAACCTATTCTACCTTAATTAGATATGCCTGTTTTAAATGGGCAGCCTGGAAAAACAACAACATCACAATACACAAATGTATCCATCAATGAATTAGATTCCACTTGGATAAATACAGTCATACATGGTGAACTTCATACACTATTTATGCATATATACAACTAATAGACTTATACTTGTATGATCATCATCACTGACAATGTACATGTGCAGATAGGAAATACTGCTTATTTCTCTTTGTTCAGCCTGTGAAATCTGTCCTCATTCCTTTAAAAGGAGTGACAGTTATCTCCTAGAAGGTGGCAGAAACTGCACATTTCTTTGGGAAATGCAGAAGCCTCGGTTACTGCATGCCAAAGAAAGGGAAGGGCTAAGAGAGAAAAAGAGAGCACACCTGCATCCTGAAGCTCAAAGAGAGCCTGAATGATTGCTAAGGGCAGCAAAGGGCTGTGAGCAGAACAGGAGATACTGCCAAGGACCAATAAGCACAGCAGTGAGGAGATGATTGAAAGCAAAGACCATCCTGCAAGGTCACAGGGAGAAGAAGGTCACTGATTTATAAACCTTATATTTCCATTCATTCATATCTCCAATTGGAGATGTCTATTGCTTTTATTAATTATTCCGGTTCACAGCCTAAGAGAATCTGGCTTTTTGAACTTCAAAGCCATTTGGAGCCACTTTGGAAAGCTCTCTATAAGGAAAATGTTCAGGACTCACTGCCTCAAAGCTCTGGCAGTTTTGGCTCTCTGACAGCTTTCAGTTCTCAATGAAAGCTTAATAGGAAGTACACTTTTCCACAAGGAAGAAAATGTCTTTTACAAACTATAGAATAGAACTATTGGCAAGTACCACATAAAGGGCTCACTTTGAGTATGTACTGTATCTCCTACAGATTTGATTTACTCAGCCTCGTGATTCTCCATTCATGTAGCTACTCTTTTAAAGGAAGGAGGTGCACTAATATCGATGATACAAAAAGGCCAGGCAAAGGAAGCATAGCAAGTATGTCGGCAGTAAACCAACTGTGAAGCACTGAAGCTAGAGTCCAAGCTGGGATAACTAATAACACACTACCTTGAAATACAGATGCCTATAACTGTGCCAGCAATCTGTGAAGTTGCACAGCTAGAACTGTACTTTACTGCCTTAGATGCAGCTTCCTGATAGGAATTTTCATTTGCAGTATTTGGCCTTTATCCTCACGCTTTTCATTTGAAGACAAGTCAAGCTGAAACCATTTGAAGTGCACCTAATAAAAGCTACCATAGCTAGCATTAATCTCCAAACATATACTTTTCTTAAAAAAATCAATTTTCTAAAGAATATTACTGTGATCAAAGAGTTCAGGTTCCTCATTAGCTTTTGATAGTATGGATAACCACAAATCTTAAGTGAATTTTATTACTTTGATGCTTATTCAACAACTTTTCTTACTATACACCAGTGTAAAATGTCTTCCAAATACAAAGCACTATCTAAGAATGCTGCACATGTGCAATTCTGTGAATTCAACACTAACATACTGGTAAGGATAACAGAAAGTAGAGAACAAAAATATCCTTTCAGAGACAAATTCTCTTGATCTCAGAAAAAAAAAATCCTGTCAGATTAATTCTGTAGAAAACAGATTTGGTTCACTGTTTTAAAGATTATTTATTTGAAAAAAGGGAAATAATGCAATTTCCTAGTATCAGGTTTTGAGATTTTCAAAGCAAATGTAGCTATACTTACTCTGTAAAGGAAGATGTGCAGACAAGTCTCCCTGCTCAAACTTTAAAAAAGCAAACTATATGACTAAAGAAAGATTTTCTATGAAAATTAAATTGAATATTTGTTTAAATTAATATCAAAACATTAAAATTATATAATACTATGAACTGGTAACTGACGTATTAATAGAAAAAATAAAATATTGGGCTGGATCAAGAGTTTTCTGACTTTACTAATAAGAAATTTCTCATTTAAGTCCAAAACTTTGAAGAGTCTTTTCCAAAAATACTCATGATTTATTCTTCTACAGTAGCTGTGCAATTTGGGAAAGAAATTGATGAAAATTAACTTCTACAGGTTTCTGGGATTTTCTCCAGAAACTGAATAGGTATTTAAGAGTTTTATACTGGGGATGAACATGAATTTACTCTGCCTGTAAAAGCGCAGAGTCATTTAGAGTAAGGACCACAGAAGAAATCAATTCTGTTCACCTACAAAAAGACAGATTCTTCACAGCTCTTGGTGTTACTGGTCAATAACAGGAGCAGTGGTGGAAGCTACGACATCCCCAACCATATGACAAAAGTCAGCTCGTTTCCATGAAAGGCCAGTATTCTATAGAGTTAAAGGATCATGAAGAGGCAGAAAGCTCCTGTGACTAATTTTTCTCTTTTTTTTTTTTTTTTCCTTAAAGACTAAATATTGCTTCAACAGATGGCAGAAAATATGGCAGAGTTTTCATTTACTGTTTGTGGTTCTGCTGGCTGTGAATGTGATCTGAATTGGTAGATTTGCAAAATGGATGACAAGCAGTTTTCCTGAGTTGACAGTGGTTGTAAAAAGCAATTGGTCTAGCTAAAGCATAAAGTTAAATTACTGGAGGATCTGTGGATATTTCTTCCCACTTTTATGTAATAATCTGTCTAGAATTCCTCATGCCAATCTACCCACACTATACCAGCAACAGTAAAGGTTTTGCCCCTACAAAAGTTTGCCCTTTCAATTTGCAAATCTTGAAAAATAGACCATTTTATTCGGCAGAGAAACCATAATGTGAAATGCCCTCTTTTCTCTGAATTTATAAGCTTTCAATGCAATAGACACCATAAAGCTTTAAGATTTTGACTCTCTCTCCAAAATCTTACAAAGAGAACATATTCTGCTTGTTCATTACAAATTCTCTAAGCATTGGCACCAATGATGTCCATCACATACAAAGAATGATAGATGCATGGTTCTTCAGAAGACACAGATGCACCTGTTTAGCAAAATTATGAATGGAAAAGTTTAAGTATTTATGTATAATTCAAGAGTGTCTTATTGAGAAATGTAAAGCCCTCAAGCAGATGTACAGATATTGATTGTTACCATAAGAAAACTATATGTAATACCATACAGTATTTGCAAAGCCCCTTTAGCAGGTTAATATGTCAAAGTAATGTATAATGTGATTTAAAACAATTACACTTCCTTGAAGCTTACCAAGCAAGAAAAAAAAAATGTACTAAATGGACATTATTTTTGATGGTTATTGAATTCTCCAACTCTTCAGTGAAAATCTTTGATGCAGAATTGTAGATTCAAAAATAATACAGTCTTTTACATCAGCAAGTGTCTTTAGAAATTACAGGTGGTTCTTACTTTCTATTTTGCATATACTAAGCTCCCACAAGTGTATTATGTGGGTTCTTTTTAGTCCCATTTGCAGGTAGAAGAAAATTATAGAGTCTAAGCCCAGTATGACACAGAACATGACACTTAGTATCAAACTCAGGACCTTGAATTCAAAAACACCAGAACTTCGATAATAGTCTTGCTAGCAAAAAATATTCTGTGTATCTAATATTTTTAATTGTGCTTATCATACCATTTTCTGCCATTGCAATCTCATAATTTAAATAAATTATGCAAAAATATATTTCTAATGGTATATGGTTTTAAACATGTTCTCTAGCACTGAAGGTATTAGCAAGTAAATTCAACTCCATTAAAATGAAGGGAAAGGTGTGAATACTGATCTAACAGCATTTGAAGGTATTTTTAACTTTTTTTTACTTCTAGAATTGTCAATGTAATCTAAAATGTTTTTCTCATTTCTAATGCAATGATATGTTCTTCATCTCTACTGTAGCAAAGAGAAGAATTCCAGAGGTGGATTTTACTTTACTGCTTGTTATGATGACATCCATACTAAGACATTTCCAGTCACAACACAAGCAAAACTCAAAATAGTTGATTACGTTTTCAATGTATTAGGTTTCATTTTGGTTTGGTTTTTTTCCTCCTCAGAGTCAACACCTATTCACTGGAATTTTTGAGTTTTTCTTACTATTTATGTTAACTATACAGACTTTTGTAATGTTCTTGAAGAACTTAGAGGAAGTCACAGCTGGAACAAGAGAAAAAGAAGTAATTGCCATTCCTGGAAATAGAGGTAGAAAGAGAAAAAAAAGCCAGGAAAGTAGGGCCCGTATAACCAAAGTTTAGAGATAAACAATGCGAGCTGAATGAAGAGTCTCATTGTATACTTGCTATAAAAGATAAGGAAGTAAAGGGAGAATTCTGACTGAACAGGCAGTGTGTTGACTGCTTTTTAAGCTGTTTATTTATGTCACTCATGAAGAAACTCAAAACAACCTGGATCACTGTAAAGAATAGGATTTTAACTGAAAGGCTTTCCTACGTTAAAAGCTATGGAGCTGGTTATGTAGTAAATTTTGGCCTATCTATATCTAAATAATAGTTATTGGAAGAGTTATATGGGCTCTTCCAGTTCAAGAACAGCTTCAGGTATTGCTACCTACCCAAAGAGTAATAAATGGAAATATCCATACAGATGTTTTCACTGTTTTCTACCCTTTTGTTTTACAATCTCTTTGATGTATTTGATGAACTCATGCCTGCCTCAAAAAACAAAAAATGAAATTCTGGTAAAAATCATAAATTCTAATAACACAAATCATTAACATTTTTTCTCTTTACTTACTAAAAAAAACAATATTTTGAAAATTAATATCTAAATAAATTGTGGCCCAAAAAAGCACAGATATCTTTAAGAACCAAACAAATTTTCTGAATTAAAATATGGATGAAGGCTATTTCATCACTCCAATTTTTAGATAATTTAAACTGATGTTTTATTAGCCTCCAGAAATGATCATGGCTTCAAAGCATTATAATTATTGTTCCTATCCAGAAAGGTGCTGGAGGTTCATTCTGTTTCCAAAACTAATGCAATTGGTAGGCAAATCACTCTGCCTGCATGTGTATGTAATGATCACAGCAATGCAGAAGGGAGCTCTATAGAGATATAAGAGAAAGAACATTTTAAAATAAGTGCCTAAAGTTTCCTTAATAAATTATTTTGAATTCTGAATCTGAATGTATGTATGGTAGGTACATAGACCAAAACTGGAATCTCCCTTTTCAAGTATTGGAAAATTTTCAGGTATTGGAAAATCCATACCCAGAACAAAGCAAATCTGTGCAATATGAATTTCCCTAGTTAGTGGTCAAATATGCAAGTGTTTGGAGTCCTTTCTGTATGTAGTTAGAGCAATGAAAGCTCCAGCTATGTGACACCTTAATTTTAATAAAACAAAACTCCATGAAGCAATAAGGAATAAGCTTTCACAAGAGAAAGATCAAGTTAGGTTTCCTCCCGTTTCAAAGAAACCGTAATTAGATAACTATCTAAAGATACCCCTGGAAATAATCCATGGAGGAGAAGAAAATCAACATGACACAGGGATTTGCCTTTCATTGTTTCAGTGCAGGACAAAGGAAGGGTAGTTGGGAAAGTGGTCTGTATGCTGTATATAGCCTGAATAGAAGTCTTGAGCAAAAAGCCCTGTCGGTCTGGCTTCCTCCAGGGGCACGACATTCATTTACACAGAAGATAACTCCTGAGACTGCGCAATGTGCTAACATGAATAATTTTTTTCCCTGCCAGTGGAAGATTTTACTGTACTATTATTATCAACTAATCTTCTCCATTCATTTTACAGGTTGTAAAGACAAGCAAAAAGCGGATTTTAACAGTAAATGAAATGCTTCACTGAAAAGTATTTTGACAATGCACTAACATATATACTTCTTTATATAAGCCAAACTTGTAAAAAATTTAATGAATTGGTTTCATATCTTCACCAACATAACAGCTGAGGTGCCTACACAGCATGGATCTCTAATAGGAAAAAAATACCATCCCTAAAGACTGTACAAATCTATGAAGCTGTTTCTCAGTATATTATAGAATAAAAACTGAATCCGGTTCCAACATTTTTTTCCACTGTCTGAGGGATACATGATATGGATCTGAAAACATATAGCCGACTCAAACTGAATTCATGATTGCATATGCTCAAACTTTTTAAATGTTGAGAAAGACTGTATGAAGTATACTTTTAAGCATCAGATGAAAATTTGTTTTATCTTTCTCTTATTTTTGCAGTTTCTCTGGAACACAGTAAGATATTAACTCAATGCAAGAAAAATAATCATCTGAGAAAAAATTCTCAGGTAGCATGCCACTTCTTAGCACCTACTGAAAAATGCAATTCAATTATTAAAGTGTAATTATTCCTAAGGCATAAAATCATGACTATAACTAACATACCCCTTCCCCCAACTGGGAAAAAAAATGAAAATAAAGTTCTCTAAGCCTCTGAGACCTTGAGGTGTGATATTTACAACATCATAAAATTAAATTTCTTAAGCGTTCTTCTTATTTTCTGGTTATTAACATTGGAAATTTTCTTCTGAATTTTAGACTCCTCTCTTTCACTGTCTGAAATTTTCTATTTTCATTCTGTGCTTCTATTGTTTAAGTATATAAGTGTGCTTTGTTTCCTAATGCATTCCAATTAGCAAAGCATTTATTGAGCTTTCACAATCAACACTCTATGGCAGAACCAGCTTCTGAAGATTTAAAATAAAAAGCTGAGATTACCACTATACAAATATCTCATGAAAAAGGGTAAAATATTTAATCACCAACTAGCTTCATATTTTTAATATATATTGAAAACAATTTTGTTGCAACTGGTAAGAGACCACTAAGTTAAGCTTAATTCCACTAATGCCAGCCACTATGACAATGTATTAGCAAAGTCTTGCATAACTAAGTCCATAGAACTCTTTAAAGACAGTACTGTTGTAATAGATGAGAGAGTGACATGGATGGTATGCATTCTCCAAGAAGCATTTGATAAGGCTACACATCAAAGATAATTGGTTATTGAAAGGAAACATTACACGGAATAGAACATATTTTAGAGAACCGGAAAGTGCATAGTTCCATGAAGACAAACATTTTTGTGTTGATAACCGTAAACTGTAAGACAAACTTAAGTAGGTTAGTAGCACAAACACCACACTGGACATATGAGAACATAAAAGCACCAACCCATGCTATTTAATACAGTGAAATTCTGCTACATTGAAAAATATGGGTGTATATATTTATATTCTAAAGTTTTAGTCATGAAATGCATCCTTTTCTAGACAATTACTGTGAACAGAAATGAATCCATTTTTTCAACTTTATTCCAATGTTTCTATGAAAAATAGTGTATATGGAAGAATTAATTATGAAGTTGTGGGTTTTTTTAATTGGAAATAAGAGGTCACTTGTCTGCTGATATTTACTTTTTTTTTGTTTGCTTTCCCCCTTTTGGAGAAGCTGAGTTAAGATAAATAGGCAGCACTACCTAGAACTGAGATGTATTTGATTTTAGAATGATCTCTACAGAAAATCAGAGAAGTTTTAAAATGCCTTTGAGTAAACTGTATAAAGCACTATGAAAACATACCAGGGTGACAATTTCAGCAGTGCAGTGAGGGAGATTAGATATTTAGCATGTTCTCTGAACTGTGAATTATGATATTCAGAGCAGGTCTATTTCTTATGAAATCAAGTAGTCCTAATATCTGAAGATCTAGCACCCGTTGGCTCCTATCTTCGTATTCTCAGCATACGCTTCCTCTAAAGCTGATGAGCCTATCATTCTTTCAGAGAAAATATATGCAAGCATGCAGGGTCAGTTCAGTATTCAGAAATTGTCATCAACATTTGGTAATTATTATACTGATGTTTAGGAATTATAAGTAATAAAAATGTCATTTATTCATAAACACTTAGAAAACCTAAACATAGCCTTTCTGCTTTTGATGAATATTGAAAAGTTAATAGTTATTCTTCACTTAAACTCATATGAATAGTTTGTATATCTAACCTCTGAAATTGTTTCATAATAAGCTCTCAATAATGACAGACTCCACTGATTTACTGTCTAGAACATCCATTGACTGACTGAACCCATGATGATGAAGCAATTGTATTCCCAGCATCATCTATGCTTATACAGCATATGTAGTAATTTATCTTTGGTTTGATTTTATTTAAAACCTTATTCTGAATTCTTTTGCCTACTTTCCATATGTCTATATTTTTACAAGAAATCTGGAAGCATTAAATCTATATGCTTAGTTTATCTACTGATCCCATTAATCATCTTTTGACTACATGCTAGCAATCTCTCTTGGATACGCTTGGCTTATGTCTGTCATAGACATCATCTTTGTTTGGGGTTGTTTTAAACAATATTTTACAATTATGTTATTTTAAAGCTATGCACTGGTTATCCCGTAGTCCAATGCTGATAAGATTGGAATAACATGCAACGAATCTCCAGATTAAAAGTCATTTACTAACCATTATGTTCCAGGGATCTTCTACTTCCATTTTTGCACCAATGTAGTATAAAAACTCTAAAGAGTAGACCAACAAGGACATATTTAAACAGCAGGGAGAGCATGAAAAGAATGAATGCTTCATCTTAGACTTATAAGTGTACTTCATACAGTCCTGATAGCTTTGACAGCTTTTACTGTTCTTTCAAGTTTCTGCCATATGACTGTTTTTGAAGAATTTGAAGCATCTGCTTTTTAGCAAAATATGCTAAAAAGCATTGGAAAACCTCCTCCATGTTCAAGCTTCCCACTCTTACAGATAACACCTATTTTTTCATGGCGAGAATGAGGCTGGGTTTTTTTTTTGTTTGTTTCCATGCACCTTTTTACCTTAAAATGTCCATTTATAAAGGAACTAATGGAAAATTTCCACCTGAAGAAAATTACCTTTGCAGTTTAGGAAAAAAATGCAAGCTACTGAGTGTGGAGAAAGAGAACTTTTTCTATTACAGTCTTCAAACATACTAGATAATGGCTTAAAATACCCTATCTGGTGAGGCAACCATAACTAAAAGGTCATATAAAGATACTCCTCAAAAAAACACAGGTCTTTTTTGTTAGTTTATCACCTTAACTACTCACCTCACCTACTTTGGTAAAGTTCAGAAGTTTCAGTAAGATGCAAGTTACCCCAACATGAACAGGAGAATTTATAGGCTAGATAAATGAACCTCGTTGTTGTGGCAGTCCTTGCCATCCTGCCCTTGCATCTTCAGCATGAAGTTTAGCATTTTCTTAGACCCAAGAACAACATTTAAACTAGAGACCTTTAGTATTTAACTGCAATCCCAGCTGGAGCCAGTAGTTCCATTTTGGCATGCAAAAGCTTATAGGACATAACCATCTTAAACTGTTGCTCATTGATTCCATATGACAGACTCAAAACAAATGTGTTCTCATACAAAAATATTATATTCAAAGTTATATTCTACTAGATGTATTCACAGAATTAATTTCTGATAACTTGATCTAATTCAATCATTTTAGGTGTTTGGCTTTATAAAACAGCTCAAAATTAATTTTCCTGCCTTTCCTGATTTCAATCAAGAAACAAGATTTTCAGAATGTTTGTGAATCAGTAAGAATACATCTGACATTAATACATGTACACCTGCAAAGATAAACAGACAAAAATATCAAAAACTTCCTTGTGATCTCATTTATATTATCTGAGTAATTAATCACTCAGACAAGATATACATGAAAAGAACTTCTATTATAATCACTGGCAGTAGCACAGTGACAGAAAAATTACATTCAGGAAAACAGGAAGAATACAACTATCATAACTTGTGCAATAAATTGAAAGAGATAAATCCAACATAAAATGTTGTCCCTAAAAATTAAACTATAACAAAACTTGTTGTGGAAGAGAGTACCACAACTTTAAATCTTAAACCATTCTAGTTTCCAGAGATTTCTGTCTAATAGTAGCCTTACATATCTTTGCCATTCTAATTACTGTCAGAGAACACTCACTTTTCTTATACTGAAATCAGGTATAAGAAATTCAGTGGAAATTTTCTTCTTTTTTTTTTTTTTTTTAATTAACTTGAACCTTACTTTTCCATTCAGAAAGTTTTGTAGAGTGCCATGAGTATTTTGTTTATTGCAGTTATCAAGAATATTCATCTCTTAGAGAGTTTCAGTTCTTTTCACCTAACTTTGAATGTTTCCCTAAAATGGAAGCTGAAAAAATTTCCTCTCTCTTCATCCATTGGAGAGAGACAGGCAAATCTCTCTCAGAGACAGTAAAGTAGCTGTTACCTCTGCCACCTTAAACAGAAGCCTGAAGGAACCTGCAATAAATTTTGAATAATCTCTATCTTCACCCTATTGTGTAATTAGGATTATCCTAAATTCTTATTCAAATAATAATAAAAAAAAATAATCTGTTGAATAAAGTAGTTTACAGACAGTAATCAAACCCATTCATACAGTTTCATACTCACAGATCCCTGGATTATGATATAATGGCTGAAAGCCATCCACATATGTGAAGTAATATTCAGCACTACTCTCATGAAAACATTGGCAACCTCTAAAATGCTCACAGAAATAAAAGAAATCATGCTGGATATTTAACCTTTTGAACTATATTTAGCTCTGTAGAATGACATGAGCCCGTGAATTACAGTAACAAAACCTGTTGGCCGTTTTTCATAACAGATGGTGGAGAAAGAGGTTGTTGTCATGATAATAGCTGTGATTCTGAATAGATTTCCACAGCAAAATGTATTACAATTGAGCGCAAGAGGACAGTCAGTCTTCACTCATTTATAGATATTAAAATTGTGTAAATTATGTAGTGTGGCTGCCATAATGCTTTTCTCTAGTTATCATCCTGGATCATGATGGGGATAACTTCCTTGGCCATGAGCCACACCTGAAGGCTTTTGAGTTAGATATTCATAGATTTACATACATCCATATGTACTTCCAAGAGAAAACAAGCACTCCACCCCATTGCAGCAACATGTACTACTGATTAAAGAATGGTGGTAAAGTCAATTTCTAACAAGGCTGCTGTGACTTCTAAATTGTTCTGAAACAAAGAAGGAGAATACTACTGGAGTACAAAATTACACAATACTTAATTGCTTGTTAATCAGTCTGGTTAGTTAGTTGGTTTAGAATAGAATTGAATTTGAATTGAGCTGAATGTTCTGGATCCATTGAACCTGTTCAGAGAGCACTTTGAAAGGGGAGAATTTGACCTCTCTTTTCAAAGGCACAGAGAGATAAGCAAAACATCAAGTTCAGTCTTTTTCTCCTACCTAATTTCTACTAATTCCATACTGGTGTGGGGTTTTTTAAAAGAGTATTGATCCAGATTTAAAGAATAGAGTAACAACAAATATAATAATATTATTTCTTAGTCCCTCTCTTAGTTTTGTAAATAATACAGTGTTGTGCAGTTTACAAATTAATAACTATGCCTCTGTTATACTCTTCTCAGAATATCAGCTGACAGTATAAGAAACAATAGGCACAAATTGAAATAGAGGAAATTCCACTCAAAATTGAGAGAAAAAAAAATTTCACCATGAAAAACATTGGATTAATTCCCCAGAGACTTTGTGCAGTCCCCTTTCTTGTTGACAAAACCCAACTGACATAGACAGCATCATGGGAAACCAGCTTTCTGCTGGTGGGCGCTGACTGGAAAATCTCCAAGGATGGCTTCCAAACTCAGCTATTTCTGTTATTCTATGAACTAATTCCACCTTAAGGCATCTGCTGAACATGCACTTTCAGCATAAAAGCTCAAATCATGACTGTATTCCCAGAAGAAAACTGAACAGCTAGTAGCTCAAAGACCTTTGACACTGGAGGTCAGTATAGTATTTCTTGCCTGATAATCTTAGACTTTACTCTAGGCCAAAGCTGGTGTTACCATTGCATTCCCAGGGCAAATGTTGGCATAAAAAATATTCTCATTTAGGCAATCTCTTCAAATAAATATAGTAATAATATGGCAATCTGCGCTCACATATTGAGTACCTATTTTCTTTTTAGATAGTTATTAACTGAAGATTCAGTTTCCCTCTTCTCTTGGCTGATCCATTGCTTTCTGAATGCCACCTGGAGTGAGGTAAATGGCCAGTTTTTCTAACAGCCCAGTTTGGTACATAGAGTTCAGAGGCCACTTCATCGTCAGAAAGGTGTTCCAGTACTGATTTATTACTCAATTTACAGAATACTAAACTAATAGTGAATAAGATGTCTTTCCATCAGTATATTTTTCTGATGCTGCACTACACCGTTGATCTCTGCAGATGTAGTTTGTGGTTTTATCTAGCCTGCCTGAGAATGATTAGACACACTGAAGGGGAAGGAAACTATCCCAAAATCAACTCCTTCCTAATTCAGGCAAAGAATACTGCCTCGCTGATTTAAACCAAGAGCAGATTCCTTCACCTTACTTTTTTACCTGTGTTGTAAGAGAAATAAGAAATAGAGCTTCTTTCAGATCCATCCCTCCTTTGCTCATTAGTTCAGTTTACAGTGCAAATCACTTTCCTGACCATGTATAGCTCACAAGAGTTCATGAGAGCACCAGATGTGAGGAAAATTCCCTCTTCTTAAATCTTGAATGGCCATTAAATTCAGGATATATGTTTGTCATTAATCATTTAATATGATAGGTGTTAGACTGCCCAAAACACATAAAATAACCATACTTTTCCTAAAATCTGGAAGTCATTTGGTATCTAAATGCATAAACACTCTTGGATACATGAAAGTTCTTATTTAAAACACTTATAATTTCATTTGCTGATAAATTTGGCAAAACCTGTCTCAAATTTCATGCTAAAAGATCTTCTTCCTTGATTTCAGAAACAATTATTGGGTAAAAATAAAAATTATTAATAAAATTTTAAGTGGTAGTAAATAATTTTAATTATTTCTTGCTTCCCCTTATACTTTAAATTATTTTGAGGATAAAATCATGTAACCAAGGAAGCATAGAAGTCCCATCAGTGGAATCTGAAAGGCCCAAGAACTGCCAGACAGGAAACTTCCCATGAGGTTTGTTTTGAACAATGTGCACAAACACATCTGAATGTGCAAGAATGGGAAGAAAAATCTAGTGAGGATTGGATACTTCTAATATACTCTGTTATACAGCAATATTTAAATAATATATCTGGAAATGAAAATGAATGTATTACAGGGACTTGATCTTATTTATGGGTACATGCAGCACTTGGGGACATGGTTTAGAGGCAGACCTGGCTGTGTTAGGTCAATAGTTTGCCTCAATGAACTTAAGGGTCATTTCCAACCTAAATGATTCTGATTCTCTTTTTGTCTGTGTTTACAGCAGTGATGAAAAGTGAGAGGATGAAGTTCATACCGGACCTTTGAGTATTTCTAACAGTTGCTGTGACTACACACAGAGTGTCCTTGATGAAAAAGGCACTACTGGAAAAAGAAGGGTTGCCTCAGAAGAGGAAGGCATTCCCTAGAGGGATATAAATAATTGTGGAAAATAGAGGACCTTTCTAGTTGGTTTTTTTCTTTGTGTGGTGTTTTGCATGGAGTACCTCAGATGTAGGAACATAGTAAAAAACAATGCCTCTCTTTCTCGGATCCATTTAGCATTTAAACATTTTGGCTTTAGGTGAAGTCTCATCTACTCTGCCTCCTGCACAACAGACATGGGGAGCAACTACCGGGGCTGTCTGCTGCCAGCTTAGATCACCTTCTAAGAGAGGAAAGCGTTTGCCTTCAGTTCTTTTCCCCACTCTCATGCATATACATCTATTTTCTAAAACTAGGAACAATGGATATACCCTGTGCAGAAAGAGCAAAACTTAGCCATCTAGAGATGCTTAATACAAGGGACACTCTGCTGGGGCACAACTTGAGAGAAGGGAAAAGGACAGCAATTGGCCAAAACAGGTATAGTTTAATAATAAAGCCTTTAGTGTTTCCAGTTACCAGCAGAACTGTTGGCAAAACTCAAGTCAAAGAGTCCTTAAATTGCTGACACCATTTGGTTCCCATTCCATGTGATCCAGCTGCAGCTGGGTGAATACTGCATTGAACGAATTGTTGAGCTTTTACCAAGCCTTTTCCTGTTTAAGTCAAAGAAGTATTCCCTGTCTTGAAAGGACAATCTGAGAATATAGCAAAGCTCATAGTAGCATATGAGAGACAACTGTTTTGTTGTTTATTACCCCCATATTGCTATTAACTGGCTACATTCAACCTGTTTGCACACTTGAATAAATCCTCAAATAATCTGTATCAAAGGCAATTTTCTTCCTGAAGTGCTGCCATGCATAGGTTTATTAATGCCAGCTTGAATTTCTTCATGACACTCTATGTCTTACATCTGTTGCGAAGCTGATGGAACACACCTGGTAAATGATGTACTAATGCCAACATATCAATTCATATAGATAACTGCTACTTTTTAAGTAAATGGCTTTACATATGGAGTTTTTAGCAATCTGGATTGTTCCCCTACCTCTCTTCTGTTGCATTAGCAATGAGCAAAGGCATCTGACTGAGAAAATGCCCAAACCCTATGTTCTGTATTTCTATGTAGAATTATTTTAAACATTTCTTTTCCTTCTAGTCTCATATTAAATTAACTGTATCAGCTTAAAAGGGTTCCCTTACTGTTCAAAGCATCCACAGCCAAGAAGGAACTAGAGCACATGTGAGGTACTGCCAGGAAGAATATAATTATGATTAATTCCTTGGTTGGATAATTTTGTCTGGTGATGGAGTTATGATTAAATGGCCATATTAATTATTTATTTAAGAATTTGTTTAAAATATAGGTCACAGTTTCCAAATGTCTGAGGAAAATGCTTTCCATTAGTCCATACGGAACAAAATAAAGATTTCAAGAGTCATCAGCTGTCCAGTCTGTTCTAAAGCATAATTTCTATCTTGCTTTTCATTTCTGTTGAGACACCTTAAGTCTGAAAATGGCACAGGTGCCTTGGTATGCCTTATCCCATTTACCCTCATGTGTGTCCAAGGCCTTTTGGAAGTTTGAAGAAATTCTGATATCAGAATATTTGGCTAATGTAGTAGCACCCCTGCCACTTTTGAGGGTCTGCAACTGCAGCTGCTGGCTACTTGCCTTCTGGGCTGTGTTTTCATTCCCCTCACTCTTCAGCTGCCAGCCATATCTCCCTGCCTACCCCTCACAGTTCTTGTTGTTCAGCCATCTCCATTGTGTTTGCCTCATTGTCACCATCACATGACTAACAACTGGGGTTTCTTCTTTTCCAAGTTTCCTTTCCTATAAAAGACTGCCCTTCTTAATATCTAGCTTCGTGCACAATCCAGAACAATTCTGAAAGTGGTATCAAGCTCTTTTCTCTAATAGGCAGAGCAGAGTCTGATCCTATGAAATCTGGTAGAATTAAACCAGTAGTTTCTGGTTTAATTCACTGGCTTTAGAGTCAGAGCAAAATTAGGCCATTTGATGCAAAATTCTCAGGATGTGTCTGAATAAAAATAGTACAAATACTGTGGCATTGAAGCTCTTCATCCATAATATATTCATCTTGAAGTACACAGCTGCCATGCATATATTTATGTAACTGCTATCTGTAGAAATAGTTAAGTATTGAGTTCAACTCTGAAAAAAATATTTAGAGAAGTTAAGGAAGGCTAAGTGGTGAGCTCAAGAAAGAGGGAGAATTATTACATAAGTGTCTTCAGAAGGCAGCAAGTCACTAACATTTTCACCTGAACCACCCAAGATACATAACTAGAAAACATACAGAGAGGAACAAGGATGGCCAAACATTTGGAGAAGTGAGGAAGGTAAACACACCACAACTTTTCAGTTTATAAGCAGACAGCTTAAGGTGGCAATGATAAGCATTCACTTTTCACAGTCAAAACACTTGAGGCAATCCATAAAATACTCAAGCACAAGGCTTTAAACCAAAGACAATGTAATTAATTTAAAGAACCTATTTCCATAACATTTTTTAAATCAATAGTGTAAACATGTTAAAAACCAAGACTAGATAATACCACGAACAATTGAGACATCAGAAGCTTTTAAACACACTAGGACCTCCAGCCTGGGAGGACCAGACACAACAGAGGCTGGATATGGATCAGACAGGAAGATGGCAGCCTTCCTTACAAACCCCATCTACTGTATTTTTTTTGACTATCTACTCATGAGAGCTTTTGTCTCTCCCATTATGGCAGCTGTCTTGCACTTGACCTACACTGTTCCCAACCTTCCCAAATAAAAATGCTTCAAGTAACCTGGTCTATATATGCAGTAGGTGCTGAGGGCTACAGGAACATCTCTGCCTCCCTGCTCTGCTCAGCTGGTACAGCTATGCAGAACATCCTTACACCTGCTTCTATTTTTTTCCAGATTTCTGCTTCCTTCCTTTCTAAACTTAACTGTGCAAGGTCTTTGGTGCAGCAATACAAGCACAGCTATATTAATCACCAATATTTTTATTCTGTTGTGTCTCTAGCAGGCTCTTGGCAGTACAGCAACAAACATCCCAGTAATAAATGAGCTTTTAAGTGCACCAAGCCTTACTATTCAGCAGCTGGCATGTGGTCTCTGATCAAAACTAAACATATAGGACCCCTGCATAGGCAGCACACCAAACAGCAATAACAACACCACCACCAATAAACAATATGACAGTGCTCTGACCTCAAGTTAAGTACACAGGTCAACTCTCTTCTTAACTATACCAAAATCTATTAATTCAGGGGCCCCTTTCCTAAGCTACACTAACACACTACTAAATTGCACTTAGGTAGGTAAGTAGGAGCACAATGCCCATTAAGTCTCCATAAACAACTTCTGCAGCTGAGCTCTACAACAAAACAACCTGTCTGCTGCCATGGGATGTTGTTTCACTCATGTAGGTCATTGGTGAGGTAATAAACAATTTGACCCAACAACAGCAGAAAAGTAGCAAAATACCATCACGACACATCCTTTGATAGGCTTAATAAAAATATAGATTAAGTTATAGCAGAAGAAATTGGAAAAAATAAAAGCAATTACCTCACTTAAATGTATTTCAAATTTTTGTAAAGTATACAGAATTTTACTGCTAAAAATACCCCAACAAAACATACATTCAATGTAAAAAAATGCCTTAAACTTACCTCTTAGTTTACACTGATTTAATATATTTTTTCTTCTACTTTTCAACTTTCCTTGCATCTTGGGAATATAGTGGTTTTCTCCACCCGTTTCCTTCCTCTCACCTCCTCCCCCTCCAATCTGGCCTCCTTTCCTTCCTTGGAGGTTTTTAAGCTTTAATTTGAGAGTGTAAAGCTGAAAAATATTTGATACAATTTTTTTTTTTAATTAGAGAATTGAGCTCCTCACCATGGTTGAAGCATTTCTGGGAACAGCACCAAAAAGCTGGAAGCTACTGCACTGAGTAGCCACAGCATATCTCTTAAAATCATCACTCATTTATTTTTCCCAGACAACTAATGTTTCAGCATTTTGCTTACAGACATGACTGCAGTTTAGGAAACTAGAAATGAGTCCGAGTTTCTTTGTTCAATTTTGGAACATGAAAACTAGATTCCCGAATTCCAGCGTGGGCCCATTTCCAGCTGGAACAGGAACAAGACTCACCAAGTGGGATTTGACAATGTATGAGCTGAGGCTTAAGTTAGTCACATTTTAAATGAGCTCAGAAGGGTATTGATGATTATATGTTCCAACTGGAGGAGGTAGTTGTCAGTCTGCCTGCAGCGTGCATGTCACCACACCGGAGAAGGGGAAATATTTTAGAGCTTGTGTGGGACTGGGCTTCTTGAATGGAGCACTTGGGAAGTCTCCTCTCCTATAATTTGGATATTGTTGGGGAAGGGGGAAAAAAAGTATAGGTTAGATATAATCTTTAGGAACTCTGCAATAAGCATTCACAGCAAGGGGTGTTGGAGAGACTTGGCCTTTCTGTATGCAAGCGAGTGGAAGCCTACATCCTGTTTTAGGTTTCCATTAATTGGCACATATTTGTGCTTTACAGCCTGTATGAATATTTTTTTTTTTTAATTTTGATTTAGTATGGCTAGAGGTTGCTTTCATCTAATAAAGAATATTTTCCTGACAAGATATCAAATTTGAGGTAATGATAAATAAGTAATATATTTTCTATATGCTTATGCGTTACAGATATGTGGATAACGGTAGTCTTCCTCTCCATTCCTTTTTTGTACCTTCATAACATTTCAGTCTTTCATCTTACATTACCCCTGCCTGAACAACAGAAAATTGCTCCTATGATCCACTTATTTGTGTGAAACCCAGAAATTACACGTCTAGTCTTTTTACACAGTATGTCTGCATATTCTTTCAAGGACGGTATTTCCCTTTTAGACATTATATTGATTTAGATATTATATTATATTATATTATATTATATTATATTATATTATATTATATTATATTATATTATATTATATTATATTATATTATATTATATTATATTATATTATATTATATTATATTATATTATATTATATTATATTATATTATATTATATTATATTATATTATATTATATTATATTATATTATATTATATTATATTATATTATATTATATTATATTTATATTATGACATGATATTGATTACAAACTGGACCTTTCACAACCATAAAATAAATTTTTTAGTGTAATTTAATGTGTATATTCCTGTGTATTTAATTAATACGTATTAGGCATATAAAACCAGTTCTGAACTAGTTTGTCACAGATGCATTAGCTTCTCATTTCTCTAAGTCAGAATATGATTCATTGATAACTCCTCCTGCTCATGTTTCTAACCTGTAAGTATTGTTTATTTTCTGTTTCCTGATATTTACATCATCTGCTGACTTCATTAACATGCTGTTCACTTGCTTTCTTCAGTACTATTAATGAAACTGTTAAATAAGGCTGAAACAGAGACCAATTATAGCAGCACATTGGACAACTCGAATGTGTCATCAGCCAAGGTTCCTGCAGCAAGGTCTAAAAGTTCATTTGTCAAAATCATTCCTTTTAAATGGTTTCACTAAGTTATTATTTTTTCAATTGACTGATGTTTAATTGTGGCATTACCAGAAAGCCATTTGTGAAACCTTGGCATAGAAAATCTGACTGCTTATGTATTTGTTTTGGTTTAAACCAAACCCACTGGAAAGTTTGTATTTGCTTCAGAATGGGTATTGAACTATTTAATACAGTTCTCCTTTCTATTTATCTCTTCATACTATTTCATACCATAGTTTACCCTTACAGATTTGAGATCCTTTAATTAACTTCATGCAATTGATAAAACAATTAGGTTGCTTTAAGGCTGTGCAGAAGGGTATCTGATAAAAAACAAATAATATTAAATAAAAGATAATATTTACATAAATAGACATGCAGAGTGAGAATATATATGAATGCAAGACAGACACAAAAAATGCAAAATACATTTCCAGCATAACTAAGAGAAGCATGAGAGGTGTCTGTTAAACATCAAAAAGCATAAACAGAGAAGGAAAAGACCTATTTTACCTGCATAGTTTCTGGTGACCTGCAAACACACTAACTGAGAATAAATTAGGCTAGAAGTGAGAAGGTAAATAACAACCATCAGGAATGTGAGCCTTCAGTTAAGTCTTCCAGTACATGTAGCCAAGGCAATGAAAATTATGCCTTTAATACAAAGCTGGCTTGGTTCACAGAAGGAGTTGTCAAGTGGTTGCTTGAAAAGGCAGCGTACGCATCTCTGATTTCAGACATGGTGGCCCTATCTGCCTTCCATCTCTGCAAGAACAACAGCAAATACCAACAATTCTTAACCCCTAACTTTGGCTTTGAAATTAATGACTCACACTTTCTTTGTACTGAAAGTCTGGAATAAATACTGTTCAGTTTTGATGAACCTCAACTGCCTTATGAAATCTAAAAAGAAGAAAATGCAATTATGAGTCTTCATTACTAAGAAGACACGAGCTGATGAATTTTTAAGTGTCAAAGTTTTCGGCTTCAAAAAATTAGTTTTCAGCATGCACACATGGGGAAAAGCTTCACAAGCAAGGGCACTCTTCAAGACAGTGGATTCTGGCACTGACCAAAGTCTTTGTTGAAAAGCTCAACATACGGATCTACATTGGGGTCTGCTGCCTCCCCAGTCGTATCAACACAGATCCAGGAAAAATGGATATTATCTAGACCAGAAGAACATACCCTTGACATTTGTTCTTCTTTTGGGACAAATAAACACAGAAATCTCTCATGGCTTAGAAAAGATGGAAAATATTTGATTTCAATTTTGAACAATTTTGAACCTTAGAAGTGTCAGAGCTGATAGAAGAGGACAATCTGGAATTCTTGTAATCATAGTATTTTGAGTATATAGATCATTTAATTCTGAGATTTCCAGAAAACACTTTCAGACATTTAAAAATTTCAGCATATCTTTTTATACAAAATATCTTTTTATCCATTTTCAATTAAAAAGACTATCAAAAGATTTGTTCATGGATATGTATTTGATTTCATGAAATGAAGTATTCTTGGTCCTTCTTGGAGTGTTTCTCCTCTAAGTTCTTAACACTTATCAATGGAAGAAGGAGCTTTGGTGAAAGTTATTTAACCTCTATAGTGTATTATTTACATAGACTCAAAGAAAACTAACAAGATTGTTACTCTAGGTAAAAACTTTTCTATTTGGCTGAATAGTCATTGGCCTTTTCAAAGCACACGACTCATTGTTTTCATCAGCCTATGATCATAATGATACAAAGAAAAGTCACAGTAATTATAGAGCAGTCTTCATAAGAGCTATATTTAATAAGCTATGTTCATCCCTGTTCCAACTCCACTAACTTCTGTCAAAAGCAAGGATATATTTAACCATTATCTGCTAGCTTGCATAGCTACAATTTTTATCCTTGAGAACACAGTAATGCTTTTGCCCTTTTAGAGGTTAAACCTTATTTTCTGTCTGTTAACAAAAATACTGAACAGTTGAAATAAACTGAGAATGCAATAAATGCTCATAGACTTCAAACAAAACATTATTTTTGAAATCGTGTCCATAGAAGGCTTAATTGTGTTTTTACCTTTTCAGTTTGACACCGAAAATGGTGATGAAAGGCGAACATACATATATCTGTATATATGCATGCATTAGCATAAATAGAAACATATTGGCAAGAAATATTAGAAGTGTATCATCAAAACCCTTTATTTTTCATTGGATTATTAGTTAAGTACGATTAATGACTACTATTAACTTCAGAAATCTTTTTAAAAAAGGAAAAAATCCCAACTCTTTATCTAGAGATCACAAAGAACAAATGACACAGCAGGAGGCTGTGTAGCAGTCTGCTGAGTAACACACAAAAAAAGGAGAAAAAAGTTGCTCAGGATACATATTAACACACAAACTGAGCATCAGATGTAATCTGTTGCCATCACCAGGTGGTTTACATAAACATTTATCTCTTATGAGGCCTCTTCCAATGCTACTTTGAATTGTTACTGGAAATTTAATTCAGCATTGTATGAGATAATAATGACAATAATAGTAATAAAAAATAACCAAAACCAAACTCAGGGTGCCAGCATCATCCTGGTTCTGATTCTACTTTACCTGTTCAATTTAACCAGGGGAAAATAATTCTGACTACCTTGCAGGAAGAACAGGCACATTATTGACTTCAAAAGGGCTCACTAACAGTAACATACAATTTCTGGCATCATTTCAGTCTCACTGGTTCTTGATAATTAAAAATACTGTTTACTTCACAGTATGTTTTTAATTAATAAACAAAATAATTTACACAGCTTCTTTCTTTGGCTCTTTGCTCTCATGTGTTCCACCACACAATTGTTTACTTCTTGCTGCCCTGAAGAGGAATCTTTGTGCTCAGAATATGGCTCATAAAATCAGATATACAGAACTATCCTGCAATAACTGATCATTCAGGGTAGGAGGGTTGAGGGGGAAATTTCACATAAAAAATTATGAGGAGGACAAAACAAAAATATAAGATAATATTAATGGAATTCACAAATATCATATAATATTAATAGAATTCAAAGAACCAAACAATATATTTTATGTTCATTCCAGAACTCCACACATCCTTCCTATTTTTAAAAAGCATGAGGTATAAAATCCTTCAATCTCATCTACTGCATACAAGATAGCTATCTTCCCACACTGCCATCCAAGGCAGCTCAGAATTCTGGTCTTATAAGCCTCAATACAAAATGTGCTGTTCTCTAATTTAAAACTTTGAAAGCAGAGATTGTGTTTACAGGCTGGCTCACAATCACAGGGATCATATGTGCCTGCACATGTATATGCGAGTGCATGAGACAAGGGTACTGAACCTATTGATTAATTTCTAATTAAAAGAGAAGGCAGTGAAACATTGGCAAAATTCTGAAGCAACCTTGTATTGTGATATGCAGAAGAAAGCAAGCTGCAGTTCATTGGTGTCTCCATAGAAACAAGACATATTTGGAGGGTGGAAGACATTGTCAGAGGACTAAAAAATTTCAGCTTCAGCAGAAAACAGAAAAGCACCTGAGGGATTTTTTTTAACTGGGAAAACAAAATTAATTATTCATTTCTTATATGGGAAGCATCCATTTTTAGATGAGTTACTTAACATACATCAGGATTAATTTATGCAGTGGTTAATCTTATGATTTTCTAATCCATAAAATCTATAGAAAATGCATCGTTACACTTCTAAGTATAATGCCAAAGAGGAATATAAGTAGGCTCACAATGAATAATTGAAAGGTCTATTCAATGTGCTGTTAATTCTTGGTAAACATTTTCACACATGCTTTAGACAGTGCTTATGCACTCATATGAATATTGGCTCATAAGCAGAACCCCCTTTTGGCCTGTGCAAAAGGTGTCCCAGAAGAATTAAAGGCAGTTGGGAGACATTGCTGTAAATCTGCTCAACATCCCTCCTACTTCAAATGAACAGAGACACAAAGTGTGCAGCTGCAGCAACTATTTTTAAGAAGTTGAACCCACACACAGGATGGATTAAAAAAGGCTCATTTCCATATGCTAAACCTGAAGCTATAGGCAGAGATTTTTTCCTATGTGACCAAGGGACCTATGCCAGCTGGTAGCTTCTTCGGCTGGGCTACTGTTCCCTGATTTTACGCCCTGAACTGGCTGCTGAAGCCTCGGGGAGAGGCTTCCCACCACAGAACCAACCCCAAGCCCCCTCAGCTCTTTCCCAAAAGATAGATATTACTTATCCATGGAGGTCCCCAGTACTGAAGGTACTTCTTCCCTCCTTTTCTACTGAAACAAAAATGCTGCAGAAATTATCAGTTTCCTCATCAAGTCGTTTCTGCTCTATTTCCTCAAAAGAGGAGAAAACCTGTCACCCTGCCTCCATGTCCTGGGGTACAGATGAGGTACTGGTACTACACAAGGGAACTGAAGTTGAGAACTGCCATTAACGCTTGTCTGGAGGTCCCTGCAGCATTAGGAGCTTCTCTTAGGGCTATATTAGGACAGTGCATGTTAGATATCAAGAGAAAGATCGTTCAAAAATAACCAGACCATTCTTGTCATCATGTGCCATGATGATCATCATAGTGATGATCCAACATTTCAACAACAACTAACCACTTTAAGGAAGATGAGGATTAAGGAAATGAATAACTATGAGACTTTCCATCTGCAAACAAGATTTAAGGTTACTAAAAAGTAGGAAGGAAAGAAAAGGTTAAAATGAAAATTTATTTAGGGTTTTTTTAGTGTGCATGTCACACATAACCAAGTTCTGTACAGAGCGCCCATGTTAGTTAAAAAACAGAGGGCTCACTGAAGATTAAGTATTGTGACTATTTTTTATCAGGTATGGTCATAATAAATATCCAGGTATTAGAGCTCTGCCAGAGGATGCAGACTCATTCTCTAACTCTCTTCAGACTTGCATCAAGATGCATCTAAGATTAGAAACAATCCTTCAATTAACAAAGCATGGCATCTTGTAGTCAATTGTCAAAACTGACACAAAATAGAAGAATGGCATTATGACATGTTTATGTCCAGCTGTGATTTTTAGCATCTGTGAAAAGATGGAAATTCAGAGAAATGTGAACTGATATGCACTCATTTACAATACAGTTTTTCCAATCTGTGCACCAGAGCTGAAAGCAGTGAACTTGCACTCAGTCACTTTTCTTTCATAAATGCAAAGTGCTGCCTTGCACACGAAAAGTTCAAATTGATGGGTACGCATGGAAAAAAAAAATTAAAAGAGATACAGAAGATGATGAAAAATAGCTGATACTGCTATTGTTTTTTCAAGAAGAGAAAGAATTAAAAAGACATAATTATTTTTTGGTCTTATGAAGACTGTAATGGCAGTAATTGACAGTAATTGACTTTTGGACTTTGGATAAACAGTAATACTATCCTATACCTTTGCTTATATGTGCCATTCTTGTCCACATCATCAGTCTCAGGTGCTATTAAGGCCATTTCTCACACAGGTAAAATCTACTCTAGGAATAAGAGATATGAACAAAAGCATCTTTTAGGGAATCTCTTAAATTCTTCCATGTTACGTCTAACGGAAAAGACGAAAGAGTTGTGTAATCTCGAGTAGTCTACCTTCACATCCTTCACTGCAATCACAACTTTCGGCCTCCTACATCCTTATAGACACTGACTTAAAATGAGGAAAGGATACAGTAGTTTGAAGTCTCTTTTCCCCTTTCCTGTACCCCCTATCCATTTCCCAAAGAAGGCAATGAGAGAGTGAAATGACATTTTTCACTATTGTGCTACTTATTAACAAAAGTCAGACTGAAGGGACAGTGAGATATAACACTCAGAAAGAAACAGGGCACAACAACACTTGATACACAGTAGCTGATGTATATACCATGATCATATATTACTGCAAGTTCAGACTACATTAGATGGAATGGTATCAACATATCTCAGGTGAAAATTAGTTATAGCTTACGCAATAAAATCTTTATTGTCTGTCAAGCGTTCTTGCCACTTATTTTTACAAATTATGATGCTTTATAAGAGGCTCTGCAAACACTCTGACTAAATGCTTTATTCTACCATTGTTTATAGATGATATTAGATTAAAGCATCATATGGTGATGGAACTTCAGCATGGTTTTGACATTAGCAATACATGCTGAGTTTTCGGGAATGACTCTCACAAGTTATTTGGTCCCAGGAGTGTGTTAGACATATTGCAGTGGGGTCACAGATGGATGTTCCTAATTGCAGTTACAGGAACAGTGAGATCAAAGATATCTGCCAGATCTTCTGTCCCATAGATGCACACAGACCCAAATTTTCCAGATTCAATTTATCTGGGTAGACAAGGCTGTCTGAGTCAGCACAGGATATATGAAGTTTTAGGGCAATTACTAGAGAAAACACATTGGCCATGCTGGCTGTCATAGAATTTTGTCACACACAGTTATCAGATGCGGAGAAAAAAAAATCAAGAATAACTGTTATGAAAGACTGAAGACTACTGCAGTGTGTCCATCATTCAGGTCATTGGTTATGGCTGCAGTGCAAGACTGGTGAGTAATGTGTTTAATTTCATACTTTGCCAGAGGCCTCTCTGGGGACATGGAGGAACTGACAGTGTCTCTGCTTAATTCTCAAAGTAAGGATAATGATCTCTCCTCATTCAGAGATGTGCTCAGATGACTGAGGCAGATTGCTGTAGTGTGCAACAGGTTCAGATTTCTTTGCTTCTCTATATATTTATATATATAAACATGTGCGTGCATTTTCTTCAATGCATAACATCAAGGACACAGTGAATTTAGATAAACATTGCAAGTTCACTCACTTTCCTAAGATTTGCAGGTAACACGTCTTACTTAGGAGAGAGGATTTTGTAAGTATAAAAGTTTTACAATATATTTATTGAATCCATCCAAGGCAATCCAGTGCAATATTCTTCCCCTAGTTATTTTACACTTTGGCATATGCAATACTGATTGTGAGCATATTTGAGTGAGTTTGTTTGGGGTTTTGAACACTATATATGTGTAATGCAAGTTTCTTTGAACAACTTTACTACTTTCCATAATTAAAATAAAATAAAGCAGAAAAGGAACATACTAATTTTCCTGCCAGAGCTTCATTTATCCCTAAGCACTTTGAGTAAGGCACAGTGATGCACAATATGTTGCACAGTACTTTTGCCTGAGTAAAGCTCCTGATATTAAAGAATAACCATGCATCCAAGAGACAGTCAGCCTTAGGCACAGACAGATTGACACAGCGTGGTGCAACATTTTTGTCCAGAATCTGGAAATGCCTGCTAGTGTAACTTTGGCAAGAGTAAGTCTGCACCATATGCATCTCCTTGTAAGTTTAATTGTCTGTATGCAAGTTATTAGTCTACCTTCAGGAGTTACTTTTCTTAACATCTTCCTCATTCTTTGCAGTATTATGGCTAAACGAATTTTATTAAGTCAAATAAATAAAAGACAATCCAGGGTAGTTTGAGGCTTTTGACCAAGCCTGAAGCCAGAGCTAATGAATAAGATCAATCAATCAATAAATCAATCAGTGTTTGGTTCTAAATCAGTATAGGTATTCCACAGGCAGAATTGCTTAAGGCAAAGGTTCCCTTAGCTTGCACCACAGCTCTCCAATATCTTGATGTTCTGCCATCACAGCACCTTAGTGCAGACCTCATTTGCTTGTATTCCTCATTGTTGTCTCTTCACAACTGTAAATATTGGAGAAATGCTTGACAAAAAAAGGATTTTTTAAAAAACTTACTAAAAAGTTACGCTAAGAAACAGTGGTCAGTCCCACTGAAACTGCATGACAGAGCTGCAGCAAAATCCAAGATTTCTTAAAATTTGAATGCTGATTACCTAGTTAGTAGCAATAATCAAAAGAGTCGTATATAGATAAATCAAGATACCTACAAAAAAAAGACATTTACTGAAAATATGCACAATAAGAAATGGATTCCAACATTTTGCCTAGACAACTTATTTCAGTATTGGAAGAGACATGTTTAACCCCTGCATTATATCAGTGGCAAGTGAAAGAAGGACTCCATGAGCAGAGTACATGGCAAACGGGCCATTTTATGAGAATAAGTAATCTAGTCCAAGCAAACTCAGGGAAATCAAATCAGCTCTTCAGACGAAGGTTTAGTTACAGAGATGCAAATTTGGAATAATTTAAACTAGTGCCTTAGTGGTTCAAAAGATAATCTGCTTCATATAAATGCCAAATCACTAATTCCTTCAACAGACCAGATCTCATATTCTACAAGAAGATGATATATAAACGCGTTCTTATTAATCTACATGAATCAACATTGTCTTGCTGAAAATAAAGATATTTGAACTCTCGGTTCAGATTTGTGCTAAGTTCTTGGGCAAGGAGCTTACTTTTTTTCCTTCCTCAAAAGCGTATGCTGCTTATATCTTACTACCACATTATACCTGTCCAATATCTTTTATTCTTTTATTATACTAAAGCTCTTATAATTAAGCTGCTTGTTTAATGTTGCCACTACTAGTGAAACATCATTTTGTTTTATTCTTATTCTAACAGAGAGAAAAGAAAGCTTTAAAAATTTCCCCAGAAAAAGTCTCCAGTGTATGCAAGATTGCTATAATTCTGTATTGTCCAGGTTCCTTTTGATGCATAAAATATGTGAGGAAAACCAAGTCATCTTTGGATAATGTATTTTAAAACTTTCATTGTGCATTCTCATTAATGTTGTGTGTAGCCTGGTTTTGAACTTTTGGAAAAAAGCTAACAGTATTTAAGTATAACATCTAACAGTTATTAAGCTAACAGTTATTAAATATCCAATTGATTTGAACAAGAGGACCTATATCTTTTTGCTAATCACACAAACCTAATTTTGAGACCAGCCTGTACAATACTCAGTTGGATGTCTAAGTCTATTGATTTTGTAGGTTCAGGAAAGGTCTGGTAGACCCCTACTTCCTTTTACTTGGGCACATTGTTATTTCATTTCTCTCTTATCCTATACAACTTCTCTGTAAAAGTGTCCTTCGTTTAAAGAGAACAGCTGCTAGCACAGTAATCACAGTGTCCCCTTCTGTGTTGGAAACTGTAGTTCAGAACCCTGTTCACAACTGTTATTTTTCTTTTCATGGCACATCAGAGTTATGTGAATAAGACTACTCAAATTTAAGGATAAAAACATTAATTTAAATTATTTTATTTGGAGGAATTTCTATTATTCAATATCCAATAAAATCTTGAATGGTTCAGAGATTTCAATGACTTTGAAAATATTTCAGCCACATCAGCTCTGTCTGAATTCCCATTGAGCAGGGGCACAGGTGCCATACATACATGACTTGAAACTGTGCAGACCTCCAGCCTGAAATTCTGTTAAAATGTCATTTTTTCGTAACCAACTGACTACCCCTAATTGGATTCTTAATGGCACATTGCCTGGAAATTCAAATGTGGCCTCTCTTGATTTCAGAGTAACCCATTTGAACACAGTTAAACTGACTTGTTAAGACCATTTAATATGAGTGAATACTCTAGAAAGCAAAAAATTGTATTATTTCACCCTTAGGGGTTAGGGAGAAAAAGATTCATATTGTATTCATAAAATTGCACTACTAAAGAAGAAAGACATAGCAGCTGATCACCTCACATTGAACTGTTAATAGAATTCAGAACCGGAATCAGTAAAAAAGAAATCGTGCCACTAAATTAGCTTTAAAACAAAAGTCTTTTGAAATACAGTTTTAAATATTGTAGTTAATTTCCAGGCCTGTGTGCTACTTTTGCATTGGATTTGTCCTCTTTTCATCTCATGTAAATGTAGTATGGTACATGCAGCACTTTTCAGGCTAGCTGTCTTTCTTAGTGCTTCAAAACTGAAATGAAATTAAGTGTAGAATATGTTAAAGAGTTGCACTTTCAAGAACTTCCTTACAATAGTCTGAAGCCAAATCTCACCAGCTGCAGTGTGTCTTCAATATATTTTCAATTTCAAAACCTTATTTTTTGGAAGCTAATGCAAATCTGCATTCTTTATTAAGTCTTTGAGCCTGCCCACACTTGACTACTGCTGTAATTTTATGTTTTAAATCTAAAGCAATGGAAAATACAGTTGAAAAAGAGATTTGAAAGTGAGCATATTAGTGGGCAGGTTCCCTAAGTGCCTTCCCTGATTTCCTCATGCAGTCATTTTCACTGGACTTCTTCAGAGTCTCAGCATATTGACAGAAGAGAGTCAATGAAAAAGTCTGCCCTTCTGTAAGGATGATTTCCCCTTCCTTAGCATAGAAAGAAAGATGTATGATCACCATCAGATGTATTTTCTATCAATTTATGTCAGTCGTACTTCCCAAATATATCAAAGGGGCAACTTCTGAACTTTTATCTCAAAGAACACTGACTTCTGCTGCCTGGCAAAGTATTGCCATCCATACTTTAAAGAGGAATGACTTATAAGGAAACAGTTCAACCTATTAATAACCAAAAGCATTTTCAGCATGGTCATATCTTCACACTTCACTGAGGTGCCTGAAACACAAGTCCTGCTCTTTTTTCTCAAATACCTGTTAATATCACTGCTAATAGCATGATCACAGATCACATAAGTGAAATAAAAATACCTGGATCAAAGGGATTCAGCTGGCAAAAAGCCAAAATTACTATTTTGCTACTTTTCTGAAAAACACATATTGATTCCCCAGGGGCCTGACTTACAAAGCAGTAGCATTGCATGAAATAGTGAAGACTGTAGTATTTATAAGCCAGTTAAATTGCAGTTCTGTGAGAGAGTTTGGGAGATGCTGTTAATTATTCATGTTAAATTAAGAGTGGAAATTTTAGAATTATTAGTCAACAGTTTTCTTCACTTCAGAATCCCATCACTATACAATCATTAGTCCAAAATCCATCTTTTACTGATTTTGTTATTTAAAATGTACTCAGTCATTGAAAAGGCTTAACTGAAAATTTTGTACCCACATTTAAATGTGTTAGAACCAGAATTTGGACCAGACTAGGTCTGTCACTATAGCTCCAAGCCTGAGCACTTTTTTTGTAGTGTGTGTGACAATGGAGCAGGACAATGAACAGAGTGAGGAAAGGCACCAGGAGGTGTTTTGGCTCCTCCCTGACTCTTGTGGCCTGTGCTATCTGGCAGAATTTCAGGGGGACACACTCTGCTTTTTCTGGCTCTCTTACTGAAAGTGTGTGTGTCTGTGTATGTGCATGTATATGTCTTTGTGTATATGAACAAATGCCTGCTCCTGCTCACACATTACAGCATTCCTGGATGAGAACAGCTACAGGGGACATGAGATCCTAGGAGAACAAGAGAAATGAAAAGCGAGTCTCAAATTACATTTTTATAAATATATATCTCTTCTTGCTTACTGAAGCATAGATATCTCCATAAAGTCCCATGCTCAGATCAGACACAAGGGGTTTAATTCAAAGCAGTAAGTGTCTAGATAGGAAATCTAGGGAATTCTGCCTGGGATGCATGGGACTGATAAGAAGCAGGCACTGGCTGCACAACAGGCACATAAAGGATCCATCAATGAAATACTACAACAAGCTTCTAGGGACACCAAACACTAAAGGCTCTATTGCCGTGCACAGTCCCGGGAAAGTGAGTTTCCCAGCTTAGAAAGCATTTTGCATTCATTCTTGTTTTCATCTAGAATGGACACAACATTTAGACCAGGAAACCTTACCAAGACTTTTTGTATTTCTTTGGATGTGGATCTGATTTAAGATGGTTTTTTTGGAAGTTAGTCTTACTTGTAGTTCCAGATTTATTTTTTCCTAGGTGAACCTAGTAATCATCTGGTGTACTTTAAAATGGAATTGTGAAATGGAACATGCAAATAAACTGGAACTGCATGCACACAGAAAAAAAAATATCTAATTTATAAAAATACCTGTTTAGCTTGTCTCTACATGTTTTTGAAAAGAATATCTTGTTAAAGCAATGGTTTGGAGTGTGGCCACAGAAAATACAAGTCAGCACAACCAGGCACACTTTGGGCACAGAGTGGGAAGGAACAAGTGTCTGTGGAAGGATGTGAACCTCTTCAGATGAATCAGCTAAAGGAGTAATGAACCACAACTTCAATATGTGGCAGTACAGTTAAAATATGTAGAGATAAATGCTTAGACAGCAGTTCAGAGCAATAGCCCAAATTAATTGTCTAATTGTAAGGTATAATTTAAGCTTTAACTAAGTCTGTGAAAAGGTATGCAGACTACATATTTATGAGAAAGAGTCCATCGACTACATATAATCAATAAAATCAAGATCCCCTGTGAGATTCAGCTATTTATCCTGCCAATCTTTATGACACTACAGTATTATTCCTCTTGGTTTAAGATGTTTTCTCCCTTCAGCTTCTATTATGGCTGCACAAATGGAAATAAGCCAAATGATTGCCCTGAGGAAACAATGAGCCTGAATAGATACAAAATGCTGTCAAACACACAGGGTGAACAGAAAAAATGTTTTTAATTTCTTTTAGTTCTTGCCCGTTACTTCTATCAGCAGTTGGACAGAGGGAAGGGAAATAAATCAGATGCAAGAATAGTTGTCCAAGATGACAATACTCTACTTAAAGAGCCATTGATAAAATTTATAGGACCAAAAATGCATAAAAAAGGGATTAAAAAGTCATTTCTTCAGAAGCGTATCGAACAGCCCCTGAGTTCTATGTATTCTCCTAGCCATGCAGGTGATGTGAATGGTGAGGGACATGAGGTTTTGGGGGAGTTTAACCCAGGCATTTTCTCTAGGAGTGCCAGCACAAAGACAAGCTTTCTAAGAATAAGTACCTCTTAGGTGCCTGATTCCATTAAAAACAAGAACATCTGAACTGGGCCCACTCCTCAAAACGATGCTGAATTCACGTCCCCCTCCAACCCCACAGCAAAATTTCTGTAGGAGATGAAATACCTCCATTTGGGTTTTCTTGTCATCACATATTGAGGAGCAGCCACAGTGAGGGAGTGTGACTGTGTGCTGAAGTAACACCTGATCACCAACACCTGCTTTCCTTTTAGATTCTGGCATTTGAAGTGCAGGACGCCAGCGGGGTCCTGGCAGCAGGTGCTACATGGTGCTACATGCAGGCAGGTAGTACAACCTGAGGCATACAGCACCTGGCTGCCCTAAGCCACATGCTAGCCATTTGTGCCCTGTTGCTGGAATATTTTATCTTGACATGCCTGGCCTGCCCTTGCCCCTTCTGTCTCTGTGGGCAAAGTACATGAAGTCTGGAAGTTCTCTTCCTCTTCATGAATGGCTGTGAGATTTCTACCTGCAGGAATAGTGCCTGGATCTGACAAGCAAAAAGCAGCCTGATATTTTCTGGCCTCTGTTATTAAATGGTGTGTTGCCCTTATCATAATCCTAGTTAAGCCAGTAAGTGTTTTGCCATCATCTTCAGCAGAAGCATGTTCAAGTCCTAGAAACCAAGGATTTGATGATCGTAGGTCACCTAGAAAATGAACTGAAAATTTTAAAGGATGTTGTTGCTCTTGTATCAAATGTCAGATCGAGTGCTTAGAACTGGGAGGGCAGACAACAGATTACTATACAGATCAGCTAAAACTTGAACCTAGTGACAAAGAATGCATTTTCTCAGAGATCATGGAAACGTATGATCCCTAAATAGATTTAGTTTTTGCTTTGGAACTCTTTCTCTCTTTAGCTTGATGGGCAATGGTCACCTTTAAATCTTTGATTTTAATACTGCAAGTAATTATTGCTACCAAAAAAGCTGCAGTAGATTTATTATTTGCCTGACATTTCTCTGAAGATGTTAATGGCATCTAAGATACACTACAATACACTTTCACTTTCCTTCAGTAAAAGAAATCTATGAATTACTGTGTGGCTTTCTCTGCGTATCACTGGATGCTCTACTGTGCAGGTTGTCTGACAGTAAAAGACTTGTTACCATATTTGTACCTTGGTAATGTACTGCTAAGAGGAATTAATAGCTTGCTACACAAAACTACTCTGCTGGCTTTCATACTGTCGTGTACAGTTTTCAGGCTTTAATATCAATTTTGCAAGCGTATCTGTCAAAAACAATTAAATTCTCCAACAGATACAATTTCTATTGCACCAATTTATGCAAATCTTTCATTGTTGCAGGTATGAATATTTTATATTACACAAGGAGAAACTAAAAAGAATTCAATTTAATTTAGCCATGGGGTTTCCAGTCAAGAATGTGTGGTTTCATATGCACTCCAGACCTTTTCACTCTTCTTGGGCAGAATTCCTAAAGTATGTATAAAAAGAAAAAATGTAATAACTGTTGTATCCAAAGAAAAGAAAGCTGGCACTTATGGATCTTGTGCAATAGTGCAATAGTAAACACTTATCACTAAACAGAACTTTTTTTTTTTTAATGAGTACAAAAATCCAGCTAATTTCCCTTAATATTCTAGAATAATTTATTAAGATTTTATTTTTGATAGCAATGTGAATCTTATATTCTCTCCTTTGTGTTCAGACTTATCTCCCTTTATTTTCACATTAGAGACATCTATCTGGTCTCATTTGTACTACACTCATGAAACTTGAATGTACAGAAGTCCAGTTATTTGTGATTTTCCTTGATGAACTCCAGCACCAATTCAAGCTTTTCTCCTTGAAATCAGAACCAAATTATTAGCTATGTAAATTTATTGCAATGACAAAGCCAAGAGCAAAAAATTAAATATATAAAATGAAAAATCCGAAGTATATAGAACAAAAAGTTATCAGAAAAATATAGCTGAGATTTTTAACATATTGACGATAACAGAATACCAGAAATAATAAGCAAAATTTATGGAGCATAACTAACATGACGTAATCTATGCTATGGAGTCCTATGACTCCTCCAAATATAATTTAAAAACTTATTAGATAAGGCACAAGTGAAACATTGTATGCTCTGTGTTATGGTCATTTCTCCTTCTGTATATTCTTTTAATTTTAAAAACTGTATATATTGCTTTAAACATAATGGATAGGTTACTTTTGTTTACATGCCCTTCAGTGTGCTTATTACTCCAACTATGTTGATTATATTTTCTATTATTTTAAAATTATTTAATAATTTATGACAAGCAGCTGCTTTCCTATAGTGGGAAATTATAATAGATGGAAAAGTGGTAAAAAATTATTAATGAACTTTTGGCTTTTTTTGAAAAGTAAATTTCAAAACAGCAGGTGGGCTAGTAAAAGCAGTGACTACACAATTATTTTTTTATTATTTTTGTTCCCCAAAAGATGTTCCCTGCAAACCACTCCATTTTTGAAATTTGATCAGCTAAGCTACATAAAAGTTGTAGGTCTAAAATACAGTGCATAAAATTTGGCCTCTACTCTGTATCTGCCACTTTCCTTTAGCTTTCACCTAATATGCACAAGGGAAATCTGTGAAAATGTTTTCATTATTCTAGACCACTTTAACAAGCCTTTACAGTAGAAATGCTTTCATAAAACATATTGAGTGAATCTCATTATGTAACTATTTGAACAAAATAGTCTTTATTCTGTGTATTTGCTTGAAAAAGCAAACAATAATGTCAAACTCAGTCCGGCTGTTTAATCTGCTCATGTGTTGAAGCACCTCCCTGCTAGTATTTTAAAATAGCATGTGTTGTTCAAAAAATTATGCCAGTATTCACCAACTTTGCTAAACACACAGATTTTATACATCTTGCAAAAACATTGTCTGACTGTTTTTTGTTTTCAGAAGATACGTTTTAAAGTGTACTGTACAAGGTACTACATGGTCATGTTGGTCACTTGTTGCTAAATAGAAAAGATGTAGTCTGTCTCAAATGACAGGGAAACATGACAGATATTGATCCATGAACTAATTATGATCAAAGGCAGGAACTGATATTAATGCATGCCTGCAAAATAATCGTATTGATACTACAGAAATAAAACCTTCAAACTTCTCTACAGCAGTGAAAAAGCAACTGAAATTACAGCTTGTGAAGTGATGACAGCCAGTCTGAACCTTTGTACTTGTTTTATACAGAACTCCCTTCTTTTTTCATTTGTGGCTTTGTTCCTGCGTAAACTTTTAAAGAGCAAGGTATTTTACCTGTACATCAGAAATCTATACTGGAAAATAGAAATTTATTGATTTTTTTTGATAGCCATATCCAAAACTAGAAGGGGTAATACTCATGGAAAAAGGAACACCCAAAACCTCTAGTGCTGAAAAGTTTAGAGCATGAGAAGGAGGAAGATACATACAGAGACTACTTCCCATATGGAAACATTTAAAGGCATTTGAACACTATTCACTTGCTGCAAAGTTTCCAATTCTAAAACCAGGATTGAATGAATTTTACTGAAGAAGACCCAGTAACCTAATGATCCTCCAGACCTCTGCTTAAAGGTAGGTTTCTCAAAAAAAAAAAAAAAAAAAAAAAAAAGAAGAAAATAAAATCTTAACCCTTACCGTACAATAATATTAGGTATCCTAAAGAGTCCATACTGTGTATGATCACAGCACTTTTTAAAGCTCATTAAAGAACATTTCTGTTCAATAGCAGCTTTTGTTAGCAACATTTTTATAATGTAAAGTCTCTTCTCACTGTGCAGCAAATATGTGGGGTTTTTGCTCTTATCTCATGTAGTGCACTTGATAAGGAGTACTACTGAATCTTCTGCACGCTGCATTACAAAGAAAACTGTCTTTCTGTAAGGCATTTTCTCTCCTCTGCTTTCACATAAAATAAGGGCTCTTGTAGCTGAATGTATCTGACTGTATTAATGCTCAAATAAAAACTGAAAACCTTCTACTTTATCTGAAGTATAAATCCCTGTAAAGATTCTTGCCTTTCCATTTGTGTTCACTGTAATAAAGGTTAATATTGAACTGAACTTATCGTATTCTAGTATCACATGTTCCAAATCTCTGCATGTGAACAATTTTCTTCTTTATTGTTGAAATTAGAGAATTGGTAAAATGATGGCAATATTATTAAAAATATCACAGAAAAAGCATTTTACTTAAAGACAGTTCAAACCTATTGCTTTCACGAGTAGGAAAAAAAACATGGTGCAAATTGCTCAGGAGAGGGAAGGGACTAGCATCTGTTGAAAATTAACTACTTCGACATTAATTAACACATAATTTTCTACCTGATGAGATGGTGTTGTAGAAAGTATAAATTGAAGGCACAAGAGTAAGAAATGAGTCATCTTTGACTTACCGTATCAAAGACTATTGCTGTATTGCAGTCAGCATCCAAACACAGAGCATGAAGCTTCTCACAAATCAGAAAAAATAAACAATCAATGAACAAATCAAATTCATTGTAAAAATAAAGGCCAGAGATTAGAGTATGTATCCAAGGGTTTGGTTAGTCACAGCTTTGACTAGCCTGCTACAGAGCTCTGCAAAACAAGTATACTGCAGCAGTGTGGCAAGCATAGGATTGCAATGCATGTCCCATATATTCAAGCATAATAGAAAACATGGTCTGGAGCTTATTCCATGTGGAAGTGGGGTTTGTTTTATGCAGGCAGAAAAAAGAAAGGTTCTTTTTCCACATAATAGAATTAGAAATGAAGATTTTTCTTGATTATTGTACACAATAATTCCCCAGGATATCAATTACATAAAGCAGGTGCCTCTGTCTCCTGTTTCCCAGATAAATGCCTGTAATCTCATTTCACAAATGATCCTATTTAGACAGGAGCCACCTATTGTGATGATATCATTTGCTCTAGTATCCATAAATGGACAACTTCCTACAAAACGTCATGACTACTGACGACACAAATTTTTATAATATTGAGTGGGCAGGGTGGTTGATGTGGTCCCATCAATCTACAGCAGCTTCTTCTGATGTGATACACGAATCCTGCATAATCACCTAAAAGACTGTAAATGAAGAGGAGCATTAAACCTCTCTAGTAAAGCTCATTAGAAACAAAACAAAACAAAACAAACACCAACAAAACCCCCACACCTATAACTATGAAAAAAACCCCTAGAGAGGTAGTAAAAGCAGATAAAACATAATGACAGAGCAGTGGTGCCTTTTCAAATGCCTTCGGCACTCTCAAGGATACTGGTAGATATGAACAAAATCACTCTCAGTTAAGTGTAGCTGTCAGTTTCTTTTTAACAAATAATAAAAGACTGAATATCCTTTTTCCTTGCAAATTTAAAATGTGCATTGACAGCAAAAAGGACTTGTGCTTCAGTGATACACAAATTAGCCCACTCTTAGTGAATTATTTTAGAATTAGCAGCTGCTTGTCACAGGAGCTTGGAATATGAACACTGTATCAAATTACCCTTAGAGTGTTTGAAATCCAAGCTGCTAGACAGGTTTGCTTCATGCACTAGCTACATGGATTTAATTTCTTACACCAGTGTTTTCTTAAGAAAAAACATTCAATTAAATATATGTATTTGGGAAATGTTATGATACAGATAGCTAAAATTAGTCTCCACCTGCCTGCCTTAACACCAGAGATGTGAGGAGAGATAAAGGTGATAGAGCATTCACTTGCCTACCCACCCTTTCCCCAAGGGACTCAGTTGTGCCTAGAGGCTAAAGCAAATTGCTTAAGAACTTGTATTTAATATTTTTCCTGGAAGAAGGTGGTAAGAACTTCAGAAGGTTCCCTGATTAAAAAAAAAAAATTACCTGAGGGCACTTTTCAACAGGATCTCCTCAAATCTTGGTTTACTTACTCCTGCTTTGAACAGACTGAGCTGCATCTAAACAACTTGATACATGGGAAGAAAGGCATCAGGATCCATCTGCATTAATGTTTGGACAGACCTCACCAGAACACCAGTCAAGATGGGGTTTCAGGGTGGAAAACTTTAAAGCTTAAAAGCAAAAAACCCTGAGAGGACTTTATAGACATTTCTACTGATGTAGTTCCAGCAAAAGAGACTCCACTTCTCAAAAACCAGCCCCTCCACTGTACATTCCCTTTTAATACTTTGCCTTTATTTTATAATTTCTTTGGACCAGGGACTGCCCTGTACTAAATTTGTGTATTACACATTGAGAGGGTCTCAAAGGCAAGGCAATGCAAATTTTAATAATAAAAGCAACTCTTTCAGAGTTGACTCCTACCAGAGTGACTCACTTCAGGTCTAGATAAGTTGAAAGCAAAATCCGAACACAGCATCCATGGCTACAAGACACAGTATGCTGTCAAAGCAGAGAAGTCAATGGGTTTTTTACAGGCACCCTAAAGAGAACTCGTTCCTCAGAGACTGAAAACGTTGAAGGAAACAGCATCAGAGCACTGAATAGCCATTTAGATGCAAGCAGTTTCTTTCCTTCTCCCTCCCTTCTGTGCTTGTCTTCAAGATAGCACTGGCTGATCTCCTTAAATATGCTGTTTAGGAAAAGACAGAAGCACAGATTTGGCTCTGGATAGCATAACCCCTTCATTTCAGTACTGGGTGGAAATAGAAAAGCATATACTCCGTGTATCCAGATGGCATAAATATTTTCCATGTGTTTCCATGACAAAAGATAAAGATAACACAAGAAGCAGTTAGAAAGTAGAAGTGTGTGTGAGTGTAACTGAGATTGATGGTCCAGAAGTTTCTCTCTTGGCTAGATAAAAGCTGATGAAATGGAAATGAGGAGAAGAAAAAAAAGACAGAAAATAGCTAAAAAGAAAATTAATCACTGCTTCATCAAATTCAGTCCTGCCTTGGGAAACACCAAATGTCAGATTTCCTTGTTAATGTACAAAGTCTTTCAAGGATGTTCCCAGGATGTAGTAGGCAAGGGTGTGCTTTCTTAAAACAGTATCTTTTTCAGCATCTGAGCCAAAGGATGTCGCCACTCTTCCTTAGCCTAGTCTTGAGCTTATCAAGAACACATTGATGAGCTTAGAGCTCATTCCCATGCAGAGGAGAATGTTAAACATGGCCCATGGAAGATGCCTCGATGGTTCTGATCCCCGGTTAAAGGCTTTTAAGCTTTATAGAGCATAGTGCTAAGGAGAATGGACCATCATTTCCAACAGTTCACATTTGTTTAGGGAGATATTGTGAGAAAATACTCCAAGCATATTGCTGTCTCAAGAAGGGCCTGAAGGATTATACTGAAAGAATGAGTCACTCCAGTAAGAGCAAACCGCTGCACTTGGTCATGGGGAGATTATCGTAAGCCAAAACATGTAATACTAAGCAAGTACAGTGGACATCTGATAAAACTACAGATCACACAACAGAGTATTCTACCCCTCTTAAGGTGTTTCCTTTACATGTGGGATCTTTGAAATATCCTCATATCCTAACAAATTAGTCTAAATGTCTTTAAACCACCTTTGAAATTCTTACTGATCTTCCTTTTGTTTGGCTTGTTCTTTCTACCACAACTGGAAACTAAATCTCTCTGGACATTACAGACAGCTGATAAATCTGAATATTTCTGGGCAAAGAATTAGAAAGGCTGAATCTTCTTTAAAATGTCTGGGCTTTCCACTAATTTGAGTTGAAACCTAGGTTAGAGAACACCAGTGGATTATTGAAACTCCATTCTGAAAGGTAGGAGACAGAAAGACATTACCTTCTAAAACACCTACTGATATTTTAGAAGATAGTCTCTAAAGCAAAGACAAAATAAATTGTTTCAGTTGAATGGGTTTGTCTGCTAGTTTGAGTAACAAGAAACCCTGCCATCTCCAGTATCATTGTAGTGTATGTTAATTAATGGGGAAATACCAAACCAACAAAAAATTATGCTAAAAAAATGTACAATGCTGTCCTTTTAAACTGCAAACAGCTAACAATCAGTACAAATAAAAAGTGAATTCTTGCATGCAATCTTTTCCCAGGAGTAGAAAACCAGTTACTGCATTGTGTGATGCTTCCTTTAATTGTATTGCTTAGGCCCCCCCATGTGCATATCGATAAACAAGGTTCACACTCACTAAAACAAGGAAAAGCTTTATAAGAACTTGCATTTCCACTTATTTCTATAGAAATCAAACAGGAAAATTAAACAAACAAATGAAAATTAAGCAAGAATCTTGGACAAAGGAATTTTAGTCTGCTATCCTTCATAATGTTTGCAGTGAAGATCAAAAATTCTAAGGGCTAGAAGTTTTATCCTCATTCATTTAGCCAGATATACTTGCATGTAAATTTCTTGAGGAGCTGAACTGAGCTGTTAGGATCCATTGAACAGACATTACTACAACAGTCATCACATTTCTGTGCCTAAGCAAAGATTCTTCCTTAAATCCCTCTGCGATTTTTTTTTTTTTTTTTTTTTTTTTTTTTTTTGCTTTTCAACAGCACTATGGAAAACTCAGAGGGGTTTCAGCCTCATAAGGCCAAATTTAATTTGTTATAATATAGCCTTGTTGATAAAGAATAATGTGCAGTTTTTAATAACTTGTCAACATCCTATTTCCCAACAAAACATTAGGCACAGGTAATTACAATTATCACAACTAAATAAAGTCTTAAAAATTATCATCACAATAATTATTACTTAATGCCTAAAAAAATCAGAAAAAACTTATGGTCACAAGCTCAGTTTTATACCACTGGCTGCAATGCTGGTGTCCCACAGAAAATGTGAATTTTACATTCCATTAGCAACACAAGTGCAAAACAATCTACCAAATTAAAAACTACATGTTCTGATATAAAAACCATAATTTTATTTTCCATATGAATTTTAAAATAATCGAGAGAAGAAATTTTCTTTAAAAATTGAGGATGGCATTATTCTGCTTTTCAAAACCTGGTTAATACAACTGTTGATTGATAAGGGGCAATCATTATTTGCATCTAGTGACTCTTCTAAATGAAATAGAATTGTTTGGGAAATAGGAAGAAAAGGATAAAATGTTCTGCCTGATTTCTTTCTCTCTGTGAAACTGCATTTTACTAAGTCATTGCCTTTTCAAATGAGCTCCCCACGTCTTTGAAAGACAGGTGCATTGAAACATTTATGGCCCTAAAGTCTGTCCAAAATACTGTTTAATATAAGCAGGAAGTAAATACTCTCTTCTACTATAGGCCTTGATACTGGAGGATGCCTGGTAGATTTTCCAGAGATCAGATGTTTGGTAAGGTTCATCCTTGTAATTTAAAAATCTAATTCTTGAGGCATTTCCGATCTGGATTCTCTATAAATTAAGTTATTGTGACAAAACATTGCCTTTGGCAGATAGGATATCTATAGAGAAAGTTTTCTTCATTGAAGATCAAAGCTATAAAATAGATCTAAAATTGACCAGCAAAGCTATGGTATGGTCATAGCATTGACATGAAAAGGAAAAGGTTCTTGCAGGTTAGGATGTCAGAAATTCTTCATATTTTGATAGTATCAAAGTGGAAGATGCATCTGTAAGCAGGACAGCTTTGTGAACAATGATCCCTCACTCCTTTGGAGGCAAGACTGCAAAAACATCTGGATGCTTTTTAATGCAAGTGTTGAAGAACAGCTGTAATGACAAAGAGAAAGACAATCCCAAAAGACCATATCCAAAAAATATAGCACTAATGCATCCTTTTAAAGACAATGAGTTTGCTTCAAAAATTACACATTTTCTTCTTACCAACATCTCCACAGAGCTTGTTAGAGACTTTTTTCTCCTCTTTCTTTCTTTCTTTCTTTTTCTTTCTTTCTTTCTTTCTTTCTTTCTTTCTTTCTTTTTCTTTCTTTCTTTCTTTTCTTTCTTTCTTTCTTTTTCTTTCTTTCTTTCTTTCTTTCTTTCTTTCTTTCTTTCTTTCTTTCTTTCTTTCTTTCTTTCTTTCTTTCTTTCTTTCTTTCTTTCTTTCTTTCTTTCTTTCTTTCTTTCTTTCTTTCTTTCTTTCTTTCTTTCTTTCTTTCTTTCTTTCTTTCTTTCTTTTTCTTTCTTTCCTTCCTTCCGACACTTCCTTCCTTCCAACACTTCCTTCCGACACTTCCTTCCTTCTGACACTTCCTTCTGACATTTCCTTCATTCCAACACTTCCTTTCTTTCCTTCCCTTCCTTCCATCTTTCCTTTCCTTCTCTTTTTCCTTTTTAGAGCTTCCAGCCATTTCTTTGCAATAGAATTTTCAGAATGTACTTAAGAACTTGGTATCTCAAAATTATTATTGCAAATGAAAAAGAAACAGTAATTGCCTGGCCTCCCTGGATATTTAAGTTAAGAACTTTCTCAACTTTGCACTGTTTTATTTTGAAAAACTTTATAACAGGGCCATTATTTTTACCAATTTTTCCTCAAGTAACACTTCTTCAGAAACCACTAATCTTAGAATATTTGTGTAAGATTTCTGACCTTTTTTGTTTCAAGCAAAAATATTTATCAGTGATTTGTAATAAATTACAGACTTTAGTTTTTCTGTCTTTGTTTTCTGATATATGTCCTTTGTCAAACACAGTTACTTCACTTGCAGTCCTACCTTCCTTGCCTTTATTTCCCCTATTCCTCTTTCCCAATTTTCTTAGTTCAAATAGACAAAACAGTGATGTGAAATAGACTAAAAAAAGTGATCTTTTCCTATCTTGTTATTGATTTAACACATATCTGATGTCTTTGAAAGATGACCAGTAGACTTTATGGCAAAACTAAAGATGCTGTTCTAAAAATCATTCTAGAAACTATGGAAAAAATAAAGAGGAAGTGTGGGAACTCAGGGCATCCCTCTGACTGTCCTGGAAAATTTATAAGTCACAAGAATTTAAGTAGAATTATAGTTAACATATCATGAGGTGAAAAAGTAGAATTTCGAGGGGTTTATAATGGAGTTTAAGGGATAAAGATGGAGGATTCAGGGTGTATCCCTGCCCTTCTTCTTGGTCTTTTAGCCTCCATCTTCTGCTGTGGTGGTGGCACTTTTTAATTGGTTTAGAATAGAGGTACACTGTTCGACATAGTTGATAGGTATTGGCGAACTATTGCAAATAAAGCGTACGTAAGTTTTGGTATAAAGGATGGCACCGCCTAAAGGGAGGTCAGTTTGCCTGATTCTGACCAGCAAAAAAGATCTCAGCAGGCCAGAGCATGAATGTACAAGATAACAAGAGCAATAAACAATCCTTGAACAAGAGAACAGATGATGTCAGGTTGTTCTTCGGATGCAGGGCTGGGGGAAAACAGAGACTTTCACAAATTCAGGTTCACAACAGAAAACAGAAAACCTGACAAGGAAGGACTTGAAGATTACTGAAGTATGATCACATTAAATCTCATATTGAATCATCTGTTCTCCCTTGACAAACTTTTGGGAAAAAGGGAGAGACACATGGCAGCACCTGCAGGTAGTTCAAAGGCTTTCAAAGGAGAGCCCCAAGGAGGCACCTCCCTCAGTAAGGCTCCAAGTTGAAGCACTGTCTCCAAGTCTCAGCCAAGAAAAAGAGCCTACAAGGTGTCACTAATATTTCTTGATTATTTGCTAAGTATAGCAACATAGTCTAGATCCCCTTGTGCATAAATAAAATACATCTTCACATATTCCGCGCTTTGTTCGCCAGTCTGCAAACACGGCTACTATGTCACTCCAATATTAACTGTGTCTCCTGTTGCAACAACTAAAGCACCAGAGTTTGGACCTTCCCAAGTTGAAACGTGGCTTTGACACTATGTTTCAGTCTTTGTTGTGGCTGATGATAAGATCTGTTTTGAAGGTGAAACAAAGTCAAATTCTGTAACTTCGCATGTTGCTGGGAGATCAAACAGTCGTCTTCTGGCCGTATCTCATCAGAGCACGGGCACTAATCCATTTCCAGATATCACAGCTCATAAACTCAGAACTATTATGGGCTCGAAAAAGCCAATCGATACATTAGTTAAGTGAGATGGAATGATTTAGCTCTTAGGGAAAACAATATAGGGCTCAGTGTTATTCAATGCTGGGTTTGAGCATCCTGGAATAATGAATTACAAGAAAACCATTCAGACAGACACACCTGTCTTGGTACATTCACTTGAAATACAACCAGGAAAACAAAATCTTCTTGTTTTGTTTCAATAAATTGAGAGGACTTCAAAGCAAGAACTACTTCTTGCCGCTATCTATTTTACAAAAGCCTCTTAAAGAGATTTTTTCTGAGACCCTACTTCATACTGAGTATGTGCAACAGCTCAAGAAGAATCTGGATTTGTCCCTTATAAATTTGAAAAGTCAAACTCTGAAGTATCAATGCAGTACTGGCAAGTTTTTCAAAGGTGGAGAAACCTATAGCACTTATATGACTTTTTCCCACTGACAAATCTGAGCTAGATAGACAAACACAATATAGTGACAATGGGAGGAAATGGGGTACTCTGGATACCACAATATGCATTAAAAATACATTCTGACACAAATTCTCTCCAATCTTACATGCTAACTTAAAGTAATAAAGGTGAACAGATGCATGTATTTACACACATGCAAATAACCAATACTGTATGTTGACTTAGCACAATCTTTTATAATCTTTTTTTTATTTTAGAAACAAATTGAATTTTTTACTTTAGAAAGTAGATAAATTTTATTTCATACTCCCTATTTAAAGAAAAAAAAAATCACAACATAGGATAGGAAAACAAAATTTTGTTCATTTTAACAAAAGAAATCCAAAACACTGAATATTTTAATGAAGTTATATACAATACTCAGTATTGCAATATTCAATACTCAAGTATATAATAATTTCATATAATGGAAGCTAGAGCTCCTTCCTCCTCCATTAGCCTACATTTTCATTTCAGAGAACTTTGCTCACATCCCAAAGGAAAGTTCCCAAGCTGACATGTACCACAAATCCTTTTTTTTTTTTTTTGTTTTGTTTTTTTGTTTTTTGTTTTTTGTTTGTTTGTTTTGTTTTGTTTTGTTCTGCTTAGCTTTGCTTTGGGTTTTTTTGCTTGAATAGATCCAGAAGCTTCTAGAATAAGCTATGACAGTAAAAATGTGCATTGAAATTGATGGTTAGCCTGACTACTAAAAATAGTTATTTCAGCCATAGCAAACAACATACTAGAAATATTCTTTCTGTAGATTATTCTGTTAAGTTCTATGTTTCTTGCAGAAAGACAATGTGAGCAAGACTACTCATTAACAGTGGAATGCAAGAAGAAGCAAAATCCTCTAGCAACGGTTCAAGGAAGCATATTACAGTACTTCTGGTTTTCTTAAAGGGTGACTGAGGGCCAGAAAATTACATGATAAAGATGCGCATATCCCCAGTAGATTATTTAACCCTGCCAGTGTGCAAAGTAAAAACATCAGCAATTACATTAATATTCACAGTGGCACCCTTTGATGCTTTCGTAATTTAGATTCGACCTCAGTGAGAAACTTGGAAAATTACTTTTGTTCCCGTGTTTCTAGTCTTTTATGAAAGGACAATAACACCCCTGCATCAACCCTGCATCATGATTGCCCAGCAAGCACCCACAAATGTTTGATATCCAGGATTTTGCAGTCTAGAACTGAAGCACACTGGAAAAGCTGATACGTGTAGAAGTCACTATGGTTACTGCCTACACTTTCTTTGCCTCCAATAAGATTTTTCATTTCCATAAGCATTAAAATTCACCAAATGCACCAAAATTATTCAGACAAAAAAGATAATCTATTTGGTTTATAAGGCTTTTAGCTCTGTTGCTTTTATCTTTTTAAGTATAGACTCTGAGCTCAAGCATATTATTCTACACCTGAATATAAGAAAAAGTATTGCAGGAGAAACCTTGTGGTGGAAATGCTTTGTGGACCCCCACCTTCAGCAGTATGTGTGGAACAGCTGTTTGCTGTTGGCCAGTGCAAAGCCATAACCCAGAAAGCACTGTACAGGATGCCAGAAAAAAGGCTCTAGTTGAAGATTTAGAAAACCAAATTTAGATGATTATCGTTATTATAATTGTAAATATTTCAAATAATAAGAAAATTTAAAGTTTATCTTCTGTGGTTTGATTCCCTATCTATTGTAATAAGAAATAGTTACAACTTTTGGGGTGTTTGTTTTGTTTTATCTTACAGCAATCAGCATGATTCTTTCTTTCAGTATTATATAAATGTCAAATTGGTTAGAGCCTGTAATATTTCCTGATCTCACGGTCACTCAGTATACTGAGTTCTTTAAAATTGTTTCCAGCAGCTGTGTCCTTGACAATCATTTAAAACATTTCTTAGTTTTATCCTTTTACTTCAGTTAGCTTACTACTTAAGTTCCTTTCAGCACACTGAATGATTTTGTTCCCAGCTATTGCCTGTTATTTTGAAAACCTCCCTGAACCACCACTGTCAGTTCTCCTACATATAAGTAGCCTATTTCTTCTTTTCACCTCAATTACCTCCTTACAGCTAGTTGCTTTTAGTGTGACATATTTGACAGATCCATATATTCTTTATCAGTTCATTTACTTCCCTTTAGTTTTCCTATATGTGATTTTGCTGATGTTCTCTTTAGGTAAAAGTTCTTAATATTACTCTTCAATACATTCAATGAGGTCCTTTAACTGAGAACCCTTTTTCCCTTTTTCAGAAAGAGCAGGGTGTTCCCTGCATAAAGGACATGCAGGTAAAATACTTGACACCTTCAGCAGGAATTACACTGAACTGAGCTGTGGTTTGTAGAGAAGCAGCACCATCAGAGGCTTATTCCTTCTGCTGAGGTAGGATATATAGTCCCCTTGACACCCAGATCTACAGAATCTGTTGCAGCATTGCCAGCCCCAAGGAGTCAAACAACATCCCCTATACTCACTTTGGAACTTTGGAAAGATGGAACTTTCCCAAAATCATAAATACTTTCTTAAAAGAGAGACATGCAAATTTCCCTTGACACTTCAGACCAGATGTCCAACCTGTAAGAACTCCAAATACTGCTTATCACAACATTAGTTTCGTAAACCAGACTGGAAAATAAAGCTTTTCCCTGTAATCCCTCACTTTCATAATAACAAACTCTAGCTAATATATTAAATGTCACATGAAACAACAAATCAGCAGTGGTTGCTTTTTCATGTATCCTTTCCAAGTATTACACCTAGATATATTAAAGACGAGGTAAAGTACTTCTTAGAAGTTCAAAGAATTCAGCTGTTGGCTTGAAATAGTCAGCAAACTCTATATGTCATAGAAAATATTGAACAATTCTCTGCTCAAAATTTTTCAATGTAAATGAGACTGAGATAAAGGTTTTACTTCTGATGAAGTCCTAGTAAATGCACATGCATCCTGATTTCAACAAAAACAGAAGCAGTTTAGAGGGAGCTTACAAAACTTGTGGAAGAAGAGTACACCAAAAGGCTGATATTTATTGGTAGAGTGCTACTCTGACATTTAGGCTGTTTTCTCTTATGCTTGCTTACTTACTTGTGCTCCTGTCTTATTTCCTGGGAGAATTGCCAAAAAAATAAAGTGACCTCTTTAATCGTATACTAACTATTAACTATGTCACATCATGCTGCTTAAAATATGTTAGAACTTGATCGGCACAGAAACATATTTTGTTCTGTTTGGGAACACTTATACCCAGAATAATGAAAATTCTCAGACCCAGCTTCTTGGGAACCAAGAAGTCAGCTATGAGTATGGCTTTATAAAGGGGTTCAGCTGCAGCATTACAAGCTATAGCAGAGTATCTCAACTCACAGACAAGGTAATTTATAATGGGACAGTATTTAAAACAAGCACAGACCTTTCTCAGATTAAATTAATTCAAGTTGGGGATCAAATGACCTGTAAAGATACAAATTACTCTTTAGAAATCATTCCAAGCTCTAAGCTCATTGAAGACATACCCTGACTTTAGTAAAGCACAGACAAATACAGTGCAGATTCACAATCGCAGCAACTGAGTACACAGAAAACACAGCTTTAAAAAAGTTATTGTCTTACAGAACCCAGCTGGCTGATAGACTTAAGGGGACAATGAAGATGCTGTGAAACAAGTGACTTCTGTAGGCCTGGAAGATGCCAAGACGCAGAGTGAGCTGAAAGGGGTGAACGAGAAGAGGGACCAGAGAAAGGCTGCAAGAAAACAGCCATGGACGGGAGCAGGGTTAAAAGTCTGCTGTGAGCAGGGAGAGCTGCCTGGCCGTAGGGCTCTGCCAAGCAGCCTTCCAGGAGCAGCGCTGCACCTTTGAGACTGCTTTAGCCAGCATCGCTGTAACGCAAGTGGACGGCTCCATCTAGAGGCAAATATCCCCTGAGCTGGTGAAATGGCACCGTTGTGTCTGAAATACCTCTTTCTCCACCAGTCGGAACCTACTCAAAATAGCACTCCGAGCTGCTGTCCTCTTGGCAGGGTTGCCCAGCAGGAGGGAGCAAGCTCCATCCACCTCACATTCTGCAAAGGCTGAACAGTTCAAAATAAAGCCAAGCTTTCCCTGAAATCCACCTCTCAGTTTGAATGATCTCCCACACCAAGTCTTGCAAGATTGATTCTGCAGCGTCCATAAAATGATATGGATTGAAGGCTTACTCGCATTCTGATGGCAAGAATGGGTCCTACAGGCAAAGGGTCCCATCACTTCTTTACTACCTGTGTCTCAAAAGAAATACAGCGCATTTCCCACAAATATCTTGATAAGCACATCTATATTCAGTATCAAACAGAACACCAGTAGTTAACATGAAGTTAAAGAAATGATGCAAAAAAATAATGAAATTATTAAAAAGAACGTTTATAATCCTTTATGTTGCAAAGGCCTTCTCTGTTGAACAAAGATGAACCTATTCCTTTCTGTCCACTAATAAACAAATATCTCCAACCACATATTAATACTGATAAAGAGCCCAGGAGCACCAAATCACATACTTTAAAAATTATAAGTCTAACTTCATCCTCTCTATTGCTGGGGTCTGGACTCTGTGCCAAGTGCTTCTCACAGAAGAGTTTCTCTTCTGCGCTGATCAAGAAAAAAAAAGCCTTTGAGTGGATGTCTCTGAAAGCCCTTTCCTCCCAGTCACAGGCTAAAATATGTATTGCAGTGTAATTTTACAAGCTTAACTCCACTGTAGCTTACCATATGCCTAAAAGGGCTTTTTCATATAAGCAGCAACCAGTTATATGAATATAATTCTTCCTGTTCATTGTTTTCAGGCTTGTTGGGTATGTATCACCAAATATACACTTGTTATAAATCAGTATGTTTAGATTCAGACAAGCTGTGTATCTGAGCAACAGCACAGCAAGGAGCAACTGTTGTCTATGCATTACATTTTCTCAGATTACTCATTTGTTATACAATACTGTCCTAAACTTTACCCATCACTTTCTTCTGGTGTTCGTTAGTGAAGAAGAAAATTTGGATTCAAACCAATTTACCTTTTCCATAATGATGGATTCTGCATGTTAGGTATAAGCAGTTAAGATTAAAACTGGTGAGTTGATTATTGTAAGCAAGACACATTGGGGAGTGACAGGAGGAAAAAATGATGCTCCTTTTCCTGTAAAAATTAATTGCAAAAATGTCTGCTCATTTCTCAACATATTCTTTTTCTGTGTTTTATTCATTTTAGATGTATTTTTGCAAAAACAATAAAAATCTAATTGAACAAATGCAGAGGCAATATATTTTACAGTTCTAGGTTAGGTTTTGGGTTTCTTTTCAGGGCATGTATTTTTTGAGCATTGCTTATTTTACAGGATTCATTGCTGAAAACAAAACTAGCAAACTACACAGTCATTTCTTCCCTGACTTCTTCCTACTTTAGGAATTCAGATCCAGTTTGCTGTTACTCAAACTTACTTGCAGCTATGACTCATATCTTTGTGGTAGAAAAGAATATAAGATGTATGTCTATTTATGTAGCACATGCATAACCAGACACTGGAAGATTTTTAAGGTCTCTTCTAAGAGAAGTGGAAGAGCATGGATGGAGAAAAAGCTCATTGGAGTCAAAGGAGGAACCCAGTGGACAATGGCACTGAATGTGCACCAACACCTATAGGAAGAGTTGAATATCATTTAAATGAAAACTTTAGAGCTAAGCTCCAAGAAGCTCTAGTGATCAGCAATCACTTATGCTCAAAGACATTCCCACCTTGCAAGCTCAGCTTTGACCCTTGGCTTCAGACCCAGAACAGACCAGTCCTCAAGCAAACGCTGCCTCTTTGTGGTGTTTGGCTTTGCAGTGTCCAGCACTGATTTAAATCAATGTCTCAAAGACATTGGCGGCCAAAGACACTGCACAATTAGTGTGCCTGGGAAACATATGCCACTGTCCCTGGCTTTACCTGGGTGGACCAAAACCGAAGAAAATACAGGTGAGAGATGGACATCAGACTTTCATTATTGAAATAAGTTTTTGGAGGCAGTCTTTTTATGAAAATATGAATTAATCTAAGTGGATAAAAGAGAAGAACAGCTTAGGTGAAGATACAGTCCTCAGGAGGGAAAAGTAGCATGCTGAGAAAGATGAAGAAGAGGGCCTGTTACGTTGTATATTAAAGATGTGGATAGGGCAGACATAGTTCACAAAAATTTAACATAGCACTCTCTGCATTGGGAACACATATGACACAAAAATCCTAACATTTTTGTATATTTGGAATTGTTTAGCCCTCTCTTGCTCTACCTGAAAATGGTAAAATTTATGAACAGTGACTTCCGGTGACTGAGCTGCACAAGTATCCATGGGTGTGATGCTGAAACTTCAAATGTCGAAATCGGAACAAGACTGAGACTATTTCAGTCATTGTAGATCAATGTTCCTGGTCTAAATTAGTCAGCTGCCTGTTATGCAAGATCATCCTCCCTGCTAGTCATTCTCACAAGGTATTTACAGAACTGTATGGGAATGGTGAGAATCTGAGTGAAAGTACTACCAGGAGGAGGCTATTTAAAAAAGAATGTACTGCATACATTTTCAGGCAGACATTTAAAAAGGCATTTCTATAAAGCATTTGCTTTTCCCCTTTGCATTATATATGTACACATACAGACATGTACGCACACATACATACATGTACACACACCCACACACCATGTTTTCCTGTCATTGCAGGTAATGTGGGAAGGAAGGCATACATAAATATGCTTTTAAAAGTCTTTTTAGAGCATGAAATACTTCTGCTACTTCTGGGTAGCACAGGCTTAATTGGAAATAGCTTTCAAAATGCAGCCTTTGGAGAAAAGTATATCACAAATCAAAGTGATTCTCTCAAAGTTTATTTTGGTAGCATTTACTAAAGTAGGAGGAAGAGGAAAATTTTGTTTTCTATCACTCCAGTGGATTCAAGTCTTCCCTTTTCTGAGTGTTTGATTCAGTGTCCTGAGATATATGTAAAACTTCTTGTGAAAAAGATCACAACCAAATGCACACAAAATATTTCAGCACAGTGATCTGCTTCTCTTCTTCTGTTCTATCTTACATACTAATTTCCTTACCTTCACTGGTTGGGGTTGCAATATAGTTGCATCTGTATGAGATAATTTCTGCCTGCTTAACTAATGCTAGAAGACTCCTTTTTGGAAAAATACAGAAAAAGTGAAGTGATCATAAGGTGGACCAGCTCAAAAAAAATCTCACTGAATAGCCTTTTCTTGTTTGCATCATGTAACAGGATTGTTCTGTGTGCAGCGTTATCTCAATTACTGTTCCATGAATACAGTCATAAGGAAGGCAGGCAGGGAAAAAAGTCAAGTCATGTTCCAATTTTTAACTATTATTTTTACCGTATGTTTTCATTTTTTTCATAAGGCGTATAGGACATGAATTAAAAGAAACCTGATTCATTTTGTTAACACAGAATACAACATGATCTGGACTGATTCAGGGTCCATATTATTTGCTAAAGCTGGAGATAAAGACCAAGAATTGTTGAATCAAGCCAAGAGTTAGATTACTTTTTTTTTGATAAATTGCATTTTTTCAATAGCACTTGACCAAAAATGCAGGAGTTTCAACAAAGCCCGCCAAACTCTAAATGGACTGTCTGATGATTTGGCACAACTTGAGATAATGCCGAAAGCAAGTACAGCCAAATTAGTACTTGCATTCAGTTAAAATGAAATGGACTATAATATAAATAGATCAAAATTGGGCCCAGATCCTGCAATTCACTATGCAGGCAGACTGTCAAGTGCAGAATCAGCACTTCGGTGAGCAGAAATCAAATGAGGAAAAGCTCTAAAATGCCGGAAAGAATTATGAGAAGAAAAACTATTTAAATCCTTCACATAACTAGAAATAATTCCTAAACACCACAGATACTAATAAATGAGTTAAAAGCACTTACTTTGAACCTGTAAATGATTCTTTAAATGTAGTAAAAAAAATTTCATGCAACAATGTCTCAAGCCAGTTTGGAAAAAGTGCTAAAAAACCCTTGCTGACTGTGTTTATCCACAGCAGAGCAAGTGCATAATCAGTATTAACCAACCCAAGAAGCAATGCACTACCTGAGCACAAAACAAGTGACACAGATTTTGAAAGAAGATTAAAGATGAGACAGAAGGAGCAAAAGGTTAAATATACAAATCCCACAAAGAAAGGAATTTTTAAATGCTGGGCTTTTTCTAAAATTGCAGCCTACAGTGCAGTTCCTTTGCTTCATGTTTGTTCCAAATTAAAAATAAATAAATATGCAGTTTAGTATTTTTAAAGAAGCAGGTTTAAAGAGAATTCTATTCACGTTAACAGAATAGATTGAATCATGTTATATAAATCAAACCTTGTACTGTGACACAAGGATCTTTTAGGAAAGTCAGAAATTCAATAGACAGAAATGCTGTGAAAAATCTGCAAACCCGAACACCGAGGAGAAAAATGAAAAAAAGGAAACAGAACATGTTTCTAGACACTTTATGGATAAAAATAAGTACAAATAATAAAGGAACATCAACAACAACAACAGAAAGCCTTACCATGATGTTTGCACAACTGTGTGTCTGTAGCCCATGCTATAAATGTGGATACCTTCTATTTCCATCATCTCAACCCCTCTAGTGGTCAGTACCTGAAGATCTTGCCTTCAGGAGGGACACGATCTATCTATATGTACAATTTGCTGTTGCTCCAGTATCTTGACAGATATTTTTTCTTAATCATGTAATTTTTTCAGAAGATATAACTTGTCACTTTTTATTAGCATTTTTGTCAGTGCTGCTGCTACGTGCATACATTTAATTGCTAAGCAACAAAGAGTAAGCTCTGCACAGCACATTCGATTACTGCATTTCCTGTGCCATGCATTGTTACTAATACACTTACATAATAAGAATTTTTTAAAAAAAGGTAAAAATATTTATTTCAGTTTCTATAGCATCTAGAAGCCACAATCTGAAATCAGGCTCCATCATGCTAGCCACTAGGAAGACAGCTAACTGCTGAAGGAAAATGAGGGCAAGTGGACCAATAGAAAGTGCACAAAAGTTAAAAAGGTGATTTTCAATGTTTCCATAGATGAATAGGCTAAGTCTAAAGCTCAGAGGTGACTACCCACTAGAGTTAGTCATGATTCTCAGACATTAGGGAGCTATTGCTGTGGCTAGAATACTTGCAGCTTTTGCAAGTGTGGTGGCCTCAAGGTGGAAAGCAGTACCAGTTTTTAAAAGTTTATCAGTTTGGAAGAGACACATCTGCATTATATCAAGAAATGCACTCTCTTCCTTTTTCTCTTTAAGTTGTAGTAAAAAACAGAGCAGGCAGTATTTTCTCACCAAATGTTACATGTCACTGTCTGCTCTTCATATAGAAACGTATATTTGCCCCTGTCATTGAAGGCTGCTGTCTCCAGAATCTGAGTTTGGTATTAACAAGGATTACTTGAGTCTATCACACAAGGGACTACAACTCCATCTTTCCTTTGTCGAAGTGCAGCAATGTTCACCCAAGAGTTCTCTTTATGCCCAAGATATACAAGCTCTGTGGTCCCTCCTTTCCCTTGGTGCGAGTACCGGCTATTTTGCAGTCAGCACCGCATTTCTTAGTGCCATATCTTCAACGTTCAGCAAGAAGAGCTGCTTGGAAAACGGAGCCATGATTGTGCAGGTGTTCAAACTTGCACAACCACATACAACCACTTCTATTTCTGCAGTTAGATTCAGGAATTGGGCCTGACTCTATCTGTGTGTCTTCGGCATTTCCCAAGTAGCCCAAAGTGAGCAAAGAACTTGATGGAGAGACCTGGTACAGTCCTCCCAGGATTTATTTCAGGATACTATATACCAGGATTTATATCAAGCATGCTTTAAGCCCCAAGGATCAAGAGGAGTGCTAGAAAAGAGGTGCTTTTGAATGATGAACAGTCACGTGCCCAATAGCATTAGTATTTCCTCTGGGTTCCAATATTTTTGCAAAGAAACTGGAATTACCCAATAGCTAATGTGTTCTGTTTCTTTTGGTGGGACTGAAACAAGGGCTATAGTTGTGTTCTGGGCACAACATCCTTTATACTCCTATGGGAAGACCAAGCAGAATTGTTCTAAATGAACCACAGCAGGAGACCACAAAGAACATTATCAAATTCCTAAACTAATTAAGTACATCAGTACTTAATCATACAAAGTGCTTCTGCATTAAGCTGCTCAACACATTAATTACTTAACCCCTGAAATATCATTGTGAATATATACTTTTTATTGCTAATTCATATGAGGGCAGATGGATGCTTGGAGAGGCTATATATTTCCAAGAACTACAGAGTCAAATCCTTTCACATACAGACCTTGCTGGAAAGCCTAGGTAAGTATAGCTCTGACAACTCCTGCTCCAGCAGAGCAATTTTAGTTCAGAAACATGGAATATTTTGATTTGGAAGGGACCCACAAGGATCATTGAGTCTAGCTTTTAAGTGAATGGCCCACAAAGGGATTGAACTGACAGCCTTGGTGTTATCAGCACCAGGGTCTGACTAACTGAGCTAATCCCAGTTCAAATGCTGTAGTGTCTTGAGCCAGAATGGATGCCAGAGAACAAGCTGCCAATTGAAAGACCCTGTTCTTGCCTCCTGGGTCACTTTGGGAGATAAATACAGAAAAAATTACAGACTTTCTACCTACTAGAAAGAGCTCAGTGATTTTCTTACAACCCAGAGTCCTACAGTTCCTCAAACCAAGGATTCAACAGAAAGTAGCACAGAAAAGAAGTCTCACATTACTTGGCTTCTAAGATAGAAATTATAAAAACCCATCAAATGAGGTAAATTAATGTCATATGCATTATACTTATGGGCTGATAACATTAAGAATTTAATCTTTTCCCTACCATATAACTTCCTAGCATTCAAACACTACTACATGAATAGGGTGTACTTCTACATTTCTTAACACATAGCTCATTTCTGGATCCTCACATTGAACGTTAATAATTTCTTCTGCTTAGTTCAGGACCCCAGAATGACCTTGTTTGATGGGATTTCCCCTAAATATCAGTCTGAACACCCAACACATCTGGGCCTAGCATAACCTTCTTGAATTCATTAACTCAAAATCATAAAATTTTTCTGGGTTCAGGTCTTAGTGATGATTCCAATGTGACTGTGAAGCATTAGGTACATGACACAATCTCTGAATGTGAGCTGCAGTGACAACATGTGCAATACAGCTAACCGGGAGGGAAAAGGAAAGCTATATATGACCATCTTAATGGTCACACGTTTTACAGCAAAGGGTTCAAATAAATGCTTTGTCATTCCTCTATTTTTATTATTGCTCTTTAATGCCTCCCAGGAAGAATTTACTTCATAATCTGTTTGAATTCCAGGAGGAAAGTATACAGCCTATTTGCATGTAACTACACAGGCCATTAGTAACAAAACTGTGTTTAATAACTCCTTTAATATTTGGTCAGCCTTGAATTGGTCACACAGTCAGACTAGGTGATCATTGAAGGTCCCTTCCAATTAAAATAATTTATTCTTCTGTTCCATTCCATATCATTCCACAGTACTGGGCACACCAGACACAGACCCCAGGGCAGGGAGGGTGATGCCCTGTCTAGCTGGGGGCTGAATGTCACAGCAGCTGAGGACTAATGGCATTTGAAAAGTGAGTTTTTTTCCTCTACTGAGACCCTTTAAAGAGCATGTCTACTTACAATAAAAATGAAAGGGATAGTAAGCCTGCACTTTGAAGACTTTTAGCATTCCTTTATCAAAACAGTGCTCACAGCAGCAATAGCAGCAGCAGCAGCAGTAGCAGTAGCAGTATGAGTTGCACATACTTCCCAAATCATGAGGCTTTATCGGGTCACCCTTCAATGACAAGTGGCAAGACAAGCCTTCCTGGACTCAGAAAACAATCTTTTTCACAAATAATAAAACTGGAAAGATTTCTCTCTATTAGAAAGGTATTTTTCATGGACTGGATTCGTGCTGCATAGACCACCAGAAACAGGATAGTCTTCAGCCAGTACTAAGCTAAATATATACGTGTTCCTAACTCAAAACAACTTTAAAAATGTGTCACAGAAGACTGAGTCCAAGCCAAAATAGAACTGTGGATTAAAAAGACATTTTCAAAAGGTGTGTGTGTAAAAGGCTGAAAGATACTTCTCAGTTCAGGAAACAAAGCTTGACTTGTGGTTGTTTTTTCCTTTGCAGAGAGATCATTCAAAGGGAGGCAAAACACGGCATCCACTGACAGCATAAGGACCACCCAATGGGGTTCTTCCCCAATTGTAGTGTTTTAGACATACTCAGCATCAACAGTTTCCAAGTTTTTTCCCAAGCTTTTATTTTCACTTCTTCCATAGCCACCATTTTTGTGAGGTTTGACTTTAACCCAATCTGCTAATGTGTTACTAGTGTGCCCACCACTGTGGGGAGACAATTTTATCCAGCAGCCAGCTAAGGAGCTGAGTAGTAGCTGTGAGCTTTATTGTTGCAATATTAATAATTTAAACCCTCTATAAAACAGTTTCTTAGGGATGAGCATGAGGGAGTGAAACATTATAGGGCTTTCTGTAATTTAGTACTTCAGAGTGATGAACAGTAGAGCACATCTTCAAGCGTTTGTCTCCATACCAATGCTTCCTTGCTTGTAAGGCAGAGGCAGGGAATGTTTTATTCACAAGATTTCAGAAATGGCTAAATGCAGCTCAAATGACAAAACTTTTAGAATATGTTCTTTACTTAAGCTTTGAACCTGATAGACTGTTAAGATTTACACATCTGAGAAAAAGGGGTCTTCAGTTTCTAAAGCAGTGAGGTGTATTGAATCTCTACTGTATTTTAAAATTTGCTCTGATTATAGTAATTGAAAAATCCTTCTCAATTCCTAACACTTCCATCAGTTCAGTTCATTTTGTGGGGGATATCCAACAAAATCCACATCAATAATATGGGGTGAGAGGACAACAGTAAAATTCAAGGAATTATTCAAATCTTAGACTAATATTTCTCTGCATGGAGGCAACAAATATTTGATGTAATTTTACCATTCTGTAGAAAGAGCTTTTTGACATGAGAACTTTTTGTCAGTGAAAGAGGCCTTTATCTGCTGGTTTCATTTGCTTATGGTAGCAAGAACAAAATACCAATGCAGAAAAATACTGATTTTCAATTGTCTTTATTAACATAGCTGTATTTGCACATCCAGGACAAAACTGAAAGGCTCTTATCTACATTTCCCAGAGGAAAAAGCATGGAAAGATGTAAGTGTTAAGACTGTTTTGAAAGTAGAACTCTATCTCTGTAGCTGTTGCCATCTACCAGCTCTTATACTCATGCCAGACATTTGTTAAGTTTGCTTATGTCTTTGTTTAGTCCAAATTCTTTCTGCAGGGGATAAAAGATAGGAGACCTGTTGGAGTAAAAGTAATAATTTGAAATTTTCAGACATTGAAAATCAGACTGATTTTCTTTGGAAAGAATGCTCACTAGGTTGAAGGAGGTCATCACTGATTTTCTAAAATAATGAAGGCATGGGATGAGATTTACTTTGATTTCCTGATTATAATAAAAGTGGGAATAGTTTTTAGTATTAATAGTTTTTAGTATAATAGTATGTAGTGTGAAGAAGAAAACAGTGACTTTCTACTGGCATGCAAAGAAAGTGTGTCTGAAATAGCGTTGCATTATGTACAACAGAAAATTAAGTATAGCAGGACTATGCAATATGCTGCCCTCGCCAACACTGGTAAACATCGAATGTTTTCATAAACGGAACAAGAGCATCCATTATGTTGTCTCAGAATATGTATGCTTCATAATTAACATTACTAGAAGAGGATAAGTGTGTTCTGTAAAAGCAGAGCAGTTAAGTGATGCTCATAATCCCTACCATGCAGTCCATTAACCTCAGAAATTTTAAGTAGCTTTGTAGTCATCCATGGCATTTCAGATTTCTCACAGCTTCAAATCTGTGGGCAGCTTCACAAGCTTTTTGTAAAGTTTCTCATGACTAGGACATCTGTAAAATTCCCTCCAGACTTTTCTTCAATTCATCTTGTGTTAAGCATTCAGTAATTGACCTATCTGAATAAGGATAAAGGTACATCCCTAAAAACATGCTCTACTGAGCACAGTATCTTTCTTTAAAAGACTTATTGGTAATTTTATGTGCTTTAAGATATTAAAAACATTCTGTTTCTTAATCTTACCTTTTTCTTCCCATTTCAATGTGAGTTTTCAATGAGCAGCATTCCCAGGTAAGACTTTTAGTAAGGAGTCAAAATAATCAGATATAAATATTTTGCCTTTTACAAACTAATCCACGATTCAACATAGGTGTCACCACCATTTACGTGAAATAAATTATTTATTTTAGAATCAGATGAAAAATTGCAACACTGCCTAACACGTTGCTTAGAGACAACTGACAAATTTTCTTCTGGGATGTGTACTTGGGAAATATGAATGGTAGAACCGGGATGCTAAATTTTGGTATGTTTTTGCTAATTTCTTTAGTCCACAAAGGGAAGAAATTCGTGAACCTTTGTTAATTCTGATTTCATGAAACTGGCCTTCTTTTCCTAGAAGGAATTGATTCAAGACTCAACCGCAATAATAATAACACCTTTAAGTTATCCCTCACAAATGTACTTGTAGTCCTGACTCCTTGACAAAAATACTTTTGTACTTCCGATACATGAGATGGGCCATGCTGAATAAACATATGAGGATTATGTTAGAGGAATTCAGACATCTGCATGCAAAGAAAAGGATGTCATCTCTTCCTCCCTGGCTGGCAGCACTAAATAATGTTGCACTACATAAAGTAAGATAGTATGAAAAAGAAATTTAGATACTCAGAGCATGATAATGTCTAAAACAGAGATACAAAAATATACGGGATATTATATCTCAGGGCATCTATTTGATTATTTTAGTACTACAGGAGAAGAAACAATACATTTGCCCTCTCAGAAGTAAAATCCTAACTAACCTGCAGTTCATCTTGTGTGATGAAAAATCTAGATGAAGAGCTTCCAAATGGCACATGGGTGGGCAGCATTACCTGCTCAGCATTATCCATAAAAACACCCATATCTGAGCTGCTGGTCTGGGGTTTTGAATCTAAGGCCTCAAATTACAGAACTTTTAAGAACTATCTGTGTTTGCAGTCTTATGAGCAGGGAGAAAAAAGAATCAACCAGATTTATGATCTGAATACCAGGGAAAGATAGTTACTTTGGATCTTGTGTTGTACTGCACAACTAAATTTGCTAAAAACCTCAAACAAAATGTTCATTGTCTCATTAGTATCAAGGTAGTTCTGATTTCCAGCTCCTGGTGACCACAGGCTGCAATAATACTGAATGGTTTAGTGCGCTTCAATACTGCCATGGCAAACCCTTCTACACCAGCACAAAACTCCTTTTGGCCTCGCAGATTTCCTACTCTACACATTGGCCCTAGATAAGCCCCCTTTTTGGCAGAGCAGGACCCAAAGTCTCCCTGGGTTTCCGGGGAAGTCCCCTCTGGAAGCCGGCAGAGCGCACGGAGCCCCAGAAGGCCGGGAGCAGGCTGCAGCACCCCCTCCGCTTCCTGCAGCTCCCACGGGCGCCTCGGCTCCGCGGCACAGCCCACGGGAACGCTCTGAGTCACAGCTCACAACGTAAGAGCTCCATCTGCAAGAGGTTCCTTCTCTGCAAGTAATGGGAGATGACACTGACTAGGGGGAAAAAGGCAGAATGTGGCGTTCATCTGAAGAATGATGCTGTACCAATGTCCCACATCCTCAGCCAGCTCCAGGATTGATTCAAACTTGTCCAAATGGGGGGTGGAAATTCCTATTTGCTAGACATGCAAGAGAAAACACTTCAAAATAAAGAAGAATAACATATAAGATTATTTTTTTTTAATGCTTATCAGAGCTGTCTATGAGTCACTTTTTTCTTCAAAGAGAACTGTAAACTAACTAAACATTAAGTATATGTTTGGTAAAACAGAATATCCAGATTTGTTATATACACTTTATAAAGGTCAAGTTCTGTAATATCCCACTGATCACCACCTGATTAAATTGCCTACTGCTCCAAATTTAATGAGAGACTGAGAAGTCTCAATGGTAATTGGGATAGATGATCCTTTAAAGAGAGAAAGTGAGTGGGTAGTTAGTTGAAGCATAGAAGCATGTTTATTAATATGGAGGTGTAAGAAGTCCTTCCTGAGAAAAACAATCAAAGACTATTGTATTTGGGAAACATTGCATTTTTATTTGTGTTGCTTCACTGAAATCCTGGACACAGTATCAATTCTCTAGCACATGGGGGGAAAAAAAAAAGACAAAAAAAAAAATCCAACAACCAATAATCCAGCAGTCTGTCTTCTGTCTACAATTGTATACTATATGGTAAATTTAATGATTTCAAATTTTTAGTATAAAATTTGTCATTATTTTCAGGAAATCTCTAAGTGTCTTGATCTGTTTTTCCTAGAAGTTTTTTACTCCAAACAATGCCATTGTCAGGAAATCTAAGTACACAGAAAGATACAAAGACAGACAATAAAAACTATCTGACTGAAAAATACAGAACTACTACATTAGGAGAAAATGAGAAATTTAATCTTAATTATTATAAAGTCCCTCAAAGATACTAAATATTCTTTATGCTTTTGCAGGAAGATTATCAAAATGTTTTACTGGGGGTTTTTGAAATGGCACTGAAGTAAACTGCTGTTAAATACATTACTCAGATACTCATCAGGAACACGGTGACAAAGGGGTGGTTCTTATAAAAATTACTCTATTTTTAAAATCATAATCATTTCTTTTTCTGTCTAAAAGATAGGGTCAATTCCAAATAAGTATTACTTAAAGGAAATCACATGAACTGAATTATATAAAAGATCAACTAAGGCAATTGCAATAGATATTCTGGGTTCATAATCAACAGAATTACTGATATTTTTTTGTATTTAAGTCTGCAATTCTACTCATATTTTATGCTAACTGCAAAGTGCATATCAAAATTCCAGAGTGACTTTTTTGAAGTTAAAATGTGCCATGAAAGCAATATTTAAATTTATAGGAAAAAAAAAAAAAGAAAAGAAAGGAAGCACTTAAGACCCTGTTTTAAAAATATAATTTAAAACTGATAATTTAGTGGTCTGAATTAAAGGGGAAAAAAATAACATACGAAAAATCTTTCAACTCTGTTTTAGTTCTGTGAAATGACTAGTCCAGCTGTCAGGAGCTATGATAAGACTGGAATCCTCAGGTCCCAGACAGGACGATTGCACAAATGCTCCAGCATAAAAGCTCTTTCAGTAGCCATATTTGATGTTCCTTGTCTGTTGTGTGCCAGGAGTATGTCAAAATACAGATGAATTGTGGTTCAAGACAGGGGTTAAAATCTCTCCTCAAACATATGACTGCAGTTTGTTGCTCAATTGAAAGGTTGGCTTGTTTTCTAGTTCCCAATTTTCTTTTCTTTCAGAGCAGGTATTTTATTTAGAGCCATATCTGGCTGGGTGAAAAGGACAGACATAAAATACTTGGTATAAAATCTCTGACAAGGTACTTGGGAGAGTGGCAAAATGTACAAAACAACAGCAAACTCAAGCTATAAGCAGCAGAAGAGATTGAAGCATGAGCAACCACCAGCATGAGCAACCTGGCCTGTTCCCAAATTCCAGGAGAAATGAACTTCAGTAAAAACTTATTTCCCTTTTTAAGAGAAGGCAACTGTTGGTTCAGGCAATTCCCACCAGGTCTATTATTATTTACAATGGAGGCAGACATCACTCTTGGCTCTTGCTCAAGGAGAACAGGGAGAGGGGGAGAGCTCCAACAACTTTCAGATGAGAAGAGGCGTAACTCTTCACAGCACATTCTTGGGTGCAATGAGAAGGGACTTCATTGCTAATTATGGCTTATTAGCGCTATTGCATTTTAAGTTATCACAGAAGGGGTTCAGGTTAGAAAGTACATTATCATTTTGAAAATCTTCTGACTTATCTTTCCCTGAAGAGACTGAAGACCTTTTGGCTAAATCACAAATCAAAATTACCTCTCTCTATCCCTCTGGTGTTAGTCTAGCTCCACAGGCTTAGAGAAGGCACCCCAGTCCCTGATAAGAGCTCTGCTCTACCCTCAGACTGAGAAATTTCCCACAGAAGGGCTACCCTCACACCAGCTGTCCCCGTCGTGCTCTGTGATAAGTACAAGAGACACAGCAGAACAAGATCTTGGTGGGTGAGAGGGACACAGAGTTGGCATAACCTGCATGGGAACCACACCCATCAATAATTCAAGTCAACCCCTTTAGCTCTTCTGACTTCATCAAGGATCACGTAGCCCTTGCTCCCTGCTCAGTCTTGTGTGCCCATGTACACGAGGTAAGGAAGTGGATGGCACCATCTGGGGGCTTCTTCTGATGCTCAGAACATGTCATAGACTCACCCCAACAAAAGGAAGCATGCTACATTAAACATCCCTTTGTCTCACCATATGCTCTTGACAGGTGGGGGATTTGGACCTGTTTGAATGTGGTTATGTAATTATGACTGAACTCACTCTGAGACAGAGGAAGTTTGGAGAGATGCGGCCTCCCTCTCCCTTAAGCATGGGATAGAAAAGAGCACCACTGGCAGAGGCAGCTTTTCCTCTTTAAGTCTCTCCTCATTTTCAGACTTTGAGGAAAAATAAGAATTTACAAATGTTTCTGCTGTAATTGAATTTTCAAGTCTATATTTACCAGATGGTTTTCAATTCTGTGAGGATAAGGGTCAGAAAAAAAGTAAGGATAAGTAAAAAGAGAGCAAAAAGAGAGACTTTAAAAGTTAGCTTAAATGCTTGAGTCATAATATTTCTAGGACTGTTTCCATTACCCAGATTCTGGTGGCATTATAAGATTACCATTTAGCAATCAAGTCTGAAAGTCATTGTCTTGAAGACACTCCTGGACAAAATAGAAAAGAGAGCAGGTAAGAGCAAGACAGTTACAATTACTAAAATAGACAGTGGTTATTAATTTAATCTCTATAGAGAAAGCATACTTTATTATTCACTCTGTTCTCTAAGCCTGGATCTTTTATACATTGAAGACTGCATTACTGAGGTACAAAATGAATATAAATAATATTTACATTCAACTCATAGTTCCTATGTCACATAGCTCAAGAATGCCAAGTAGATAAGTCCAAACAAACCAAATTTCACATATCATGAGAGGGAGACTCAGGAATAATAAAGCATGATAATATAATAGTGGAAAGGAAGAGAAAAAAAAAAAAAGAAATCCCTGCATCATGTTTGGTTTAATTTTATTCTCTGAGAGGTACACATTGCAATTAATTGTGCAGGCTATATACCAAACATGAACATTTAATCATGGAAATCACTGTCAGTTAATTGATTACTGTCAAGAATCTGCTGATCACAGAACTTGTTTCTTCTTGATCCACCTTAACAAAACTGAATATTAATGCACAACAAAAATAGTACACTTTGCATGCAAAACTTATGTGCTTCACTGAAGACACCCCCACTTCCTCCTACCAAACAGCTGTGTACAATAGTAAATTCCAAAAAATTTTCTTTAATGCTAGAGCACAAAAGAATAGCTGAGGTAAAAGGAAGTCTTTTTGTCAAATGCCTTATTTAGTAGAGACACTTGCATGTATTTTTATTTTATTTACAAATTTAAAAGCTGATATCATATTGCATAACTTCTTCCAGGACAGAATTATTTTACAATTAATCTATCATCTGAATGAATCTTTAAAGAATTTATGGCACTTTCTACTCCATCTATTGGTGAAACATAGATAAAAGCAACAGAAGAGGGCTGACTAGGAAAGTATGCATTATGGATAGACATACAAACCTGTTATTAATCAACGATTCATGAGTACAGCCAGAGCAGAGACATATTGAGAAGTGGACTTTCAGTCCAAAATAGGAATAGTAAATCTTCAAATGGATATATAAGCTAAGAATAATATCTAAAAGTACCTATCTTGTTGGTAGTTGGGGCACCAAATTAAGTATGTAGTATCTTGTTATGTGCAAAGACATGGTCTGAAATGCAAAGCTTCTGATAGTTCTGTTATGAAGAAAACTTACCTGATAGTGATATATCTCATCTCAATGCCCTAAGTTTAAGCCCACAATCTCATGCTAATGTCTTGATCCATTTCAGTCTGTAGGGAATTGGTAAAAGATGACATTTACCACATCAGGGTAATTTGAGTGCTACAATGGGTGGCTCTGGGATGATTTATTTCAGGACAGGTTTTTCATACAGCAGAAATTGCAGCTGTTTAGTGGTGTACTGAAGAGTCTCCTGCCTGGAAGGACCTGCAATGACCAGGCATGCAGAACCAGCACGAATTTTCTTTCACACTGTAGGAAGTTAATGCATGATGATTAAGTGGTATTCTCAGAAGTTTGATCCATTTTTATTAGTAAAGTATTCTTTATGATCAACAGCTTCCTTTAGATTGTGCACTGGGCCTTCTCTTGGCTTATTTTCCTGTTTGTTATGCAGTGTCCTGAGTGTGTACATACTGCTTACACACCTAGCACCAACTTTAAGAGTTAAATCAGCTTCCTCAGGAAGCTGCAGCAGCCATTTCCTTACTGAAGGACAGTGCAGCTGTGACTAACACCCCTGAATGAAATGGCATTGCAATGGAGCTTCAGATACAAGATAATCATTTGTATCTACAGATATCTAAAGAAAACAAATAGGATTTTTCAATTTCTGATTTAAAAACGTATTTGGTTACAAAGCTCAAGGAAAAGGTGACTAAAAGCTCTACAGTGATTGCTAAGGCCCTTGCGTCATTGAGCAGTGGCAGAATTGAATAATCCCCTTGGACCACTACAGTGAACTCATTGTACTTCAGCAAGGGGTTTACGATGACCCAAACTTCCCCATTCAATGCAGAGAGCAGTCAAGCTCTACTGGAAAGCACTGTCCAAGATGATACAGAAAGTAGGTCTGGTGGGGGCTTGCACCTGACATTAACATACAGCAAAGGGAAAAGGCAGAGATGAGAAAAGAATATGGTAGAGGGAATCTGTCATGTAGTTTTTAAAGAAGAGTCAATGTGTTTCCCATGGACTGGGTGTAAATGGAACAGTGTGCTCCATTGTTTGCCAGCAAGCAGATAAAGTTGCATGAAATTCAAGAAAGAAGAGCCTGTTGGAGATACTTTTTCACCTGACAGTTGCACAGGAAAGTGGAAAACCTCATATGAGAACTACTCCTAAAAGGAAGCTGTGGGTTTCTCCACAAAAACTTCCCACATACTGGTGTTTCCCAGGGCTCAGTGTGGGGGCCAGCCCTGTTTAATACCTTTATGAATGAAGTGGACCGGGGATTGATGCTTCCTCAGCCAGTTTTCCCACCCAAGCTGGGTGGGAGTGCTGATCTGCTAGAGAGGAAGAAAGCTCTACAGAGGGATCTGACAGGCTGGATGGATGGGCTGAGGCCACTTTTAAGAGGTTCAACAATACCAAGTGCATGTCCTGCCCTTGGATCGCAGCAAACCCCTGCAGTGCTGCAGAATGGGGGCAGAGTGTCTTGTAAGCTGTCCTGTGGAAAAGGACCTGGGGGTGCTGGTTGACAGCAGCTGATCATGAGCCAGGGTGTGCCCAGGTGGCCAAGCAGGCCAGTGGCATCCTGACCTGTATCAGCAATAGTGTGTCCAGCAGGAGCAGGGCAGGGATTGTCCCCTGTGCTCAGCACTGCTGAGGCCACACCTGGAGTGCTGTGTCCAGTGCTGGGCTCTCACTGTGAGAGACACTGAGGGGCTGCAGCGAGTCCAGGGAAGGGCAGTGGAGCTGGGGAAGTGTTGGGAGCACAAGTCTAAAGATGAGCAGCTGAGGGAGCTGAGATCATTCAGTCTGGAGAGCAGGAGGTTCAAAGGAGACCTCACTCCTCTATACAACTGCCTGAAAAGAGGGTGTAGTGTGGTGGGAGTCAGTCTCTTCTCACAAGCAACAAGCAGTAGGAGGAGAGGAAATGGCCTCAAGTTGCACCAGGGAAGGCTTATATTGGATGTGAGGAAACATGTCTTCACCAAAAGGTTGTCAAGCATTAAAACAAGCTGCCCAGAGAAGTGGTGGAGTCACCGTCCCTGAAGATGTTTAAAAGATGTGTAGATATGGTGCATAGGATTTTGGTTTAGTGAGGGACTTGGCAGCACTGGGTTAATAATGGGTCTTGATCAGAACTTAGAGGTCTTTTCCAATTGAAATGATTCTGCGATTCTTTTTTATAAGGGAAGCATTGATTGAACTAGTAGGCATGAAAAATAATTTATTTTTATTTTAGAACTAAAGTTTCCAAACATGCTCATTAAATGTCATTGAAGGACACCTTTTTTTCTTTCAGGAACAAGAGACAGAATAGATGTTTCTAGGCAAAACATCTATATTACTGGCCTCTTGTGGGAGTGGTAGGAGAAACAGAAGTAAAGCTAAACATCAAATTCCCAGTCTCTAAAATTCATTTAACAGCCCGATTTTCAAGATGCTGAGTTCAATCAATTAAATATAATTTTCTGATGTCGGATGTTCACTTTATCTGAGTATAGCTATGCTAATTATAACATCACTGTACCTTTGCTCTCCATGGGGCTCCTACTTTTCAATGGGCCACATTTTAATAAGGGAGAATGTTTTCATCTGCACTGCTGATACCCATCCTGACCTCCTTGCAGAGGTTTCCTCCAGTTCAGCTGTGTATAAATGGGTAAAAAGGGGTAAAGTAGCTACAGATCTAATATGATTGAAAGTAAAACTTCAGTCTCTCTTACTCACTGGCTGCCCCCTTATTTTTACTTCTACTTTCAGAGCATTGTGAACACTGGAATTAATGATGTTTGTTGCCTCTTTTTTTTTTTACTTTTTTATAAAACTATGCTGTGATAAAATTGAGACTTTTCCACAAGTCTCCACAAAAATCAGATGATGAGAGATACTTACATTAATTGAAAATATTAAAGAATATTAAGATGCCTTTTTATTTAGCCTTCAAGTTTTCACTGAAGGAAATTTGCATTTGCTATTTTCCTTACATGATTTTTAGTCATATATCTAACAGGACAGATTAAAGTTTAATTATTTCTATTCACCTTGCAATATTCAAAACTAAGATGCTGCCATGAAGAATGTGCATGGAACCTTAACACAAAATTACAATAATAAGGTCTTTTCCTTCTATTTCCATGTAGCAGCAAATGAATACTACAGACTACAAGAAAAAGTTTATTACTAATATTTAATTGGAAGATTTTATACATTTGACAGAAATTTGAGAAAATTATTTGCTGTTTGTATCTTAATTAAAAATAATATTTTAATTTCTGTGAATTGTAACCTACATTTACGTAAACTGCAAACAAGAGGAAACAGTTCATACACTAAAAATCTAAAATGCTGCATATGAGTCCCTTCTGCACACAAAAGTTTCATACTGTAACTCTGTAGTTTTGTATTTGAGGTCAAAAATACTGGTCATAGGTGATCTTGGAGGTATTCCACAATGTCCTCCAAAAAGATTGGCACAGAGCTGCTCAGTGAGCACATAAAACCAGTTCAGCTACTCACATGTCACTAGTCTAGGAGACATGGCTATAATCTTCCCTCCTACAGCAACAAATCTATGAGTGGAAAAATTACTGTCTTAGTTCCTCTGTATTTTCTGTTTATATGCAATTTTGCCATTTTCCTTAAAGCACAGAGGTGGCTACATATAGGCCCACTATAAAACATGTATTCCTGTTTTAATTAGGTTCATTTGGCAGAAGATGAGAACAAGCTGGCAGAATTTAGCCTTTCTGGAGGACACACAACAGCAACCACTCAGGCATGGGACACCCCTACCTTGGCAAGACAGCATCAGGATCCAACCTGGCCTATTCCCATTACTGCCAGTTCATCCTCAGCTATTCCCATGGATGCTGCCAGTTCATCCTCAGCTATTCCCATGGATGCTGCCAGTGCATTACTACTGTGTCTTATTAACATTTAAGTAAAATTCTCTTGGGAGCAACTTGTAAGACACTATACATATTTTTCATCAGAATACAAGATGTGCATGATTCAGTATCTGTGCCCTTTTCAAATCCCAAGTTCCCAGCAGACCCAGCAGAGGCACTATCACTGTGCCAAGATGCAAAGAACACAAAAAGTGATTGACTGAAGAAAATTGCCAATGATCAGTACAGAAAATATGGCTTGAAAAAAGTTACCAATTGAAAAAAACCTTTAGAACCTCTACTCTATATGGAGTAGGTCACTATCAGCTTTGTTTGCCTTTTTAAACATGAAGTACAAAGACTGCTTTGTAAACATGAAGACATTTCATGTGTGTGAGACCACTGAGAAGGAAAAAGGACTCAGGGCATATGAGCCTCTTGGTCATATATTAAGAATTTTCATGATGTTGTTACTCAAATGCCCATATACGAGCAATGCCTCCTACTATTATTACTAGCATTAGCATTAGCATTATTGTTATTATGTGTGTATAAGATTGCCAAGAGGTTGTGACCTGTTCTTCCAGGCACTAAGTTTTCTACACAAATATACAACTTCTCAAACAGCCTTTCTAGTGCAAAGTGAACATGAAGACAAGAATATATGTAATTTACTGCCTTGACCCAAACATTTGAAGCCTTACTTTCCTTTGGTTGGCTCAGATTACTACTCAGAAATGTTTCTAAAAAACAAGTGTCCTCTCTGTAATAAAAGTCAAGCTAAGAAACTGGGTTCAAAGTACATCTTGTTTCCAAGGACCACCAGTATTTGGAGCAGTGGGAAGTTCAGAGGTGGAGACTCAAACTTCCTTAGCAAGGAGTGAACCAGGAGTGAGGAGTCTGAGGAAGAGGGGCAGAGGAGTAAGTAAATAGCACCAAAATGGACAACCAGAGCTGTGACAGGTTGGAAATTAGACAGAAAGGATAAACCTGATTATCATCAGGTGTTTAGGATACTCAGGATTATTCTTCTCCTTTCACAGCAAGAGCCTCTGAATCAAGCTGATACACAGACCTGATGTTACTCAGCCCAGGCCCATGGGCCATACACAACCTTCCCTTGTATCCCTTTTCTGTACACAAGGGTCTGTGCCACATCAAAACCAGCAAACAAAATGCACCAAGGAACATTTGCTTCCTGTGAGGGTAACATGCACAACCTGTCCACACAATTCTCTGGACAACTCTTTCCTCTAAAACAAGAGCAGCTGCTTCCAAGGAGCATCCCTAGCCTCAGCTACCACTTGTCATTGTCTAGGAATTGCCTGAGAAACAGATAGTTTTGGCCCCAAGCAAAAACTGCAGCAGAAAAACCCCTTTATGTTAACAATTCAACAACGTGGAAAATATTAAAATCTATGGATTGGAAAATAACAATATCTCTGGATCTGTGGATGGTATTAGGATATTTGCACTGCATGTTTTTGTGTGCTAGTACAGAAGTAGCCTAGGTCCTACAGCCTGATTGAAAACATACCTGCATTTTCTAATTTTAAAAAGAGAATAAAGGTAAAGAGAATGGAAAAGGAAATGGGAATTTAAGAAAAAAAAAAGGAAGAAATAAGAGTGCAGAGAAACAACGTGAAACATAAATCAACACAAAATCTATATAATAAAAAAACACTAGGCAGTGGAACCTTTGTGTACTCTAAGTTGAATAAGAGCTCATCTCAAACTGCTGTGAAGGACACAAAAATCTGGCTACTGGCCCTGTAGAAAAAAAAATCCTGAAGTTTTGCAATTCTGGGTCAAACAACATACTTATTTCAGTGTAAAACTTTTTTTTTTTTTTTTTTTTTTGTTATTTAAATTGTTATTTGGACTTAAATCTGAGAGACATGACATGAAGGGATAAATCAGCTTTGGATCTAGTGAGTAATGTCTGAAAAAAAAGTTCTCTCTTTACTTTGAGTAGATCTCTGTCAATACCTAACACTGCAGATCTCTGAGTGCTGGAAGCTGGAACATCATGCAGTATGGCTGAGAGGCAGCTTTGCACCCCAACATTTGGCCACGTGGTTCTTGTGGCTTTACAGTGGGACTTGTAGCTGCACAATAGGGAACTAATGCACACTAAAAGTGAGTTTCATTCTGGACTGGTTCTATGTGCTTGCACAGATGTTTCCTGACCTTAACAGTGGGGGAATATAGGATCACCAGCCCAGCTCAGGACTGTCTCTTCCTGTGTCAGCATGGATGTAAATCGCTTTGGGGCACATGGCCAGGCAGCCAATCCCCTCTCAAGTGCCCTTGTGGAGGCAGCTCTGGCAGTGTTAGTCCACGTTTGTGGTGCTACCACTGGTATATTTCTAAAAGCATTAATAAGAGTAACCAGAAGTTCCAGAAAACCTTTGAGACATACCACAATACAAAGAAAAACATTACTTCAATCTCTCTCTTGCTTCATTACTCACTCTTGGAATCTAATATCACAGATGAAATAAGATATTATCATGGGCCAGAATTAGTACTATGGGAGATTAGGTTATGACTACACACAAGTTATTCACAACACATCCTGCTTTCAGATTAACCCCCAAAAAGGGGATTGCAGCCCCAAATTGCCTTCCTCTTGCCCCACTCAGCATACATGTAGAGACAGCTCAATTTTGGTAAGGTTTGGCCCTATTCTCCAAAAGGGCAGTTTCTTACTGCTTGTAGTGCTTCTGCAGCACAACTCACAGCTAATTATTGCACCATCAGTTTCCAAAATATTCCCATCAGTTTCTAAAATGTTCCCTATCCATCTTACCCATTCTTTTCACTAGCTATTGTCAGGAGCTGTACATATTTGAAAGCATAATCTCCCTTTGCTTACTATTTGTTTTTATTATTATTGTGCCATTATAAACTCATTATAGCCTTTTCCAGTTTCAATTATTGTATTTATTTTTGTCTGAGTCACAGTAATTGCTTTTAGTTTTTAATAATGTTTTAAATTTTCACTCTCCAAAGCACATGTTATTATTTCCATTAAAAATTTCAGTTAAAAGATTGTCAATAGTCTTGGATCAATCTTTTGCCATGCATGATACAACAACCCTTCCTTTCCAATGCCTTCAGCCTAAAGGTAGATTCACTTTTAAACAACAGGCTCATCAGAATATTAGAACTCATTGAAAAACTGGTCTTCATATTTGTGTGGAAGAGAAACGTTTTACAAAATCCTTAAAGCTAGGAACATTATGAAGTTATTCTCCAATTCATACAACTTTGGGAATTACTGGTTTTCTATTTGGGTGTGATCTGTTAAAAAAAAAAACTTCTGTGACAGAATGGCTATTAAGCTTTAAAAACATAGTGACTTCAATGAAGTGCAATAAATGAATCCACCTCTGACAGAAAATTAGAAGACATTCTACTAATTTCCTGATTATTTCTCTCAAATATGAGATTAAGTGTATATCCACTAATCATGCACACATGTCCAAAAAAATTAAGTAAATAAGATCTGAAAATCAATCCTTGAATATCTTCCTGCACAGAAATCCTGTAATCTCTCAGGAACTCCCTTAAAACTAGTACAGCTTTACTTGGTTGCATTACTTGTCCATGAGAAATGTTTGCAAAAGTGTTGATTCAAATTCTAATGATGTAGTTTTTAAGTTACCAGAGATATCTTTTTATCACATCATATTAATTTACACATTACTGATTTACCAGGATGGATATTTTCGGAGAAATAGAACTAAATGCAGTGATACTGTAATATTTTTAAGAAATGAGCACTTCCCTTTTTCAAGTAGTTTTGGACCTGAATTTTTCAACAATTTGGCAATAGCCTGAGCCCTTTATCTACAAATATAATTTAAATATGTGCACAAGACCCACTCTAACTATGCCAGAACTTTTATCTGCAACAGGAAAAATTCTGCACTCTGCTCAGCAAACACTTTTCAATGTCTCAGCATTTAGTTCCATGAAAATATATACATCATAAGCATGTAATATATGCATACTTTTAAAATTTGACTGAATTCAGCAATTAGGACACAGTACATGCACTTGCTTGTGTGCAAAACTGGATTAGAAAATATTTTGAATATTTTGTGAAGCAGGATCACTAGAAGTGGGCAAAGATGTGTCTAGTGGATGGGTGTACTTCTCAGCAAGGCATATTTGACAATCCTGTTAATCCTTATTGCACTTCTGATTCATTCAGAATTGCTGCTATGAAATTGCTCTTCAGCTTGTTCATCTGCATAACAAGTGATCTCTGATCATTTCAGAGCCAGAAAGATCCATTCATGATAACATCAAGATAAAAGCTCTGATGTTACAGACAGCCATGAAGAAGATAGCAATTTAAGTGTAATCTTTGGGAGAATATGCAAGCTACATTGTACAGGTAACAGGATGTGATGAAGAAACCATTTCAGCCTGCTCCTGAAAATTAATTACCAGAAAAGCAACTTCATACAGTTCATTGTTTCCCAAAGACCCAGAAAAGATCATGAAATCTTCTAGTTTAGTCAGCATCTCTCCACAGTCATCTACATTTTACACAAAAGCTCCAGCCAGCTTGGTTGTTTAAATCATGACCTTTTAAAGAGACACACATTGGGTCTATGTTGTGGTTGTATTGACAGCAGCCTCTGCACCTGAAACACCAATGCTCAGAAAAAAATTTACACAAGAATGAAAAATATTCTGTAGACAAAATAAAGAGAGGGAAAAGGGAATTCAGATTTATTTTTTTTTTTATGTAGTGCTAAATCTAATATCTAGTTTTATATTTAGCAAAATTGGCAAACAGCAATTGCAGTCTTAAAGGTCATCAGTACATGCTGCCTCGCTATGCAAGTAAATAAGCAAAGTGGCCCAGATGAAGACTTTTACATCTACCTCAAGTGCATTAGCAAGGTATTGGAAAGACAAGTGCCCTGCAAATTCCCATAAACTGAATTCAGAAAGTCTAAGATGCCTGTAGTTCCAAAGGGTTGTCATTTGGCTAGATATCATAGTGCATGTCTCATGCATATTCTAGAAATGCACTTCTGACTCAGCAGACCTGGCCTCTTGAGCTGGAAGGGTCAACCCAAAACTTCTCAGGTATGACAGGACGAGACAAAACAGATATGAGTGGGAGTTGGTCAGAGACGAAGAATCTGACACGGGTAATAAGTTTCACCAACTATTTCTATCTCCATTTTCACCATAGCAAAAAAACCTGCCTTATTTGTGGTTGTTTTGCTCTTCTTTTCTCTGACAATTTGAAGAACCTTTTATTTGATGATGTTTTCACTCTGGACTGATCTGGTTCAGCTGAAATAAACCTCTGTTTCTGAAAAGCCAAATATCAAACCGAGTCTGACATAAGGCATTTTAGATCTTAAGGGATTTTTTATCTCTTTTTTTCATGCTTATGTGTTCTTCCAAGATTGCTTAAAATAGAAAAGCAAGAAAACTGTCATGTACTAATATCAAGATCACCACCATAATGCTGAAATCCCCTCCCTGTTCCAAGTTTTTTCCTTAAAGGAAGTGTCCAGCTTTGTGGACATGAATGACATTAAATTATACATAAATCCTAGTCATGGTGTTCTAATTGTTTGTTTCAGATATAAGTTTTAGAAGATTTTTTTTTTTTATAAATTTACTTCCAGTAAAGTGCTGAACTGGTCTGAGCCTGGTTCTGCTTGTTTCACAGCCATTCTAGAAACAACCTCTTTTCACTGCCATCACAACAATCTTATGAGGTCTGTCTTTCAACCAGTATCTCGCTCATAAGTCTGCTATAATGGAGTGATGTCTTAAGAATCATCTGCATCAAGTCAGGAAGCTTGCAGCACTCTATATACATTTGGCTGAAATTAATGAAACCTTAAAGAAAACTTCTGCGTTCCTGGAAATGTTCAAGGTGGGGCTGGATGGAGCTTGGAACAGCCTGGTCTAGTGGAAGGTATCCCTACCTATGGCAAGGGGATTGGAACTACAGAACCTCTGAAGTCCCTTCCAATCCAAGCCATTTTGTGATTCTATGACAAGACCTACCATCATTTAAAAATGGGAAAAGCTATTACAGTGTCTCAACTCGTAACTCCTTACTAACCAAAAATATTAGACAGAATTTAGGTTTTATACAAAATTAATCTACTTTGCTACTGGAGCAATCCTGATTGTGTTACTTTGAATACTGGTATAATACTGACACATTTGGAGAGTATTCATAAAATCATAGAATTGTTTGGTTTGGAAGGAGCTTAAAGATCACCTAGTTCCATCCCTCCTGCCATGTGTAGGGAAGTTTTCTCATCTGTCCTTGAATTATTCTAGTATAAACAATGTACCAGAAAACTTTCCAAACCAGCTGTTTTACACACTTGCATGTAAATGACCTGACTCTACAAATACTAATGCTATTTGTAGATACCACTGTCACAGAAAAACTACTGACTTTCATAACACAAGGCCTTACACCTGAAAAGTAGAATACAGAATAGAAATGTTTATTGAAACCCCCTAATTTTATTTTTAGTCTGTACTGTAATTTTCCTTAACAACGGGCTTACTCCTCTGCTATATTTTTTTTGTTTGTGTCTAAGTTGTCTGAAATCCTCTATTAATTTTTTTTTCTCCCAATTTTCAGTATATTTTTCACTAATGTCTTTGAGGAAAGACATTTTTAAGTGCTTTGCTGTAACAGGTCCTCATAAAGAAAGAGTCAGACCTACAGAAGCTTTCCTCTCTCATGACAGAAAGCCCAGTTGCCAGTTCTGTATCATTTTAATGTACACAGCCATATTTGTAAATAATCTTTGCATTTTTTAGCCAACTTAAGGTGATCTGGAGGAAAGACAAACTCATTGAATTATAATATATTTCATTAATAAATTCCCTAGAACCATTAGTGAACATGCCAGGCAGAAGATAAAGGTACTTTTGAATTGCAAAAAAATAGTCAGTCTAATATAAAATAAAATAAAATAAAATAAAATACAATAATAAAATAAAATAAGGGAAAAAAAGAAAGTGCAAATGCTTCCAAATACCTCAAGAAAGAGAGTTCAGCTTTAGTTTCTTCAGATTGCTTTATTTCAAAAAATCTAACACACAGGTTAAAAAAAATATTGATTATGTTTTATTATTAAGAAATTTAAAGGGGAAAAAATACCTAGATGTAAGGCAAATATGCAGCCTTTACTAGGTGCATATACAGCCTTTAATTTATTTGACTAAAATACTTGATGTTGAAAATCATCATTGCAGCAATATGTCTAACTGCATTTCTTAATATTTTGCATAACATAAGAAAACAGGCATTTAACTCCTACAGATTTGCTTCCCAGTGTGTAACCTGAATGTGAGCATATAAAATGAAAAACATTTAAGGATTGAAAATAAGGATTATCACTGGGATAGCAGTTGTTTCATAAATATATGCCAACATGAAATGCAGAAATGGTCAAAGGTCACTGTTGACAGTTAACTCCTATTTTAGTATGATTTACTGATTTGCTGTTGAACTTTAAATACTGTAAGTGCATCCCAAAGTCAATATCTATAACATCAATGAAGATAGCCTGTTAATAATGTCAAGGATAAAATTAATGAAAATAGGCTAAACGTTTGTCTTGACCTTCTGCAAAGATCCCCTCTAAGTGAACCAATAGAATGAACTAGGTCCTACAGTTAGGGACATATACAGAAATGAGAATACTTTTCAAGTGCTCATTTTACCACAGGTGGAAGGATGGGAGAAGGAAAGAATGGCGGACAAGAATATATTTGAGAATTAAGAAGTTATCATGCCTTAATTCTTTTTTAACTGGAAGACAATCCACAGCTGTATACAATAATTGACTTCTTAAAACCTAGCTTTTAAATACTGAGTTTCTGCTTATGCTTCCAATTCATATAGATTAAACAGGATTATTTCACTCTGGCTGCTGTGTTGGCCTAAGTCATTTGCTTTTCAACTAATATCAGAAATAGAGGCAAATGTTTAATATTTTTTTTTCATTTGGGTTTAAAAATAACTACAGGACAAACATTCTTATTATCTAGGAACACTGATCACATTTTCTTACCTCTGTAAGAAGAAATTTCAATGTAGTCACATCACACTTTAAGAAAAGAAGAGTACAAAGCCGAATTCACTTTTTCCATGAGAGGTTCAGAAAAAAATGGTTAAAGGGCCAAGAAACTATTTTAACATATTTTCTTGGAAAGGAGGAGGCTCAAATCAAGGACACTAGTTCCCAGGTACATAAAATACTATTGCAACAACAGAAGAAAATCAAATATTCTCTATGTCCATGGTGGACCAAACAATAATACTAAGTTTAAAGTTGCAGCATGGTATGTTCAGTCTGAAATACTTTACACAGTATCTAATGGTAAGACTAATCAAATGCAGACCTACTTTGCTTCAGAAAGTTGTGGAACCTGTCACAGGCTGCACAACCATCAGGAATTATCTCCAGGCGGGCAAGAACGGAGCTTGCATTAGACAAGGGGAAGAAATTGTCCAAAGTTCAAATCCAGACCTTCCAGACCTAGAGGCCTCTTTGATTATCTGAATGATTTTAAAAACCTGTGGCTATCACACCAAATAGATATAAATAGAATGAAAAATGCAGTTTTCTACTGCATTAAATAATATGCCTTCAGGCAGATATCTTGCATTTATCACATTCTCCAAAAAGTCAAAATCACTGTAAAATTATTTCATTAAACTAAATGCAAAGTTAGTAATTTCATAAGAAATTGTGTGTATAGGCAGATTGTGTTATGAGTTAAAAGTTACCATCCATTAGGAAGATATTAAATGTGACAATGTAAAACATGCTTATGAAGAGACAGAGATGCTACTCAATGGTACAAGAGATCCTAAATTATGGACAACCTTTATTATCATCTAAGAATTTAGAAGAATACCAATTCAGAATACCTGGAAAGGACACATGCTTCTGAAAAAAGATCCCTGGCAACAGCAATCAATTGTGTTAGAGAAGACAAGGAGTTTGTGAGAGTCTGGAAACTCAGTCTAAAGAGCAACAACATTCTCCTGTGGCTGCCCTGCCTTCACCTTGGCTGGCCACAGTGCAAGAAGAAAAGACAGTGAAGTTAAAAGAATGGAATGAAAATTCCATCTTTATCACCTATGCAGAAAAAAAAGGAAAAATAACCTCAGATCAGTGTACAACAGCAACAACAACAAAAAAAAGAGAAACCATATCTTAATTTCTGCTGAAGAAATAGCTCCCTCTTTGCACTTCCACACCATCTTATCTACATGGCTTGAGACAAAATTCAAAAATTAAAGTGCTGTACACATATGCCCAATACCAGAAGAAAGAAGAGGGGAATAAAAAACCAAAATATTTTAATCTAAGGTAAGGTAAACCTCCAAGGTTCTCCTAGAATGCTCAGTGTTAAGCTAACATCAGATTTCTTGAATGGGGAAAAAAATATTTATGGCACAGTATTTATACCTTAGTCAAAAGCTCCAACAGGAAGGCAAAGAAATTCAAGTTAAATGACACAGTTTTGTAGGAAGCCATATGTCTTCTATAATGCCAAACAAAGATGCCAGTAACAGTTAAAGATGTTCCGAATTTTACAGCCAAGCATTACACAACATCAGAAAGCTAAGAATCTGCTAGCCCAAAAGACTATGTTAATCAAGAGGAAGTATAGTGAATAGCAACCTGCTTCTTATATGGTTAAAAAAAAAAAAAAAAGACGGAAACAAAATCCAGATATGTTTTAAAGAACAAAATTAAAAGATCAAATAAATGCAGCAAAACTAGAGAGACAATAATAGAAAATCCTACAGGGAACTGCAAAACATTAGGCATGAGAATCAGCAAAATATCTAACAAAGTGATAAAGCTGTCATTTTTTTTTTTTTTAAAGGATGAAAATAACTACCAACAATGAAGATTTGAGTTATTGGCTATGCTGACTTATGAAAGGTCCTAAGGAAAAGGAAAACACAGCATATCAGCGAATATATCTGTGATCTGTGATGCTCCTGAATTACAACTCAAAAAAATCAAAATGATGAAATGGCATAGGAATTCCACAAGGGCTTAAACAGTAGAGTTCCAAAAGAAGAAAGATGACCACAGCCTCCTCACATAAATTGCTGGAGTAAAGAAGTCAGAGACCAGCTGTAGCAGAAAACAGCAAATGCAGCCCAGCAACTATCTCTTGCAATGGTTTCAAACATAGTAATATCTTCATTTGATATTACACTGTTGGAAAGGTTGACATTTTGAAGACATCAACCTTAAGGCCATAATCTGCCTTCTAATGTGAAGGTGAATCTCATGACAATTGAAAGGACAAGCAATCAAATCTACCTCAGTGTCTACCCCTTCTTGAATTTTAATTCAAATAACAAGAACAAGCAAAATTTTTTTAAAAAATAGATTTGTCAAATGGTTTGGGTTGGAAGAGATCTTCGAAAATCTTCTAGTCCAAACCCCCCTGCCATGGGCAGGAACATCTTTCACTAGATCAAGCTGTAAAAGCCCTATGCAGCCTAATTTTGAACACTTACAATGATGGGTCATCTACCACTTATCTTCTTTCAGTACCTCACCACTTTCATTGTAAACAAATTCTTCCTTATGTCCAATCCAAAACTACCCTCTCTCAGTTTAAAACCAATTCCCAATGCTCACTACAGGCCTTAGTAAAAAGTGTTTCTCTGTCTTTCTCTAAGCCCCCTTTATAAGTCGAATGAGGTATGGCGCAATCTATCTTTTAACAAGTAAAAAATAGAAATGGAAAGACAATCTTAATGAAAGCTTATGGACTGCCCCTCATGAAAAAGAAAGCAAAAGGCAAAAACATGCTATTAGTCCTTCAAAAAATTTCTGCCTATGCAGGCTGTTGTGCCTTCATTTTCATCCTGAGTTAATAGTTATGAAAAAGCATGTGAGGCTCCCTCATGGAGCCTGTTTCACTGAAGCAGTAAGTATCTCAAGGGCCCCTGTCAAACTTGATGTGCTGCCTAAAGAGGGTTTTTTGGATGATACTGAGACACTTGTGTTTGCACACAAAGAAGTAGATACCTTAAGCACCATCCAACAGACTACTTTTTACTGAACATCAAAGTAATTCTGTGTATTTGAGGAGCACCATTCATCACCATTGTATCCAAAATCTGAAATCCAGATAGATTATCTCAGTCTGTGGCAATAACATATTCACAATACTGCCAAAGAATCTGAAAAGAAAAGCCTATACTTTGGGGTTTTGATGTCTACCATTGCCATGAGTACATCAAGGCTTTGAGTGATGATTTGTGTTTCTCTAGACCAATAGCTTTCTTTATTAGCACAACCATTCCCATCCGTTTCTCTAAACCCTTTTTAGAAGTGACTGCCATTAAGCAAAGTAATCAACTGATTTTGTTAGATATTTAACATATCAGGTCTTCAAGGAAACAAGCATCATAAGCTTTTCATAGAAAAGAAAAAGTATTTTGTTTATGCTGTGGCAGTTCTTTAAGTTGCTAAAATGTATTTAACAATACAAACTGGAGCAAAGGTGAGTGCCTCATTGCCACCCTGCAGCCCAGGGGAAGAGTTCAGAGTAAATTCCAATCTCTTCAGCACATGAAAACAAAGCAGGCTTCTCCATTCCTAAACTTAGCTATTTGAGTTTTGACTTTTCACTCCCCATAAACCACTCAAGAATTATAGCATAGGCATAGCATTTATTGATTCATTTGAACAATTTATTCTGTTTTAATCTTTGAAAACCTCCTTACCCGTTTCAGCATAGTTAGTCACCATGAAACTGGTATCACAGAAGGAAGGAACTAAATCCAAAGGCAAGATCATCAATCAAGTAGGGACTTTATTGTATTGTCAGTGAGAATGAAGTTTGCCATCTCAACTCAAGGTCCCTGGGTTGTTACATGCCTTCAAGACTTGCCTGGAGAGGGTCCTCAGCCCTGCAGGGGATGCACTGCCTGCTTCTGCCTGCAGCCTGCCAGTCCTCCCAGCCAGAGCATGGGGAGGAGGTCAGTCTCCTCACTGGGGGCTGTGTTTGGCACTCTAGAATGTACAAAGAACTTTTTGCTGGTAAAATATTTCAAGACAGCAATTGGGCATGGCTTGGGAAGATGACACTCCACTTTGTGAGGTGTAACTTGCTCCACAAAAGGCTAAGTCTAATTCTTAGACAGCAGGCTGTACCTTTCCAGCTATGTCCCAACAGACCATACCACATAAGCATGTTTAAAAGAATCAAAGGTAAAAGAAGCTTTTAGTTTCTGCATTAGCTATCAACAAGTGTACTTCCACTCTTTAATATTTTCCTGTTTCTGAAGCACTTCATATAAGCACTCACTACTCTACTCTGAGCTAAGCAAATGTTAGCAGCAGCAACCACTGGCACATACCAACCCACCACTGGGTTAGGAAAATGATTTAAGAGCAAGTAAAAGCCCTCAAAACCAGAAGATAAGTCTTCAGAAAAAATTAAATAGATACTTTACTGTTTGAATGGTTAAATGAACAATACCTGTCACCAGACAAATTTGGACAGATATTAATAAAATTAATGTCCTGCTAAAGGGGAGATTTATAATATAGTGCATTTGTTTACTGTGTCTTATCAGTATTACAGTTTCCATAGAAACAGGAGAGAGAAAATTTTAGCACTGGGCAACAAATTCTAATGATCTTTGGTAAAGAATCATTATACAAATTTAGTGCAAATACAATACATCAGAAAGATTTACGTATGAAGCATTGATCACTAGTCCTGACAGACAGATTCTTATGGCTGTAGATGATTTCCAAGTCTTTATGGTAAGGAAAGAAAGGACACATCTCATGACACATGGTATTAACAGTCCATGCCATGCTGATCCTTCCTCTTCAGCTTTTCAGTTTTGTATTGCTCCCTCCAACTGCCCTCCAAATTAGAAGGGGAGCAAATTTTCAATACATACGTGCTTTTCTCTGAAGCTTATCTTATCTGTTACATTTATAAGCACCTGCAGCTTAACCGTGATGTAATTTCTTATGCCTTGTGGGCTGATTTCTGTGAGTCACAATTTCCAAATATATTTGTGAAGGTGGTTCATGAATTAAACTTCTGTCAGCTGAAGCCCCCAGCATTGTTCTGCCCATGTTCAGCATGGAGGCTCATGGCTCACAAGTTTTAATGGTACAGTACAAAGGATCACTCTTTGGGTCATAAAGGACATTCAAGAAACCATTACGTAAGGTAAGAAAAACTGCAAATGCCTCCATGGCTTTTTGTCATCCCATTGCTATTCTTTGGCAAGTTTAGGTTTCCTATATATACCACTGAAAATCTGCAGATGATTCATCCCCAGGATTTGCTGTCAAATGAGCACAGTTGTGAGTTATGCTTCTCATATTTTCCCTGGTACTGTACTCTTACCCTCACTTCTTCCCTGATTTTAAGCTGTGTCCAGGTCAGACTTAGGGAATTCTGAGATAGCAGATTTGGCCAGCTACATATTCAAACTCTCTCACTTAAACATTTAACTACCTAAGTCCAGCAAACCAACATATTTTAATAAAATTAGTACAACGTACAAGTGACAACATGCATCTAATCTTGCACACTGACTTTGACAGATACACTGAAATATCAGCCCCCTTAATGGTGAAATATCTTCACTTTCTCTGCTCCTTCCCCGCCCCAATGATCTTTGTGTCACCAAGGATAAGCTAATGTGTCTGGTTTTTGCTGTTCCCAAACTCTTCCCCTGCTTTTCTCTGCTTATCAGAGGCGCTCCTCTCGGCTGGCAGTTTGGGATTCTCTGGAGGCACAGCTGGTGTTTTAACCAATGCAGTCATACTGAGACAACTAAATGACATGCATGGAAACATTTGCTACCATTTAATCTCAAGTGCAGAGGGTGCAGCACAGCCTCTGGTAATATGCTTCTACAATAAGCACCACTAATGGCTTTGGGGATCTTATGCATTATTGATGCAGAAATGTTTGAAATTTCCCATCGTGACAGAAGGGATACAAGTGGTTAAATTGCTTCCTGTTGTGCATGACTGTAGACATTAGCAGCTGTTATTTATAGCTCCTATAGTATCCCAAAAGGCAGGAGAACCACACCATTCAGCATTACTACAAATAAAATCATTCTAGCAAAGAAAACCATTTTAAACACAGAGAATATTACTGTAGAATGGAAAGCATGAACAACTCAGATGTGTTGATAACAAAATGCATGTGTTAGTACTCCCACCCAACCAGCTAATACAAGAAGATTTAGGAAGGACAGGAAAAACTGTACATTAATAAATTCAGCTGAAAGAAAAAAGGTACATCTGGAAAAAGTTTCCACCAGTACATCAGCGGAAGGGGGATATCCTTTTCAGGAAAATGCACAAATAGAATGAGAGAGAGCTCTGATGGTTTTAATCATGGAGATGCTTGCATGCTACATCTCTTTTAAACAGTTATTCTATCCTAAGCAGTTAAATATTAGTCCAAAACATGAGGCAGACTATTACAAATTAAGAACCATGCCTTAGAGCAGGCAAAGATTGTTCATGCATCTTATGAAAATAAAAGTTATCTAACACTGTGGGCATCTTAGATACAGAACCCAATTCCCCATAATTTCCCACTCTTCTAGTAAAAAGGGTAGGAGGAGAGGGAAGTGGGTGAAGAAGGACAAAAAGCAAACAAGAGTTTCATAAAACAGATTTCTTTCAAGAAGTTATGAATGTTAGTTCTAGTCCTTATTTTTTCTAACTTGCATTTTTTTTTTTCAAGAAAACTTTCATGATAAATTTCAATATTCCCACAAACTTGAAAAAAATGTTTAGTTTTTCAAAACCTTGAAAAACTTTCACCGAAGTGGAGGATTGTGACATAAATGATGTGAACTTGAAATAGAAGACTGGTGGTCATTTTTAATGCTGTTTTGATTGCTTACTCCTCTCAGGACAGTGTCTTCAAAGCTCAGGAACAGATATCTTTTTAAGATAATAATCTACCTACAGAGTTAAATAGCAACTTAAGGGAAAAAGTTACATTTTAAACTTTAAACTTAAGTTTAAAAAATGGTAGCAAATAAAACATGTCTATTACTTCTATTACTGCACAACTGACTTATCATGATTAACACATACCAGCCAAGAGGTCTGTTCTTGCTTCAGAGGTGCCCCAACATAGCTGGAGAGGTAGGACACTAATGAAGCAAGGAATGTGGATACTTTTGTGTAGGCACCCCTGAGAGCTTTAAAAGGTAAGGGAATAGGCTTTTTTGGCCCACAGTCAAATTTCTCTAAGGGTAATGAAATATCAGTGTGGTCTGAACCCACGTAAAATCAATTAATTCAAGAGTCCTTCAGCATTACAGCTATATTCCTCCGAGAGATATAAGAATTCCCTGTACTCCTTGCCATTAATTTATAGTTGTTCTAGAAATACATAATAACACTTTTCCTTACTCACTGTATGATTAGAAATGTCTGTATTTTGATTTCTCTGCTCAACTACACACTCTTTACGTCTACCCACACACTGCACTGTGTTGGCCAAGACATACCTTTTGGCACTGAACTTCAAAACCACGTTCCTCCGCAAGAGAGTGCCCGTGTACAGTACACTCACACACTCAGAGCCCCTCAGTCCATGTGATTTACATAATGCCTGGGCAACTGTTTCACAAATAGATGAAAGCACAAAAGAAATAAAAATCTGTGGCATATAGAAATCAGTCATTCTACATACAGCTTTCATTTATCAAGACTTACGTTATTGACATGGCCAGTTATCAGAGCTGCCCGCAGTTTCTGCATGTGATGATGCACAGTTCTATTTTCCTTTAGCAGCTGAGCTGTACACATTGGAATGCTTTACAAAACATTTCAGAAGCAGAGGTCAAGCTTTCTTGAAAGGGCTGCTGTTTTCTGGAGAGAATTTCCTTCCCACACTCTTTTAGCTACCAGGACTCCTGCAATGCTAGGCAAAGAGACTGCAAACATGAATGCCCACATCTTCCTCTAGAATTAAGCATCACTAAATCAGAATTCTTTCTTCAGTCCCTCTTTCCCCCACACATATGAGGGTGAGACTGTTGGGAAAGTGCTATTTTACAGCTAAGGGTTTACACCCAGTCCCAAGATCACAGGGGTTAGGCAAGACTTGACTTTCAGGGGAGTGTGTTTAATCAATCTTGAAACATCTAAACATCAGTAAAGTATTTTTTTCAGCATTTTAGATTTAAGACTACATAATTTCAGGTGAAGAAAAACTGTGTCTTCTCATTACAGTAATAAGAGTGGAAAAACATCTCCCTGGATGAGCTATTGGTAGTAGAGGACCTGGAACTCCAAAAAAGTCTTTGTACTATGCTTGCAACCAACTAGGACACCATGCAAAGACTGAAGCACCAATGCTGTGTGCTGTGATCATTCTTTTTACACCACAAGCACAATGGCATACAGATCTGTTCCAGCAGGAGCTTTAAAACATTTTTATGCTCACACATATCCAGAGTCTTCTAGCCTGTCCAATTGTTTTAAGTGAACTAATATGTCTTGATTAGTTTTATAGCTGTGTTGATACTAAGTTTGAGGACCTATTGGTCTTGAAATAAGAGACCTGCCCCTATGAAGTATGAGCCTAGTCCAAACTGCCTATATTTTTGCTCTTGTGCAGACCAGGTTTTAGTGGATTGAGATGAACAATCCTAGGTGCATAAAGATCCAATAAGACAAGGCAATATTCTGGCTAGTTTGAGATGGAAAGTGTATAGTTCCTTATTCTAGATAGATAGCTATCAGTACTAAGTCTACTGGGTATTGTCATACATCCTTTCTTCAATTTATTCTTTCACAGTCCAGTTCAGTTCTTCCTTTTTCATCCTCTTCTGGTGATGTCCAGTACCTCTAAAGAGTCATGGTAACAGGTATTGCTTGTAACAGCTCTAATAATTACTTTTATTTATTTTTGAATTTGCAGAAGTTGGCATCATATGCCTATCCAACTAAAAGAAAAACAACCTTGACACTAAGGTAAGAGAACTTCTGGATTAACTAGAAGATTAAGAAAATACTTATTCTTTCTTTATTTTCTCCCCTCTAATTCCCATTTCCATGGAAACTGGGCTGGAAAGTACCAGCAGGCAGCCTGCAGCTGAACATCTGAATGAGAATGTTCATGTTTAACTCAGCAAGCAGACAGCAGGTGAAATCTGCAGGAACTGTCTAAAATCTATAGCTACATCTTGAAAGCAAAAGGACAACTTCAGTTTCAGCAACAAACTTCTTAAGAGGATGATATATCACTCCAGTGAATATTCTTGTGTGGCAGCACTTGATAATGTGACTTCCTCTTCGATAAAAGAGAATATGATAGTAAAAATATTCTTTATCATAATGGCACAAGGCAAAAATTCATCACAATTAATTTAATGCTTCAAAACAATCAGATGGTAGATAATATGTTAGTCAATATGGTAAAGATACTTTTCTTACAGGACTTTGGCTTCTAAACACCATGATGTAACTCCTTCTGTGGAATCAAACTGGCTGCTGTACAGTTCATACATACACATTGTCAGCCAGTCATCTGGAAGACTCTTCTTACAAACATCCATGCATTGCAATAAATATTTACATACATATATATAAAAATTAACTAGAAGATGGTAACGTATTCACTGGTTATAAACCACATTGCTTTTGAGCACTAATTCACACTACTTGTGTTTTAAAATCTAATAAGGCAACACAGTTGTAGTTAAATAAAAAAAACCAAAACCCTATGTTAACTTCTTTATCCAATTTAGTAAATCTTAGTGGAGGAATTCTATTTAATACCAGCTTAGGTTTTTCTCCTGTTTAATATTTGCTCTTCAAGCAACAGGAAGAAAAGCAAACAAGCAAAGGATGAAACATTTCTGTCTTGGGCTGCACTTTACCCAATGAAGAGATTGGTTATTATTAAATTCCTGCTTTTGTATACAAAGCAATTACCACTTTCTCAGGAAGATATTACTCATTCTTTGCAGAAAGCAGAACATTGGTCACACTTTTTTCAGTGCAATTTTAGACAATGCAGTGGACAAAAGAAGATGATTATAATGAAGGATTTAACATCTTGCTCAAGTTCAATATCAGCACACAAGAGCTGACTTGAAAATGGGTTATGAAGAAACTTGAGACAGCATCAATCTTTTTTCCTTTTTTCTTTTTCTAAGACCATTGCTCAAAGTTTAAGAGAGCTATTAATCATAATCAAGTCAGCATGATAGCTGCAGATGCTCTTTATTGTACCTATGTTCTCCTCCAGGATGAGAGGGGAAGTTCAAGATTAAGCATCAAAAAATTAATCAGCCCAAGAAGCCGCTAGTGACTATTGATTCATTCCTTCCTTTGGGATCTTCAGTGGAGAAAATGAGCCCAAATTTGCAGTCCACCACATAACAAACTCACAGCTACAATGTAATAATATAGAAGCTGTTTGTGCAATTTCCTCACATGATAGAAAACTAATAATTGAGTATCAAGAGCACAACAGAGACAAACAAAACGCACAGCTATCAGCATTTCTACAGTGCAAGAATGTGCACTTAACAGCTGCAACAATGTAAAAATCATACCAAATGCCTTCTGTTAAGGATTTCTGTAAAGTTTTACTTCACCAAGTATATTTGTGCACACCTTGAGGATCATTTATTGTGCTATATCATGATACAGGGAGCCCTGGGATAAACAAAAATCAAACTCCAAATAATTCACTCTTCTGCTCTATGACTGCTTAAACATAGAATACACAAAAACATAAGCTTTCAGCTATATTTCCTTTTTATTTGCATGAAACTTCTACAGCTAAACAACCCACATGTACTGCCTGAAGTGTTCTATTTCAAGCAAGACTGGAAATAAAAATAAACTTTAAAAACACATACAATTAAATAAAAAGCAACCTACATCAGGGTACATTGACTTCTCTGTTTCAAATGGGCATTCCTACCCCTCAATTTTTTGTTTTGTTTAGGAATGACAAAACACATTGCATTTAATGGCTATCTTCATTTTGAGGATAGAAACCAAGGGCACTGCTCATACTGCATGAACATAACCCTTATCCATTACCATATCCAAGAACTTTACTGAGGGAGGGAGGAAGGACAGCCTTAGCATCTGCCTAAGGTTTACAGAAATGATTCTGCAGTAATGGAAAGGACTTCGGAAATGGCTGAAGATGTCCCAGTAATGGAAGATGGATCATTGCTAGGAAATATTTATAAGGGGAATATGTGCTGACTGCATGTGTACACAGAGGGTGGTGAATGTCCATCAAAAGGGGTGGATTATTTCTCACAGCTGGAGCTAGAGAGAGAGAGAGAGATGGTTACAATTCAAGAAAATAAGCAAGCTGCTCCCTACCAGGTACGTTTAGTATTAGTACATTTACACTCTCTCCCCTTATGATCTTGTTCCTAACACATGTACAGAGCATGTAGCTGCTTTTCTTCCAATTAACTTTATAACTTCTAATGCATCCCAGTTGTTGCATTCTGGTTAGGAGATGGAAAGAAACTGAGCAGGGCCATCAATACAGTTCTTACAGCATAGTTATGGCATATAAGATGGAAGTGTAGAATAAAGGTGTCTGGTCTGGGATCTTTTGCTTCTTGAGCAATAGAGTATGTTACAAATACAGTTTCTGGATACCAGATAACACAATAACAAATCGTGCCAGTGTATGCTATATGAACTTTTAATTAAGTAATGAAAATATCATTAATGGAAGGCCACAAATAAATTAACATTTAATAATTGAAACATCACTGTCTGTTAGCAAAGCTTAATGCAAGCAACCTACTAACGGTATTCAGTGTTTTATTTAGAGAATTAGGTTTTGTAAAGGCTTTACATGTTTGCAAATTAATTAATCTTTAACCACTGAAACACCTGATCTCATTAAATACGTATCTTCTTCCAAACTTCATTGCTATGAGATTGCTGAATTAGGTTTTTTATGCTTCGTTTTGAGTCTTTGTAGGATATGTTATTGTAGCTAAGTTATAAGCACTGAGAATAACAGTTCATGGTAGAAATACTAAGACACCATCACCAGAAGGAGATCACAGCTCTCATATACCCATCTTTCCATGCCATTTACAAATACAGAATACCAATACTGACAAAGTATGGTCACTTCAAACTTCTACACAGTGTAGGAAGGGACAGTGAGAAAAGCTGTTTTCTGGAGTACAGGCAATCAGGGATATATTACTTCTCAGGCTAATTGCACATATTCCCCAAGAATAAAATGTAGGTCTGAAGGGCAGCCAGACAAAAGGAAGGCCTCACAGCAGTGGCCCCATCATTCCCAAGGGCTCATTTCTTTCCCTGGGGGGCAGCTCCAGTGCTGACAGTGTGGAAGAGTCTGGTCATGGGGGCACTCTTGAAATATATACCAAGAATATAAAAGAATACCAAGCTGTCTACGCTTGAACTATAAGTGAAGAAAATGCTACTGCCTCTCTCCCTTTCACTCATCCTACTCTGTACAGCATCTTGTTTTTCCCTAATGTTTTTGTCAAACTCATTATATAGTTCTTCCCCTCTCTTCTCCCATCCCTCCACCTAGTCCATTTCTCCTTATCCTTCTCTATTAGGAGTAACACCCAAGCCTGCACATTGTTCAGTTCCTCCAAATGTTAACAGCTGAACACAAACAGACCTACAGCTCACAATCAGGTAATTTTTCTGGGCTCATTTACTGAGAGCAGAGTTGGACAAGATTATGTATGATGTATACATTTGAATATCAATAGCCCATTCCACATTTACACAAATTTACTGTATTTCTTGTTTTTAGTTCAGACTAGCTGATTTAGATATAAAGTCTGACAAGACAAAGGTTAATTTATCTCTAAAGATGCAATTAATCAAAATGTAATTCAGTCATTCTTTTACTCCAGAATCCCCCATGTCCTGTCTGATCTCTCCTTCTCCTCTCTGCCAAGTGTTTAAACACTGTAAATGGGGGAAGTGGAGGAAAATGGAACACAGATTTTGTTCACTTTGCACCTGCTGGCAACTCCCCACTATACAGTAGGTAAGCATAAAAAAAATATTGCAGCAGTCACACAGATGCAATAGAACTCACAGATATTTTCACATATAAGTGTGCTTGAGTTGTACAGCAGCTGTTACATACCAAAGCATGATAGATTTCCTGTGCAAAGAGCTAAGTTCAAAATTATCAGAATCAAATTTTACAATAGCAAGGTCCTTCTTCTTTCTTATGTCCAGATGAAGGCACTATTCCAGGTGACTGAGATTTTAGATAAATGGTTTTCTTGATATTTGTTGTAAAGAATATTATACCCACTCCAGATAAATGGTCAGTCTTACTGCCCAGCTCCAGGCCATCACTTGACGTAACTCTGGCTTTGATATCTACATGATACACTTCTATATCAGTTAAGAAGAGTTTGGTAGTCAATGGAATCTGGATTAGGTTCCTATACTACAAAAAAAAGGAAAAAAATAATTGGCACAGGGTCTCAGCAAAGGAGCACACAGACTGGGCTGCAGTCATTACACCAAGCCCAAATTTCAGGAACTCTTGAAAGTGTTATGAAGGCCAAAGTCTGTCTGCAATTTGTTCCCTAATTATAAACTTTCAAATTCTTACTGGAAGGGGTGTGTTATTAACTATCTTACTAGAGTACTTGTATCACATTCACAGTCTAAAATGGAAATCAGATTTAAATTTCATTTGAGCATTGGCAGGTAGCCACAAATCCCACTACAGTTCAATGCAGTTGTCATGTTCTCTCTGTAATTACCTTTAGTGCAAACTGTACCTGAAATACAGGTAATAGCAAGACAAGGAACAACACAGTTTATTTTAATGGTACCTACTTGGGGAAAGGGGTATACATATTTAAGAGATGCCAGCAATCATATATATTCTATTAAGAAGATATAGAAAAAAAAGCTATATTTTTCTTCCTATTTCTCTAAAATTAGTCTGTCAAATCATATCCTGAGTTGCATATGCAGTCACACTAAATTTATAGTATTTTTGAAAGGATTTCAAAACTTATTTTAAAAGAACTTTTTCCTGTAATAAAAGAAAGTAAAATATAATCATAAATTAAAATTTCACTCTTCCAGCATCATTCTCATTAATTTATTTCTTCTTTCACAAACACATTACTCTAAGTTTCTTGCTGCTCAGCTCTAAGGGATTAATGATACTGCTTCTGTCTACTCCTTTACTCTACTCTGAAAAATAAGCATAGGGAAAGCATTTATCTGCAGTCAGAGCTCCATGCAACTTAATGCTTGGTACTTTTGTGAATCAACAGGACCAGACTGCAGACTCCAGTATTAAACTCCTTTTCTTGACAAAGTGGTAACTTTATAATTAAAAACATATAAATGCTTCAGTTCATACAAATAACTTTATAAGCGAGACCTGAGAGCAACTTCTGCATCTGTGCCACCTCCATAATGTTAACAGAATACATAAAATCTTCACATGAAATCAGGTAATTTAAACAAAACATCCAAATTAACACTTTCTATAATATAATTTCAATAACCATAAAGAGAGAACTTTATTTAGGCTATAAATAGCAAACCCTATATAGGCTTCTCTATATAATCCAATTGGCATTTGTGTTTCTCCAAATCAAATTATGATATTAACTTATTAAGAAAAAAGTTTACCTGTGTTTCTGTCAGGTAAAATACAGCAATGCTTCTGCAGTATGCCAGGCAGAACCTGTGGCAATAAAGAAACAGGTGTTAATGGATATATATATATTTTAACATCATATGAAGAAAACCCAGAGATTTCTAGAATGCTGCATTTGCTGAATCTGATTGAGTTTTGTGCTCTCAAACTGAATCCAAAGTAACTACCATGTGACGCAAAGGTGAATCCTGTTCACCAGGAATTGCAAACAGAGAAGAATCGTGCAAAATTAGCTGCTTATTACCTGTCTGTAAACTTAGTTACACTTTCTCCCATTGATTACAATATCAAAAGTTGATTCAAAGAACCTAAGACCACAATCAAAATGCTCAACTTAGTAACACAGTACATGATCGGTCAGTGATGCTCTCTGATTTCGCACTCGTGGCACTGGTTTTGACATCCAGCTTGTTGTAAACCCCTCAGGTGCAAATTCCAAAGCACAGCATTTTGCTCTCCACACAGCCAGTTCCAGTGGACAACATAAAACTCCAGAAGCTTGAGTAGGAAACTCAAGAGAAAGGGGACAGAGAAGATCCACATTTTGTGGTTCACCACATCCGCCACGGTGTGATGCTTCTGGCAGCCAGTGAGAAATGCTGCAGAAGCTGACAACCACCACTGTGGCCCTTTCCCACAGGCAGGACTTCATCCTTCTTCACACATTTACATATTAAATTCACCAATTTTGGTGCAGACAACTTGCTTTGCTCCTCCTAATAGCTACAAACTGTACTTAAAGGATCCAATTCTTAATTTTAATCTGACTTTAAAATCTAGAATTTGCACCCTGGACAATGATATCTGCATCAGTAAAACTGTAGCTTAAAGTTTAACGGCTTTTCTTTTGCTGTTTCTGAGAAAAAGCCAATAAGAATTATGCTCTAAGATGGCTTCTTCAAATTTTCCCTTGAAAAGACTCCCTTTAAAGTCTGAAACGTAAAAGAACAGACAGACAGCAAGCCAGCACCACCACTGTCAGGAAATCCTAGGCTTCCAACCCCTCAGAAGACCCCAAGCATCACCACAGCTAGAATAAAGTTCTGAAAATCCAGAAAGTAAAATATTTTGGGGAATAGAGACATTTTTATTTTTCCCAAAGACTGCTATTTCCGTTTGGCCAAGATAAATAGCCAGGGATGAGACTGCTCAGACCCAAACATGTACAGCCCCTGCAGCAGTGCCACATATCCCCATTCCTCCCTGCAGGACTTCTCCAATACTTTCTTTCAGAACACCCAGGAGGGTGAACATCTCAGGTTGTGTGTCCTCCAGAAAAACAATGTGATGTCTTAAGAACCTTGCTGCACCATGCTCCCTCCTGAACGCACTCATTTCAAAACACTGCTTTTATTGCCATTATTACCTTTACAAGTCAGTCTCTGGCCAGAAAGCCTCTGTGAACAAAAAGCAATGGGTACAACTGACAGGGATGAGAACAGTCTCCCCATCCAATTCATCTGAATATTACACAAGGCATGGCATTTGAATGTAAGCTTTTACAAAAGTAATTCACTTGTTTGGGCATTATTCTAAAGCTTAGCTTGTGGATAAAAAGTTAAAAAAAATCAGCTTGCCTTACCCCACTTCATAGGCAGCAGGCAGCTTGTAATTTAGAAAGAGTCAATGACACAAATACCAGTTTTCTGAAAACCACATTTGCCATTCTATAGTGTTTCTTACATTTTAGAATTTTAAAAAAATCCAATAATTCTTGGAAGTACAATGCCATATGTACAAATGATAATATTTTTTTATGGCCATGGATATAAATAACAGCAGTCTCACAGGCATCGAAAGCATAAAAATTAGAAGCAGAGAACAAAGAAATCCTAAAATGAGATGAGACAGTCTTTCAAAGCAGTGCAACACAAAGACTGAATTTTAGAAACATACTGTCTTACTGACATAAAGTAACATTTAGTTCCTCAGGAATCTGTCACATTTTCCTCCCCACATTCATGAACAATGAAGAAGCACTATGAATTTATTATGAGCTCTCAGTTAATCAAATTAAGACTGAAATTAAAAGTAGAGAAAAAAAAAAAAAAAAAAAAAGCAGGTCTGAAGTTGTAAGACAACTTCAATGGGGAAAAAAATCTCCAGAAATAGTTTACCCTTCCTGGTAGACTGGATATAGATAAAAGAACAAACATATGGAAAAAACACAAAAAACATTTATTTGTCCCTTTCCCTCACTCTCTTTAAGTGCTAACTAGGCAAACAGTACAGCAAAGTCTTAAACAATGCTTCCTGCTCCCAGCCCTTTAACTTATTTACCCCGCACAAAGCCAGTTTCTGGCTGGTAGGAGTTTGATATCAACCTCCCACTTACTTATCTACAGTATACAGATTTTTACACTGTATCCATCTCCATGGTATCCAAGAGCCTTTTCACACTGCTCTCCTCCCACTTTCTCCCTGCTTTGCTTCTCTCTTCCCTAGGGAAATTGACAGGAGAATTCCTCAGCAAAACTGTTACCTTTCTCTCTACAATCTCTCCCCTGCTACTTTCATTCATTTGCAGGCTGTAATACCCAGTTCATTGCTCTAAAATGCCTAAAATGCCTTATCAGTCTCAGACATTTTTCTCTAATTTTACAGAAGATGCTTAGATTTTTTTTTTCCTTTTGGCTGTTTGAAATTTACCTACACAGGCAATTTGAGGGAGAAACTTTACCCAAAGCAGACTTGGATTGGTTTCTACTGTATAAATCAAAATATGTGAGAAACTGGAGAGATTTACATGGGGGAAGGGGCAGGAGGGAAGGCAAAAGAGAAACAGGTTTCAATGATATTAACTGATGATTTAACCTTCAGTTGTTTTATAAGCTCTCAGCTGGGAGTTAAGACATTGCAATACTAAATTAAAAATGGACTCACAGATACAGAAACAGAATAAATAATACAGCAGGCAGTATGTCCTTCACATCAAGGTGCTTCCCCAGCAGTAGGCAAATTAACTTTGGTCAGTGGTATACAACTAGACAGTCACATCTAGCAGGAACATAGTCTTTTCTTATGATGCCAAGATTAAAGCATCCTCAAATTCAGTGTAAAATACAAATTGTTGTGGTTGGATATTTATTTGGACATATTTACATTTGTTTTCATTATAGGTTACTGGTCTTAGAGATATATAAATATATAGCTGTCATAATCCATGTTTAAATTTTAACCTGTAGCTATACTTAATACATGTATTCAGAAAACTCAGAGCAGCACTGGGTAGCTACAGAGCTGGTTTAAGTTTAATAAAGATCATATTTTTATAAGTTTGCTTGGAAGCTTTCCTTCAATGTCTTTAAAATAAGGCGGATAAGTCCCTTGAGTATTCAGTATACAACTTTTTTTATTTTTTTAAGTGTTTTTTAGTGTGATATAACAGAACTAGAATTTATTCCTAAAAATAACAACTTATGTTTGGAAAGTACTAACTTCAAACCCATTTAAAAATTCCCCACTTTACAGAGAAGCAGAAATGTGAAGGAAAATATATCTCGTCTGTAAAAAGGCCTCTGTGGTATGATAGGTACTCACTTGAAAGGATCTGCTGCACAAAAACCATCAGGCCTCTCTTTGGACTGAATAATAAAAATGTTTTGATTTCTACTCCACTTATAATTGGACTGTTAAATTAGCCATAGAAAAATGAGCTAGATACTATTTTCCTTCTCCATTTACATTTTTTTCTGCTAAAAACTGAGTCAACTGAAAATGAATGTTTCACAGATCCAAATTTGCAGAACACCCAACTCAGGAGTCCGAGTGCTCCGTAAGAGAACTTTAAGGCAGAACTTAACAAGAATTTATACTGTGATTTTTAACTTGCCAGAAGGAAAGAAGCTCAACTTAAATTTCAGGTCCAAGATGAGACAATACTTTTCTGCTTTTTACATCCTAGAAATCCAGTGAACCCGAAGACTAAAGAGTCAGAATATACCCTTTCAGGCATGCTGACCACACAGGTCCTGCTTGTGGCCCTTGTGGTCATGTTCAACCATTTCCAAGGACAGCCTCTGGGAGAGACCCCTATGTTCCAAACTTTCCTCCCCACAAAACTATGACAATTAGTATGTGAGGTATTTTGATTGTGAGAATATGATAACATTCAAGAAGGAAAAGTGTCAAAAACATACTGGGAAAATCCACAAAAATTTATGACATTTCAGAGGAAAGAGATTCCAGAATTTGAGATTTATTCATACACTGAGGGTTGCAAAGAAATGGTCCATGGGCACAGTCAGCCATGAAGTGTGCCTTGCATCTTCTATGGAAGCAGTATGGTACAGGAGAAAACTCAGGTTAGATATTTAGGTGTGATCCAGTGAGTTCCTATTTTTTTGTCTTTCAAGCGTTGTGTTCACTTTTTTGGGAAAGGGAGGAATCTCCTAGACCTTGCTACCTGCACTGCTCTGTGCCAAGCACTACTGCCTTCCTACCATCCACACAAGTCTCATTGAATTAATTTCGTCTGTCTTCATTCTAAGGATCATATCCATTCTATCTCTGTATTTGGTTTTCCTTATATTTGTCTCAGTGCTTTTGTTCTAAGAAAAAAAACTTTATCAGCTACTACAGAGAGGTTTTGGAATAATGTTTGTAATTTAAATTTAAACCACTAGAAATTCTGTGCTCATGCTTCTCTGAATGTCTTTTGTTGCCTCCTGTCATTAAAGGGGTATATTCTATTTTTGTTTTCATTTGTATTACAGTTTCCATCTATTTTTGGCTTCATACCTGAGGATTTTAGATGTCTCTGTCTCATAAACACTGTTGAAGGAACCTCTCTGGAACCTATTCACTGATGCTTCTAAGCAGAAAAGAAGCATTTGGGTTTTGGCTGCTCACAGCAGTCACTTATCTGGTAGGTCTAGTAAAGGTATCTGACTTCAAACAGGGTGTTAAAAGTAGGGAAGGTTTCCTGTTCACAAGCTGTTGGGTGATACAAACCATCATAAATCAAAGGCTTATCATTGCAGCATTACCATAATTCTTTCAGTGCAGATGGGCTCATGCAGGATAAGGATAAATTGTTTAAAATTGAAAGTGGAGACATTTAGATTAGATAGTAGGAAGAAATTCTTTACTAAGAAGGTAATGAGGCACTGGAACAGGTCACCCAGAGAAGTTGTGGATTCCCTTTCACTGAAAGTGTGCAAGGTCAGGTTGGATGGGACTTTGACCACCAACCTACTCCAGTGGAAGCTGTCCCTGCCTATGGCATGGGGGTTGGAACTAGATGATCTTTAAGATCCCTTTTAACCCAAGTTTTCTATAATTCTATGATGATTCTATGCAACCAGGTGGTGAAGTGCTGTATCAAGGCTCTTGCCTTCAGATATCTAACAATATGCAGTTGGTTCAACTTACCAAAGCCAAATCTTCATAGCACTGCCACAAGCATAATTATATTTGGTTAAGCTTTTTAAGGGGTATCTAGGGAGTCTATCAACAAATACCAGTTATAATTTCCATTCCTGTAAGAACTCAAAAGATAGCCTCATATACTAGTGTGCCTTTTCTGTGTCTCAGTTGAAGCTGTTACTGATACAGCCTACACGAACATCAGCAAGAGTTCCAAGTTACTTCTAAAACCAGTCTTTGAAGTATCTAGCTGTGGCAGAAGAGACCATCAGGACCAGTGACACCTGCCTTCCCAAAGCTTACTCCAAAACCATATGTGTTCCCACAGACCACACTTGCAATGGCAAAGCTGGCCCAAGTAGAACATAATAACAGTTGATATCTTTTTGTCTGCCTGGTACTGCTGGAAGTAGTAGAGATTTTGCGAGACCTTTCAGTCATTTCCTGTGAGCTGTCAGTTCTTCTGCCTTCCCAACGCTTGGGAACAACCTCTCCTCTTAGGTCCTGATGAGATGCACACTGCTGCAAAGGCAACCTGTGCCAAAATGTCTCCCACCCACGGTGGTGTGAGAAGCCTGTCTTGTCAGTTCATTTCATTGTATTCTGATGAGATAGCCCAGACTCCAATTATGTTTCCTTAATATTTTACTAGATTGCTATTGTCCAGTATCCAATCTCTCATATACACTGATGGACATCCAATATCCAATTTCATGTACACACTGATGCTTTAATTCCTTTTTCCAAAATTAATAGAAATTTAATTTAATGTCAAAAAAACTTGCTAATGATTTATCTGCTTTGGGGGGTTTTTGGTAAAAATATTTTCTTTTGTCATCCTCTGCCTTAGCCACCATTCCCAATTAGCTATCGAAAACATAAATAAAACATGATGATGTTGTGGAAAGGAGTAGTTACAGTGAAAAAAAATAAATCATGTTTGCCATATATCAAACACTTTGGCATTGTATCCACGTATTTATCAACGCACACCTATCACATTTAAATACGTATATTGTATCCTTCTAATTTTGAATAAAAGGAAATGTTAAAGATGAATTTAAAAAATATTCTGAAAGTATATTACAATATCCATAATAATATGTGTTCTTTCAGATTGTATTACACCTCAAAAAATGCAACTTTTCTATAACCCTTTCCATGACTAAAGGAAGTACTTAAAGGAACATTTCCTTAGCAGTTTTCACCAAAAGGTAACAGACATTTAATTAATTAGTAAATCATTGACTGCATTATCTGCTTTTTATATCTCAATCAAAACTAAGAGAAAATAACTCCAGAAGAGAGGGTACAGTGCTACAATGACCCCAGATAACATAGCTGATCTCCTTGAACTGCCATTGGCTTCATTATTCCTTCTCCCCAGTCACCATGACAAGTTAAGCTGGAAACACAGGCCTGACAATTTTTTGATGACCCAGGAAAGAAAACATGATAACCATTATGACACTTCAGAGTAATGTTAGCATGCATCTGCATTAGCATGAACTAATTATAATTGCATACAATTAATACATACTTCTAAACATGAATCTTTTAGGAGTTATCATTTAAAATATAATCCACACTGCTTTCAAAAGAATATAATATACAGGCTAAATCAAGTAACTTAGCAAGCCTGAGGGGAAAAAAAGCCTATGTAGACTGGAATTAGCTCTGAAGTGATTCAAAATGATACCTTAAGACAGTCTTTTCATACTTGATACTTACTTAATATTAGGAAAATAAGTAGTGGTACTGGCAACAGCCACAAATCCTATTTATTTCTAACTTCCTTTTCAGTATTTAGACACTTAGAGAACAATTAATCAGCAAGGGCAAAAAACTCTTTTAAGTCTTTTATTTTTCAGAAATATGCAGTCTTGACTGACAGAACAAGACTTTGCTGCAATGATACATATACCTGTGACCTCTGGGTCCAATTACTGCAATTGGCAGCACTTACAAGAGATTCCACAAATTATTTAATATGCCCCAGTCTAAACACAGCATAGTAAATACAGGTCCATTTGGAACTCTTCACTTCGTTGTTCAAATAATTGCACCATAACACCATTGTCCAAAACTATGCCTTTAAAAATCTGGCACAAGGAATGTCAAAGTTCTCTAAAGCTGAGATATGATGATGCTCTCAAAGTGCTCTGAATCTGAGACAATGATGTGGTCCTTCCCAGACTAACATTTCTGGGAGGAAGAGGCCAAGATTTTTCTGTTGATAATTTAACTCCTTTTTCCAAGAGTATATGAATAGGAGGATAAATTTCAGGACGAAAGCAATTGCATTTTCAACTTTCTTTCAGGTGAAGCATTCCTAAATATCTCATCATCTGACAGCAGGCTGACCATGAACCAGCAGTGTGCCCACATGGCCAAGAGTGCCAATGGCATCTTAGCCTGTATAGTATGACCATTCTTCCCCTGTACTGGGCACTGGTGAGGCCACACCTTGAATCCTGTGTCCAGTTCTGGGCCCCCAATTTAGGAAGTACGTTGGGCTTGAAGCGCGTCCAGAGAAGAGGAATAAGTCTGGTGAAAAGTCTGAAGCACAAGTCCTGTGAGGATTGGCTGAGGGAGCTGGGGTTGTTTAGCCTGGAGGAGGCTCAGAGGAGACCTTATCACTCTCTACAGCTGCCTGAAAGGAGGCTGTAGCCAGGCGAGGGTCAGTCTCTTCTCCCAGGCAAACAGTGACAGGACAAGAGGGCACAGTCTTAAGCTGCATCAAGGGAGGTTTAGGTTAGAAATCAGGAAGAAGTTCTTCTCACAAGGAGTGATTTGACATTGGAATGCCAGGGAATCACAGACCCTGGAGGTGTTTTAAAAAGATTGGACGTGACACTCAGTGCCATAGTCTGGTTTTCAGGGTGGTGTTAGGTCATGGGTTGGACCCGATGATCTTAAGGGTCTTTTCCAACCTATCTGATCCTGTGATTCTGTGATCAAATACACATTCATTGCACACATTTAGCAATGAAAATAAACAAAGTCACTTTCCTGAGATTGTATCCGAGAAACAAGTTTTGGTGTAAAATAGAAATCACAAACATTTCTTCTGTCTTACCACCATGAGCAGCAATGACATCTCCTACCTAATGGAAACAGCCTAGATACAAGATATCCTGTCTCTGGCATGATAGGATCATGTGGATCATGGGCACAGAAATAACTGTGGCAGATCACTAAATAGTCCAAAGGTCAGTCACAACTTTCCACAGAGACTCTGCAGAGGTAGGAACCTAAGCTTCATCTTTGCTGAAGAAGGGATGGCCGAAGCAGCTCCTTCAGGAATTTGCTGTGTGCCTGGAGCCCAGGTCCTGCATGTCCTACAGCACTTGCAGAGGTTCACCCAGCCTCTGCATTCCACCCCTGAGCTGCACGTCCAGAAGGATCAAGGAGGGGAACACTTCAGTTAACTGGATACAGCAAATACATGAGGCTGGATAGAATATGTCCAAGGGGTACAAGGATGATGACTGTGAGTCCTCTCTCTGTCTTGGAAGGTGTCACCTTCTCAGGGCAAGAAATAGGGTGATCCTGAGAAAGAGAAGAGAAAGCTAAAGACATGCCAGAGATTTTTTTCTTGAGGAATCTTCATTCTTAGAGATTTTCAAAACTCAGACAAAAAAACCCTGAGAAATTTGCTCTGACTTTGAAAGTAGCCTGCACTGAGCAGAGGCTTGGACTTGATGATCTCTAGAAGTGTCTTCCAACCTGTTATTCCACAACTTTAATAAATCAGATTTAATTTACCGATACAGTCAAATATCACAGTAAAATGAATCAGCTCCTCTATCCTCCTTCAAATATAGTTTTAATTGACATATGCAATTTCTATTTGTACTAGTGAATCTTAAATTTGAATAATGAATACATTTACGTACACCTGCAAAACCCAAAAGCCGTGTAGAATCATAGCAGCTTTAGAAGGCAGCTAAAGGTATTCCCTCAGAAGTTACCAGTCACCCCAGGACTATAACTGTTTAATTCATGGGAAAGTAAGGCATCAAGAGTTATTTGGCCCAGGAAGTTGCTTATGAAATCTTAACTGAGCTGCTATGATTTATCTCTAAGCATCTGTATTGAGTCTGACTGAGGTAAAGTTCACAGCCCTCACAGTGCTGTGCTTTGCATTGGTAGCTAGACGGGTGTTGATAACAGACCAGTGTTTTGGTCACTGCTGAGCAGTGCTTTCCCTCTGACATCTCTCCCTTCATCAAAGGGATGGGAGTGGGCAAGGTCCTGGGAGGGGACAAAACCAGGACAGCTGACCCAAATTAGCCAAAGGGATATTCCATACCAGATAACATCAGCTCAGTTGTAAAAGTTAAGGGAGGGAGGAGGAAGGGGAGTGCTTGTCATTCTTCAGAGTTTGCCTCCCAGAGGAGCTGTGCTGAAGCCCTGCTTCCCAGGAAGTGTCCAAACATCTCTCACTGACGGGAAGTAGAGATTGGCATTTCCCTGTTTATGTGTGTGCAGACTCTCACTTCTTTTTTCTTTCACTGTCATAAAACTGCCTTATCTCACCTGTTGGTTGTTCTCCATCTTATTCTCTCCCCTGTCCCACTGGGAAAGGAAGTGATAGAGCAACAGAGTGGGCATCTGGCACCCAGTCAAGGTCAACCCACTACAGCATCTGATTGAATTTTGAGCAAATACAAATTCTAGAGCTTGCTATACATACATTGGAGCAGAACAAATATCTTCATTTTCACTCTAAAATACAAAGCAAAGTGACAATAGCTCCTTTTCTTCCCTCTGTATCTATTAAGATACAAAGCATGTATGGACAGGCCTTCCAATGCCTATACTGCAAAGTCTTCTAGTTGGAGAAGATGCTACTACAGTGGTAGGAGTAACCCCTCCTCTGGGAAAAGGACACCTTGTCACTCTTGTCACTGCAATACCCTGAGACTACACATCAAAAAGGTGCAGGTAAAAGTCAGTATAGAGCAAGGCTACAGGAAATCACGGCAAATACTTTCAGGTTGGGGAATTTTAGGTCCTTTAGCAGAGAGGTCCTGGCTACCTCCCCACACTTCTAACTCATCTGACAGATTGTCATCTCACACACACACACTATGCACTGCAGATATTACTGCTACTGTCCCAGACAGTTTTCTCTTATTTCTCCTGAGTAGAAGTCATAGTCCTCCTTATGGGACATTTTGGATCCTACATGCCTACCTGCTCTTTCCACAGGGCTGAATCCCTGCCATGCAGAGCTGTGCTAGGCTGCAATAGCCTGCAGCAAACCCACGGAGGAAAAAATATTCTCCAGGGAGCGCACCAAAACCAGAGCTGGAGAAGTGGAAGGGACAGCACCTGACCCCTCAAAGGTTCTGTTAGAGATGTGGGATGTTTCCTTGCTTTCGTCTCACCCACACACCATTAACAAAGCCAGCCACAGCTTGGGCCCTCTCAGGTTTTAGTCTGGGACAGTCTTGTGAAATATATTTTTATTGCAACTTGTTGCAAGAGATCTTTTTAATGCACAATGTCAAAAAATTATGTGATTAAAAAAAAAGCACAGATTATTGAGACAATAATAATAATAATAATAATATATATACGGCAAATGCCAGGTGGTATTTCTCCTTGCTGCTCTGGAATTGTACTTAAGATTTATGTGTGAAGCATGTGGATTTTAAATACTTTGATGCCTATACTTGCACTGCAGAAGCAAGTCCATTAAACATATAAAATAAAGTAATAGTCTTTCCATGCATCTTTGTTACAAAGAAACCAATCTACATTAAAAATTAAAGTTTATGATTTTGTGCTAGGACTTGGCAACAAAACTCTCCCAATGGTCTGCTTTATTCTACTGCATAGGAGTCACATAGATACAAAGACATTCCACTCAAAAATTATAAACGAGGTAAAAGAGGATATTTTAAGTATAAAAGTTATCACAACAAAAATAAAAGGAAACATCCCAGTTGTTTACCTGCATTTATGGTGCTGGTATCACAGATCTTTCCTGCTGTGAAGCAAACTCAGACCAGATGTTGTGAATCATTACTTCAGCTATCCAGGAAGTTACTTAATGGTTTATAATTTATTAGTAGTTTGGTTTTTAGAAACTATTTTATAAATCAAATTTCAAATTTATTAATAGCTAAAAATAGACATCACCTATATTAATGAGGGAAACTGAAGTCTCCACTGTGTAAGGACCAGAGTCTGTAAATATTATTTGGTATTACACATCAAACAAGGTTTTTATACATTCGTCACTTCAGAGAAGTTGATAATCTAGACATAAATAGCACTCTATCACTGAAGAGAGACCCACCGAGATGAATCAGATGTCTGATGTTTCACTTAGCCATTTTCCCTGCCCAGGTGAAAGTTGCCCTGAAAACTGGGAACCAGGCATAATTTTTCCAACAGCTGCTTTGTTGTTCTATGTAAGTCAAGGCCATTTAGTCACCTTTTGGGCCAACACACAAACTGAAGCAGCAGCACACTACAGAATTCATGCATAGGCAGAACTGGGACACTTAACTCCTGATGAACAACTGCAAGGGACAGCAGAAAACCAGAGAAGGATGGATTATTTTTAGGAATACTTATTTCATAGATTTAGGCTATAAATTCTTTCATGGAAAGAGAACAAACAGAGAAGGATGCCTGTGCCTCATTCATTCCCTTGGCAATGTTTGATAGCACAGGGGGATATAGATTTCAGAACACAAAGAGACTACCCACACCTCCTTCCCCAATGAGCAGGTATTCTTATGGAAATAATAGCTTTCTCTTTAAGACAGAAATATTACCCACATTTCATTCGATGTTGAACAATAGGATAGTTTATTGCAAGCTCCAGACATCTGGAGAGATTTTGCTGAAGGTGGCATAAAACAAGGATAGGTCTCAGTAAGCAGGTTATAATTTTTTCAGTACCAGTTAAACAGTTATGCTTCTCATGGTGATTTTTAAGGAGAGAGATCATAATTTGTGTAGTCAGTTTTTGAGAATACAAAATTAGAAGAGTGGTAGGGCAATTTTAATTGTGAGATGATGATACCACTCTGTTAAAACTATGTAACTTCAATGCGTTGCTCTAATCTTTGATCAGTTTAGTGTGTACACACCACCAGGTGACCCAAGGACACACACGGAGAAAGGGATTTTTGCTGCTTATTAAGGTGGAAGGACGGAGGTAAACCACACACAAATATATCTATTTCTCCACAGCTGACACTCCTCCAGGCTGGTGGGAGGAGTCAGGGGAGCTGGGGGACTTAGGAAGTCTTAGGAAGCTGGCAGTCATAAAACACCTGATACACTCTTGGGGATGGTCTTAAATGGAGCACTGGAGATGACAGTGCTGTCTCACCTCTTGAAAGACAGGCAATAGATTTATCTATTACTTATATTACTTACTGCTTATCTCAATAAGGGAGATTGAGCTGCAGGTCAAGTATCTGACAAATGGAGATGAGAGAATCTTATCTTTTAAACGGCTGCCATGAGCAGTTATTGTGAGATAACATTCATCTTCTCTTATGAAGATTTTCTTTATTTTGCACAGTTAGAAAAATGCTACTAATGTTACTCAGACCACAAAGAGTTCAAAAATGTAGCTGTCAGAGGTCTTGCAAAAAAAGAAAAAAGATAAATTCCTGCCTCTTTGGTAACACTCATTTAAGTATTTTGTACAAAGTAGAATTACTTTCATAGAAAAATATCCCCAGTCTTAGAGCACTGGAGTTGGGAAGAACTCTGAAATTAATCAGAGGGATATTTGGATCTGTGCCAACCACATCACAGGACAACATGCTAAGTACTCCCCTATAAAGAAATTATTACCAATTAACACTTTTCTTCAGCTCACTATGTTTTGGGGATTTTGTAAGGCTTACAAGGGGCAGTGAGGCTGTACAAAGTTAAATAGTTCTCTGACCAGGACAAATTTTTTACTGTTTTTTTTTTTTGTTGTTGTTTTGGTTTTTGTTTTTTTTTTTTTTTTTTTTTTTTGTTGTTGTTTTTTTTTTTATGATGCTTCTAGAGTTTTCATTTACCGTCAGAGGAATAAGCACGAGAATTGGTGGGAGGGTACAGAAATATTGTTTTGTTGGTAAATGTATCCATTTTCTTAACTACAAGCTAAAGAAAACAGAGTTTTACTTTACTTGTAGTTGTACTTGTAGAGGCTTTTTTTTTTTTTCCTTTTTGTCTTGACTATCCAGTTGAAAATAGGTTGTTTTCAGTTTGTTTGTGTTTAATTCTTTATTTCATGTTACTTTCAAGGAAATGTCACCTCTGAAGAACAAAAGGTTAAGACACGCAATGCTGAACTATATAATCAGTCGGCTTGACAATCCTAGGCTTCTGAAAATATTAAAGAATGAACACCTGACTAGTAGACATACCATCTCCACTGACATAATTTCCTTTTTCAGTGTTTTAATTATTCTCATGGGTCATCCCATCTTCATACACATCAGCATTGATGTTACCTCATGACTGGTAAACACCAGCTATTAATTTTTTTTTTCAAACCAGAATCTAGAATTAGTAATTAAATTTTCTGAGACTGTCCCAGTTGCACTGGTATGATGAAACAGCTCTGTCACTCAGCATTTGCATTAATAGCATAGCCAAAATGCTATTAAAAAAGCTACCAAAAATGTTTTGACACAGACAAGATTCCAAAGTATAAGTAGCCTGTTTATTTACACAAATGTTCTGTAAAACTAATGCAATATCCTACTGAATTTCAGACTGCCTTAGATTGATGAGTTTTTGTTATTCAAACACACAAAAAGCCATGAGGCAACTGCAGCTAATTTGCTGTTTGGAGTGCTTGGAGAAAGTGGCAATTCATTTTGTGTCTCTCATTTAAACACCAAGAGAAGATATTGTGATCTGTGAACTAGAACAGAAACATTATTGTTAAATGACATAGAGTGGAGATTCATATCAATGCAAATGAGGGATGAAAACTGTTAAATAAAATAAACTACCACTTCAGTACCTGTGGGTATTTTCCTTTGACCCATCTCCTGGAAAGGATGCTCCTTTAAATTCCATAGTGATTTTTGTGGCAGATAAGTAAATTCTTTGTACTTTTCAAGGTGACCTGCTATTTGCTGTCCATATCTTTTCATATTTAAAATAATGAGACAAGGAAGAATGGCAAAATTATGTACATGATCATAGAAGGCAATATTTACAATGTGTTACTGATGAAAATATGTTTGAAGACCTTCTTTGTATTCACTTGTTTAAACAAATAATTCATGCTGAAGCTTCCTCAAATGCATGGATATGACATGGTCTACTCTTGATCACAAAGAAAATAGCATGAATGCTGGTCCACTCTTCAGTGCTAGCTTCCTCACTGACACGGACCCTGTGCTTGTCATTCTTTGTAACTATGAATTCAAACAGTTGGAAATGAGAAACAAACACTTGGCATTCTTTGCTGGAAATCAGATTTAAAAACATGGAAAACTGAAAGTCTGAATGTGATTACAGATTTAACTACAAACATCGGGGTGAAAAAACATAATAAGCCTTTGAGGTATCGGCAGAATAAGGTCAGAACAGTTACAAAAATTTACATATAACTTGAGGAAACAGAACAAAATAGCATTAATTGGCCTCAGAATAATAAAATAAATACTCTAGGGGTCATGTGTGTTTGCTCTTTGACTTGGCACACAGATGCTTACTATAGTTCATTATTTTGTTGTGATTAATATCCATTCACAAGTCAAGGCCTGATTTAGCAGTACATCAACATTTAATCACATATTGAACTGCAAATATATACTTTATTATTTTGTTGGTTTGCAGTGCAGCTTTAATCACTACTAAAGCTATTATTAAATTATAAAAATTGAAATTAGTGAATCTAATTATATTTGCTATATACACATTTGGGTCATTACTTCAAAATCAATGAATATTTCAGCTGAAGAATTTAACACAAAATTACATAATACATATAATAATATAATAATACATAATACATATAATACATAATACCACATAAAATGGGTGAACAATGCCCCCATTTGCTACCATTGGATACTCATTGATAGCTATGACACTGTCATCAGCTCCCATGCAGTTTATAGGTGTGGAATTCCCTCCATCACACCGTACATCGCAGCCTGTCCTGCTGTAGCCCTGAGCATGCTTCATTACACCTGTGACATTTTTGGAGCCTTTTGCTGAGAAAGAGAAATACCAGACTGGACACCAGAAGACTACAACTAATTTTTTACCAGTTGGCTTGGTCAATATCTTTAAGTTTTAGTGCCTCAGGGCAAAATTCATCCTTCAGATACTGCTTTGAGAAAAGAATGAGGAAAAGTCACTAAGGCAGAAGTAATCCCTTGAGGATACTCCACAACTCTGGAACTGCACCAACAGCAAGACTTCTGCTGATTTAGATACACTGAAACAGGTGGGTTTGAAATAAGAGTATAGGCTTTGCCAAGGGTACAAAGGAAAACAGGAATATGTAGTGTATGTTACCATACGTGTGTTTATAGTTTTTACTCCTAAGTTTTTCACTAAAGTAAAAAACAAGGGCCAAGAACTTATAATTAACTTGTTTATCATTTTAAGACTAATGCTAGCTGTATTGGATTATATAACTAATGCAAATTAGATGGTAATTTGGCCCTACTCTGAAGAGTTACAACAACACAGGAAATGCAGACCAGAAAATAAAACCTGCAGCGCCATTCTTGGGATCTGAGAAAAAATGTTCCCCGTTTGTTCCCTACTTGTTCCCCACTGCTTTGCCTCTCACCACAAGCACAAAAAAGAAAGAAAAAAAATCAAATAATTCAATGGTCAAACTTGGCTCTATCAAGTGATGAATCAAATAATTCAATGGTCAAACTTGGCTCTATCAAGTGATGCAAAACCATCTTTACCAAAAACAACTAGAACACAAAAATTAAGCTAAATGATTCAAAGTAACGCCATAGTTTTTCACAGTATAAATACTTTACTGTTGACATTTGTTACAGTAACAGCTAGAAATAATAACCATTTGTTCTATGAGTTTACAGAGGACATTTTGGATTTCATATGGGATGGGATACTACAACAGACTAGTTTTCTGGTGGGTTTTTTTCAAAGGGAGGTGATTAGGTAAACCACAGGAACACATAAAATGCAAATGCACAACCTAAAATATCAGATTTTTTTCTTGTTTTGTGATATTTCATGTGTTTTTTCCAAACATGTAATTAGTTTATCTCCTTCCATATACACCTTTATATTTAACACAGTATCCTAGATAGTTTATTCAATAAACCCTATAAATAGTAGTGTAAATAGACAAAACAGTAACTCTCATCTTCCCACATTTTTTAACTGATTAGACAACATTATAGCTTTCACAGAAGCAAATACTATAATTTAGTCTATCAATTTCATTATAACTTCACTGTTTTCACCTGCTCATCCTCCTTCTCCAGAATTATCCTTCTGTACCTTGATTCATCCAAAATAGCATCTGGAGTGTATCATTGTAACTTGTGGCTTATTGCGAATGCTGTTTTTAGAAAGTCCACTAAAAATGTGTTCATCCCTGTGAAATGGATGTACAAAATAAAAAAATAAAATAAAAAAAAACCTGAAGAGAGGCCCACATGCAGCCTTGGGGATGGTCTGCCTTGGGAAGGCTGCTGTGGTTCCTGCTGCTCGTCACCCACAGTGTCCTTGTTGCAGAAGTCACACCTGCATGGGAGGTAGCTCAGCTATCACAGCACGCAGCAGCTGCTGCCAAGCAGGCCCTATTTGCAGCACAGAGAGCTGGGAGGTGAGTAAAACCATGAGATGATGCTGTGATGCTGCCAGCAGAAGAGCTGTCCACTCCTGCCCATGGCCAAGGCACCTTCTCATATGCTCATTTGACTGCTTATCTTGCTCGATGCCAAGCCCTTTCAGTTCACTGAGCTGGCAGAAAACAAATACAGAAATAAATGAATTTTTAAAAAGTTAATTTCTGCTGGCATATTGAGCTAGATCTGGCTTCAGAGAGAGCAGAATTGCACACCCAGGGATGAGGGGGACACGAGGCAGAACAGAGCACCCTCATCTTGTGCCAGAAGAGAGAGGACATCGGTGGTCTCTTCTGAGTTCAGCCCAAATTAACCAACAGCCAATTTCAACAGTTAACAGCTTTCTTAGAAGTTTAAAAGCTAAACCAAGCCCTTTAGAGAGGACAGGTCTCTACTGAGGGATCAATAATCTCAGTGGGAGGTTAAGAACAGTAGGCAGGCAGAAGCAGACCAGGGCAGGGACCCCGTTGTGTATCTGAGCTGATTCACAATGGCACATCTTCTTTTGAGAGAAAGTTAAGAGAGCTTAAACGTAAAACATCAAAATATAACAGGAAGGGTAAAGAGTTACTTTGTGAGAATTGGAGACTAGAGTCAGGAGAATTTTCAGCAGAGACTTTTACTCAGTGCCATGAAGCAGCAACTGGATCTGATGGCATCAAACAGTCCTAGAACAAACCCATGTCGGGGTCCTCACACAATCAGCTACACTTTGATGGGTACAAAAGTCTTTTCTCAAACTACTGATATAACCAATAACAACGTTTTTTCAAAAATTTCAAACTACAAATCAAGTTTCCGGTGAATTACCTTCGCCAGTACTAAGTCTGCCATTTCCCCTTAAAACATACCTGAATTTTTTCAGTCCCCCAGGACAGTGACACTACTCTGCATGAATGATTCCTTCATGTGAAATATTCTCTTATGCTTTGTAAGCATAAATGGAGTTCGGAAGTTATGTCTGACAAAGACAATGTCCCTCGTGAGACTGCCAAAGGAATTCATATGCAATTTATAAAATGTGGGTGATGTTATAAAACTGTCATGTCACTGAAAGCCTTTATGTATGAGAAGTCTGTTACTTGTGGTACTCTTTCTGTCATTTATCTCCCAGTTCAGAGACAACGAATAAACTGTTACATGGAGAAGATATACCCAATACGTGAGACAGCCAAGAAACACCGGACAGGATAATGACTAAGAATGACTTCTTAAAGCATGCTGCTTTTTAATTTGGAAAGAACTTTTGCGGCAGAGAAATTTCCCTCGATGGCTTCTAGATTTTGGTTGGTGACCACCTAGATAAAAATAACCAAGGCAGTGCTGGAAGCAGGGATCAGCACTTCATGGATTTGCTCCCAGAGGAGAGCCCTGAACAGACAGCAAAATCTCCTTATCTTCACCTGGAGAGTAGCCGAATTTCAAAAGAAACACAGTGCAGAGTTTTTCTTCTTTAAAATTATCCATAAAAGTTACAAGATTTATTGTGACTCATGTTTATCCCTCCAAGGGCTGAAAACTAGACTTATTCAGCTGCCAGGGACAGAATCAACCTCGAACTAAGCTGGGGCTTAGATATACCCTGTGACTTCAGCTCCCAGAGAGAGTCACCTGATTCAAAATCCTTACGGGTCTGGACCCAAGAATCTTAACTGCATTTCCCTGGCTGCCCTTACCTAACACCTTTCCTAAGTTAGCTGCTCCGAAGCTGGTCTTTTTCTTGCACTACAAGAAGAATGTTCTTTGTACTACACACAAAGATCATTCTTCTTTAGGCAGTTTGTTCTTGAATTTAATGTTAGGTGTTGTAGTATATGGAGTAATTTGCAGATAAATTCACAGTACCTTATGAAATTCTGGCAATGAAATAACATTCTGCTCTTTGTATTTTGGCCTCAAGAACTGTTATTTTTCACTAAGTTAAGTATAATCATGTTAAAATAAATTCACTTGCTCTCTCATTCTGTCATTATAGATTATCATTATGGCCTTGCACTAATGTGCTATTTTTCCACATGTCCAGGGATTTACAGGATTCCCTCATGCTTTGAAACAAGCCATTACATATACAACAAAAGCACTGTTCTTTGTCTAATCATGTATTGCTTCGCCTCTGTTCTTTCCTGAGGCTGTTTTGTTTTCTGGAACCTTACAATGTAGTTACAAAAATCTAATGTACCTGGTGCCTATTTCTTTTTAAAATCCTGTGTAAAATGGCAGTGGACAGCAATAACGCATGATTAAAATCAGCCACCATAGAACTATAGAATATTCTGTGCTAGAAGTGACCCACCAGAGTCACTTTTAATTTTATTTTTTTTATTAGTCATATAGTTGTCTGCAAGAGGAAATGAGGAACAATTCTTTAAAGCATCTTTAACGATTCTTTATGGTTCAGATCCAGTCTGATCCAAAGTACTGCTGGGAACTGTACTATTAATGTGTGTTATCCAGAGAGAACAGAGCAGAGAGAACTCTGCTTTTTTTTCTTTCTTCTTTTCTCTCAAAAATTCACTGAAACTGTTACAGACATTCTGATCCCGTGCTCCAGATGGGAGAGCACAGAGGAGCACATGATGGCTCACTTGCTACTGATGTGTTTGTGTTTCTGTCCAACAAACACTGATGGTCTGGCCTAAGTACTCACTTGAAGGGGCTGGGAAATGCTCTAAAATTCCCCAGTTCAGCTGTGTCCACAAAAGATCTCTTGGCTATACTTACTTGCAACATCCTTTGCAATCCCTACTGACACACACCTCACACTGATTTCAAAGGGAAATTTTATGAATCTGTACTGACAATTTCAACAGGGACACTTTCAACATTGACACTTTGAACACACTGACCTTATGCTTTTATAAGTATAAGATCTTTATCCCTTCCATTCCTGCATATTGGCTAGAAATAAGTACTTTGGTTACTTCTTTTGACAGTGGCTTCTGCATGAACTCAACAGGATAAGTTACTCATACAAGTCATGTGGAAAGGCTGCTGAGATAAAACACTGAGAAGAAATGAATGGAGTGGATAGGAGGCTATTGTACAACAGAATTTGCAAATGCCATCAAGGAACCTGACAGCTCTAGGCAAGTAATGGGAATAAATTGTGCTGCAAAGTGAAAAACAAAACTGATCTTCAAGACAGAAGGAGAGAAGCCACTGGGGAGGTGCTCAGAGTGCAAGTCTCTGACTCTCGCTCCAAGCTAGCTCAGATGCCACCACCCTGACAGTACTTTGGGGCAGAACAGCAGCAGCCAGTCTGCCTCTTCTCCAGGTGCAGCATGGGCAAGCCCTGACTTTCATAGCAAGCAACAACTGGGCAAGGTATGCCTAGAGGCACTGCACGCTGTCAGAGCCAGAAAGAGTGCCTCAGAGCTGGGTGAAAATATGACAGGGCTCTGCCCTCAGAGTCTGTAAAATAGGAGTGGTTGCAGGGGGATGAGCAGATCAAGCAACAAAGCCAGGTCTGAGGATAGACCCAGAGTGTGTGCACAGGGCAGGGAAGCAATAGCTAATTCTGGAGCCTATCAGGAGACCACATCCCCAAAAAGAGTGCTGGCTTTGCCATATAAGCACAGCCCCAAGTCCTGATACTGGGTTTTATCTTTCCTTAGTCTGAGTTAAAGAGAGAAAAAATGCTACAAAGGTAGCATCTGCTGCCCTCTAAAAACCGCTACCAAGAGCTGAGACAGATGGAGGTGTCTCCTGCCTGTAATGCTTGAATCAGCAGCTTTTGTACAATGTAGCTTTAAAATTGCTCAAGCTTCATAGTAGCTTGTTTATGACTGCTGAAACCTTAATGAGTGCTTAACTTGTGGTGGAAATAAAAATGAGTGCTTAACTTGTGGTGGAAAAAAAGGTGTGGCTGCCTTTCTTTGTGTTGATGGACATGGAGATAATCACAATTTGCTCTAACACAAATGGCAAAAATATTGGTATATACGGCTCTTCCAAAAGGTAGCTATTGTTAAACCTTGCAGTACTTGGCATTAAACAGAAGGTTTTGGGAGATGAGATGTAGCTAGAATTACCTACAGGGACTATTGATGTCTCTGATAAAGCAAAGTAAATGGCAGGGAGAGAAAAGATCTGCTGGAGAACAGAAGAGAGAGAATACTCAGAAGCTGACTAATACTCCACTGGCCACCATTCAGGATATGAACGAATCTTCAACATTTTCAGTTTTGACCAAAAAAACGGTTGAAATTTTCATTATATGTGACACAGGTATGCCAAATTAGTTTTTAAAAAATATTACTGTCATGTTTTCTTGTATCTACCACCATATGACTTATATTGGCCTGTACTTGCATATTTCTATATATCAGTACAGTGAGGGCTTGTCCATTACTGGGATAGACTGCATTGAGTTTCTTTGCTGGGTGGGTCTACTATGCAGCAATACCTTCAAAATATAGGAACTGCTCATAAATCCTGTTTCTAAAAAAAAAAAATTGGGCTAGGGACAGAGAAGGGGTGGGGGGGAAGTCTTAGGGGGATGAAGCAGGAGGTCTGACTCAAAACCTAGATTCAGTTTGTTTCCAAGGTAGATTAAAGGAAGTACAGCACTTCAGTGTTTCAGAGGTAGCATTAATCATTCTCTAAAATTCTCCAGAGGTCTATCTTCTAAAGAAACCTGCATTGATAATATGAAGAGAAAACTGTTTTGAAAGCAATGACCATCTTGGAGTTAGGGGAATTTGATAAGATAGACATCTCTGTGAGTCAAAGGAACTTAGTGCAGGGTGGTCAGCAATGGAAGGAAGATGAAGTCTTCCATTGAATTTAAATTGTTCATCTCGGGTTTTGTGCCTTTAACTAAGCTGCATATGGTAGTGCTTATAAGGAATGTAAGATAAATCAGACATGACATTTACCATGCTTTCATGCAACTTCCTATTACTTTTACTTAGATTACTTGCTGTAATGGTGGCTTTGTACAGACGCTTCCTCCTAGACAAAAGACACTTACGATTTGTAATGAGCAACAGCAAAAGTTAACAGAGTTTAGAACTGACAGCTGCCTCACAGTCATATTTAAAGGGTTTGCAAACTTTGCCCTTTTGAACTCCTTCACTAATACCCAAGTGGGATGCAGGTGATTAACATCTTGAAGAAGTAGTGAGGAGCACAAGCAAGATAAAAATTGGCTACTTATCCAGTAGCCTTCTGTCTGGTGTTTTCCAAACTTGAAACCTAGACACTGTCTGTCTGTGCCCTCAAACTAAGAAACCCAGAAACCCTCTGTGTGGTGCTTTCAAACCAAGGGGGACCACAAGCGAGACAGACAATTCTGGTGGCAGAAAAAGTAATTTTTTCTACAAGGATCATATATGTGAGAGACATGGCTGGGAACAAGGTGGATATCTCATGCACAGCTGTATCCAAAAAAAACATTGGAAGGAGCCCACGGGAAGAGGATGGTGTAAGCTGCCCTAGTAAGCAGATCATGGCTTGGTCACCCCTGATCTAGGAGAATTCTTTGACTACATTAAAGTACAAAGATGTTTGAATGATTTAACAGTTCAAGAATGTCAGCTCATCACTGTAAAGATTATATTTGTACATAAACACCTGCATTCATACAAAAAAGTTCATGTTGTTTTTGTAATAGTGGCACAGAGTTTTCTGTTGCTTGAGTTATTGCTGATATGAATTGTTAACCTCCTATATGCTCCTTTGTTTTCCTTCCAAAAGCTGCAGGGATATCATTAATAAAACTGGAGTCTAACATTTCTTAGTGTGGAGGTGTTCAATTGTTAGAATTTAAATAAATATGTAAAATTGATATCTCTAGTCATCTTTATTTGGTATTCCTCATTATCCATGTAAAAATTTTCAGTCATTCAATATGATCACAGAAAGTATGGTATATAACTGTCAACTCTTTTTTTTTATTATTTTCCCTAATTTCTTCTGGAGGATCCAGATCATTGAATCAGGAGACTGCAAAATAAACTTCATTTACTAAAAATTGTTCTTATCCAAACTTGCAAAGAAATTCAAAGCAAATGAAATTTAAAGCTCAAAAGCCAAGTAAAATCCAAACAGCAAAAGTATTTTAATAGGAAAAACCCAACATAATTTTTAAACAATCCTATGATTTTTGAGGCTGACTCATGATTCTGTAATGTTTAAAGTTGGCAGTACTGATACCCTGTGATTTAGATGACTAATCACAGACTGAAAAGCTAATAATCAAAGTAAGCAGTTTGTGAAGTACCCACAGACTAGAAAATATGTGTCTCAACTACTCAGCAAAGGCTTATGTATAAATTGACAACAAAGAGAATCAATTTATATAGCTGTTTCACAAAGAGAGAAAAGAGCTAATCAGTTAATCAGTTATTTTATTTGTATCACATAATGCTACCAGCTGCAGTACTGAGTGTGAAGAGGAAAGAGCATGAAATGAAGAGAATAACAGGGTAGCGCTTCAGCACTGCATTCACAGGGGAGTGTGGATGGAATTCAGCAAGCAAAATGCAAGAGTAAAAGCTGTCTGAAGGAAGCCTGAAATTACACTGCTCACCAGATGAGAACATACCTGTGGGAAGGAGGGAGGCAAGCACAAAAGGAAGTCAGGAGAGAAGTGATCTTCTGGCAATAAAGAGTTAAATCTGGGTTCAAAATGCAGTATGTGGAAGATGACTAGGGGGAAGACTAAAGAGAATGAAAGCAGAAGAAGAAACATCGTTTACAGACAGGTGGAGGCAACAGGGGTGACTCCTCGTTTCTTGGCAGGTTTTCTGATTAGATCAATTTTTTGTGCACAGTAGTTCTCAGCTGGGCTCTTTCCAATCTTTTCTCTTATCTGATGGTAAGCAGACAGCAGAAGGAGGTATATGTAGCACGTGTTTGGCACCAGTTATATTTCCTAACAAGATAGATTTTTTTTCTGAAGCTCTGCTCATAGCAAAGTGATGTTGGCAGAAGCTAAAGCATCTATCTACACATATTGAAGCTGCTCAATCAGCCTAGTTCCCTTAAAGTAAAAATGACAAGGAAGGATAATTTCTGATTTTCAGAAGTTAAAGAGGAACTGAAGAGATGCAGCTAATATTATGGAATTTAATTTATTGACTTGCAAAGGCAGAAAACAAAACCATTTTGAAAAGAAACATTGCACATTTCTCTGAATTAGTATTTTTTGTTGCTACTTCATTACAAAATATAAAGAATGTGCAGTATTGGCCCACAAATTTGTATCCACTTTATATAAAATTTATGTCTTCTTTATATAAAATTTATATTCTCTTTATCTAAAATTCAATAGAGCTGTTAGTAGTTTCAGAAAATTTGCTCGCAAAGGCATATTTAATTACAAGTCTGCCAAATGGGAGTTTAGCTTTCTTTTGAAGAACCTGTTTTAGGCAGGGTATTACATTAGTAGGATCTCTAATCTGATCCTGCTTGGAAGCTCATATATCGCTGGGAAAAGGAAAAGATGGCACACACCGTTTGAAAACGAAGGTTCAATAAGAGCAAGCAAACCCAAGAAATTGGAGCGAATGGAGAAAAATGATCCATCTGTAATAGGGCTTCCTACAGCAGCTGTCACTGATCAGCCATCATTGTAGCACCTAAGGTACTGCAAAATTGGAGTGGCACCCAAAATTCAAAGGAGGATTGAAGACTAAACGGGAAAGACAGAGGGACGTATTTCACAGCTGTCATCCAGATATGAAAGATATTCCATTCCTTACTCCAGATGAAGAGCAGCTCATATTTGGAAGCAGGGAGTGAGGGGGTGACTGAAATGAAGGGCTTCATTCATGAGCTGCATGTACAACGCAGCTCTTTTGAACACGCTGCAGTAATGAACCAGGAAAGACAGAGGGGTATCAGCATAACTGATGCCCTGCTGCAGGAAATGTAGGGGGCCACTGTTGCAGGATACATGCCTCACATTCAGACCATGTCTGTTTTTCTTTTATATTTATTTTTAACAAATGTCTTAACATTAGCTATGGCACTCTAACTTCATGGGACCCTTGTCTGGTGACAACATTCTGCCTCTGTTGACATAATTTCTTAATTAACTGTAGGTGTGAGATTTACTCAATAATAAAAATATTTTTATAGAAAGGCATGCAAACACACAAAGGAAAAATATTTACATAAATATATTGGGAGGCTGACAGAAACGTCAGTGACGATATGTCCTAAAAATGCTTCATGGGAAAAAAAAAGAGAACTATTCTGCATCAGGCAGAACATCATCAGCCAATAGAGGTAGGGGATTGTCCCACTCTGCTCTGTACTGGGGCTGTCTCACCTCGAAAATTGTGTGCAGTTTTGGGGGCCACAGTATAAGAAAGATACTGAGCTAAAGGAAGCCCACAAGAAAGGTGAAGGGTCTTGAGGGGAAGCTGTATGAGGAGTTGGGGAGGGCACTTGGTCTGTTCAACGTGGAGAAGATGGAGGGCAGTTACAGCTTCTTGTGAGGGGAAGAGGAGGGGCAGGCACTGATCTCTGCTCAAGGAAATGGGATGAAGCTGTAATAGGGAAGGTTTAGGCTGAATATTAGGGAAAAGTTCACACCCATAAGGAACAGCTCCCCAGGGAAGTGGTCACAGCACCAAGTCTGACAGAGTTCAAGAAGCATTTGGACAAGACTCAGGCACATGGTGTGACTCTTTGGGTGTCCTGTGCAGGGCTTGGATCTAGACTCAAATATCCTGATGAGTCCCTTCCAATTCAGCACATTCCATGATTTTGGATTTTAACAAATGTACATGAAGTGGACAAAAGTTGCTGTAAAAATTCATAAAGAGCAAATCACCACACAATATACTGACAATAAACTGACAAAAGAACCCTGTATATTTTCAAGGGGTATTTTTAATATCCAGAGTATTTCAATGCATTTATTTAACTGAAAAAAATCATAATATCCATGCAAAACATATAAAAATTAAAATGAAATAAATTTTGATTATTATGCCTGTGTATATAGACTTTGTAGAGCATATCCTATATATTCTATCTGTTCTTACTATTTGTACCATTTGATATGCGTTTACAAGACATATTGTTCCACCAGCTCACCTCTCCCTAGATGCTTGTAACCTAATGTGATGATCTAACAATAGACATTAAATATGACAGTTTGGGGATCTGCCTCGGGGAACTCAAACTCTATTTTATTTCCTGAATACTTTGCAAACTCACATGCTTGTTTATGGTTTTTATTGCAACCTTGAATTGTTTGTCTTGCTTCAAGGAAAGCAGATACTGATATATGATGATCGGTTTGCATGTGCTTCTCTCTTCTATTTTCCCTAAGAATAAAGTCTGATTCATGTACTAGAGGCTTTGCCAGAAAGCAACTGACTGAAACTGCCACAGCCTCTGCAGAATGAAACGGTAGCATGGGGGAAATGCAAAGGGATGTGCACAAGCTGTTATGATACAGTCTTGACACAGTTCTGGAAGGAAAAAGAAACAGCACCTCTGAGCTCAGCCCTCCAGAGAGACCTCAGCCTTGGCCTCTATATCCACAGGAGTCTTCGAGTGCTGCTAAGGGTCAGGCCAGAGCAACCAAGGGTTTTGGACACAGAATGGGAGCTCTGGAAGACCAAGATCTACTCAGTGCTATAGAGATGGTTATGAGAAGAGATCAGGACAGCAGGATGTCTCCACTAGAGTAACTGCAGTCCAACAAAAGTGCCTGACACAGCAAGCTCTGGAGACAACTTGCAGAGAGGAGGCTCCCAGGAGTGCACTGAAACCCCACCAGAAACTCCTTTATCCCAGGGAACTGCTCTGTTCTTAGGATCATTAGCTCATTGCTACTGTATATCTCTATCTGAGCAATTTATTTCTTCCCTGAAAAACTGTAAAATATGGATGCATAATGACAGCAAAATCCAGAAATTGGCAATGCTTTATACATGAACATGAATTCTTGCATTTCAGCTTGCCTGATACCCAACTTAAAGCTGCCTTATATTCAGCAGCACATCTGCGTCATTTCACTGTCTATGCTCACATCTCTGCTTGCTCTGCAGCCTCTCAGATGACCACTGAAGTAGAATCCTTTGCTGTAGACCTGTTGGCCTCCAAGAGATCTGGGATTTTTGGTAGAGAAAGGGAAAACAGGCAGCCATCTCACAGCACTGTGAGTACATTTGATCTCTGAGAACTGCCAGGATATAACCCACAACTCTCCCACTGATGATGATGCTGTTAGATCCCTGATGCACAACTAACAGACTTTTGAAGCAAGTGACTGTGGCCTCAAGGAAAACCTTAAAGCAGACCACCATCATGGCTGCAGTGCAGCAGCTCTGGGCCCAGGGCTGCCATGGCAAGCTCGTCACACAGCAGCAGTGAGCCTGGGGACGAGAGGGCTGTGGGCGGGAGTCGGTCAGACAGCAGGGACCCCAGCACCACGGAGAGCTGCCAGAGAGGCTGGGAGTACCAAAAAGCCAAACCACCACAGCCACGAAGGTGCTGTACGTATAGTGGATGGGATTCACATGACTCATATTCATGCTCTCCATAGGCAACAGAGAGAAGCAGGCACCCTGAGAGAGACATCCAGATGGGTTTCTATGGCAGACAGATGAGCCATCTCTGAAAGCCTGTTCTCTCCATTGACTGCAAAGGCTGACTACACAGGATTCACAGCAGTGTACTCTGTGGCTCAAAAAAATTGAAAATTATTGCACCACAGTTAGTGCGACTCTATTTTCCGAATATACACTTCATCTTGGACTTCTATATATTCTGAATTTTAAAAACAAATTGTTTATTTCTGGTGGTTTAAATATTACAGTTACTCACCAGTCTTTTTTGCATTTTACTTCTTTTATATTACATGATAATAGGCATGAAATATTTTTATTATAATATTTATAACTATATTTACGCACATATATCTAGCCTACACAAACACGTAATGCAGATTTTTTTAAAATTCTGTTCTCAGTCTTCACTGTCAAGTATCATTGCTTTTAAAAAGCATTCATATGAAAATTTACATTTGAAAGCGTGCTACTAGAGATTTACAGTATGCTTTCATATGCTGCATCTCAAATGCATATAATGGTATACATCTTTTTTTAGTGAGTAGACTTGAGCATAGTCTGTTCCATACTTTGATAGGTTCTTCTGAAACCTTTGAAAGAGAAATCAATTACCAGTGGTTTCAAGGGGCTTTGGACTGGACTTCCTATTATTAAGACAAGTGGCCCAGTTTTCTTCTATTTTAAAATTCTCCCTAAGTTGGAAGGCGCAGTAATTGCACTGTTGCTCTGAAAAATGCCATACACCTCACCTGAAAAGACATGTTTGGAGAGATAAAACACACATTTGGAAAGAAAGCCCTGTAATTGCTGTGAAAGTCTCAGGTACTGTGAGGTTGGAAGCAAGGAGTAGCAAATGTGGTGGCTGACCTCGGGCTTATTATCTGCTACATCTGCTGTATCATCCACTTCTATCTAGGCTGATGTTCATAATTCAAGCTCTACATAGAGAGCTCAGGCTAAATCCCCAAGTCCCTCACCAAAACTGATTTTACTTAAATTAAGTTAACTTTCAGCCATAGATTCTTGCTGTGTATTTTGTCTGCAAGGTAGGAAAGCATGCTTCTGTCAGATTCTTTTACTCTGTTCTAGATTTGTGTTCCATGGTCTGGGGACCTCCCCACCTTCCCTTCTACAGGAACAGACATCCCTGCTGGCATGCCTTTCACAAAGCTCTGCACCTCTGCTGCTGTGGGTTGCCCCCCAGGACCCCCCCAGCACCTCTGTGTCTGCTGGGAATGCCACCAGCACCGTGCAGCACTCGGACTGCCACCCTGCCATCAGGGACAAAGCTTCCTCTCAGTTTCTGCTTATACTCCTTGCCCATATGCCTTCAGTTTTCACTCTCAATTCATTATATTGCACTTGAATTAACAAAATAATGAACAAAAACTATTTAGAGAAGAATCCACATAATTTTGTAGCATCTATGTGCCTTCCACATGCTTTACCAGCCATGTGTTCATTTAGACCACTGCCAAAGTACCAAGCAGCTTTCAGTCAATAACCAGTCTCCGCAGATCCCCCCAGGAAAAGACATAGTCAAACCTGAAAATGAGACAGTTGTTTATTTCTCCTAACATAGTTGTAGGTTTTAATCAAAATACCCTGCAATACCAAGCCAAATACTTCAGAGAAATGAAATTGCTTCTGTATCCACACAGTTGTTTCCATCAACCAATCTATAGTCCTGTCAAAGAAACATAACGGATTTATTTGACAAGCCTTCCTTGCTGTCAAATCATATTGATGGGCATTATTTATGTTTGTTAACCTATCCTTTCTGTTGAGTCTTCCAAGGAAACTGTTCCAGTATTACAATGGAATCCAGACTGATGTAAGGAGGGGTGTATGTGTTCTAGGTCCCATTTTCTACCCTTGATATTTGAACTATATCGTAGGACTTTCTGAAGTTTCCAAAGTCTTCTTAGCTCTCCAGGATTCAAAATAGTGGTTCAGAAGCCACGTCAGCTATTTCCTCCATAAATTTTTTGGGGGGAATTACTCAGAACTGACAACCTGGAAAATCTTGGAAGACTTCCATCACCCAAGGCAGGCTCACAGCTTTCAGAAAGAGCTGCCTCTCAACAAGCAGTGCTCAGCCACCTTACAAAAAGGGAGAGCTGAAATGGAGAAACAGGGAGTGCCCTGAAGAGTCAAAGTTTCTGTGACCATTGTTGCTGCTCCTGTGCACATCTCAACAGGAAATGCACTCCTTTATAACCATTTTGACATCTTCTTCTGAATACAATCATAATTAGTGTAATTATTATGCAAAGAGATCCAATAAATTGCTGCAGAACATGCACACTTCCAGATAGGTTTCTCCAGGTGAAGTGCTGATGGTGATAAAATTGCTACTACACCTCCTAAATAACCATAAATTCAATGGGAGAAAATGAGGCAACCTAACGAGCTCCAGTAGGAGAAAATAAGGAGAAAGGACTCAGATTATAGCATAAGGACAGGGAGGAAATCAAAGGATAATGATTTGTCTTTTGTGTTTTAAATGCGGTATTTTGTTTGTCGGATTCATTCATCTGATACAAAGAAGAGCAATAGCATACCCTTCCAAGATAAAATCAATTATGTATTATCTTAGATTGCACAATCTCATTCTCAACAGAGGCCTTAATGTGACTTACATGTAGCATAATTCTTATTCCAGATCTCTGAACAAAGCTGCATTTTACTGATGGTTCACTGTACAAATTCCAATTTATGTTTTTCCTGCATTCTCAGAGAGTATAAAATTGTAAAAACCATTCTGCTTGAAGTAGAATATGAATTTTAAAATATAGTTAAAATAAAGGAGCAAATTCAGACTCATTCGATTTAATTCATTACCTCAGAGAACTTCTGCTTACAATACCCTCCTATATTTTATGTCAGTTTTTAAATAAGTGAAAAAGGCTTTGTTCCTCAAAATCTTCCAAACTGTTGTCAAGTTAGCCATATTTTAATTAATTTTCTGATTGATTATCATTATGAAATAAAATAAGGAAATAACTCTTGTTTCTGTATTCCATTAAAGTGTTTCTGTAAAGTTAAAGAATATTTTGTTAACATGGCATTCCAAATTTAAGCAATCTATTTCTGTAAAAGCTAAAAATAATATATCACATTTCAGATTATCTTCTTTTGCCAAGTTTTGGCAGAACTCACAAAAGTACAGCAGAATTTGCTGGAAAATTTGCAGAGTTTACAATGCTTAGCTAATTTTCAAAGGGAAAATTTAATTTACATTTCCAAAAAGATTCTTTCAGAAATTCCATGTTTTGGTTTTGAGATTTTTTTAATGCTTGAGGCATTTCAAGCAGTTGAATTTGAGTTTTTTTTGACTATCCCAGCTGTCATCATGTTGTGTTTCAAGAGTGTTCTCACTGACAAGACAAGTAGCCAGCCTATAAAGCATTTCATTCATTCCGTCTGAACAGATCAATTCCCATTAAGTCATTCTTGTGACATCTCTTAGAGGAAATGGGAATGGAAGGATATCTGCAAGCCAGTGAGGTAGTGAGCCTCCATGCAGCAGGGCAGAAGGTAATGTGTGAAGCACTTAGAGGTAAGTTCCTAGCTGGACAAAACTTTGCTTTGAGAGCATGGACAATGAACGGTATAGTTAGTACCTTTCATTCAGTGTGTCCAGGGTTTCATTTTTAAAAGGATCTGTTATCAGAAAAAAAAAATGGAACAGCCATAACCACTTAGTCTGTTGACAGAACAGCTGAGTAGTGTATACACAGATGAAAATGTGAACTCTTAGGCAGGAATGAGAGAGAGGTCAAATCATCTTTGTGAACTGTGCTTTCTTAAAAATAAACCTGAATTCCTGAACAATTACTATTTTCCAGAAGAAGCTCAGTGATGGTATTTTATGGGGAAAAGACATACAAAGTAAAGTGTAGCACGTAAGCAATGATCAGAAGAGCATTCATTGCAACAAACAGTATAGAATGACCGTACTCTCAAGTCTACTTGATGCGTGAGTATCTGATGAGACACGACATGTTCCCAGCATCCCTGTAAGATGCAAAATAGATGATTAATGCAAAAGAATCTGGCAGAGACTGATATTCATAAAACCCACACAGCTTCTCATGAAGTCATGGAAATGCCATGGTCCAAGTTGAAGAGCCAGATTATTATCATGTACAGCTTTGATCATGGACATTAGAAAGGCACTACCATAAGGTCAATGTCCTCCAGCCCAGCTGCTTGCTGCCAGCCCTGTGAATAAAAAGAGATGTTTCGTCTTTTCTCTTCCCTGGTTTAGCTTCCAGATTTCTTGTCAGAGGCCCACCATGCTTGTGTCATGCTTGCTGCCTCTCTGCTCTAGTGTCCCTCAGTGAATATGGATCAAGCATATGTTTAGAATAATTTCTCTAATAAGCAACTCTATAGTTTGCATAACTGTGATATTATATAGTCACCATCACTGAGTGCTATATGTTTCACTGACAGATAAAGAGGCAAAATGGGATACATTTATACGCCCAGGCACTGCTAGATTCAACACTTCTCTCTTTCTCCTCTGATTACCTACTGTAACCAGAAAAACTCCACTAGGGCACTGGGAATGCATCTTGTCATGAAAACAGTTGCATATAATGAGAATCCCAAGATCATTGCAATGAGCAAATGCATAGCCTTGGCTATGGAAATAATTGAGTGAGCAAAGTGACCTGAAACCCAGTTCCCTTAGGCACTCGCTTTCAATCTCCTGGACTTCCCCAGATGGAATGTTCTTCCATACGTGGCTGCCTATGCTCTTTCTCACAAAATACAGTGGAACATTCTGAGACTGACAGGAGGTAAGGAAATTGGTTTTAAGTTGTTTCCATAGCTGACTAGAGTCAAGCAATCAGCATCTGTCACTGAGGTGAATGCTCATTAACTTCTTGATCCCTCTTACTACAGCTCTTCTATCATCAATGGACAATTGTTGGGTTTTTTCCCTTGGGTTAACTTTTGTTTGGTATTTTTTTTACCAGAGAAGGACAAATGCACAGAATACACAGAATGGGATAGTTAAAAATTAATTCTTCTTGTAGTGCATATGCAAATATTTCAGTGAGTATGGAGCACTAAGCATTCAGAACACCAGCAGTCCCTTTCTCAGAGAAATACCCCCAACAACCAGCTTTAGTTTTCTTTATCTTGCCTCATTAAGATTTAATTATTTTTTCAAAAGGAGAAACTTCAAAGAACTTCACCAAAAAGAATGAACTAAGACACTGAAACCAGTATCTGGTAAACTAGAGGACAGAAGACTGAGCCCCTTTCAACAGGATAGGGACTGAATACCTCTACATTTAGCTGGGAATGCTGCTGTTATTTTATTGCTAGAAATTGGGGCTGCTCTCCAGCATTCTTGCTTTGTGCACAGTACTAGTGGGAAAGCAGTTTCACAGAATGAACCCCACAGATAAATAATTGTATATCTTGTAAATTCTAGGATTTAGGCAGGAGATCACAGCTGCTGCAAAATAACTTCCTACTTCTATCACATCTCCTTGAGGTACAGAGCAATTTGAGCTTTAATAGAAAGGAACTGTCTTTGAAGAGCACAGCTGGAGCATGTTCTCTGAGGTTTGCTGCTCACAGTACAAACAGGAGAAGGAAGAGAGTAGAGCAAAAGTCAAAGCAGACAACCCCAGGAATCAAAATGACATAGCAGTATTTCTCCTTTCCCCTGAGAGGCCTCTATTAGCACAAGGCTGTGTCCCTTCAGCAAATGCAGGAAGGAACCAGGGCCTTCTGATTCCCATGAGACTTGCTCAGTAAGTTGGAGGTTTTGTATCATTTTTGGAGGTTTTTTTTTAATGCTCATGAGATTTTTTTGCTAAGTCAAAGTTCAGAATAAGTACACTCCTTGCTTGATTTCATCTTAGGCTCTGATGAAATAGCCTAGTCTTATCATCTTCTGCACCTTGGTCTGCACATGAGCTGGTTAGCACTTCTAGCGTGGTATAACACAGTACTCTATAAAGATGAAGTGGAACCAATAGCAATAAAACTGTATTTTACAAATCTTGCAGCATATATAGCAAACATAACTCAGAAAAATACAGGCTATGAGGTATGTTCATTATTTATAAGTTAAATCTACAGTGGAAAATCCCACTCAGAACTAATTTCCTTATTTGAAACTTAAGAAAATAGCACATAATCCATATGATGTCATACATTCACTAACTGGATTATAGGTAGGGAGAAAGACTGCTTGCATAGAAATAGGTAAGAAATAATTGTGAATTCTGAACAGGTACCTAGCAAGAGGATACATACATTTATACATAGGTATATATATACACATTTACAAAGTCCAGTAGCAGTAGCTATTTGGACTAACTACCTTAAATCCTAAAAACTTCAGACTACCTAGGTAGAATTTAATGAGGCAAAGTTGGACTCTAGGGATACAGTTTAGTGATGGATTTGGCAGTATTAGGTTAATGGTTGAACTCAATGATCTTAAAGGTCTTTAAATGATTCTATGATTCTATCTCTGCAAACATGCCATCTAACTCTGTTAAGTGAGCAACCAGGAACCACAACATTTGAATTAGATTATATTATTTGAGTACAGGGTACAGCCTGACCATTTATGACAAAATCAGCAAGTCACTTTTCTATTAAAACATGATGGACATATATATATATATATATATATTATATATATATATATTTAAAAGCTATTCTTATTTTAAGTTTTTTTAAAAGGAACAGACATTTGAAATCTCTGGTCTTTCAGGCATTTTGTATTTGGTATTTGGCAACTGAGATCCTGTCTTTCATTCATACAAAAGTGTATATCACAGTGGTTTGGCATAGTATATGGGGGTGGTTACTTGTAAAAAAGGTGTAAGGCTATAAAAGAAAGTTTATCAAAACTTTGGAGCATGACACAGATTGCAAAGCAGGGTCATTATCCAAATGATATTCTGCTGTACAAATCATCAGTCAGAATCAACAGAGAATCAGTTAAACTCCTATATCAATGGAGTTGTTAATTTCAATCTATTTCAAATGCATTTAAAATATACCAGTATCAGAGGGCTCTAGTTACAGCCTGAGACAAGCTTTCTTTCAGAAAGTATTGCTGCAGTCAAATGTGGCTCTCCAAGGCAGTTCAAAGCCCATGCAGCCCTCAGACAGCACTTCACAAAATCCACAGTAAATATAGAGTAATAACTGTCAGAGAAGATTTGAGGCTCAGAAAGAGAAAGACTGGTCGCAGCAAACCATCAAAGACAGATGCATTCTGGGTTTTGCAATGGAAAGTTCTGATTTGGCAAAGACAAAACATGCTGACTGCAACAGGTAAAAAACAGCAAGGCAAGTCTGAAGCAGCATTACCTCTGCTTTTTTGTGCCATCCATCCATAACTTCTACTTTTCCAGGGCATTTCTACTCTTCCAGGGCACAGGACAATGGCTGATGCAGGGCAATTGCATGGAATATATCCATGCTCTCCTCCACACAACCAGAAGAAAGAGAGAGAATAGCAAAGGTCACAGCAAGCTCCTCATGCAGCTCTGGGAACTGTCGCTGTTTTATATAACACAAGACACAGAGTCTCTTGTGATTTTTCTCAAGGCTGCGAAAATGACCCTTTATTAGGGATCATTTGCCCTTATATACAATTTTACACAGACCAATGTGATTGGTGAAAGAAAGACAAACCTCTTCACCCACATTGGTCAAACCAGAAGGACATCATGAGAAATCCTTCCTCCCAGAAGGAATGCACAACATAGACAACATTACAAAAATTTTCTATGTTGTTTATTCCACTTTCCCAGGAAAGAACATCAGTGTTACTGTGATGCAGATAGAAACACACAGTAACACACACAACAGGTGTTCAGGCAGAGAAGAAGAAAGGAAGAAGTCTCTTGTTTATTGTTGACTTCGTATATATAAGTTTCTGGACAGTGATCAGAGATTGGACAGAGAAGTTACCACCTCTCCATCTTCACTGGTGACTTGAGAAGTCCATCAGGTGATATCTTTTACAAAGGAATGTAAACATGATTCTTGTTTATCTTAAAATTCATGAGAACTGACTCCACTATACTAAAACAAATCAGAAGGCTTATTTTCAAAGACAACACATCAGAAAACAAAAACATCAGGCCTGAAACCAAACTACAGGGAACAAGCTTTGTGCAAGCTAAAGTGCTGCAACTTAAGATCTGGGAAGGAAATTAGGGCCTATTTCCTGGCATATGAGGTCACGAGGAAGGACTGGTGTTTAAAGACCAAGTTTCTTCTGTCCCTGATGGGAGGACCAGGATCAGTTCACAGGACTTGACTACATTTACCTCAGCTGCTGAACATGAAACACAGCAAGGCTTTCAGTGGGCTGCAGAGAACCAGAGCCACCATTTCTTGTCTTGCCCAGGTCATTCCCACCCCCTCACTATGTCCTACAGTGCTGGCAGAGAGATCAGATCCTTGTGTTGGTTTGCCTCATGCTCACTGCTAAAAGTAGGATTTCCATTCCCCTGTGGTTCCTTGAAGCTGCTCCTCAGGACCAGCAAAGCCATGGGATCTGGCCAGGGTGAGCTACACACCAGCAGAGCTGACTGCACCCAGAGGTGACAGCCCCTAGAAGAGGCCCAGATTTGTGCAGAAATTACCATGAAAAATGGAAACAATCTGACCCAAGCCAACAAAGCTAGTGAATCCTAAGTAAGATATTTCAAAGATTTGACACATCCTGGAAATCCAAGTTATTTTGGAAATCAAAACCTGCAGTTTCTCCTAATTTAGTGCTCAGACACAAAACTGAATAGCTTTGCTTGGTACATATCATAAGGCAGCTCTTGCCTCATTTTAAAGCCATTTACATTCTCCTCCTCTATCTGCCTCTCATGATGCAGCAACACAAGCATTTCATCTGTCCACTGAGCAAGACACCAGCTAAGATCACTTGTCACATCTCATTAGAGCTGCCCAAACCCTGGCACTTATCTCATGCCTTGCTGGAGGTATCCATGACCCTCAGATTCCCAAGGCCAGCTGCCCAAAGACACCTGCCAGGCTTCCAGCTCCCTTGTCTGACATGTACAGCTCCACCACATATCCTGCACCAGCCCTGGGGAGATGTTATGGACATCCTCTTGCATCTTTAGAGCAGCCAGAAGACATCAACAACTGGGATGAGCCATTTGCGTTTAAGAGCTCATGTGTTAACCTGCCCCTGCCCTGAATTCAACCACCGGAATACTTTAAAACTCCTGCCTGGCACCCAAAGAATCCTGAAGCAAGGGCTGTTACAACTTACCTAATCACTGCAGGCAGAGCCCTCCCCTTGCACCTCTCCAACCTGCCATCTGCAACTCTGAGCTGATGCTCCCTTGTTTCCATGTGAGAAGAAAGATGTTTCCTTGGTCACATTTTTGCTATTACTTGTGGCTTTTAGATCTCTCCCAGCTCTTCCTTCCCAGCCTGACCCATTCCAGGCTACGTAACCTTTCAGAAGTTATTCCAGATCTTTCTCTATATTTTTTCGTCTTTGCTATGGTTTGCCCACTTCTGCTATTTTTTTTTTTTCAAACCAGCTTAAAGAAAATAAAGACATCTGCTTGTTTTTTATCAATGATATATTAGCTACAGCCTTCACTTGAGTAACTCCAAGCTTGCTTGATATTTATTTTTTTAAAAAGGAATGGGTGAATAATGGCTTTAGTCCTCTCTGTAATTTAGATCTGTGGTGAATTTCTGGGTGATTGGATTAGAATACAACAGAAGTAAATATAGGGATCTGTCTCTGAAGTTTATGGCATGCACACCAAAGAGAAAAGGTTCCTTGTACTGACCATGAGGACAAGTAACAACCATGTCCATAGTCCTGGAAACAACTTGCTTCTGTCTGAAATTTAGACTGTCACAATCCAACTGCCTAACCAAAATGAGACATGTATCCATGCTCCACTTCAAATGACAGTAGAGTTATCAACTCTTGTGGAGCTTTATTGTAAGCTTTACTCCTCTGATCAGAAAAAAAAATATAATATGATCCTGGAAGGTAATTAACATATAAGCTGTGTAACATGAAGCTATTATGAAGAGAAAGCACTTTAGCTGCACCATGTCATAAACTATGTGAGATCAACCATGCCAGAGATGCCATTTATCCTCAAGATACTTCAATTTTTGAGAAAAATCCATAGTGGTTTTTCCCTACAGTGACTTTACCTTAGGATGGTTTGTGTCAATCAGTTACTCTGCAGCAAAAACATGATTTTCAAGCCAAAACTGCATGCAGTAGTCAAGGATAAAGAGCAAATATGAAGACAGCAATCAGCTCCTCTTTGGTGTTTGCTGAGCAGTCAAGCCTGGCTGGCAGTTGGATACAAGGTAATTATTGATGTGCAAACAGCACTTTACACTCTGCTCTAATTTATATATTTAAATAGAAAATACATATTCCACTAAATCTGTTACGTGCACATCCTTCCCCTGCAGCAAAAATTTACTCTTGCAAAGTAAATTTATCTGATCGCAATAAAAAGGTTCCATATCATGTCTGCCAAGAGCAAATACAACGCACTCTCCCCGTCCCGTTTTACTTGGTGCTTTTCTTTCTAAAGAAACACAGCGTTACTACACTTTCCTGGGTTGTTTGTTTTTGGTTTTTTGTTGTTTGGTTGGGTTTTTTTGTTTTGTTGGGGTTTTTTTTGTTTTTTGTTTTTTTTTTTTTAATTTCTAAGGCTGGAGTTATTCCTACAGAGTTTATATCCCCCCCTCTTCCCCCACATAAATTTCCTTTCCTCAACCCTTGGATTCTCCTAGCAAAGGTGATAATATCCATGGGGAGATTCCCCGAAGCTTGCTCTGCCATGATATACAGTGACACACAGAGAAGGTTCAGGACCACTGGCTTAGGTTCCTACATGGGTTTGGGGCATGGTGAGGATGGAAGACCTTTGAGCGGCTTAAGCAGAGCTCACAAAACACAGAATGGACCCTGAGCCTACAAACACACAGACACCTTACTTTGTGTGGCTCTTGTAGTTAGCAGTGAGTTCTGGGCATCAGCATAACTGCATGCACTCATATTAGGTGCTGGATAATTGTTGTGTTACTAGATTTATAGCTGTAAAGTATTCACACTGTGACCCAGTCCTGATATGGTCTTAACTACGGCTAGCTCAGGCCACAGGAGTGGGCCCGGTGTGGTGAAAGGAAAGAGGCTCCATCTGCTCCGGGACCCAGAGCCGGTGGTTTATTGCTGGTCCAGGGAGGGAGAGAGAGACCCCACCACCTGAGTGTGGGGGTTTTAAACATCAAGATAACAGAGGGGTGTGGGGTGAAGGGAATACAGCAGATGGGAGACATTCAGGGAAGGGGTCAGTCTGGGAAGGTTACACTACTAGGCTAGGAAAAGGGGGGTACATAGGATATACCATGTGAGTATAATAAAAACAATTATTAGTCACCAGTGTGCATCTATAACAAACTATCTTGTGCAATACAACAAAGTATCTGATGCTGAAAATAATTACAAGCTTAAAGATTAAACAGTACGAAATACCATTCAAAGGCATTTGTACACTGGGGCCACATATTCACCAACAGTGAAGTGAAAGCATGACTTTTGAGGTCATTGTATGTTTGCAGTTGGTCTACTCCAGAGAAACCACAGCATCTGGCAGTTACATGCTTAAGCACCTAAGAAAGGAACATTGAAAATAATACTTTTATTCAGGTCAGCAAGAGTGACTACAAAAGAAATATTAGAAAAAAACCCCAATGGAATAAAGAAGATGGCTTTCAAAATTACATTTACCTTACATTCAAATAAATATATTTAAATGGCTGGTCTTGGAAAAGGTCATGGTCTTTATGAATCATTCATAATGTATTTCTTACTGGATTGCTTTTCGTGAGATAACTTGTGTCATCCCCCTTATAAGGAAGGAAGATGTATTTACATATCAGGCTCAGCCTGTGAACACAAGGCTGCAAATAAATTTAATTTTATTCTAGCAATTTAATTCTTTAAATCATTGCAAAGGGAAGTAGCCCACTCATGCTTATGGCAATAGTTTACTTACAAAGCAAACAAGGAACTGAGAGCCATTACAACTAATACTAAAACTAATGTAGTATTTTAAAGTTAGTGAATCTACAATAAAAAGAAAACAATAAACTTGACCCAATCTGAAGCATGTATCTGGAAAATAAGGGCTTGGATTAATTTCCTTTGGTATATTCAAGTTTCTTTCCATGAAATTCCTGGTTTACCACCTTAATTCCTCCAGGAACATTTCCAATATCTAAATGTATTCTAAAAGTATATGTTCTAAATAATTTAAACTGCATTTTTTACTATTTTCACTTTTGCTATTAATTTTTTACTATTGCATGATTATTATGTGTAATAAGAAAACAAAGTCAACACCCAGAAAGCAGATGGCTTAAACAGGATTGAAAACGATGCTGTGATAACTTCTCTTCTACATTTTTAGACTTACTTATATGTTCATAAACAGAGACTATATAAACATTGACGAACAAAAAATGGCATACAAAGAAAACGGAAAATATAAAGCTGGACAAGATCTACTGTATGTGCCATATACGATATTGAAATTTATCAAGAGCTAATGTAGTTTATAATCCATCATCAAATACCATAATCCAAAATGGCACTTCAGGTACTCCTTTCCTACTTACAGTACCGTTAATTAATTAATTAGCAAAAAAACCCAAAAACCAACCAAATAAAAAACCCCCAAGAAAAGACCTTATACCTAGTTCAGTTGAAGCATTTTCTGAATTACAGTAACATATTGATTCTTTCAATGTAATAAAACTAAATCAAATCCCAACAGCAGATGAACACCTAAAATGGAGTTAGGGCTCAAAATGGCTTGTTTTATTTCTTGAAATGCAACTTCAGGGGGAAAAAAACTTACAGTAGAAAACTATTATAATTTTGTAGAATTGTTCATTCCATTAAAAAACAAAACAAAACAAAACAAAACAAAACAGAAAAAAAAAGCTCAAAGAAATGTAGATAACTAAACGCACACCTCTCTTTCCCCCCTAGCCCCATCCTCTGGTAAAAATTTTCCTACTAGGATGTCCTGGTTTTGGCTGGGATAAATTTAATTTTCTCCCTAGTTGCCAGTACAGTGCTGTGTTTTGAGAATAATGTTGATACAACACTGATGTTTCAGTTGTTGCTAATAGTGCTTACCCTAAGTCAAGGACTTTTCAGTGGCCCATGCTTTGCCCGTGAGCAGGTGCACAGGAAGCCAAGAGGAAGCATAGCTGGGTGAGCTGACCCGAACTGGCCAAGGCGATATTCCAGAGCAGGGAACATGATCCTCAGGATATAAACTGGGGGGAGTTAACTGGGAGCAGACACCTGCTCAGGCTTGGGGTCAGCGGGCGATGAAGAATTGCACTGAGAACCACTTATTTCTCTTGGGCTTTACTCCGCTCTCTCCTTTTCATTACAATTATTATCATTATTTATCGTTTTGTGGGGTTTTTTTTTTGGTTACTATTATCATTAGTATGATCTGTATAATCATTACACTATATTTTTTCTTTAAATATCAAACTTCACTTATCTCATACCCCGGGGTTTAGCTTTTTCCCTTCCCGATTCTCCTCCACCCGGGTGGGGCAGGGCGGGGCCCAGGGTTACACCGGGAATCAGACGAAGGGTGGGGGCCGGGGTTACACCGGGATCAGGGGAAGGTGGAGCGGCCGGGCCGGGCCGTGCCGGGGTTACACCGGGATCAGGGGAAGGTGGAGCGGCCGGGCCGGGCCGGGCCGGGGTTACACCGGGATCACGGGAAGGTGGAGCGGCCGGGCCGGGCCGGGGTTACACCGGGATCACGGGAAGGTGGAGCGGCCGGGCCGGGCCGGGGTTACACCGGGATCACGGGAAGGTGGAGCGGCCCGGCCGGGCCGGGGTTACACCGGGATCACGGGAAGGTGGAGCGGCCCGGCCGGGCCGGGGCGGGCTGTGGTGCCGGGCCCGCTCCCGCCGCCCGGGGCAGCACCGCTCCGCGCCGGGGCGCTGTTGCCGCAGCGAGCGGCGGCGCGGGCGGTGCCGTCGTGGCGCAGGGCTGGCCCCGGGGGCCGCGGCCTCCCGCCTCTGCCCGGCCGGGAGCGTCTCCCCGCCGCGGGCACGGCCCACGGCAGCGATGGACGCGGGTCACAGGCCTGGGGCTGTCCTGGCTGTCTCTGCGTGGCAGAGGGCGAAGGAGAGTTGAGGGAGGTTCGGGCTGTGCCACTGCCCGGGAGCAGCAAGCACGGGATGATCTTCCCCCCCAGAAGTCGTATCGCACGTGGACCGCGGCAGCACTCTGAGTGCTGGGTGTCAGTGTGTGCCGTCAGCCCTTTGTGTTCACAAACACAGGCTGCTGCTGTCCCCGAGCCGAGAGCCCGCATCAGCTGTGCCCGTGTCCGAGCCTTGCACAACCTTGCAGAGACCCGCACAGAGCAGCAGCAGTGGGCGAACCAGGGGCTCCCTTCCTCATGCATCACAGGAGGACGAGTAACCTTAAGGTGAGGAATGAGCAGCAATGGGGGAAGTATGCGAAAAATGCAAGTGTGCAAAAACAAACCATGGCTCCAAGAAGCTTTTAATTTAATTAAGCATAGAAATTTTGCATTTAGTAAGGAACACAGGGACACATACAGCATGTTAGCAACCATACTATGGAAAAGCTTTTTAATATATTCGACTTTGCGATCATAAACTGAGAATATTTATTAACAGCCCCTTTTCTCTTTACATGCAAAATACAGGAAAAAGAGACAATATAATTGAATCATCTAGTCGTTCATTCACCGGGTAGGATGGACATTATTTACTGGAAAGACATATGGGAATAGACTAAAGAAAGATCTGAGTTTGTTTGGGAAAATCATCATAGCAATATAGGATAGGCAGCATGGCACTATAGGAAATCAGAAGTGGGTAGAAAATGCAACACATTACTATGCTGAATACTCTCCACAACCCAAGAAATAAAAATAAGTAAATAAAGGATAAAAGAAGCACATTTTGGAAAGGATGTTTGGCTTCTGTTTAGAAATTCTTAAACAGAAACCCACATGATAAAACTACATATATAGTACATTCACAGTGAGTCTGGGACATCTGAAATGCATCAGACCCATAGAGCTGACCCCGTATGTGTGTGCCCCACAGAGCTGACCCATGGACACAGCAAGGCCCTTCATCATACATACATCTGGGAAATCAACTGCCATTATTTGTACAGCATTCAAGAAATTCACACTTTGGCTTTATTCCACAGTGTTAAGCAATGCAGTTCTTCTACTCCAAGTCATGGTCCAGACAGTCCAAATCAACAGTATCCAATATCCAGCAGTTTGGCTTCCTACACCATGTCCAAAGAAGTTTGTCATACCTAAGGGTAGGTGTCACATAAGGCAGCATATTAAAGCAAACAGATTATGAAAATGGCTGAATTTTATTCTTTTTTAGTTTGTTTTTTTATTCTGGAATTCAAGAACTTTTGAGAAAACAGTGTGAAGGAACTTACTTTAATTTGGGGATTGAGGGACTAATCCACAAACCCCAGACCTGCATTAGGAAATACTTTTCTTTCTTTCAAAAACTGCAAACATCTCTTTCAAGAAATGCCCAGAGAAATTCCACTTGGTAGTAGCAAGATGTGAGTTCCAGAGAATTAATTCTCCCTCTAAATAGGGCCACTTCACTACAGGAACAGGTGGATCTTTGCCAATAGAAACTCCTTAAATTTTAAAACTTTTTGGGATTTGTACATCTGTTTCCTGCCTAGAGTTCTCAGAAGATTTAGCTCTTTACATATATCCTATGTAGAAAGAGCTATCTGAAGGGCAGAGCTGCCTTGCAAATCTGTACTTCCGTTTACTGGGAGTACCTCAAAATGTTCCAAATGCAGTGCAGTACTAAACTCAGTGTGCACCAGTACTGAATTGTCATCAGTATCTTAGCAAACCTGAAGCCCACCTCAGTCTTCTCTGCCTTGATTTTGCTGGCAGGAGAATCAATACCATGAGGTCTGCATGATGCTCTAGTATTAGTTGAACACCCTTTAAGAATGTACAGAAAAACTCAAAAACTCTTGCAAGAAAGTAGACTGAGTTGTCTTCTCAACCACACAACCCCAAAGGCAGATATAACCAGCAAAGATTGGGAACCAGTTGGTCTTGAGGTTGAGGTAAGGGCACCCTGAGGGATAGGGGGTTATTATCTACATATATATGTATGTATGTATGTATGTATGTATGTATGTATGTATGTATGTGTATATATATATATATATAATATCTTGCAATAAAAGTGCATTTTTGTTCATTCCTCCAAAAATACTGCACCAGAGCAAGAACTCTGGATGTGCAACAATGATAACTTTTTTCTGCTCTTAAGAGCAGCACACAACAGTGCCAACAGCCAAAAACACTCATGTTAAATGTGTAGGAATTTAAATCCCAGCAAAGCTCTTTGGTTTGATTTACAGTAGACATAGGGCAAAATGAAATTAAATCAAATCAAAACAAGTTAATTCCTATTTGAAAACCAGTAAAATACTCTTTTCCATACCCTTTAGAAATTAAATATTAGTTTGACTTGCCTGTCAGCACTCAACACTGAATTGCAGTTGATCTTCTCTCAGCTTAATAAACACTAGATACTAGCTCAGTTTGTATGATGTTGGAGAATTCAACACCACTTTAATCTATGCAGGTTGGTCTACATTCTTGATTAATGTGTATTTCCCCACTACTTTGCTTTGTTGGTTCACAGAGAAAAGGTACCAGTTTACCTGAGCTACCAGGATTAAAGGATAAACTGACAATTCAGCTTTCTCAGACTTTTGCCTCAAAGTGACAAAAATCAAACACACATATGAAAGGATTTGATGTCTAATAGCAATGTTCTACCCCAAAGGGCAGAAAATCATAAAAGCTGCATTAGCCAACTGTGCTGCCCACAGACCCATGTCTGTCAGCAGTTGGGAAAGAAACCCAAGGCAAGCTCAGAAGTAGAGAAATTACAGCTTTGGAACTGGAGGACAATCCAGAAGTGAGGTGAGCACAGCCTGTCCCACACTTGCAACTCCAAGTGCAGAGACCTGCGAACTTGAGAACAGGGTAGGTGTGACCCCTCTGTCAGGTGGCAGCAACCAGCCCCTGACCTACCCCCTCTCCCCGCCCCCCCCCCTCCAGGTGCTTCATGGCTTCTCTGCTGGGCTTAAATACTAGATTTTAGGTCAAATCATTGCAGAAAATGCATCTAAGTGTAGAGAAAGTGGGGCTGATAGGCTGAAAGGGTGGTGGAGAGGACGTCAGAGGCTCGTTTAGCAGCTGGCTGCCCCTGGGTTGCACATCTCATCCCTCCTCTGGTCTCATAGGCAGCATTTCAGACTGCTTCTGTGCAAAGGAGTGAGAAAACCCAGCCCTAGTCAGCTGCAATTCCAAACCACAGCCAACCCTGCTTTTTCTGCAAAAAAAAAAAAAGCAGGCTCCTTCTGAGCCTCCCTCAGAAAGTGGGGGTGCTGGACAATAGCAACTTTTCTTGATCCCTGTGTACTAGTAGGAATGTCTCCCACCTGTGGAAGCCTTTTCTTTTACCTCTGCCCCACCACTGCTGGAGACATGCTTGGAGCATGAGGAGCAATGTTTGCAGAACTAGTAATTCCCTGCTAAATTTTTAAATGCTCTTATTTGTATTATTGTTTATATATTTATTGTTTTAAGTGATAAATTTGATTTTGATAGGATTGAATTTACTTAAACTGGAGTTATTTTGTGGGGCTTCCCAACTCCTCCTGACCCTCAGCACAGGAAGTAGCTGCGACCAATCACCAATTTCAGGCATGAGGGGAAAATAAAGACAAGACGATGTCTTTTCTGAATGCTTCAGTATTCAGAACAGGACCAAATAGCATAGCAGGATGATGGTTTTGCTTCAAAATGAGACTTCAGAATGAAATAAAGAGAGAAAAGGTATAATCATACCATATGAGAAGATAATATTTTCAAATCCAGAGCAAAGGGAGGTCCCTGCCATATGTATCTAAATCTTGCAAAGGTCTAAAATGTAGGTCACATCTATTTAGGACACTGAGCATCCCCTTTGGCTAGTTCTACATGGATTCACACTGAGGTACTTGAAGAGCTGTTTGGTTCACCATGCTACTTAGTATCCCCTTCTGAAATGCTATTCTCTTGCCCCTGGTATATGTACAAAGTTTCTATGTGCCTCTTCTCAGGAGTAGAGACTCTACTTCTGGGAGACAGGACCAAAAAAAGAGGCACGGCAGTGCTGGGGATGAGAGTGTGCACATCTTTTATAGATGTTTTCCTGAAGTCTCTCAGTGCTTCATTGGTAAAGGTGCCTTAATGTGAGTGTACTAATTTATGTTAGCTGAATAGCACACAGAGTCTTCCTGTAATGAAGAATCCAGACAGTTTTACCTTGACATTAACTTATTAATATTTGGGTCAAAAACTAGGAAAATTCAACAAGATTCTAAAGAATAATTTCTCATAGACATGTGCATGGATAGTACTTCATCCTGAAATTTCTTATTCCTTCAACCTGCCAAGATTTCAGTGAATGCCTCCACAGAGTTGTTACATCAAAGCTTTTGCACAAACCTATGAATCAAAGAGAACATTCAGTCCTGTGTATATTCTTTGCTTGATACTAAACACCCTGCTGATTCAGGAAAATATAGATGTAAATTTAGAGGGTCATTTGTTTAAAGTTTTCTTTGAAGACAAAGAATATATAGTAACTCAAATGCAACCAATACATCTAAGAACTGAACATTAAAACATGCACCAATTTGATGGTTTTATGTTACTTTAAGCTAATAAATAAATTGCTTACTATTTTTTGAAACACAAAGCATGAAAAATTTTGAAGATGAAAATATAGGAGATAAGAGAATGCAAAGCATCTCATCCTTAAATGGGGTTTTACCACCACCAGATTTAATGTAATGATTACTGGTATTTTAAAGCTCATTTTTTACATGGGCCTTGTTTTCAAACTAGAGAGTAATTTCAGGATTATTTTGGACTTTGGCTCAAGCAGAAGTGTAACTACAAATCAAAGTATTTCTGGGTGCTTTTGGTAATGTGCGTCAGAAAGGACAAGTATAAATAGGGAACAGTGATGTTTGCCTTTGTGAATTAAAGTTTTCTGTCATTTCATAACTTGTGGTAATGAAGGGGCTGAAAGGGGCCCTCACTTCTAACAGGGAAGGCAGAAGATATTTTCCAGTTCTGTTTACAGAGCACTATGTCTCTATATGCATGTGTATCTACCAAGGGCTAAAGAGATATCAGGTAGCAAAGGTTGTCCAAACTGGAAAGAAGTAGTATGCTGGTGTGAGAAACAAACTGGCTATAAACTGCTAATTGTTGAAAAAATAATCTTTTTCTTAGGAATACAGTGAAACCGAGTCATTACCTTCTCATTTGCTCAAGTAACCATCTTACACTTCAATTGATTTATTGATGAAGAGCTTAGAAAAAGAGCTGGTAAGCGTCTTGGAAACTTTAAGACACATTTTTATTGCTCAAAATTGAGATCCCATGAGCTTGCAACACTGCTGCAGATGGGAATGCTGGACAGTCACCATTTTTGTCTGAAAATGTTTCTTTACAACAAACTTAATGCAGAGGGTACTTCCATAACAATGTAAATAATAATAATAAAGCAAGTACAATGTATTTTTACCATGTCAGGTCATTGCAATCTTGCCTTTCCATTAATAGAATTAGTCTTTTAATATGCAGTGTTTTCTGTAGATTATATACTTAGAGAATATAAGAATTTACAAACTTAGGTTTTCCTTGCTTACTTGAATTTCACAAAATGTTCAACATATTTTTGGCAACTATTTTATTTCATTGTGAAAGATCCCTTTGCATCAGAGAGGATGCTCATCCTTGTAGCTGTAAATTTGTATTTGTTGTCTCATCACCTTTCAGGTCTGGAACTAAACTTTGAAATGTCTCTTTAGTTTAGGGTTTGGTATTAATGTATTTGACAGTACTTTGTAAGGCTTAGTATTGTTTTATTCATATGTAAAATATTCAATTGAAAACTTCAATTACATATTACTGATACAGTACCACTGCTAAGTCATATCTGGGACCATTTATTCAGGAAAGCAAGTGAATGCAAGTCTTCTAAGAAAAAGAGAAAGGGAGAAAGAGCAACCTTTTCTTGTGAAGGTTTCTGCCTGCAATGTGTATGGTCTCCACCACAAAACCACCACAATTCTAACACACTCTGTAAAAAAATACAAAGATGGTCCCCAATTGCAATGAAAGAGAACTGAAGATGAGGAAGAAGGTTTTGAAATCGAAACTTCGTATCATCTTATTTTTCTTGCCAGAGACAAAAATGATACCAACTTTTAATTTTTAACACAGCTGGGGGTTTAATAACCACCATAGAGTTTTTATCTTCTGGACTCCAAGGAGGCCATGACCCTGGTATGGTTTGGAAATACTTCATTTATGACAACATTTCAGTAACGCTGAAGTGCAAGTAGATGACTAATGGCATGACCTTGTATTTACATTTCTGAGTTAGATATAATGACAAGTTTTTTAAAGTAATTTTTTGACTTTGACACTGTAATTATGAAAATAGTAAAATATTTCACAACTCCATGCAGCAAGCTCATCGGTAGAATGAATTTGGTATCTAGCAGTAGCAATGCCTCATCTCAGCTGCTGAAGACTGATGAAATGTAAGGGGTAACTCAAAAGCCTGAATCAGTGCAGGAAGCATAAGGATGCTCTGAAAGGTTCTTGATAAACGAAAAACACTTTCAACTCCATGGCATATGTATCACCAGATTGCAAATTTGTGTGTTGGAGGGGCTCCCAAAACAATCTTGCAAAGGCTGCCGAACACCAATGAAAAGCCAACAGTGGCTGGTATTTGAATCTAGCCAGCCCACTAACGTGTGGGGTTTATGTGCCTTTCTTATTTCTTCAAAGAGATTTGGGAAAGAAAGAACACAAATCGCTCTGCATCAACAGAATAAGGAGCAATACTCTCAATTCCAGCCTATTAATTTCCACAAGCTACCAGGAGCTGCAAGGAACAAAGAGAAGAAAAAACACTGAGGAACTTTATCCTTCTACCAGCATTTTTGCAATGCAATGGCACCCCCGAGACTTTCATATTGTTGCTGAAAGGGATTTTAAGCACTGCACTGCAGTGCCAGTTTGTTGGGAATTTGCCTTATAACATCTAGATCAGTTGAAGCTTGTCCTCCTGTACCTTAGCTTGTGGCTTAAGAGGCAGCTGAAAGATGCCACTAGAACCAGTTTCTTGCTGACTTTAAGAAACAGCCTACAAAAAATAACATCAATCCTTCCTGGAATGGAGTAAAGGGACTGCAGTCCATAGTGAAATTGTAAAATTGATGTATCTATAAGTACAAAAAAATTGAAAATTATCTCTTTCAAAAGTACAGCAATGAGTTATCACTTTTCATTGCATCAGATGGTTGCAATAATGAAATAATATTGAATTTTCCTAAACAGTCAAATCTGTGTTGTGATAGACTCATTGGTGGTAAATGGAAGTGTAGTCCAAAGGGGATGTTGACTACTGCCGAAACTATAGCTTTGATAAGTTGGACTATCAGAGAGCAATAAACACTTCCAGTTAATTGTCCCACAGACAGCAAGCAGCAGCCAAAAGTTTTTGGTGTCAAATCGGTGTAGTAGGCAGACTGCTTGGCCATCACCTTCTCAGGGCACTCTTGGGCCAGCTGATTGGGAAAAGAGACATTTGGTACAAAATACAAGCTTTTGAATGGACTACCACTATCTGAACTAAGTTTAGTCACAGCTGTGCCAGTAATAAAGTGAGAAGTGGAGTTTCCCAGGCTGGGTCTCAGAAGGGACATTTACTCTGGAAGAAGTGACAGAGGTCTGGAGATGAGGAAGGTATCAGGAAGGAGCAGGGCTGGACTAGCTCCAAATGAACCCAATCCCAGGTGTAAGAAGCAGTGAGGGTACTGAGAGAGGAGGACAAGGCAAAATCACTGAGAAATGCCGTAAGATGTTTGGAAGTCGTCACTAAAAATAATTAATTTCTTAAAATTATTTGCCTCAATGCCTCAAAAAAGAAATAAAATCACTGACTTACATGCACAGGGCAGCATAAGACAACAGACAACCAGATAAATATGTAAATTGGCTGAGGCTTTAAAATACTTTCCTCTCATGATCTGTTTCACTGGATAAATGCTGCCTACGTAATAGCTAGAGAACAGCAAAATGGAGAAGCTGGAGCCTTCATGCAGACAACTTGAGTAAAAGATGAATAACTGGAGTAAGAGGTGGAATGGCACCTTGATTCTGGTTACAATGTAGGTTAAAGGCTGAACTTACATCCAGACACAGGACTAAGCATCCGACTTGACACCTGGAGGACTCATTCCAGGGGGACCAGAAATGGGACAGAGATACTATTAATTCCGTAACTGTGTCACCAGACTTAAGCAAGGACTCATGGTCAGAAACTTCATAGGACTATAAAAGCCTGCTTCCTGTTGCTACTCTTCTGTCTATATAATATATATATGTATGACTGCCTTCATCTGTCAAAAAAATCCACCAACCTTTATCTAGTATGGTAATACAGTCCTTGAAGTACTCTCAATAGGAACAATAATAATACTAACAATAATAATAAAGTAATATAGTTGTTATTCATGGATTACACTGCCTTGTCAGTGAAGGTTCAAATTAAATAATTTAAAATTAACTATTACTATTGTTGCTTTTATTATTGTAATAATACCATGAGAGATAGATGATCTAAAACTTTAAATTGTTCACAAAAAAACCCAAAGGTTAGTATTTTTAATCTCTCTCCCCCACACTGGTTTCTAACAAAAAATGTGTAATAAAAACAAAGGAATCCCAGTTGTTTCTTGATACCTTCTGAGCAAAAATAAATCACTTGAACTCCAGAGATATTTTTGACAGTGAGCTAAAGGTGTATTATGAGTGAGTAGGAGGCTCAGTGGGTGAACATAATAGCTTCTTACCTATGAGGGGTATATCAGAATCCGTAAGGAGAAATGTGGTTACTCTGTTTAATGGATATTAGCCAGAAGAGCAGTCACATAATTCATCTTCACTAGCAGTTCTGGTGAGTGTTATAGGGATTTTCACAGCAGAGCCATACATCAGCATAAACCACAAGTCTTCAGTTGGTTGGCAAAATCTAGTGCAGCACCTCTGCTTCTGTTAAATGCTCTTGTTCCCATTGTTATAAGTACAGAAGAACAAAAAAGAGAGTAAACATTCTCACTTTTGGCATTCCACTTCAAATTTCCTATCTGGATCTTCATGTAGTTAGCTACTATTACTGCCTTCTTGGTATTTCTAGTAATTTCAAAAACATCTCAATGTAAACCTGCAATCAGGCACTGACAGTTTGAAAATTATGCTTTGCCCTATTGAGAGAATTCCTTTGAAATGCATATAGTGATTTATTTTAACATATTTTGCTAAATAACTATGTAATGTTAGTATACATACTGCATTATATGCCGTGCTGACTGCTGTCCACTGACTGTTGACAAAAGAACTTTAGAAGTTATAGGAACTTAGATAATGTGATCTGATTATGTAAGATACAGTTTAATGCTGTTTCTATGTGGGATCTCTTCTATAAGTATGTCTTAGGATGTGGTGACAGGATTTGGCTTTGACCAAACTGGGCAATACAAAGCCAAATCAATCACACTTACAACTCACCCTTTAACATGGGCAATTTTATACAGACTAGAGTCATTCATATACTAACAAATTAACAGTTTTAAATAATTCCAATTGAACCTTCATTCACAGGGCAATGCAACCCATGGTTAACACCCATATTATGATTTTCTTCTGCTAAAGCGTTCCTTACCTTCAAGACTCATCTTTGCTGGATCTTAGCATCTGATTTGCAAAGCCAGGGATGCTGTCCAAAAACATGTTCCAGTTTCCGTACAGTATGTACTCCCAACTAAATGTTTCACTTATACAGTTTTAGTCAGAGTTCAGTATTTCACATTAAGCCTAGCTGTCAATTCCAGCATTCATAATTACATTGCTTAACCGTACAAACAAAGCTGAAGTCTGTTTGGTTTTCTGTAATTTGACCAACATAATTAGAATTTCATAAGCCCTCCTATTAGCAAAATATTGGGTCATATCATTTGTTGATATAACTCAACTGAAAAATAACAGAATTACCCCAGAGAATAATTTGGCCTATTAGGTTTTCATTTAATTGTGAATACTTAACCTGTAATTATCTGCTTATGAAAACGTAGCTACATAATAGAATCACAGAACAGTTTGGGTATGAAGGGACCTTGAAAGATCCTCTATGCCAGCTCTCTGCAATGAGCAGGGACACCTCCGGATAGATCAGGTTGATGGGTCTGGGCCAAATCCAAAAGTCATGCTGATCAGTGGAGGACTGTCCACTGGTCTCAGAAAGCCTTAGGCTGGGTCCAAAGTATGGTACACTTGAAACTTCATGTTCAGCAAAAAAATCATTATTCAGTGTCTTGGTCACCAAGCTGAGGATATTGCCTTCAACTGAGACCTCCTGGTCTGACCAAACAGCCTTATAGGAGAAGTTCAGCATCTGTCCCTCTCCAAGATGGACAGCTGAAGCAGCAGGATAAAATAGGAGAGGCACAGGAGAGAAGGTAGGACTATAAATCATCATTTGAAATGGCAGCTCAGAACGAAAAGGCTGAGAAATACCTGACCCTGTTATATGCTATCCCAATACCCTGCTTTACTGTTTCCCCACTGGAAGAAACAGCACAGCAAATAGGCACATTTCACAGTTTATAGCAAGAGCCCTGTGCCCTAAATGCAAAATTTCAAATAAAATGAAAGGAAGCACCTGCATCTCTTCTAAACCATAATGAAAATACAATCGGTTTCTAGGTGGGAGCCAATTGCTAGCTGCAACCTCTAGTACCTTGTGTGATTTGAGACCATATTACTGAGAAATTGCTTCTGTCCCTGTGAAATCTTACTTCAGTCAAGATCTGCAGGGATACTCAATTGTGGTTTTATGGTATAAGTGAGAAGGCTTTTTTTTTGTCATGGGTGGCTGAGTTTGGGAGTACCTTCAGGGTTTGTGAAAGCTCAGGTTTGTTAACCTTCCAAGCATACTGTAAAACTCTTAGGCTGCAGTGCAAGGACAAGCTAAAATCAGTGGAAAATGTTATATTCATGAACTGTCATCTGGAACTATAATGTGTGTAACATATAGAAAAGGTAAGTGGAACACAGCTGTACTTGTTGCATTGCCTGTACGGTAGGGCATGGGAGAGGAGGATGTAGATCAGGTGATGAAAAAGTTATCTGGTCAGTTATTAAACCTGCCTAATCAGCACAGGCCACATGGAGCTTGGAAATTCATCTGATTATTCTGCTCATAACAGTATTGTCTTCTCTGCCTGACTCCTTCATTGCTATTATCTCAATTTCTTTTATTAGAAAAAGCAAAACATCTCTTTTATTTCCCTTCTTTATTTACCTCTGGTTTATCTCTACTGGTATTCCTTTTATTTCTGTATAATTGTAACTGCTTCTTTCTTTAAGGAAGTTAATGATTTGAGGCAGGGATTCTTGGATAAAATATCAGGATAGGAAGCTCCTTTTTGCTGATCAATGGACAGCAATCACTGGTAACCAGTTCTGGAAAAAAATTATTTTTGCTCCATCAGCCACAACTGTAGACATCTTCATTTCAAGCTTCCATGAGCAACAACAGGCAGTTGAGAGGAGTATGGGGTGAGGAGTATTGGTTCCTTAACAGCAACATTCAGGAATCAACTTCAGTTACTCACAGTAGCACTTTTAGCCTGAATTTCCATGAATCAGTGAAGTTCTCTGTACCCCACAGTGTTGTCTTGTTCCTAGACTGTGTCCCATACCATAAGCACAAGAGGTCACTACATCTGCTCCACTGCAGAGTTTCAAGCTGATATCTGTGTCATCCCCACACTTTTACAGGTGGTGGTTTCAAGGTGATATGCAACAGAAACACTATCCCACATGGAGTGTTTATAGATAGGAGAGGATATTTCTACAAGAAGAAGAGAGGGTAAGCCAAAAGATTTTGGAAGCACTGTAAGTTCCCATGACAGAACTACAAAGCTATACTTCACAAGACATTACACTGAATATGTGAGGAACAAGGATTTCTTGATAGTGATACATCCTGCCCAAGAGAAATAAGAGTATGAATTAGGCATGTCAAATTACCAGCAAAACTGCTTGAAAAGATAAAAAGGGATGGAGGATTCTGAGGTATCAGTCAGGATGTCCAGGAGAGGAAGGCCTAGAGAGGTAAGAAAAAGGTGCTCTGTGGAGTTGAGGAAGCTGAAGCAGCATTGAGAGTGCGTGATCCCAAACATGCCACTAACTTTAACCATGAGAAGTAACTCAATTCATTTAAGGGAGCAATTTCACAAATGGAAGTATTTGCTATATGGAATGCTATCTTTCTGTGGATTCTGAGATATACTGAAAAGGAAAAAGCAATAAACCTTATTGTATTATAAATTAATTTTCACTTTAAAATGGCTGCCATTTCCTTTAAAATGTTCTCTCTACAGTTTTCTGCAAAATTCAAACTTTAATAGATACATAAATCATGGAGGTACTTTTTGCCTTGCCCTAAAAAAAAAACAGTTATATTTGGAGAAGATCGCTGAATGACAACATTTCTTATCTATGTATCAGAAAGCACAAGGCACTGTTGTCAGCCTGGTAACATTCTTCAATATTTTTTTCTACTCTGTATACATTGCTTTAGAATTAATATTAGCTAGGAACAACTTGATAACATAGGTATTTATGTGGAACAATTCTCAGTTCCTGAAAATACTTCTCAAGTTGAGACTGATATTCTTGTAAGAATAAGAAAAAGAGCAAATAGTCTTTTATCTTGATTAGTGATGTGGAAAAGACAAATTAAGTTAAGCCACTAAATCTGTGCACAGTAAGAATTGAATATTGGACTTCTGCTTCCTAGACAAAGACCTTAAACATCTTGAGAATATTGAGCTAGGTGAGGAAAGGGAGTGCTGTCGCACGTCACTGCAGCAGTCACACAGCTGTCCCCTGGCCATGAGGCAGCTGTGTGGCTCTGGGAAGCAGAGGGGCCCTTCCAGCTTCCTGCAGGTGCTCTGACTCCTGCCCGCTCACCAGGCCGTGTGCCGGTGCAGAACTGCTCAGCCTTGTCCGGCGTGGTGATGTGTCATGGAGGAGACACTTGTTCTGTGACCTCAGACAAGACACTACACTTCTCTGTGAGTGATTTTTTTTAGGCAGTGTTACACAGATTGTGAGAAACAAAAGCAGTCAGGACCTTTCGTCATATGTGCTTATGCACTACTGCAGTAGGAATAAATAAGGATGAAAGAAATACAGCAAAACTATGTCATATAGGTACACTGTTCTCAAAGTCACTCAAGTATCTGTGTACAGCTACTGCTGAAGCCCTTTCCACCATTCCCAATTATTAACCATCTTCTCCCCATGACTGGTCTAACTAGACTGGTTGGATAAATGTCATTCTTAAGCATGAGTGACAGAGGCATATGGTAGCTAATAAGTGTGCTACATATGCAAAGTTTCTTAAAGATAAAACCATTTTTAAATCTAAGAGGGTTCTAAAGTGTAAATGAAAATAAAATAATTGAGGTTGTCAAATCAGGCAGTTGGAAGTCAGGAAACATGAAATGTCTTTATTTGGCTCTTCTGAATATTCATTAGGATACAAACTTAAATTACACAGTAACTGACTAATGACCAGAAGGACTTCCATTTCAGGCATTCAGTGCAAAAAAAATTTCCACCTTGTACATAAAAGCATGTTAATGAATAAGGAAACTCCAGTGTTGCTAAGAGTAATAGGAGCCAAATTTCTGGCTGCACATACACACAAGAGGACATTAAATTACTTTAGAGAATAAGATAAATGAAACAACATGAGCACATCCAACATCTAGGATCCATCCAGAATTGTTCAGAAGAGATTCACCAAGTCCTTAGTGCAAAGTGCAAGAGGGGATTGAAACTGCAAGCAGAAAACTTTTCAGTGTTTCTCAGGGGAAAGAAAAAGACATTATTTCAGTCTCTAAAATTTAACAGGGAAATCAAATCTATGCTCCAACAAAACCACCTGAAATGTTAAAAGCAGAGATAACATTTTAATCTGTAAAGGGATAGCAGTATGTAATTACATATTTAGATGGCAAAAGTCTGATAGCCAAAGGCTTACATGGGGTACATTAATTAAAGTAGTTTTGATAATTTACCTGCCTTGCTGATGAGCAGTTTTCAAAGCTATTGACTGGGAAGCTGATACTCTTTTACATAAGTCATTCCTAAAGACTAGAATTAATTCTGTAAGCCCCTATGTATAATTGATACTTTCAAGGAAATTCAAGAAATTACTACAGAAACTCAATTTACGTGAAGTGTTTTAATTTCTCTAATGCAAATATAAAGAATTTTACTAATTTGAGATTTGGTCAAAGGTGCACATCTTTAGGAGATCAAGTCAAGAATAGTTACACCAGCTCAGACCCACAGCCCACGTAACATGTAACATGTAGCAGTAGTGCCCTGCTTTCACCCACAGTCAGTAGGAGACATTTTAGAAATGTGAAGAAACTGAAGGCTCCTTCGCTGGATGCACACTCCCGGCTTTTAGCAGTCAATGGTTTCAGTTCCTCCTGACTAGAAGTTGCATCTGATCACTCTGTGAAATAGGTGCTAAGAGCTCAGTTTTCTATGTTATGGTCAGGAAAGTAATTCTTTTTTATCAGCTAACACATAGAAATCAATAGAAGTGTTATATGAATGAAATTACTTGCACGTTTAAAGCCTAGGCCAGTAGAATGAGCCTTTCTGAAAGTAGTCATGTCCACTGCTTTCCTGGCTTCTCACTCCCTTCTCAAGTCAACTGCTCATTCTTTAAGGTTGAGATGACAACAGCTGGTCACAAACTAGGGAAATACTAGGCCTGTAGTGAGCTGTGTTTCCAGAAGTCCGAATTCTGGAAGTATACTCGAGCTCTTTGAGAAGCACTGGTCACAGATGAGTTCCCAGAAGCAGAGGCATGATTCAGCCCTGAGGGTTGAGAAGCAAGGGAGTGGACATGGGAGCAGGAAATGCAAATGGGTGATTACGAACGTGACTAGAGTATGATAAAGTAAAACAAGCAAAAATGGGAAAGATCAAAAAGAGGAAGAGAGCCACAAGCCACAATAAAAGGTTTTGTAGAGAGTGGAGGATCTCATTTAATGAAACTTAATGCTGCATTAAGCTTTTTAAATAATCTGATCATTTTTTAAACTGCTTCTCTATCTTTCAAGTAAAGTAGGTTCTTTTGTCAGCTCTTGATTTTTACAATAGCTATTCACACTTCTAATTATTTTTTACCACACTCTTATTCTGGATTTTAAAATATGCCTTTTATATTAGAGAGAATTTTTTTATTTAGAGAAAAAATGAGTAGCAAGTGAAAAGATTTCACTGCTAGGCTACTTTTCACTCTCCATTTAGGACAGGAATGCCTTGATTCAAAAGCAATTACATAAAAGCAACTAAAATATTTAATAAGACTGATCTAAAAAATGTTTATTGAAGAGAGACAGTACTGCTTGACAGATTTAAAGAGATGAAATAACAATCCGCATTATATGGACTATAATAAGAGTCACAGTGAAATTAGTATCAGGATTGTGGCTTTGAACACAACTCCTCTTTGTATTTTTGAGTACTACCATCACAGCATTATGCTACCACACTAATGGCATGAAAAACTACTGAACTGCTACAGATTGCACACAACAGACAACTCAGCTTACCCTCTGTTTAATTATTTATTGCATGTTTTCTAATATATAATATACCATCATTCCAATGTGTTTATTCCTTTACCAAGTAAAAGCTTCTTCACAAATATAAGACAAAAAAATCTTCCCCTGCAAAAATCAAAGTTCCTGAATTGAGAAGATGTGTTAATAAAAAAGGGAATTTGTATATGAACATTTTATAAGCCTCAAGGATATTATGGACACTGAAGTTTTACAAAATATTTCAGAGTGGTGCTAAATGTAACAGAAAGGTTCCTTTCTGCATGCTCAATTTGAAACATGAGTTAATTTCCTATAGTTATCTCTTAAATGCCAGTCATGTCAGTTGTGAATATGCATGATGAGTTACCTTATCTAAGATATACCCTGGCCAAGCCCTTATGCTCATCAGTAAATGGAATGAGAAAAATAATTAAAAACTGCACATTTTTCCACTGACACAGCAAGGAATTATTAGATTGTGCAGAGCATCAGCCTCGTGCAGCTTCACAGCTTTTGGATGAGAGGAGATATTCCCTTACAGGTTGCTTTCCCACCTCTTTATTTAGTTATGCTATTTACACTTGCTTCTGTTGGGGATAGTGAATATGAGGCTGCTGTGCTGTAGGTACAGAAAATCCACTCTTGTCCATTGCTCCTCTTAGATACACACAGTTTCTTAGCATGAATCACATTATTTCTGTAACTCCCACCATTTATAATTTCACTTTCCTGCCGAGTTCCTGACTGGCAGATTGCTAACACTCCTGGCCTTTTTTCTTGCATGGCATTTTCACTAGCAAGAGTAAGGGCAGTCAAGTCAATACTATATCCAGATTGAAACTAATTAACTTGCCCTTCCCAAATAACATAGCTTAAAACTGAACTTTCCTAAATTTAGGCATTAAAATTTTATGATTGATTTTAAAATTAAGATACTAAAAACATGCCTTGTAGCACTTGAGCAGGTTTCAGGATATCAGAGATCTGTGGCCTGACTGGCCACACTTACTTAGGATATTTATTCCTCAGGAAAAACACCACATGAATTCCTTAATATTCTTTTGCAACTGCTATGGCTAGCCCACAGTGCCCAATTTTTAGCTTCAGCATAAACATCAGGCTTAAATATTCATTGATTTTAATTTGAATTAGCAACATATTGTTTCTTCTTCATATTTAAATAATCCAGCACTGAGTACAGAATGAAATTTCAAAAAATTTCCTAGTAAATTTTGTGATCAGCATGTGAATAGCATTGTTTTTTTAAAAAATCTGTAAAAAATAAAGCATCAAACTACCTGTTCACTTCAGTAACAATGATACAGGTCCCATACATATTTACTAAAATATTATAGATTGTCTTAGTGTTTTAGGTTGCGCTTTTTTTTTTTTTTTTTTTTTGAGGGTGCTTGGAGTGTATTTTCCTTTATCTGTTTGTTTGAAAGTGGGTGATTTTTGTTGCGTTACTGATTACTGAGACTTTCCTTAACAGTAAAAGCTGGCAGAGAATTACCATTGCTTATAGGATCTCATACAGATCTGCTTTCTTCCAATATGAAGCTGTTTCCAAGTCTTTTGAAAGCTGTCAAAATCAACCAAGATAATTTTTGGATTAATTTGTGAGTGTCAATATCCAGTTATTGCTGTAGAATAAATATTCTATTAGAGAAGATTAATATATTTCCACAGTAGGGCAATCAGCCATGACTGTGAAAGAAACAGTGCAGAAAAAAACTACATATAATTAGGATGAGAATGAGAACTCAGGTCAGTAACTGTGCAGTTCCTGTGTGGATGATCTATGCCAGCTCTGAAATGCAGTGAATTTCTGTCTGCAACATGATTCTCTTTTAGATGAGGGCAAGTGTAAGACATCCAAGTAAAGAGATGATAAATAAATGAACCTTGATGAAAGATATCCATATAGGATGTCCAGTACCCTTCTGAGAGACTTGGGTGTGCAGAAGTCAGAATTCTGCACAGTGGCAGGTAAGACACAGAAGCTGTAGAAGACCACACCTTCCTTAAGCACCAGCTGGAGATAGGTTACATATGGTTACCAAGATGGCATTAGATCTGTGGAAATCTGAACAAGGTCCCAAGAGATCACACTAAGTAAGAATGTAGAAGTCCTAGAAATTAGGAAGTCCTAGAAATAGAAGTCCTAGAAAATTTCCTCAGTTCACTATGAAATATTCATTGCCTTGCTTGCTACTCCAGATGACCCACACAGACATAATGGGTGTTGCCCTTGTGTTTGTGTAAGATGATAAATAATTATTTGGAATTTATAATTCAATGAAAATTCTGGTATGACAATCTGTGGTAAATGCTTAAAACAGACTTATTCTGAAACACTTCTACATCTGGTATACTAACTGTAGCTCAGTAAAGTTGAATGTATATTTTTAAAGGCAAAATCATAGCAGTTTTGCCCACAGAACAGGTAGGATGAGATTCAGTTCTCCTACATCTGAACTAGTCACCTCCATGCATCGTTTGCAGTCAGTCTGATCTATTCAGACACCTACTTTAAAATGAGATTAGTTACACTTTACACTGACTAGACCTCCACTGACTGTGAAGAAATGCAAGGGTGACAAGCTCAGATGGAGACATCTGCAACTGTATGAATTCCACACATTTTGATAAACGCCAATATGATTTGTACACTGAATCCCTATTCACATTATTTTGGGCTGTAAAAACACCCCTACACTTGCCATTTCAGATAGCAATACACTCCACAGCTTGCATTGCCTCCCAGCACCCCACTGAATACAGAAGCAGTACTATCCACCTAAGATAGAAGTTGACAATCTGAATGATTTACCCCAGGTTTCAGGAAGAGTTCATAGCTTCATTTTAGTTCCATACTTATTCTCACAGACACAGGCATAAGCTAACAATATGCACTTCATTCTTTTGTGATGTTAATACTTGCAAAACATGTTTAAAGCCTCTGATGATCCCGAATCGTGAGGTGTTATTGTGATTATTACATAATTTGACTTCAGCCCCAATTTCTCTTCAGGCAGCATGAATGTGGTCTGGTGGGAAGATTGCTGCACTCTTCAGATTCCCACACTTCAACTTCATTTGAACTTCATAATACTGAAGTGATGTTTTGATAATAGAAGGTCAATAAAGGACTTAATAAAGTGCTTGTAGACATGACCTGCCAATCTTAGTCCTAGGTACACAGATGTTGGTTCATGAAAATTAGCGATGACTGTGCAAAAGTTTAATAACACACAGAAGGTGTAACAAACAGGATATTGTTTGGATTTCAAATCAAAGTCTTGAACAAGACTTAGAGGCCAAAGAGCAGAGAATGTTAGTTTATGGGAGCAGGTCTCTTTAGTTGTTGGACTAGTAATTTCTTGTACATACATGACAATGAAGCGTTCAGGTACCACAGGCAAAGAGCCAAGCAACAAAATTATGCTGAATTAATATCCAGGTCCTCAACAAGGCAGAATTCAGCTCACAGGTCAATGAGGCACAAATACTGGTCTACAGTTCCCAAAGTACCTAAGCCTCTAGTACAGTCAGTGGTGGCTCTGATAATACTCTGAGGTTCAATTCAACTGCATACCAGTGCCTGGGGTCACTGCAGGTATCTCAGATGCAATGCCTGGCCTCCAGGTATTCTTCTAAAGAACATACACCATCTGTACATCCTAGAACATATGTTCTATCCCATTCAGGTGTCTCAGATAACCTCAAACATCTGAAATACCACAGTTTGCCACACACACAGGCTGTTCAGCTGAATTTCTCAGTTGCTGTCACTGTACTAATTCATCTTTATGCACTATAGTGGGATCTTAGGCATGGAGCAGTTGAGTCAGTACATAAATACAGGTGAATGTGTTGTTTATTATTATTATTATTGTTGTTGTTGTTGTTATGCCATTATGCCTTCCTCCTACTTCTGGGGCTGCCTATTTGCGCAGAGCTCTGCTGATTTTGGGAGGTATCACACAGGACTTAAGAAGGATTGGAGTCTTTCAGTGCAGTAGCTGAGAGCAACATGGAATAACTTAAAGTTTTTGAAAGGGCATTAGATGTCTGATTGAGGCAGAAAACTACATTCAGGTATTTTAATTCCAAACTGAGTTTCATCTGTAGATTCTGACATAAATGCTACCCTAAGAATTTGCAGCTAGATTGTAGAGCTGATCGGAGCAATAGCTCATAAAGATTGTTATTTTCAAAAGTAACCCTTTAAGCTTGCAGAGAAGTGAAAAGAAGTCTGATGGAAGCAAAGAGTGGTGCTCACAACCCCAGCTGGCAGTGGTGTTTTATAGCTTGGTTGAGAACAGGAACATGCATTGCATATTAACTTCATAAAAACGCAGTGAAACATTTTAATGAAAGAATACGCTGCCTGTATGGTGGCTGTGCACACAGGCTACCATTGTTCAGAAGAAAAAAGTTTATGGTTATTTTCCCTACATAGTATTATTGATCTGTGCTTAAATATAATTTAGATAATGATACGATTATGATAGATGTGCACCACATCTATGTTTAGGTAGTTTATAAACTAATTATTTCTCTTATTTTATGGATAGAAAACTGTGAACGTACAACATGTCTATACAGCATTAAAACACAAGTGATAACAAGAGTGTTGATGAGAATTGGAGGAAGAATAGCCATATCTGTATTGAACAATTATCTTCTTTTTCCTCAGTATCCTACAGAGCTAGAGTAAGCTAACTATTCAATAATCAAAAGCAACAGAAAACAGTTTAGAAGTCAGTTGGACACAAAAGGTGTAACCTACCTTTGTGGCTCAAACACAAAGCATACAGGCTCTTTGGAGGAACAAAAAATGCTGGATTTCTAATAATAAAAGTATTTAGGGATCCATTGTAAAGTCTTTGGAAAAAAGAACCACAAAAAACTATTTGATTTCATGCTTACAGGGCAACAGAGGGGTTGTTTCTTCAGTGCATGAACATGTGCTTATTTAGGATGCTGAACTCACTAGACTAGGATGATTTACAGAAGTTTCATGTGGAGCAATGTCAATATCTATTAAGGCTTTTTTAGGTACTACAAGTATTCAAATTTAGAATGTTATGCATATTTTTTTACTCTTACATTAAAGAAATTTAAGTCTTACCCTGAATCTTTACCAGCTTTCTCAGTTAAAGTCTTCTAACATTGACTCAGTTTGAAGGAAACTGTGACTGCTTCTAAAAATAACTCTGTGTGCAGCATGGTAAAACAGAGCTTTACAAGCTTTTAAAACCCAACAATTTCATTTAATTAAAATGATTTTTTTAAAACATTGACATTTGTCAAATATATCTGCTACTGAAAAAAGAGAATAGGTTATGTTTATAATGATGTGCATTATGTATACTGACATTTTTTTCCCTTTTATGCTAGCAGAGTTGTGGGAGTATAACTTTTGACTAAACATCTAGTTTCAATGACAATTTTCTGTTTAACATTCTAACAGTCAGCAGCAGATTCAACTCATAAAAATGCCAAAATAAGTTCAGCTGGAATAAAGCACACAAGAATTGTTCTTCTAAAGGATTATTTCATTGCTTTTTATTTGTTGTGTTATTTTAACTCTTTGATAAGTTAAAGGCTGCACAGTACAGAGTTGCCCCTTCAAAAACTGACAGTAGATAAGCTAAGAAAATGCAGGGCACATCCATTCCAAGAACACCATGGATTGAGCCAGCATTTCCATGTCACTGTAGAACTTCCTACTTTTTAGCATTTTAAAATCAGCACCACTACTATCTAGACATGAAATGTCTTGTTACAAGAACCAACTTAGAGATCAAACTTCCCAGTTCAAACATAGCTGGTGAGGGAACACAAACACATTTCTTATTTGACTGCTAAACTTCTCTTAGCAATAGTTGAAGGAAAGGCAATATCAGGTATTCCAAGCAGAGACTTCTGCCACTGCCTTATATTCCTTATCTCTCAACCCATTTGGTTTTTTTTATGCCAAAATATTTTATGCCTCTGATATTTTTATGTATTTAACTACAGGCAGCAATCAAAATGCTGGCACTTCCTGGCTACTAACATTTAAAGCTTTTATCACAAGAGAGAAGGAGCATGTCATGTACTCATAAGGAATAGATTCATTACCAACAATTGCTATTATTGGCATGTTTCAAATAGACTCCAAAACAGCCTTTTACTGTGTCTTAACCTCCTGTTGCTGAGCAAGGAATAGAATCAGCAAGCATCTCAGGAGATCTGACAAAAATTTACTTACTGTTACTTACTGGTAAGATCAGAGAAAAGAAAGAGAGTGGGGGGGGGGGTACCCCAGCCCTGCTCCTGTGTGGAACTACATTAAACAGGACTTCTCCCATGAAAATTAAAAAAAGTGTGCATGAAACAGCGCATACTCAAAGTTCATGCAGTGTTAGGGCACAGTATTCAACTTTCTGCAGAATTCAGGGCACGAGAACAGTTGATTCAATTGCAACCTCATATTAATGAGAAATCAATATATATTTATTCACAGATATTTATTTTAAAAGCATCTTTAGGAACAGTAAGAAACAATCAAGAGATTCATTCTTTCAAGACCTATTTAACAGTTTGGCAAAATTCTCCCTAAATATACGGAAAAAAAGACTACCTGTAGATTTCCCTGACAAAACTCACCATACTTATATATGCATCCTTTATGATAGAAATCCACCTGGGAGCCAATCATCCCAAGCTCCAGTGTTGACACAAGCAGCACTTCCCAGGCATGATGCAGCTAACCTGCCTTAGGGCAAGTCTACATCTCCCCTCAGGGTTGCCTACCCACTCCACTCTCCACACCAAGGGAACCAAGAAGTTCCAGTAACCACTAGTTATTGTCCCAATGGAGCACCTACAAGATGCACATTTAATCAGATTAACCTAGTACCCAGCAACAAAGTCTCAAGGAAGAACCAAGTCCATAATTCTGCTTGACAACCATTTCACTTTCCTTTAAAGTCAGCATCACAAAAGCATGTAAAATACATCAAATACTGTGAGAAATAATGGATGTAAATTATGAGAAGAAACTAATGTATTTCACAGAGAGTCAGAATTTGCTAGGCAACATTTCTCAGTACCATATAAAGGGACCAGCATTATTCACAAATAAAGCAATGTTCTTATTTATTTCAGAAAATATTCAACATAACAAATGAAAGTACCAACATCACAATTATAGTAGTCGGCAAGGAGACAGTAAAAAGAGAGCATTAGGGGGAAAAAGATAGCATGGGAGAGCTACATTAATTTTTAAAAAGAACTTTAAAATGCTTCCCTTTTTGGGAAACCAAATCTACTCTGAGACCTTTGACTGTGGGAGCAGAAGCAAAAGAATGGTGATCTCCATAAGCAAGGCAGGAGCATCGCTGTACACAGCCCAGCATGTGCAGGGCTCAACCGTGTAGTACTGGGACAGGGGAGTTTGTAACAGCGCAGGCAAGAAGATGCAAACTGGGATTTTACCAGCATCTGACTTAGGGATGTCACAGACCAGGACTTGGAAAACTTCCTGATGCACACAAGGAAGCCAGGGAGAACAAGGTCCAGGACTTTGAGGAACAGGTGTCCTAGGAGAAAGAGAAGCCTGACATAAAGGAGGCAACACTACACCTGCACCTATGCCTTTGAACGACTTCAGAGTGAGGTTTTGGTGGTTTCAGTACAGAATGGAGCTATTAACTAGCTAATAAAGGTTGTCATGACAGGCCTAAGACATGCAATAAATACTGAGGGTCACTGGATTTTTTTTTGCTTATTTAAACCATATCTTATATTTAAAACTGCTTATTGATTTCACTTAGACCAAAAATAATTTCATCTTCTGAAGGACTATTTAAAATAGATCACGCATTGTCAGCTCTTTCAAAGGAAATTTCTAAAAATGATGGAAAAGCACATGCAGCCCTACACAGGATAAACACTAAATCTGTCCCCTCCTCGGTCTTTACTGGAGATCAGCAGAGAGGATTGCTGACTGCACTCTTCCCAATCACTGCACCCGGAAGAGAGGTCACTGTTCCAGTGGCAGGGCGAGCTTTGGAGCTGGTAACTGTGCTTTGGCAGCAAGATGCAATATGCTGCTCAGCTTCAGTATGGCCTGAAGGCTTCATCTTGGATGGAGAAGGCAGAGATCTTCAGGTGCCACTTCTCTCCCAGGCCCCTCCTTCAGGTTTCTCTGATGCCAGCAGAGGAATGACCCAAAGCACTCCAGTAATTCTCATCATGACAGTGACTGGGAGAGCTTGCAGAAAGTTCAGAGATAGACAAATCACTGGCACCATAAATAAATGGACTTCCCCACTTGGAGGAAATTTATAGCTTGCCACAAGCCCCAAAGATGGCACATTCATCAACAGTGCAGTGGCAGGGCAAAAGCCATTGTGTCATTCCATGCAGTGTTGTTCTGGTCTCAGGCACTTGGCACACTGTCAGTGGTCATCAATGGAAGGGGAGGCTATCAAACAAAGGGCATTGCACAGTCTGGGGAGAATAACTTGATGATTCTCTTTCTTCAGCCATCAGCACATAGCTCAGCTCAGTGTTTTGGGGTATTTGGGTACTCTTCTGACAAAAGCAACAACAGAAAATGCTTTTTCCTGGTTTCACATTAGAACAGAAAATAGAAACATGGATTATTTGTTCATAAACAACATAGAGCAGCCATATGACACAGCGCAAATACAATGCTAAAACCCAAACCGCTGCTCTCAGTAAGGTGTGTGCTTAGGGATGACTTTGCAAGCTGGCAGCTAAAAACTGGGTCTGAGCTCAGAGGGAAGACCATCCTTGTTCACCTGCAACTCAAATGGCTGAATTAGAACATTTTAGATATTTTAGATGGCTGGTTTTCTCTGGGATGTAGGCTAATTTGTGAAAGCTAAATACAAATAAGCTGAAGTCTGAGCAACTGACAGCTCAAATTTGCACATAGCACAGTGCTCTCCAAGCATATCTGAAGAGTACTTTATATGTGTTCCTTTATTATACAAAATAAAAAACACAAATACATTTAAATCTTTAGGAGCCATTAGTTTTAAATTTGTCTTACCACTGAAGTTTTTTTATCGATGTCAATGGTTACAGGCAGGTAGTGCCTCTTAAAGAGCTCCCCTTGGTGCAATGGCAACAAAGGTTGGGATTTAGTTATTTGCAAACAGGTTTTGTATTGTTATGGAAAGTTCAAGATACCTGAGGTGAGCAGATTTCTATCTGAGATACAGCACATGGATTTCATGGGACCCTTCTGGAGCAATGGATGAAGGGCAGAAGTCCCTATCTATAGTCTCTAACATGGTTCTGAGTTCTTCACCAGGGCAGGGAAGGGCCACCCTGGGGAGCTGGTGCTCCCTGGGCAGTGCTGGGTGCCCCTGGCCTGGATGCAGCCAGGTCTGCGCAGGCATCTTGGAGATGCTATGGCACCTAAAGTGATGCTGGGGACTAAGGGGAGCCCAGCTGTATTTAGTCCCAAGAGTGAGCCAGAGCTATCAAAATGCTGCCTCCTGTCAAAAATGAGCAAGCTGTGTTCTTCTCACCACCTGACACACTCAAATGCCATGGAATCAAGCACAGGTAAAGCAAATGGGCATTGTGCAAGAGAAAGCCTGCAATATCCATAGTGACCAAACCACAACTGAGAACAGGAGGTTTCAGCCAGCCCTTTTTACTGCATCAAGAAACTAAATGAAGACCCAGGTTCAGCAACAAACACATATGTAAGATATTTTTACATTAATTCACAAATATATATCACTTCAATACCAGCTGAAATTTCCAAGTTGCCTGCTGGGAAAAAAACCCCAAAAAACAAACAAACAAACAAAAAAACCCATCAACACCAAAAAATGTTAATATCAAGGAAATTCTGAAAGATGGCATTTCAAGGTGACAACAGGTGACATTCTTGGAAATTACTTTCATCGATCCCTAAATAAAAATTTCAAGATACAAGTGAGGAAAAAAAAATTATACATTACCATTAAATGACTTTATATCATATTTCATTTTTTACAAGAATCACTTCAACTCTATTTTCATCTGTCAGTTCCTGAGTTTTCATATATTTATGAACAATTAACTGCCTCCATATGGAAAAAAAAGTAAAATTATTACTAGTTTAATTTTCATAATGACTTTATGAATATTACTTTGCTATTGCTCAATATCATTAATTCTATATTATCTTCTGACTTTCCACTTTTATTTGTTAAACTTTAATCACTTTTTTTCTGTGAGAATATTTAAATTACCCTTAAAATTTGTAATTTAGCATCTAAGGATGCTAAAGACATTGAAAACTTACTGTTTGGTCTGCGATCTTCCCCCTTTCTCCTCTCTCCTTTGTGGAACATATATAAATGCTTGGGTATAATCACAATTTGTTGCTTATATATACAGTGAATTTTTCTAAGAGGTCTATGGCATATAGATTGAAACAGATTTGTGTTAAAACAATACATGAAAACCGTCAAAAAGAATATCAGAAAATCCTCTAGGTCGAACTACACAGGACTTCTAGCTACAGCCAAAGAAACAGTAGTACTGGACAGTTAGAGCAAATTCTCATGGATACAGTTTTTAAGAAAATGCATCAGTAAGTTTTTATGGAACAGTATTTCAGTGTATCTATCATTCCTTCATAAAGGGGACACCTTGCATGCACATACATTGCTTTTTATTTTGGTACTTCTTGCAAGTCTTTCAGATGGGATTACACCTGTGTTAGTGATTACAAGACATAGACATATTTATGAAGGGAGGACAAGTTTGGAGGATTTTATGTTTTGCTCTGAAAAAATAAAGACGACTAATGATCACATTGAAGTCTTTCAGAAGAGAGTTCGCATTGGAACAGCCTGGCTGCCAAGAATATTTTGCTCCTTGTGCTCTAAAATCAGAAACACAGGAGAAGGTTATTCCGTCGGTCAAGAGAAGCGCAGCTTTCATGGCAAATTTCAGTGATAATCATAAGACATTTCTTTAGGGTAACTTGGATCAGCCCCTTGAAAGTTGAAAAAGAGGCAAATTTTACTCATCATTATGAATAAAAGTATAATGTAATGGAAGTTAATAGCACAATAATGTTTCCTTTCAGTAAACATCATCTTGGGTTTTGCTGGTTTTGTTTTTTTTTAGTATAGGTTACCCTATTTTACATGCAATCTGTTTTCCAAGAACAATCCAAATGTATCCTAGCAGCTACCTCATATCAGATGAGCCTTTTCTATAAATTTTTATATATCAAGATGCATTGCACAATACTGATGTCTGTTTACCTATAGTCCATGCAATTTTATCTTGCACTCATTAAAACATTAACATCTGTCAATCTTGCATGATGAAGTTCCTAAAATGTGTGTGATACCTCAGGAAAGGGATGTTAAGAAGCTTGATCCTGCCTCTTACATATAACCAGAACAAGGCAATCAAAACAGTCATCCCCTCTACTGCCCTATTAGGATCTCTCCAGTGTTACATTCTGACACTTTCATCTATATTCTTGATTATTTGCCTTCTCTTCTTCTGGTGACAAGCAGTACCACATGCTTCCCTAAACTCCTCCACAATACTCTCCCTTTTTTCCTACATTAACCTAGACTTGCTCCTGTGTCTGTTCACCCTCCAGCTGGTAGACTGCAACAACATGAAGTACAGGAAAACACAAATGTTAACAAGCTGAACCTAGAGCACTGATTGTTCTAGCAGTGAAGCAAAATGTTAGATTTCATGTCCAAGCTGTAATCAGAATGTGAGGCTTTACACATTCCTGTGATTCTCAGGTATCACACTACTTCGCTAAGCTTCAGTGTCCATATTGAAGTAACAAATGGACATTTATCAGTACATTTTAAACAAAATTCCATCCAATTAGGAAGCATAAAACCACAAAGCTTTTTAAATAATGGAGTGCAATTTAAAGAAATTAACAAATGCAGAGAAAATATTCTATTAAAAGAATTTCAGAAAAGGCATCTGTATCTTTCTTGAAAAAATGAAAAGAAAAATGTATTACATTTATCAGGAGTGCAACTAAATAGAAGATTACTCACAAACATGTCAGGAAAGCTCCTGAAAGAGAATGCTGTCTGAACGTGATACGCTTATATAGGAGAAACTTTTCCATTTTATTGATCAAAGAATCATTCTACAGCCTAACATACACTGAGCTTCTCAACTTTGTGTTTTGCTTATTCTGCATCATTTTTGAACAGCAATTCATGACAATTTTGGAAAGTAAAAGAAATAGAAAAATCCCAGGGAACTGATCAGAAACCTGACACTGGTTAGCAAAGTAAGTGTGCTGCATAACTTATCCACAACTAAGAGCATTGGTGAGACTCCAACACTACACAGTACACGTTAATAATAATAATATATCAGATGAGACATTTAGCTGAGTATGCACAATACCAAAAACCACCATAAAATGCGAAAGGTATTTTGAAGTACAATAATTAAGGGGAAAAAATAAATGTAAAAAAAGATAATTCAAAATGAAATCATATAAAAGAACATTATCTGCATTATAAATTACCTGAAGACCAAACACACTTTACTATATGAGGTATTTTACTGGTGGACATAGAATATTTCCACTGATTTCTGTCCCCTTTAACAAGTTATTTTAGCTGTAGAGAAACACTAATAGGTGGGAAAGGAGAAAAACTCTGGGAAGCATCCAAAATTAATCAGGTTTTAATTTTAAAAGAAAAATAACAACTTCAAAATATTTAATTTAATATTTAGAGCTGTTTTAATATTTTGGTCTTCTATTTCCTTACTTTCAAAGATCACTATGTGACTTTGAATTCATAAAGTAATGTATAATTTTCTAAATCTTGTTGCAGCTGAAACCTTGCAGTGTAGATAGCTCAAATTTTCATGAAAAAGGTCAGTGCAATATAAGAATGCATCGTTTTACTAAAGAAGATGTCTGAAAAGTATCATAGAAATAATTTCTCCATTAGAAGTGTCATGTTAAGATTTTTGAGGGGTACGTTATAAATTATAACTTAAGAAGACTGTTATCAAATTAGTTACCATCTATATTATTATAAGTGCATGATATCATAACTAATTGCATCCCTTTTCAACTTCATAAAAAGTAATTTCTTCTGAACACCTCATTTACTGTATTTACCTCTTGCATAATGAATAAGACCTGACATATATGGAGATGGGAGACACTAAGAATCCAATGCATTTCAGACTGGCAACAAAAAGTAACGTTGCATTCTCATGTGTACTGCAAACTTTTCTGCATATAATGCTATAAACTGCAGCACCTTGTGACAAAATTACTGCGATCTACAAATTGTAGTAAATTGCAGTTCCAGTAAACTGTCATGAAGAAGCCATGCCTAAGCTATATGTAACATTTGATTTCTCAGTCTACGAAAAATGAGGGGATGAAAAGACCATTCTAGTTTATTCATTTGAATTCCAGAAAGGAAAAGAGTAAATTCAAATTTCTGTTAAATTACTAATAAAAAAAAAATTATTTATGCTATTTATTTAAAAATTAATCTATTACATATTGAAGCTATTCTCTTAAATAATTTATCTAGCTCAGAATACTAATTTTGGACTTTTTGTGAATATAAGCTATAATATCCATACCTAAGTGACAGTATTGTAAACAGACCCTCAAGTGAGTGAGATCAAAATCTCAAATAAAAATAAATTTATCATGTATACAATACATAAGAGGAATACTTAACAATCATTTTTTTTCAGTTTCTTACCTTTAAGTAAAACATTATGGCAAAGATAATCCCAAAATAGCCAAAAACCAGGCCAGTTGCTAGATAACAAAGCCACAAGTTGCCATCAAAGAAAAGATCAGTTTCATGTCCTGCTCCCAGAAAGGGCTGGAAACATCAGAGGGGCTCGAGCTCTCCTCCAGAGGGAAGGTGAAGCTCGTGTCATTCTTACCAATGGGAGCCCATCATCTTCCCAGCTGGAGGATATTAATACTTCTCACTGATACACAGCATCTTCTTGCTGGGTCTTCATAGCCCAATTAACCCCCCCACACACACACATTCTTAAGTCTACATGTTATTTCCTCTGCGTTGTGTTATCATGAGGAAGCCTGGTTAAGAATTGAGACAGATACATTATTTTTTCAAGGCATTTGGTTGTACTTTTCTATTTCCTTTTCTAGCATTTAGAAAAAGGCACAGATTCTTCTTGTGGCTTCAACTATGCAAGATTTGAAATGCTGCAAGATGAAGAGAAATGAATCAGAGGAATAAAAGCAAGCATTGTCCTTCTTTCTGCTCATTAGGGAAGCTAATTGCTATCAAACTATAAAACTAAAGAATATATTTGTTCATTTAAGTGAAATTTGCTGTTGCACAGAGGATATAGGTGGCCTTATACTGATGCTCTTTGGAAAAAAATTCACTCTGCATGAATGAAGCAAACCTGTTGTCTTTTATCTTGCTTAGACTCTGCTTATACAAATTCAAGAGAATAGCAGAGTTTATGCTCTGTAGCTTTATATCCCAGTGACTTATTAAGTCATAAATCAATAAGAATGCGTAAGTCCACGATCCTCTGGGTTTTTTTTTTTTTTTCTTGCTCCCCTATTTTTAGAGTGTAAGAAATAAAAGGTGTAGTAACTACTTGAGATTCTTTCACTACTGCCTGTTATTCAGGGAAAAAAGAGGTTAAAAAGTAACCTCCCTCTTGTGGCAATTGAAGCTATTTGTTCAGTGTTATTTTTATAGGCTACTTGTGAAACTAGGAGGCAGGCGTGAAAGCTGAGAAGTTCATTCTACTCCTCATTGCCAGGAAAGCACAGAATAATGCAATAGCATGCCTCTGTACTCCTGCAGCTGCACGAGCTCTAAACCCCACCACATGAGAGTGAAAAGGTTTGGGCAAAGTTTCCTTTTAGAGTAACTTGGTTACCTGCATCGTTAATAATATTGTGTCTGTTTTCTATGAAAAGTCACCAGCTTATCCAGTTGTGAAACTAGGAGAATTACTGGCAACTTTGGTGGTATCTTATGATATGTAATTTGCATAACATTATTAAGTAATTTAGAAGTTTCACAATACAAGCCATACCATCTGGAAGCAAAGAATCACAGGAAACTTATTCAGTTAACCTCCAATGCGCAAAAACAAATTTCATTAAGAAAATCAACTTTTTTTTTTTTTTTTTAATTGAAATGCTAAGGAAAATTAGATTCCAGACAATCCTAAACAACTAATTTGCATTCTCTCACACCTTAGGGATTACTGAAAATACAGCATCACCTAAATTAAAGGAGGACGATAATAAAAATTGTTTTGAATTGGTTTTCTCGGTACTGACCTGCTGCCTCTCCAGGACAATGCAGAGGAGTTGTTTCTTCTGAAAGGCAGCACAACAGAGGTTGAACACTGCTCAAGCAGCCTCTCAGCTTCGAAGATGAAATAGGTATCAGAGACACCTTAATTGACCGCTACACTAGAGCAGTGTTCAATTTCTCCTTAAATCTTTGTGCTATGCTTTCTTAACTGCTTTCAATGCCATTATCAAAATTTAACCTTTACATTTTCTAGAAAAAACTTTGAAATGCAACAATTTTTTGTGTTCAACATGAGAGAGATCAGGTCAATCTGACAACACTAAGATACACTTCTTTCTTCTGATGTAGCAAATTTACTTTTTAAAGAGAGTATTTAAGATGGAAGATGCAAAATTGAGAGTGGTGGAAGAATTTTGCATGGAGAAGGAGAAGCTATGAAGGACCCAAGATGGGGAGCTATAGATAGGCAGAAAGCTCTGGTTTATGCTTTACCTCTTTCTACTATTTGTGCAAAGTCTGAATCTCTAAATACTGATTTTTTGGATGTATACATTTGGTCATATTTTTGCCATGTTCCACTACTGTCAACTTATCTACACACGGTGGTTGCAGCATCTCCTGAAGATAACAGACACTGATTCCCCTTGTGAGATAAAAGCCTTCATCTATGGTTTACCTCATGTATTTCTGCTAACTGCTGCTGTATACTACATTTACTATCAAAAGTAGAAAGAAAGTCTTTCTACATCACAGGAATATATGCTTATAAAGCCACAAAGAATTTGGAGGGCTTAAGGCCAATGCCATTTTGGAAATTATTTGCTGTTGATTTTCAAAACTGGCAAGGACAGAGAAATGAGACAAATACGGAATGAAAATGCATGGAAGATAAGTAAATTTTATGCACAAAAGAACTATTTAAGAGAGTACAGTGAGAAACAGATAAAAGCAAAGTGAGATCAAATATATATGCATGCGTGGAAACACTGATTGAGAAATCTAACTGCAGTGATTTCCATCCTCTCATCACAACCAAGCGTGTACTAAATGAATAAACTGCTACTTGACATTTTCTAAATAAATATCACGGGAGAGTACTTATTTTACTTTAATGAATCATTTTGGCCTCTCCAAGAGAAAGTAGTTGTGATGAACTATAATTCGTTCTGGGAAATATAGTTCTATAATGGAGATATATATGGACTGAAATATGAGAAGTTGTGTTCTCCAACAAGTCTACTTTAAAAGAGATTCTGAATCATCCATGCCCACTTCTACTTATATTTGATCATAGCTGTTGACATACTGTATCTGCCATGCTGAGAGCTATTTCTCTACTAGAGGTAAGAAAGCCATATGGTTCGTGGATGACTATGAATTTTTGCAAGGCAAACTGAACTAATATGTGTATGATTTTTTTTCCTGTAGCTATTCAAACAAAACTACCCATTTAGCAAACAGAACATTTTCAATTCAATTGGATATTTTGGCCCATGTAATACATTTCTAAGAACTGAAAGTCTTTCTAAAATCTTTCTTAAATACAATCACGATTGATGGGCTAACAGTAGCTTTCTGCATTAGTGATCCTCTCATTCACTATGCATGGTTAGATATAAGCAAATTCACTGTACTGATTAAGTGAAGCAGCAAATAAGACTTGTCTTGTTCATGAAGTAGAACCAAAACAGCTGTTTTCGTTTGAATGATGCAGATTCAAAGTGCCCCCCAATGGTATACCTCATAAAAATCCAGCAGGTTATTTGAGGGGTTATGTTCTTTTTATTACTAAACTTCTCATAGGATTATCATAGTTCTACAAGGAAATTGCTTTGACTATGTGTAATTACAAACAGGGAAAAAAAGTTCTTGGCAAAAACAGGTGTAAAATAACAATTTACTGTCTTGTTTAAGGCACAAAAAAACATGACAATAGTTACTCTGAAGTCCACAATTTAGCCAGGCAAAGCTCACAATCAAGCTGAAATTCAGTCATCCAGAATGCATCTACAAATATTTTCTATTAGAACATCTGCTATCAAAAACCCCTTTCATAACTGTGATGTGATAAGTGGGCCAGGACAGGTAATGTTCAGGGGAGCTTGCAGAGGGTGCCCTCTGGGCAGAATGCTTGATGTTCAGGCACAGTGGAAACTGGACATGCAAGCTTTCCTCAGGATCACATATGAATCCCTCTATTCAGGGATATGTTTCTTCTATCACATGTACCAATTACTATTGAAATAACTTGTTTCATGTATTGGAATTCATTTAGAATATAACTTTTAGTTTGCCACAGTGGACCTTGAAATATTTGTCTTGCTTTGGTGACTTTTGTTTCAACAACTTTCAACATCTTGCAATGCCAACAGTATCACTATTAATAGTTGTGGGATCTTGCCATTCACAAATGTGAAATCCCAATCGTTGATTCAACAAATCTTGGATTTGACTGTGGTTTTATGTGTTACATAGACAAAACACATTCTCCTCAACACCTCTGTTAAGAGAAGTCTATATCTGCTGATTGTTAAATGCTTGTTTAAAGCATTTATGACTTCACTTTAAGTGCAATTTCAATTTGGACCAGGAATTTAAACTGATTTCAGAGGGAACTGGAAATTCTAAATAGTTATTAGAGGCCTGCCCTATGCCATTCTAGTGCAAACTAGATATATGACTAACTAAATGCAGGTAGAACTTTATACTAAACTTTATATTTTAAAATGAAAAGATAAAAAAATTCTAAAATAAAATCAACAAATTTATTTGACAATCCTAGACTTTAGTTCATGTGTTACTGAACAATGGCATGATAAATGCATTCTTTAACTTAGGAATATTATGTCAGATCACACAGGGTCTGCCTCAAGCACTCAGAATTCAATCTCCAGTGTATAACATTGTAATTCATAAAACTATTAAACATTGTCTGAGTCCATTTTAACCACATGAAAAGCATGCAAAATGATGGGGGGAAGAACATTTGAAACATAAATTATATGATCTGCTTAGCACTGTAAAAATAGCTACACCCAGTAAAATTAAAACTTGGAGTTCTGAAAGGAAGTGTTTTGTGCAAACCATCAGGAAATTACTTGAAATTATTGCTATATTGCTGAAAGTACAGAAATATTAAACTTCTACTATTCCTATTTTATCTGTTTTCCAGATAAAACACAAAGACAGAAATGCAACAAATCAGAGATGTGAATGGCTGATACCTCAAATATGCTTGCATTATAAAATACTATCATCCGTCCTCTGCTCTACCCCTGAGCTGCTTTTTAAAATGTCCAGTACCATCAGTATGGTCACTTGACACATCCCACAGTAGAAAGCATTCAGTTACTAAGACCCCACATGACATTTCTCCATCTGTACTTGGATCTGCACTCGGTCACATTGAGGTGACCATCGATCCTCGCAGGACGCCCGTTTGCAGTCATCTACTACTTAAATGGATAGATGTATCCAGTGTTTCAAATTTTGTTAGCGCTCCGGTCGTGTTGCTACTGTGAAGCAGAGAGAAATAGTTACAAAACACTCCGGCCCTAAGAAGGGCACTTGCTCTCACAGCCGTAATCTTGGGATCACACCGCCTAACGCGACGGGAGCACTTGGTCCCCTTCTCAGGGCTTTAACTTGGAAGAGATTCAAGTATCACCTGCTCCCAAGGCACATTAAGCTTGTGTAAGAATGTGCCGTAACGAAGCAAAATTGGAAACAAAGAACAGTAGGTTGTCGATGTAAATAAGAACCTTTTAAGTTAGAGGGAAGTTGAGGCCGAAGCACTTATATATGGATTTATGGCTAAGCGCAAAGCTGTGCAGCACCGGCACCGCTGTTAGAACTGGGACACCAGCAGAGGTAGGAATTAGGTTACGAAGGCGACAGAAAGCGGGGACGTAAAAGAAAGCCACTTTTCTGCACTTCCCTCCGGCTGGGTCTCTCTGCTCCCCTGCCCCGGACCGATCCTCAGCGGCCCCGCAGCAGCGGGTCGGGCCGGGCCGGCGGGGACCGCCCGCCCCGACGGTGGCGGCCGCCGGGCGGTTTGCCAGCTCCGCTCCAGGAGGCGAGGCGGGCTGGTGCGCTCTGCGCTCTCAATATGACGCTGGGTAATTATTTTATTTCTTCGGCAGACGGTGTTTCAAACTACCGCGAAGGCGCTCAGCCAACCCGCCCGCGAAAGCCGCCCTCTGCGCGGCGAGAGCCACCCGTGATCACCCCGGTGACCGAGGGCAGCGCAGCAGATGCGCTCGGTAGCCACCCCCGCGCTCCGGGTGCTCGCCCGCGGACTCTCCAGCCGCGCCAGCCCTGCGCACCCGCGGACTCTCCAGCCGCGCCAAGCTCTGCGCACCCGCGGACTCTCCAGCCGCGCCAAGCTCTGCGCACCCGCGGACTCTCCAGCCGCGCCAAGCTCTGCGCACCCGCGGACTCTCCAGCCGCGCCAAGCTCTGCGCACCCGCGGACTCTCCAGCCGCGCCAAGCCCTGCGCACCCGCTGCGTGGCGGACGCGCAGAGCCGGCGCGGGGAATGTGCGGGACTCACCTGCCGCCCGCCCCTCCTCAGTTGCCGGGCTGCCGCGCCACCGCCCCGGGGGCCGGACCGTCCCTCCGGAGGACTGGGAGAAGCCTGGCGGAGCAGCGCGGCACCTCCGACGTACCCGCACGGTGGAAGCGGTGGCCGGTGCGTCGCCGGCCCCGGCTCCCCGGCCCCTCCTGGCGGGGCAGCCCCAGAATCACGAGCTGCCAAAATTTAAATCGCCCCGGCACTGCGGCTCTGCGCTCAGCATCCCCTTCCCCGCCGCTCCCTCCGGCCAGACCGGCCACACGCGAGGGTGCCAGACCGCGGCCGCCCCGCTCAGGCACCGGGCACTCCGCCGCGCAGCCGTCCTGCCCGGGCGGTACCGAGGCGAGACCCCCGCCACGGCGACACCGCGCCGGGGCCAGCGCGACGCCGGGACGCACCGGTGATGGGGGATGACACCACAACCGACGGCGCGGCTGGCGCGCCCTCGCCCCGCCGATCGGGCGCCCGTCCCAGACGGTGCGGTCCCCGCGGCACCGGCACCCTCCGCTGCTTGTGCGGAGGCGCCCCGGCAGCGGCCCGGCGCGCCTGCCGCCCCGACGGCGGCCCCTTCCCTCTCCTCCCCTTCCCTTGCCTCCTCTCCCTCCCGCCCTACCTTTTTCAGCGCTGACATTCTAGTGCATTATTAACGCGGCGGGTGCGGGCTGCGGCGGGTCAGGATTAAGCAGGCGCCGGGAGCGGTAGCAGCGGCGCGCGCCCAGCGTCCCCCGGCGCCGCTCGCCCGCCGGGGCCGCCGCGCGCCGCTCGCCCGCCCGCCGCGCGCCGCTCCCCTCGCGCCCCGCGCGCACACCCGCCCTCGCTCCCGCGCGCGCGGCAGGGGCGCCCCCGCCGGCTCTGCGCAGCCGCGCGCCCTCTGCCGGAGGCCGCGGGAATCGCGCCTGCTGGGGCGGGGTGGGAGGGGGCGGGGCCAACCGCGGCGCGGGCCCCCCGGGGCAGGCTCCGCCAATGGCGGCGCCGAGCCTAGTGACCGACAGGCGCGGCGGCCAACAGGAAGGAGAACGGGCGCGGGGCCGTGAGGGGCGTCTCGGAGGGGCCGCGGGGCCATGGCCGGGAGCAGGAGGAGCGGTGAGGCCGCGTTGAGAGGGCCGGGGGGTGGTCGGTCCCGCCGTGCTGCTCCCGGGGCTGGTGACGGAGGGAGCCGGGGGCGGCGGTGACGCGTCCGGACGCGGCTGCCCTCAGCCGAGATGTGTTCCGGCCCGGGCGCACCGCACTCGCTTGTTGGGTTCCTCGGCGCTCTTTCCGCGGGGGAAGGCGGTCAGACGCTGGGCGAGCCCGGCAGCGGGGAAGGCGGGCGGACAAAAGCGGCCTCGGCGGAGCCAGCCCGCTGCACGGGAGGGGCTCTGGGAGCGCAGGGCCGCGGAGCCCCCGGCGCTGAGCCCTCCCGGCCTCCTGTCCAGCCCGTCTGGCTCGGAGGCGCCGCGGCGGGCGCTACTGCCGCGAATTCCTGCCTGGGGGTGGGGAGAGAGCAAATAAAATTTACCTCTCTATTCACAGAGTATATTTTAAGATTACAGCTTTTTTCCACAGTATGCATATACATGCGTGCTTACTTGTTGATAATGATGATCTGTTTTGGCTTATTTAAAATGAGTCAGCTCGCTCTGTAATAACTATGGTACTGTGCTTGCAAAGACTAAAATAAAAGCCTTTTGCTATCCACGCACAGCTTCAGTCAATTCCGTTTATCTAAATGTTTTATAAGACACGGCAGAGGAAGAACGCAATAAGCAAAATACAGGTGTTCCATAAGTAATATCTCGTTCTTAAGAGGTGTCGAGTAGAGCTGCCCTCTGAGAGAGCTGAATGATTGCATCCTGTGCCTGGCCTTTGCGTTTTCAGACGCATCCTGAAACTGGAATGCTTCATGACAGGACGACAATTTGAGTGTGAAAGTGATCAGCAAGAGTTAATGTTTAAGCTGTTTGCTGACGGACTGCAACAGAGATCGTTTGAAGGAGGTATAAATATACAGTAGTGTTCTCTGTGATTTAGGTGCAGATTCGTTGAGAGAAAGGGAGAAGGAGTAACTGTTTTGTTTCTACGCTTTTGGGATGTGAATTACGAATTGATATTTTCTGGAAGAAAATGAATTAGGAAGAGTGAGTTCATGCACTTGTGAATGAATGGATGGCTCTAGAACTGGGAATGGGGGAACTGAATTCTAAAGTCCTCAAATTGTTTAAAACTGAAGGTCAGATAAAGAGTTACTTGTTTTGGTAGTGTGTCAGACAAAAGTAAAATGATCACGCCGAGTATCTGACTTTACTGTGTAAAGTTGGAAATCATTCATGCTTTATTCAGCCACTCTTAGAAGTGATGACTTAAGACTGGGAAGAAAATGCAGCACGAAATACAAGGATGTCACATGCTCCCCTGGGAGGAAATAACAAATCAGGAAGGAAGGGTTTAGAACCTCATCTGATCAGCCTCTGCAGCCCGTAGCATTTATGAAAACTGTTGACTTTCTATTTTGAAGCCATATATATTTTTTAAAAGACAGGTGTCCCATAAAAGAGCTGAGAAAGAAGGTTTAGCTGCTCCTCTTAAAGGTTAGCTTTACTCTTTTTTTTTCTTTTTTTTTTTTTTTCTTTTTTTTTTTTTTTTTTTTTTTTGGTAAGCGAATGTTGAAGATGCTGAGGACAGATTTTTGTCTGCACTATGAGTAAACAATGAAGCTTTTTATTTTTGTCTGGAACTGGGCTGTAATACAGAATAAATGGGATGGTCAACAGCTTGTAGGTCATGGGTCTAATTGTCATTGGGGAGAATCTAAATAGTGAAAAGTCATCAGAGCAGGTAAATGAAATGTATTTCACTCTGTCAGGAAACGGTGTGACAGTAGTTGAGAAAGCGCATTTCTTTTTGAGTTTTATGGGAGTTTTTGGTTTTTATTTGCTCATGTACCAGTGATTTGTGACAGGGTACTACCGCTGTCATTCTATGTGTTATCAACAAGATATTAATCCTGTCTGTGTCAGCTGAACTCCTAATTTGTTGCTGTTAAACATTGACAATTGCATCTTGAAATTTTTAGTTATCTTTCTTGAAAGTTTGTGCCACCCCAAAATAACACTGTCGGAAAGGGTTTTATAGAGTGATGTTCCAGCTGCTGAAGGGTAGAGTTAAAGTGTAGTGTACATTATTGACTATTGATGCAGGTGTAGTGTACATTTTTGACTATAATTTCTAGTAAAAAGTGATAGAAAAGTTGTGCTGTGCAAGGGACAATCTAGTGGGACAACAGGAAGACTTCCTATTGGAGAGATTAACTGGAAAGCAAATATGGGTGCTTAATAGACAGCAGTGAGATATTGTTTAAAACGGAGAATATTGCTTCAGACTTGGGGTAGGATTATAATAGGTGTTGAAATGAGATTGAAGTTCCTTAGTTTGGGTTTTTTTTCGTTTTGCTGGGTTTTTTTAAATGGCTGTATCATATATTACACATCTTAATTCTCACAGAAAAGCACTCAATTTCTTTCCTTTTTCTAGTTTCAGAGAATCATTGACTGTTAGACATCTTGAAGTTATTCAAATCCTTTTCTTATTTTTGTTTTTCAAACTCAATGTATTTTTTTGGCAAATACTTTGATGTTTTACTGTGAAAAATATAATGGGGTTTTTTTTAAGTGGCTGTGCTTTCTTTCATCATATGTGTTTATCAGTAAGGGAAGTATTAATTGCAAATGGAGTTTGATGCCTGATGTTATTTATTTTTCTTCTGTGAGAAGTATCTTTCTCTCCTCAAATGTGACCAAAGATTTATTACAGCTTACCAAGATGTAAATTCTGTTTGGATTGTAGTTGACTAAATTGCAGATAGTTGGGGTTTTTATGATGAAATGTAGAAGTTACTCTAGTGTAAGTGTACATGACTCTGACGTTGAAACCTTTTATGGAAGGGGGAAAAAAGTTTTTGTTGCCGACCTTGGTGTTGTGCCTGGATGAGAATTGTAGTCAAGGAGAAAGGCCAGCAAGGTATTGAAAGAGGCAGAAATGATAATACCCAGTGGTTTTCTATTTAGAAAGTGTGCAAGGGGATCACATGCTCACAGAGAGCAGAGCCTGACATGGTGTGGTCTTTAGGGTTCTGTGTTTTGCATGGGTGGCTGTTTGAGGTTTTGGGGGTTTTTTGGGAGATGAAATGTGTTGGTGTAGGGTAGATTTGTGCTTAGGAAGTTGGAGCAATTCTTACATGCTTTGCATTGAGAAGGTTGGTCCCTGAGTAGTATGTGGGACTGCTGAAACATGCTAGGATGTATATAAGAGCAGGTGTGAGCCTGTGTTACTTAGTAAAATTGGTGGAGGTGGTGGTGTGTGCCATTAAGGTGTGTGTTTGTATATATTTTGCCTTTTAAACATTCAGTGTGTAATGCCTTTCACTCAACAATAGGTTTGCTCTTGTGTAAAATAGATTTCTGGAACCTGTTATCTCAGAGCAAAGCTGCTCACATCGTCACCTGTTACTAGGATGAGGGAAAGAATTGGAAAAGTGGAAGTGAGAAAACTCACTTGGTTGAGACAAAGACAATTTAATATGTAAACTAAAATCCACACAAGCAAAGCAAAAGAAGGGATTAATTCACCACTTCCCATGGGCTGGCAGATGTTTAGCTGTCCGCACTCCATTACTTGTAATGGTGACTTGGAAAGACAGACACCATCACTCTGAGCATATCTCCTTCCTTCTTTCCCCCAGCTTTATACATGCTGAGCATGTCAGCATATGGTATGGGATATCCCTTGAGTCAGCTGCTCCAAGTGTGCCCCCTCCCAGTTCCTTTTGTGCTTCCAGCCTTCTTCACTGGTAGGGTAGGTAACAGAAAGGGCCTTAAGACTGCTCAGCATTAACGAAAACATCCTTGTATTAACCCTGTTTTCAGCATAAAAAAGCACAGTCCCATTACAGCTATTATGAAGAGAATTAAGTCCATCCTAGCCAAAAACACCATGGATTGTTCTGGCAATATGTGGTTTCTTATGTTTTCAGCTGTGTTTAGTTCAAAAGGTTGGAAACTGTTCTCAAGAAGTCTGGATTTCTATGGCTAGCGACTTAAATTAAAACTCCATATATGTCTAGAAAGAAAAAAAAATCAGCTGTGTTGGAACTTCCAGAACTTTTTCATAATGGGATGTTTGGTGTAATATTGATTTCCGTTGCATGTATATGTAGGGTTGCTTGCAGAAGTTGCTTGATATTGTTATAATCAAATACTGAAATCAGTGCAAAGGGTGATATATTTACTCTTGGAAGAAAGCTGTGTAGAAATTCGAATAAACTTTTATATAATATGACCTTATGAGGATTCCTTTTGCATAACACTTAATGCACAGTCTTGTTGGACTTTTGTTTGTGCTTAGTGAAATTGGCTCACCTGTCAGTTTCATGGTTTGGTTTTTAAATACAGATGTATTGACCTTCAATTTAGCTTCCTTCTTCTCCTCATGTGAAACTGTTTAAAATTTGCAATTTTTTTTATCTTTAGTAATCTGAACTCAGAATGAGTTGCGAATTTTTTGGTTTGCGTTTTGATTTTTACTATTTTCATCTATTTTGATGTCTGTTTTCCATATTACTACTATCACTTACCATAACATTTTACTTTTGCCCATGTGTGGAATAGTTCGATTTTCACTTTTAGCCATATGCTCTTTGCATCCAGATTAAGGTTGAAGTAAGATTTAAACATTCTGAAACTTAACACCTGTGTTGGCAGCAGATTGGTCTGTGAGCAGTGATAAGTTCACAGCCTTCCCCCTTCCCTTGCCCAAATCTGTCCAGAAGAGAGAGGAAAAAAGTCTCATAGAATTACAGATTACACTGAATTGCAAGGGAGCACAATAATCATTGGAGTCCAGCTCCTGTCCCTGCATAGCACCATCCCCAAGAGTAACATGTGCCCAAGAGCATTTTCCAAATGCTTTTTGAGCTCTGTCAGACTTCGTGCTGTGAACACTTCCCTGGGGAGCTGTTCCAGTGCCCAAACACCATTTGGGAGGAGAACCTTTTCCTGATATCCACTAAACCTCCCCTGATACAACTTCAGTCCCTTCCCTCGGGTCCTGTCACTGTCACCACAGAGCAGAGATCAGTGCCTGCCCCTCCTCTTCCCCTCACAAGAAGCTGTAACTGCAGTGAGGTCTCCCCTCAGTCTCCTCCAGGCTGAACAGACTAGAGCCCTGAGCTGTTCCTCATACAGCTTCCCCTCAAGGCCTTCACCATCTTTGTAGGTCTCTCTTGGATGCTCTGCAAGTGTGAAGCTCTCTAAATGCTTCATCTTTATGTTTTAGCCCTCAAAACTGCACACAGGATTTGAGATGGGTCTTCAGTAGTGCACAGTGGGACAATCACCTCCCTCGCCCAGCTCTTTTTGATGCCCCCAGAACACAGTGTGCCCTCCAGGCTGCCAGGGCACTGCTGACAGTCTTGTGCAACTGTAATTTACTGCTGGCTCCATTCAGTTGCCAGAATTATGTTTATTAATAATTATAATATTGACCAAAATTGAGCTTTAGTAAGGGCGTATGAGATACCTTTAGATGTTTTCAGTGAGGTCTCTTTGACTGTGTCAAGTAAGAAAAAGATAATGGTGCAGTATGGGAAACATATTTTTAAGTTTTGTAGAAGCTGGACAGTATGCACAAATTGAAACGATAGTGAAGGTGCTGTGTTTTCCCAGGACTGCAGTAGCAATGCCCATTTTGCAGGGTTTCTCTACAAGGCGGATGGGGTTCTTAGGAACAGCAGAACAAAATCCCATTGTTCTCATTGTGGCTATGTAGCTTCTTATCATCTTTGTCATGTCAAGTTTATTAGATGTCTAGGAACTTGTGGCTGCAATTAAGGTGGCCTACTGACAGATCTCGAAAACCTCATCCTCGTTGAGACAGGATGGCACAATCTATTAGTAAGATTCTTGTTGAACTACACAGTCATGTAGAATTTGCTGAGGGATATAACACCAGTCTTACTGATTTGAAACTGCAATGTGACAGAGGCTGTGCTTAGTCTAGCTGAATAAGTTTCTTTTAAACTAAGAAGAAAAAATAAATGTTGGCGTTTTTTAGCAATAACTTACTGTTTTGTATCTGCAGTTGCTATGATCTACATTGGTCTGGAGGCTCACAGGTAAATCTCTCTTTGTCATAACTCTCCTTTTGTAATAACTGCTTAATTTAGGTGAATGCATAGATATGGGGTGTTTAATCACTATATTCTTTTCCTTTCCTACCTTTCAATCCTACTGATATGTGCCATATACTTAAATAAGCTGCAGCTGTTCAAAAGTTGTCTCACAGACAGAAGAATTCTATATTACTGAGTTTTAGATAACAAAGTGGATTCCCATGTGCTACAAGTAATGCTAAGTAAAAAGATAAATGGAGACATATTTTATCACCTACTACCTTAGAGCACAAAACTGGATTTTTTATTTTCCATTGTGGTTCTCAAACCTGTAATAAAGAATAAGACGGCTGTAAAATTAGGGCAATTAACATCTGATTTTTTTTTTTGTCTAATGGGATGCTGAAGACTAATAGATGCTGTGTCAGTGAGAATAATGTCAGTGGTCTTGAGACAGACCTTGATATTGTGAAGTTACTGTTACACACTAGATATAAAATGATTGGATCCGTGTTTCTTGTGCAGCTCCCTGTAACGTTTTGGTTAACAACCATACTGAGATGCAGCTGGTGCCTAGTAGTTCAAGCACAGGATTCATGTGACCTTGGATACAACTTCCATTATTTCCTTCCCAAATAGTACATGTGGATTTTTTTCACCATTAAATATGTAATAATAGGTTTAGAAGTTAAAACCATCTGTTATGTGTAATGTCAATGAGACCAATTGTAAACTTGTAAAGAGCCCACCTTGTGTAGATATCCTGCAAAGAACTGTACAACTTTTTTCCTTTAAGATGTCACTACAGTTTTGTGAGTCTTGAACTAAAAGGTTGTCTAAGGAGCTAGTCAGGTTTTAAATAATCAGTTTGTGATATCAGCATTTCACCATGGTGTTTCTACTCAGTCTCGGTGTTTTGAAGTTCAAAAACAAAGCAAAAAAAACAAACCAAAAAGCCCTCACAACACCCAAGCAACTCACCATAGCTTGTGGGAGAAATGGGATGAACAGCCTTTGTTCAAAAAATGTGCTCTCTTGATGAAGGCCTACAATTAAAAGTAAGGTGTATGAGGTTGAGAGACTGCTTTCTAGGCCAAAAGAGACTTCAGAACCAAGGTTTCTAACCTGTAGGGAGTTCTCCATGGGAAACATATTCCTATGTAATGTAGGATTCCTTAACCTAGTAAGGAGAGGAAGAAAAAGGCCAAATGCTGAAAACAGTCAGGTTTTTTAAACGTGAATAGCAAGCATGGTCTATGTATATGTATCTTATGCCAAAGGTGATTAGGCACTGGAAAAAAACATAATATGAACTGTGGAGTTCTTTTAGAGTCTTTTGAAGTATATTGAAAGTACTGAGATACAAGTTTTTGGGTCTCAGTGTAGATAGGTGTGTAAAAGTACTTCTCCCAGTCATTCAGACAAGATAGAGTAGTAAATTTTCTGGCCTTAACATGCAAGTAAATTCTGTCCTGAAATATGAAGCTGAAAAATTACTTGGTGTCTTCCTCAAGAAAGCATGTCATAAAATAGCAGTGCTGTTTTAAGGAAGGACTATAAATTCATAGATAGATGTGATTTAGTCTGAAGACTGAAGATGTAGTTGATGATCTGCAGAATGGCCTCCTCTTTGACTAAACACAAGATCTTGTAAGCTGTTAGCTTCTGTTTGTCTACAAGTGCCTCTTGAAAGAGACAGTCAGCTTCAGCCTATATTTTTTGCTGCAGATCTTGCAGCCCTTGCTTTTTTATGCTTTTTTTATCCTTTAGCTACTGCTGTAAGAGCCTGTTACCATAGCTTCGCCTGCAGGATGAGGACTGCTTGCAGACTGGGAACACAAAGCAAAATACTGTACCCGTTCCTCTGTACATAAAACTGTACTTTGATCACAGCTAGGATTCTGCATATTTCACTATTTTTCCCCAGTTGGAAAGATCAACTTTCTTATTCCCATGACACTGCTACAGTGCTTTGCTTTGGTTTGCAGGCACTATGCATGGTGAAATGGAAGTAAGTCATTCCTGGCAAAACTGACCTTGCTGATAGCAAGAAAATCACTTTTTTTTTTTTTCTCTCTCTTGACTTGAAGAGCATCCCATCTTAGATGTTAGATACACCTTTTAGATGATCTGAACTGTCAAGCTACACAGAATGTAATTGCATGTCACAGCATCGTTCTTTTTCTCATGTCGCTGTGTAGCTTCAATGTTTTGGTAAAAATGAGGGGGAGTGGGAAAATGATACCTGTTCAGGTGACATGGAATGTTTTGTGCTAGTTAATTACTCTCTTTCTTCCTTGATTTTAATCTTTTGATAGTTGCTGAACTGGTATCCCAAATCTGGGAATCTTCTCTGCAGCTAAGTGATCCCTATTCAAAGATTTTGAAGTTAATGACTAAATAGCTATTAATTTCCCTCAGGACTAGAATATGCTGTGCACACACACTAGCGCTCTTGACTTAATTCAAGCCTTTGGTCTTTGCCATTTCTAGCAATGGTTTGGGGTCTTTGAGCTTTCAGCTGATTCCTTTTTGTTTTGCATGGGCTTTTTGGCTGTGGAGCTTGATGATTGGAGGTTTTGGTTTTTTCCGAGGTCAGTATGTGTGTGTGTGCCTTTTGCTTGTTTTGGGAAGTTTAGGTCAAGGTTAATAAATTCAATTATCCTTGAAGGTTCTGTGTATTGATTTCCATTTACTCTAACAGGAGCCTGTACTCAATGCACCATCATCTCTGCATAGTGCATCTTGGGCACCCAGAGGCTCATTGTCAGAATTGGTTTCTTGTGTGCATGAGGTCTCTGGAGCAGTGTGTAATCTGCAGGCAGAACAGGATACCTTACATGCCATCAGGCATCATAACTTCAGACTGAATTTTGCCCTGATGGCTGAAATACAAACTGAATGCCTTTGTCTTTGTGAGGTTTGCAAAGCCATAACCCAAGAATCACTGTGTTAGGCCAAATAAACACGGAGTGAAGACCTTTGTTCATCAGGTTGGCCAGCTGAGCAATTCCTTCAGAAAGAATCCAGAAGGATTCAAACTATGAAACTATCCTGTATGGTTAAAGGAAAAGTAAGCTTTGTGGGGAATAGTTTAAAGGATTGAATAGGTTCTAGCCTGAAGTTATCATCAGTCTTCCACCTGCTAGCTGCTAGAAGTCTAGCTAACATTTTCTATCTGTAGCAGTCTTTTAAAATGCTTTTACACTCTGTTGCTCTGGGTTTCAAGAGTCACTCTTTTTCAGGTGGTTCTCTTGAGGATCTCTGATCGAGAGTGTCCAGCCATGATAAGGGAAGAAGAGATAATCCATGCAATGGGATTGTCATACCCAACTAGACAAGGCCCTCTGCAGTTTGCTGTAGTTGATCCTGCTCTGAGCTTTGGGATTAGACTGGCTGTTGTCTGGAGTTCCCTTCCAACCTTAACAGTTCTGTGATTTTTATGATCATGTTGTAAATTAACTGTTCTGTCATGACGGTCATAGGAGATGTGGTACTTGCATTATAAGAGACTTAAAGGATTTGAATCCATTTGAATATTGGAGAGTAATTCTTCACTAACAGAGATGAACTGAAAATTTTAATGAAGCCTTGTCCATATGTTCTGCATGAGGATTATCATTCTGTCTGCTCTTTCTGTCCTTTTCCATTCTGCTGTACTATCTTTCCTTCTGCTGTAGCAGAAATAGCATATTAGCACATCTTGCACATGGGATAGTTTCAGAAGAAATTCCTGATTCTTCCCTCTTTAGAAAGCTTCTATTTGTAGGAGAGACAAAGAGACCAAGTAGGACATCTTGCAAGGTTCACAGAGTTCAGTGCTCCCAATGCCACTTTACTTTGTTCTTGCTGCCCAACTTTGACTTAAGTAGGCAGGAAGCAACCAAATGAGAAATGTCGTGGAGGTACTTACATTATGGATGACAAGTAGCCAAAAGTATGTGGCAAACATACTCCACAGAAATGTTTTTGAGGAAGCAGTCACTGCACAGGAACATTTCTGATGTTGTTCAGAACTTAATTTGTTTAGTTCTTCAGCATGCTTTTGTTGCAGTCTGTAGTCCTAAGTCATGCTAATAAGTCCTGTTGCCAACCCCCAAATGTTCATAAATCTGCAGTGCTATTTCAATGTGTTCATGGATAGTCTTCTTATGTATGTAATATGAATTCAGTCAAGGTATCAATTTAATACATAGGTGCCCAAAATGCATTTATTTGAAGGAAGCACCTTACTCTTCTTGCAAAACTAGTAATAGAGAGATCATGGATGTTCACAATTTGTATTAGTAAGCATCATGTGTTTTGCATTGTATTTGTTGGAGTTCCATTTTGCTTTCTATGTGATGTCAAACTGTAGAGAACTGGTGCTTTTTCAGTTTTCTGATGTATTTGTACTTCACTATTTCCAGACATGAGTTGTCAAGAATTAACCATGAAACTAGTTTGGTACCTATTGCAGCTTGTTCTTATGTCTGAAAATACTGGCTTCTTTTTGACACTGAGGATTTCCTGAAAGTCAAGTGTTATGTTGTTTCTTTATCTCATCACACAATAGGAATATTTTAATAGTGCTGCATGTTTTCAGCTGGCAAGTGTTTTTTTGTTCTTTTTTTTTTTCTTTTAAATGAAAAGCTAATAAGAATCAAAAGACCACATGGACCTATACAGTTCCTCCATCAGTTATGCTGAACAGGAAAACATCGTCAAGAAATAATCATGTGGTTACTTACTTGACTATGCCATGACTATGGTGAGAGTAAGACTTATTCACTCTTGAATCTCTAATAAGATAAAGGTTAAGATAAATTTCTGGTAGTAGAAATTCTTGCTTGAATTTCCTTTATTGCTAATTTTCTGTTATTTTTAAGAGTCTGAGCAGTTTTAACCAGATGCACTGATATCTGATGCTGAATAATACCAGAGACATCAGGTTAAGGAGAGGTTTTCAATAGGCAAGAACTGCTCCATAGCGTCAGGCTAGACCTTTCTCTTGTGGTTGAGCCAGTGCTTATGGATATCACATGCTACCTTTTTCCCAAGTAATTTCAACAATAAAACCCTCTGGAAAGAGCTTCCTATGTCATCTGAAAAATGTTTGGTAGCTCAGTTCTGAGACTGTTTAACTGCAAAGCAGATTGTTGCTTTGGGGCATGTAAAGCTGCTGAGGATGACAGAATGGGTATTCCTCAGAGCCTAATTTCTTTGTTCACTTATACCGAGGACCAATATGTTCAAAAGGTTTTGGGCTGCAGGCAGATTTTTTTCTTTTATATTCAGGCTAGAATATACTTAGGATTCCAAATAGTTCAAAATATGTCTGTCAGCACTCTCTGGCAATTCTAGGGATACTAACCAAATCCGCAGGCCGTACAAAACTGGAAGGAGCTGTTGGCTTCCTCTGGGGCAGGGAGGCCCTGCAGAGAGACCTCAACAGATTAGAGGGCTGGGCTATCACCAGCCATAGGAAGTTCAACAAGTGCTGGATTCTTCACCTGGCATGGGGCAACCCTGGCTGTACAGACAGACTGGAGAATGAGATTCTAGAAAACAGTGCTGTGGAAAGGGACCTGGGGGTCCTGGTCAATGGCAAGTTGAACATGAGCCAGCAGTGTCCTGGCAGCCAGGAGGGCCAGCCCTGCCTTGAGGTACCTCAGGCACAGCATCACCAGCCAGGCAAGGGAGGGGATTGTCCCACTCCTCTCTGCACTGGGGCAGCCTCACCTCAAGTGCTGGGGGCAGTTTTGGACATCATAATATAAGAAAGATATTAGGCTATTAGAGAGCATCCAAAAGAGACCTTCAGAGATGGTGTAGGTCAGTGTCTGCTGAAAACTCCAGCCACGTGGATGTTGTTTTGGTAAATAAACTGTTCCTGATCTAGATAATTCTTTCTAAGCAAAAGAGACTTTTGTCAAAGAATGACCTCCTCAGTATTCATACCCTCCAAAGCAGGCAGCTTGCTTTTTCAAGCAAAGGTTTTAAAGATGGGGAGAACTTCCCATGGGAATTAGAAGGAATGAATGTATCACAGCAGGTCTCATCTTGCTTTCTGAACTGATGCTATTGTGTGTATGAGTATAGTCGCTCGATTTTAAAAATGGAAAGGAAAAGGTGATGTAATTTGGTGGGGGAGATGACTAGGGAAATCAGATTTCAAGATGGGGAGCATAAAATTCAGTGTTGTTATGAGGAGGCTGCTCTTCTCAGCAGACTTGGAAATGTATTTGCATATATCCAAAATCATCAGTATATCAATGATCTATGCTTTGGAAGAATAGTTCCCTCAGTACAAGTGCTTGAATGTTAATCTGTGTACTGGTTGTGGATATGGTAATTTTTTCATAACAGCTCCTGTGGTGATGTGTTTTCTTTATTTGTGGTGAAAATAGTTTTGATAACTCAGGCATCTTTTTGTTATTGTTGAGCAGTGCTTACATGGAGTCAAAGTCTTTCTGCTCCTCACCCCACCCCACCCCACCAGCAAGGAGGCTGGGAGTGCACAAGGAATTGGGAGGGGACACAGCTGGGACAGCTCACCCCAGCTGACCCATATGGTGTCATACTCAGCATACGGAGCTGGGAGAAGAAAGGAGGAAGTGGGACACGTTTGTCTTCCTAAGTCAACACTGTACGTGATGGAGCCCTGCTTTCCTGGGGATGACCGAACACTGCCTGCCCATGGGAAGTGATGAATGAATTCCATGCTTTGCTTGTATGCATGACTTTTGCTTTACCTATTAAACTTTCTTTACCTCAACCCGTGAATGGTCTCAATCCTATCTTTCTGCTTCTTTCCCCCATTCAATGTGGGGGAAAGTGAGCAAGCAGCTGGGTGGGACTTGGCTACCTATTGGCATTAAACGTTGACATTTAGTAATGGTTGTACTGTAGTTTATTAAAATACTGTAGTGTTAGTAGCAGCACTTGGGGAAAGGATTCAGGACAAACCTCTTGGGTAACCTGCTTTAGAGTCAGAGATCTGCAAAAAGCAGTTGTTTTCATTATGCTGGTTATTTTCAGCTCTTTCTTTAGCTGAGGAGAGTAATTGTCTTTCTAGCTGTAGACTAACCTGGTAAGGGAACCTTACGAAAACGCACAGTCACGTGTTTATGTCTATCTATCTGGAAACTGTAATCATAGCCCATAACAAAGCATTCCCTCACATAGTTAGGCATTTACTTGAGAAAGCATAGTTGCCAAGATACAGTTACTGGAGGTACAGTTTGTCTATCAAGAACTGGATAGACTTCAAGGATGAAGGGTTTTTTTTTCATTTGTGATGTAATTTATTGACAAGTTATGTGACGATAAAAGGTTTTTCTGCTAAACTGCAGTGAGATGCATTCTTCTTACAACAATTTCTTTTCTCTTGGCAGTATTATTTTATTATGAATCTGCAGCAGTTTGCTTGTGTAGTGTCCACAGAATGTATATTAAATTTCAAGTTGCAGTTTATAAAACGTTTTTTTCCAAATGTCTTTTTTCCCACCACCACATTCCACAATATCTCCTTGATCGCATAGAATTCATGAAACTAGAGATATTGCTTTGCAATAGATAAAAACTTCTAATAATACTTTAGTATAATGGTTTTTTAAGTTATTGAAGTATACATGTATATATCAAAAAGATAATGTTTTTGTTAATGAGTAGATTATTTGCATATATTTCTTTAATCAAATGATACTTGCACTTGACTAACTTGTAGCAGATTGTTGGTGTTGTCAGAAGTGGGCCCATAAGAAGAAGAGGCGTGTAAGAATACTGATAATTCAGTAGAAATAGCTGGTTACCATGTGTTTCTGATGCTGTCTACTTATAGTTTTTCTGTGTGATTAAATCGTTGTAGCTTACTGATTTTAATGAGGAATTCAATTGCAGTGCCTCTGTGCCAGAAGAGACCTGCATTTTGAGCAGCCTTATGACATTTGCATGGGAAGATTCTTATTTTTAAAATTAATGTGTGTTTAGTCTGTAAATGTACTGTTAATTTATTGCCAAAATGTAGTCAAGTAGAAGATTTTAAATGTAACCTTGCTAGTTAACGCTGGTGTTCTAAAGCTGTTTTTCTGATTCAAATTTTGAATTTAAATGTATTTATTTTTGGTTTCACCTGTGAGAGGTGAAACTGAAAAAAAATATTTTCAAATACTCAAAACAGACTCCATGGAATATGAGGGAAACTGTCTCATATCAATTAGTTGTTGGGGTTCCTGAAGTCTTAAAGTTTTTTTAAAACACTGTATTTCGTCCTGTTAAAAATAATTTTCTTACCCTGCAGTGTTCTTGGCGAAATTACTGAAACGACTCTATGGTGAAACTTCATCGTCTTCTCTTGTTCGTACTTCAAGTAGAGAAGAGGAGGTGGTTCTTGAAAATCTTGGATCGAAATCTAAAGAAAAGAATTTGGATAATGTTCAGATTTCATCAGCAGATGCTAGCACATCAACTAATACACCCTGCAAATCATTTCAAGGTGAGACTGCCTTGTCATTTTTCTGATAATAGGCTTTTAAATATAGCTGCTTTATTTCAGAACAGTATAGTATGTCGTTCTTTTCATCTGTTGATACCAAGAGATGAATTTGAGTACTAGTGCTAATGGTACTTAATACCTGGAACACTTGACATCTTGTGAAGGTCAAGAAATAGTCTTGGTGTATATGCTTGGATGCAGCAGATCCAATTAGCATCCAATTTAGCAGTAGCAGGTATGAAAGTTCAGTAACTTTCTGTAACTGTCGTTGATAGTGATAAATAGTGAGAAAATGACTTCTGCTGGTATGGCTCTGCTCAGCTGTTAGAGATACAGACGAAGATTGGTGGGAATACATGATCCTGCCCTCGTGCTGCAACAGAAGCCCCATGGGGAACACAAATCCAACAGAAGGCAAATATTAATTCAGACACTATGCTAGTCCCTTGAAAAAGAGCATTATGTTGTGTGTATTTATGCAATGAACATGGTGCATGAATATTTGAACGGGTAAGTAAAAGTCCTTTTTTTTTTTCAAATAAGTTGTAGAATGTGAATGGCATGCCAAAAGATGGAGCTGGAAAATGAGGTAGCTGTGGTATTACTTGTGGTTAAAAGGCTCTGTGCAGAAGTATAGAATGAGTGTAAATTGCTCTGTATTCATCTAAAACCAGATTTTGCCATTACTAGAAGGCTGTTAAACTGGCTTGAAATAGAAAGGTTATGTTTCACAAGAGTATAAAAAGCTTTCTCTGGGGCAAAGGTCAGCTATCCTTCTTACTTGCTCACAGGGAAGAACTGGCTGTGGATGTTGTCTGGGGCAGGAGAGTAATGTCCAGAGAAAAGTGAGCAAAATTATTAGTAGGGTTAGAACTGTGTGCAACATAATAACAGATGTTTGTCTTGTTCAGGGATCTGCTTGGTAGGATTAACGAGAGGATTGGTCTGAATTGTGAAGGAGCTCCTGGTTCAAGAATAACCCTTCAGAGCACAAGAATGTCCTATTTTGACATGCAGAAAACTAAGCAAATGTGGCAGGATGCCTGACTGAGCTCAGATGTGTCAGGGAGAGCAGCAAACAGAAGGTGAAGGAAGGCTAGCTGGGACAAGGTAGGCACAGGAGCTGTGTCATCACTATGGAAGCAAAGAAATCCCACAGTGCCTGGCAGAGAAGAGCAGAATGTCTGTTAGCAGTAAAAAAGTTCAGTCAACAGTCCAGTGATACCAGGCAAGTTAATAGTGACAAGGCAGGTCAGTCCCGCCAGTACGTCAAGTCTGTGTGTCAGTTTGTGCATCAGTTGGTCTGAAATATCCCTCTGGTCAGTTTAGGTCACCCGTCCCAGCTGTGTCTCCTTCCACTCACCCCCAACTTCCTCAGCAGTGTGGCAGTACAAAAAGCAGAAAAGGCCTTGGCTCTGTGCAAGCCAGGCTCAGCAATAACAAAAACATCTCTGTATTATTAACCCTGTGTTGAGCACAAATCCAGAACACAGCCCCTAACCAGCCACTGGGAAGAAAATTAACTCTACCCCAGCTGAAGCCAGCACACCATTACTGTAATAGAAGGTTGCATGGAAATTTCAACCTCTGTAGTTCTATATGTTTTATACTCAATTTGGTTTTCAAGATTAGTACTTCTGGTACTTCTTTTGTATAGTCAATAATGAAAAGCATTATTTTCAAAAGGCTGATAAAGCATTAAACTTATTCTGTACAGTGGCATGTGATAGCGTTGAGAACTAATGGTCCTTTCAAAATAGGTAACAGGCTATTTATTTGCTCTGTGATAAAGGTGTGCTAATTTTACACAACTGTGGAGTAATTTCTTGAACTAAAACAATCTTCATTTATAGTGAATCTATACCATTCCTTATAAATTAGGGCCTGGCAAAACTCCCATTGAAATGGGAGGTGAGGGGGAGAATTTATTTGACCTTGTGATTTATAACTCTTCTGATTTGTTTATAGCTGATTCCTAAGGCAGTATTCTTCAAGGTAATGAAAGGAAAGCTTTTTATTCAGAATCCTAATACAGGGAAAATATAGCTTATGGGATAGGAAACATGGAGTAAAAAGAACAGGTTTATATTTAGGATTTTCACAGCAGAGCAACTAGGCTGTTTTTGAAATAAACAGCAAACTATAACTGTGTTTGTTTTCTGTTGGAGGCATGCAAATGCCACAGTAGTACAGAAAAGGGTTCTGCCTTGATCCAAGTTCAACATATAAGCACTTAAAAAAAGGAAGCCTTGAAGTGATGAACTCATGAGAAAAAAAATATAAATCAATTACACATCTGGGAAACCAGCACACAACCATTATTTTCTGGTTTTGATTTTATTTAAATTTAACGTGTTCTTGGATTTACATGTGGTGATTTTATAGCATGGACACTGAAAGTACATGTTTAGAGACAGGTAGAAAGTTATAAACTCTATGGCCTTAGTGAGGGAAAAACATAAAAGCATTGATTGAATTTTTTGATCATAAACTGTTTTAAGTGACTTCTTACTTACAGACCAAAGGTTATGGGCATAACTACAAGACTATCCCAGTGCTCAGTCACCTGCACAGTAAAGAAGTTCTTCCTCATCTTCAGGTGGAATTTCCTGTGCATCAGTTTCTGCCCATTGCCTCTTGTCCTATTGCTGGGCACCACCAAGGAGAGCCTGGAAATGTTCTCCTGACACCCATGCTTTAGATATTTAGACACTTTGGTGAGGTCCCCTCTCAGTCATCTCTTCTTGGGGCTGAACAGGACCAGTTCCCTCAACCTTTCCTAGCATGAGGAAATGGCCTCCTTAGTCTCTGACCTTTTCCTTGGTCAGAATTATAACTACTTTTTATAAGAATTTGATCAGTATTTAGCATCTTCCTTATAAAAATGAAAATTTCAGAGTTGCTGAAGAAGTATAATTGTATTCAAGTGAAATATATAGTGTTCAGTTTGTCAGTATAAAGTGTGCTGTGTCACTTTTGATATTTGATTTTTCCCTAATTCTGAAATAGGAATTTGAAATGCAGAGAGCCTATCCAGTTTGGGATCTTGTGGAGACAACTTACTTAAACTTTTCTTCTCCTTTATTTTTTTAAGTAAGAAATAGTGAGGAATGTTTCTAAGCTATTGCTAGTAATAGACTTTATTTTTCTAAAAAAGCTGGAATCCATGTTACGCTATATAAATGGACAAAAAGAAGTTTACTCCTTATTCATTAAATAAAAATGTAAATGTTTCATCAAATGTGACATATCACAGCATTGTTATGCTATATGAGGAATTCATGTCAAAATTCAGTACAGCTGTGTGATTATTTTGCGTTCTCTTTTTTATTTGTTCCACTGAAGTTATTGATGCTGACAGCGTACTGCATTGAACTCATCACTAAGACACCAGGACTGTGTCCTTCCTCATATTAATCCTGTCTTATTGGAGCTATTTCAGTGTAGAAAACTTAAGCTAGTGACAGAAATGCCTAGAAGACAAAACTTGTCTAAAAAATATGCATGAACTGCCCTGCCTTTTAGTTGATCAAATTGATGAAATGCTTACGATTGAGAAATTAAATTCTAGCAGTACTCAGTGCAATAAACAACTTTAGAGACTTGTTAAACAATACAGCTTTGCTTTAGTTAATTACTTTGAAAAGCCATCTATTGTGAATAAGCTAAAGAGAGATGGAGATTATAATTATTATACAATAAAGTGTTGTCACGCACTCTTACAGTCTTTTCTCAAGGGTTTAAAAATTCTCTCATTACATGGTATATTAAAGCACTATTATGCTGTGCAGATAGGACAGATGTATGCAGGAGTAGAATATTTGACTGAAGATACCAACCCATGGTGGCTGTGGTAAAAATGGTGCCCAGCCAGTTTTACAAGTCAGTATACATGCTACAAGCCAGAACAAGCTACATGCTTTAGGGGAATGTAGAAATCTGGGGTTTAGGGTAGAAGGGAAAAAATTCCAAAACCCAACCTAAAAACCCCAACCAATCCAAATCCCACAAAAAAACAAACCCCCTCTCTCTGTTCAGACTAAGTCGGCTGCATGTATAATATCTGTAATTTCTGTTTGTGACAGAAACAGTTCTGTTGTTGTCTCCAGTTCCTCTAGCAATGTTTTCAAGGGTTTTGGAGGGGTTGTTTGCTGCTGGTTGGCAGATTCATTCCTTTTCCAGTGTTATGCATATATGTTAACTCATTCTTCTCTTCTCCATGCTCATTTCAAACAGCTTAGGTGTCATAGGGAGAGCTGCTGGCCTCTCTGAGACCCCAAAGCAATTTAACAAGTAGCTCATGTAACAGTCTTAACGGTTGCCTACGTAGAGCAGAAAATGTCAGCTTTAGCTCTAAGTGTTAATAAGCTCTAAACCTAAACTAGTCAACTGCAGGAAAACTATCTGGGTAAAGGAAATGGAAAATGGCTTGTTTAAGAACTTGATAAAATAGCCTTGTTTCACCTAGAGATGGCTGTTAGTACTAAATTGAATCGAACTGCAGCATTATATTTGTGTGTCAGCATTCCCACTGTCTGTCTTGATTCCTTGTTTGAAATAATTTTAAATGCATTGATGACTAAACGGGTTGTGTGAGACACCACTCCTGCTCCAATTTATACTGGGGAGTTTATCATTTAAGCTGCTACTTTCAAAATCCCATATTTTCTGCTGTCGCACAAGCTAACTTTCTACTTGTGTTTCCCATCAACTCTACCCTCTAACAGTTATTTTCAAAGTGGAAATGTTTATAATGTGAGCTTGGTACTGAACTATGTTCTGAGCAAATACTTTCCCATAATCTTTTGTGCTTTGCATTGTTTTTTGCACAAATGAGAATGGACTGTTACCAATAACTTCTAGTTATGGCATAGAAAATGTGAGTTTAGAGGGGCAAGAGCTTTAAAACCTTAAGTTTTGTTTTCTTTTACTCTTATGAACACATCTGTTTTTTTCTTGGTCTTGTTTCAGATACGTTCCAGTAATGACATAATCACTTCATCAGCGAGGATAATTAAATAATTGCAACTTAGACATGGCCTTTTAGATTCAATGTTGTTGTTTTTTGGGGTTTTTTTTTGGTTTTTTAAGGGATTGATTAACAGGGATATATATGGCTTTTGAGAAGTGTTTTGAACAAGTAAGATCTGCAGCAGTCGAAGTAATTGAGCTGGGTACTAGCATAACATTAAGATAGCTTGTGTTACTGTTTATACAGCTAGAAATATGAGACATCTAATCAAAATATTGCATATAGTCATATACCAGGGCATATATGGGACACATATACCATTTGGCTGTATAGTTTCATCATTACCTCCTATATTCAACTTCCAGAAAACAGAAAAATTTTAATGCCTCCTTCTGCCTGTAATCAGATTTGCCTCTGAAAAGTGTTCAGTTTCATGCATTCCTTGATCAGTGGTTTTTCCATGCTTCATTCTGCCTTTGTTTTATGCTTGGTTTTCATTACTGTTTCCAAGGAAATGTAGATACTTTAATGGTTCATAGGTAAAAAGCAAAAACGTCTTCCCCAGGTCATGAGTGAGAACAAGAGTAAGAAGGATTTGTACTTAATCAGTTTTTTTCTTTGTGGCAAAGCATGTCTGCCACTCCTAATGTAGTGAAACTGAAGCTGAGTTATAATGGTAAGTGCTGTCTCCAATAAAATGAGCTATAATACAGCCTTTCTATGTGTCTAAAAAAACCCTAAATCTAAGAGTTAGTATACATGTGGGAGGTAGTGAGGGAAATAAATGTGAACTCTCTTGTTCCTTGTTTTTTATTAATTTCTCATCCCAAGTTTCAGCTATGTGAAATGTCTTTACTGAGCTCAGTTTCCTTTTGAAGTTGTTGGTTTTCAACAGTCTGAAGGAAAACACCATGATGAGGAAGTACTTCTGAGAATTTTCTCATTTTGTTTTCTTCTTTCAGTGCTCTAGTCTGGTATCCTCTGTAATCTACGCTTTCTCCTTTCAGTGAAGTGCAGAACTTCTGGGAATGTGAAGTGTCAGAAGGGAAGTTGTAATGAACTGGCTTGAGTTGCAGCATGCTACCAGGCACAAGTTAGTATATACCCTAAGAGCTGGGAGCAGCCATCTGTAATATGGCTAGGACTCTTAAAAATAATACCCTGGGAATGAAGTGAAAACATGCTTTGCTTGAATATCAAAGGATAGTGGATTTGTTTTTGTGTAAACAGAACTGAACAGAGTATCAGAAGTTAAGGTCAATCAAAAAATTCAGTATTGCCGTCTGCACTAATATGTTGTGACCATTAGTATTACAGAAGGGGGATTGGAATGAAATAAGCGTATTGTCTGCTTCCCCACAATGTTCTCCAACAGTTGTTGCTTAAGGATTTTCTGGGCCCAGGGACAACATCTATCTCTTTAATTATAAGACTTTTTTGTTTTGTCATTTTATTGTTTAAATGTATGTAACTGTAATTTAGAATAGAACTTTAAACTTTGACATTTTTCTTGGCAGAGAGGGAAATTTGTCCTTCCATAAAGTATAGCAGGCATCTTCAGAATTATAAAATTTAAAAACTGAACTTTGCAGAAGAAAAAACTTTCTCAGCACTCTGTTACATGTATTGGTGCTAATAAAATATTTGACAGTAATAACAGTGTATTTGAGATAACTGGATATCCAAAATTCATTCAGAAACATTTTTTTTTTTTTTTTTTTTTTGGATTTAGGAAAAGATGGAGAATCTTTGGAAGGAATATATATCTCATATATATAATATAATAATAATATATCTCTCAAGTGGCTTGTGTGACTGCCCTTGTTTATTCCAATGAAGTAAGGATAATGAGGTAGAGTCTACAGTGACTGGTAGTCTGTTCTTTTTTTGTTGTTGTTTTCCACCTAGTGTGACTTCCCTAGTATCAAGGGAGAGAATCCTGTTGAAGACTGTGGTCACACAGTAGGAATTCCACCCTCCAAGGAAAAGGACTGTACTTTCCAATTGCACAGAAGACTAAAAGCTTCTGTCTCTGTGTAGTAAAGCACTCCAGTGTGTGAGACTGGAAGACCAAGCCTGTGTTAAGACAACCTGGAAACCAAGGTTGTTTGTGCATAATGTAACACCTCATGTCCCTGAGGTTACTTTATTGTACCTTATCATGGCAGACTGAAACAGCTTGATGTCCAGGAAGTTTTGGATACTGTTGTTACTGTGACGCAGAGAGGAAGCACACAACAACACACACAACAGGTGTTCAGGCAGAGAAGAAGAGAAGAACTCTCTAGTTTATTGTTGACCTCGTATCTGTAAGTATCTGGAAAGTGACCAGAGATTGGACAGAGAAGTTACCACCTCTCCATCTCCACTGGTCACTTGAGAAGTCCATCAGGTGATATCTTTTACAAAGGAATGCAAACATGATCCTTGTTTATCTTACAATTCATATTCATATTCCATTATACTAAAACAAATCAGAAGGCTTATTTTCTGTCTGAGCAAAAATGAGTATACATTGGAGAATGGGTGAGTATTTAGGTTCACTGGATTTGTTCATGCTGTTAAAGGACATTTTGATGTGTTCACGCTGACCAACAGGAAAAGTATTTATTTTTCAGTACCTCAGTTCAGGAGGACACTCAAGATGTGTACAGTTAGTCACTGACATCATCTTTGGTACATTTCACTTTATGAAGGTTTTTGAAGGAGATTACTCTAGCCTAGGATTTGTGTCCTGTCTTTATAGGTGCTTGTCTTGCTAATCAAAGAAGGGAAAAGTTATTGTATAAAGATAACAAGGTGTATGTTTTCCTTGGGAGTTGTCAGAGTTTTGGGGTCATTGTCTCACTTGTATGCAATAAAAATGAGGAATAGCTATAATGGGTCATATTCTATCTTGCATGCTAAGGAAATCATACTTTAATACAAAATTTTTAAGGGAAATAACAGACTTCTTTCAAGCATTGCTTTTGTCCTGGTGATATCTACTGTAACACCACCCAGAAAATGCCTACTACCAATAATGACTTTTGTAGAGGGTACAACACTGAACCTACTCAGACCTTGTATTTGATTCAGCATCAATTCCTCGTTTCCTGTGTATGATTGTTTAGGAATGGTACGCTCAAATGTAGTACTCCCACTAAAAAGAAAACCACCAGTGACTCCCCTCCCCTTCTCCACTTGGTGACAAAAGGCAGAGATCATAGGTCAAGATAAGAACTGTTTACTGGAAACAGCAATGAGATTAGAAAACAAACAGCAATACCAACAATGCTAATAACAATAATATATAAAGAGAGGGTGATTTACATGCACAATGATTTTACATGCAAAATGTTCACCCCAGCCTGGGACACTTAAAAACAATGGCAGACAGCTCTTCTGCCTGACAGGCATTCCCTTTGACTGGAAAGGAGCACCTTTCTTCTTGAAAGCAGAGTCCCTTTTCCCCAGCCCCTGGAGGTGATGTAAGGTTCTAGCCCTGTCCTCCGAGCACAGCAAAGGGCAGCCCAGAACTCCTGGATCAAGTACTCTGGTGAGTTCAGCCTACCCCGCAGCTGTGACTAAAAGCATGTGCCACTGCACCTGGCTGCTGTAAGAAATAATTACCTGTCCTGGCCAGAACTAGGACACTGCTTCGCTGTAAAGACCTGGTTTTGGGGATGAACTCTGTCCATCTGTTTGGAAAAGTGATAACTGAGTGTTTCCAAGCAGTAGTTTTGTGGAAAAGATCACAATCTTGGTAAGATTGGGCTAACTTAAAGTTGTCTGGGGGAGGGTGGGAATTACAGGATTTTCTAGCTTGACTTGGGTTCTACGTTTGCTCTTAGGAGTTCTGCCCTATGGGAACTTAACTTGGGTGAGTTATCAAAGCTTTTTTGAGTTGCAGAGGAGCACTTCACAGTTAAGACAAAGTTTTTCTCTGACTGAAGACTCTACAGTGTGCTGGTGTCCAGTCACCGGCGGTGGGATTTTTGTAAGGGGAGGCTGGGGATGCCTTGTGCTGGGCACAGCCAGTTCCAGCCCACTCCAGCCCGCCCACCACAGGGCACAGCTGAGCCCACAGCTGAGGCAGGGGCACCCTCGGGGATACTTCTTTAAGAAACTAAAAAACAGTCCCAAGACAGGAGGGAACTAAAAGGAGTGGTAACAGTAGAAACCCTAGGGTCAGAGGAGGAGAAGGTTTTCTGTTGAATAAATATTCCTGAAGGATGGCCGCCCATGGCAAAGCCCTGGGGGGGAGAAGGAAGGATTACAGAGTCTTTAAACATTGCCCCCACCATCTCCTTGTACTGCTCCATCTCACTTAATTAACTGTGTGTAATCCGCAGTGAGAGGAAGTGGGAGTGAAGTTGGAAGTGAAAATGGCCAGCAAGGAAAAATTCTTGAAGTTGTGATCTCCTTGCTGTTGACCTGTGAACTCTCTTAGTCCTGTTTGCTCCATTGTAAGCCACCCCACCCTCAGCCTGCTGAGGGGAGAGTGAGTGAATATCTGGGTGGGTGTTCAGCTGCTATCCAGGGCCAACCCAGCAGAGAACCTAGAAGGGATTCAATCTCTGTCCAGAGTTCAGTCTTAGAGCAAGCAAAGGACCAAGACTTTATAAGTGTGTGCTCTGGCCATGTCTCTCTGTGTCTGAGGTGTGCCTAAGCATGCTTTGTGTTTGGGCAGTCTGGAAACCATGCTCATGTTAGGTACCACCATTCTGAACTACAGGTAGGGGATAGTTTAAAGAGGCTGAAAAATAAACTTACCAAAATACAGTGGCTACCTGAGATGATGACTGACTCACTCACTGGGCAGTTGGTAATTCTCTATGGCTGTAAGCTTTACCTTCAGCTTCTTTTAAAAAGATCTGATACTTGTTTGTAGTAAGATAGCAAGAGATAACATAGCTGGCCAAGCAACTGACATGCTTGGAGATGTAAAGTTGGTAGTGGCATGGTGTAGATGCTTTTCCCTGCTCAGTGCACAAGGCTGAGTTACATGCTGGATCTCCGTGTGGGGAACATGAATAGAAGACAGTTTCAAAACATTTATTCTGTATTCTTGGTTTGCCTTAAAGAGAGATGTTTACTCTTTTTGGATCATTGTAAATGACCTTTAGCTTTTTTTTCCATAAAATAACACTTCAGAAATGGGGTTCATGACTTTTAACCAGTAAAAGAGAAGCATTCTTTAATATCTCTAGTATCTGATTACTTTTGTTAATCAAAAAACTCTCTTTATGTCAGAGTTTATAAGCTCAGCCATTTTCTTTGCAGCAATGTTTGACTTTATTACCAACCCAACTCTTGGCCCAAGGAGACTCTGGCCTCAGGCTGTAAAAATCCAGATGTAGATATGGTAACAGTTTGGTTTAACACACTTGCACAGGATTAGCAAAGACTAATTCTTGATTTATGAGCTTGCAAACTTCTTAAAAATGCATCTGGTGTGAATAACTATGTAATTTGGAGACTCGCATTTAAAGAGATAAAATTAAAAAATATAGTCTTGAGTCATCATTAATTTCCATAGAAGGAGTTGTAACTTTTCTTCCTTGTAGGACTGTGTGTCACAGATGGTCCCTAAATTCTGTTGTGTAACTGTTTTGTCTGGGAGGATGTTATCCCAATATAGTTACTGCTTATATGATTAAAAGATTTGAATTTTTCAAGAGTGTTGTAAATTCTGTTTAATATTTTCCTTATCATCTTTGTTTGACAAAAACTAAATAAAAATGGAAAAAAGGAGAAACTTGAAATTTGTCAGAAGGGAGTAACTTTTAAACATTTATACATCCTTATAATTTTAAACTGTCACTAATTTGCATTTCATCATTAATCAGTCTGGATGGGTGTGAAAAAAAGTCAATGCAGGTAATGCCAGTTCAGTGATTTGGCATCATGTACATGGAAAGGTTCTTCTGAAGAATTATCCCATGTTAATTTTTAATGGATTTTTTCCAGTCACATAGTTGCTCTTCATCTTTCTGTATTTTTTATTTCTTTCCCTTTATTGTCCCTCAAAGTAAGTATGATCAATACTAGAAACTTTCTAGCTCATTCAAGAAAAAGGCAATATTATTCTAATGTGTTCTCAAAACAAATTTATTCCCTCATGATGAAAACAATGGTGGTATTTTCAGAAGTACTTAGAATGTTCAGAAAGGTACTTTGTTCTTGAAGTAGGCTGTCTGAGGAATGTTAGTGCATAGTTAAATTCCGTATTAGAAATATAGAAGTAATTCTCATAAGGGATTTATCAGATGCAACCCCATTTTAAATATTTAGGAATTTGTCCAACCGTAGTTGCACACAGCTACACCTCAGTGATCGACTTGGATCATCTGGGATCTTCTAACAAGTTTGTGGCATAAGGATGTTGATTGTGACCACTGCCAGAAATGTTTTTATTGTATATCATTTTAACAGCTTGTTGTGTGTTTTAAAGGGACTCATTGCCCCCAAGAAGAGAAGGCAAATATTGTGTCTGTGCTGTCAAAGGTTTGATGTTGGCACAAGGCCAGTGCCCTTATAACGATATATTGTCCTTGGTATTTGTTGTGAGATGTGATCAAAAACAGAGCAAAACAGTTTCTAATTTAGAAAGCAAAAGAAAAAAAACTTTATTACTAATAATAGGTAAAGAAGACACATACAGAAGAACATGGAAACTTTTAAAAAGAAATACTCTTCCTCCCCCACCCTCACCAGTTCTCAACCTAACAAAACAAACTAAAAATTCCCCATCACGTTACCACCTTTTAGATAATTAATCTTTAGTCCATTACCACCCTTCTGATAGTCAATACTCAGTTCGTTGAGGAGAGATAGGAGTCCTTCTTGCACCACATTGTGGCCTCTTCCTCCATGTCCAGTGCTCTCACCACTCTGCATGGACCAGAGCTGCTTCTAGGGTTTCTCTTTTTTAAAGATGCTTTGGTTAGTTCCAAGAAACGACAGCTTCTCAAATTTTGGGACACCAGTCCCCCCCAGTATTACCCCCTGGGGCCGAGGGGCCTTGAGAACAGAGCTCTTCCTCTCATCTCTGTTCACACTACTGTCCACTCTTGGCTCCAAGCCAATGCCTCTCCCCAGATACAGCTTCTATGTTACAGGAAAAAAAATGAGTCCGTCCATGGTTATACAAAAGAGTCCAGCCAAAGCCACTCCATCATCTCCTCCCACCTAGGATTCTTTTCAGCATTCTCTGACAATCTTCTACTTGCACAAACTTTCATCATCTTTGCTTAATTCTTTCTATCTTTCTTCTTCAAATTTAGGAGGATTAGCATTTATAAAGTTTTCATCATTTACGAAAAGGGTTAAAATCTTGGGCTTTGTTTCCCCCGAACTTTCACAGTATCTTTACTGCTGGGCACTCTTCTCGCGCCACCCCCCCATACTCCTTCGGCCGTGCTGTCTAGTTGTTGATATCAAATTTCAAGGTGACGGAGATCACAGACACGGTTTCTCAGTCTCTCTCTCCGGGGGGGGGAGGGGGGGGGAAGGGAAAAGAAGGCTGTCTGACGCTTCTCCAGGTTCTTGTACCCTCTCCACCCTTCCATCCTGTAGGATTTTCCTCTCCCCCTCTGTGCCCGAGGTTCCAGGCCTACCTCACCCAGGCCGCATGGCTTCCCCTCCCCCGCCCAGCCAGCCGCTGGGCAGGGGAGATCCCTCCGTCCTCAGGGACCGGAACCAAGAGAGAGCTTTCCGGGGAGCCCTCTGCTTTTAACCCCTTGTGTTCTCAGAGGAGGATCCTTGTCTTCAGTGGCCACACCAGGTGCCAGTCTTTAAACCTGAGCACTCATTGGTTTGACCACTGAAGTTCAGAAAAACTCATTTTTTCCAAACTACAACATTTATGGAGCTGGCAGAGTTTAAAAAAACAACAAAACAACAACAAACAACCAAAAAAGCCCAACAATCCAAAATTAAAAAAAAACTTCACACTGAGCCATCTAAAACTACATTGCAACATCTGGAGACACCCTGAAATCCTGGCTTTCTAGAAGGGCTTTTTCCTGCTTTTTCTGTTGTCACTACTCTGCACAGATATACAGTCTGGTTTCATGTGCAAGGAGCAGAGATGTGTATCTGTCACTTCTTCTCTGGTGAACAAATGAAGTTTCTACTGCTGCTCTTGCAGGTGCTTTTAAATACCTGTCAAAGGGGAAGGAAAACATATAAAAACAGACTGCTGCCATCACCTTAAGTAGTTTCCTGTGTAATGAAATAGTTGGAAAGCTGGCCCTTGGCACTTCCCCTCCTGCCCCAGAAAGTAGAGCAGGATGAGGAGGTGGGTCCTATGGGGCAGGCACTGCTGTGGCTTAGTCAAGTGTGACTTTAAAACTTCCTTTATCTTTGCACCCTTCAGAGAAGCATAGGCTGTGACTAAACAGTGTGCAAATGGGCAAACCACAGTTTTGGGATTCTTTTTTTCTTGCTTTTGTCACTTCCTAATAAACATCCATCCATCCATCCATCCATCCATCTTTTGTGAAGCAATTATTAAAGAAATAGTGTCTGCTTATGGTCAATGGGGAAAAAAAGAGTCTCTCTTAAAATATCACTGTAAGTGGAAGTGTCTTCTGAAGATAGGGGAGAAGATTTGCTTGATGCAATAGAAAAAAAATTACTCTGGTGTAAAGAACTAACCCATGGAGTATTTGTTTATTTTTAGATGCTATGAAATTTGGTGCAGTTCTGTTGGTCATAGGATAATTTCAGTGTTCCACACCTTACCCTCTGTAAGGATTTTCAAGGTCACTTACTGCTGTAGTTGGGAAAACATTTGAGAAAATCTAGAGTGAAACCAGTATTGAGCCAGTACTATGGATTTTCTGTTTTGTAGGGAATGATACAGTTAAGACTCCAGGAAGAATTTACACGGTGGATCTTCCTCCAGAGGGTTATGTTGCAGTTACTCCAGATGCTCTTGGTAATGCAGTTTCTGAAAACTCTGGCAGTAATGCTGACTCTACAGGTAAGTTTGTATGGTTTGTTACTGTGATGAATTTTTTGGAAGGGAAACTTCTTGGCAGCTCTTACCAAGTTGATTCAGACTTCAACAATAAAGTCTTTAAACTGTTGCTGCCAGTGGGTGTCACTGTTTTGCAACATAAGCAAAATGAGGACGTACCTCCCTATGGGTTCATTTCCATCATTTGGGGTTTCTAGACTAGATTCAGCAGTTGGTGATAGCCATGCAGTGCCACAGATCTTACTGAAGTTATGTAGAACCTAACTGAGGATAAAGTCTTCAGCTTCTCCCACACATGTATATTCATTCATATTATGCCTGCTAACAGTCATTATTTTTAAGGATAAATATTAGATAAAACCGTTTTACTAAGTTTACCCTTGATATTCTGAGGAATTGGGCAAAGGCTTAACAACCTTTCCAATTTGCCTCTCTCAGAACAGGTACTCATCATTGGAGTTGGTAGAGGGGAGGTATCAGTCCTTTAATGTTGAAAGGCTTTCTGATGAGAAACTGTGATCATATAACTTCAGAAGTGATATTTGATGTTATCAAAGGATACAAGAGAAGAAGCACAGAACCTGTAAAGTGGGTTCCAAGTTGACCTCAGTTTTCTGAATGACATGGTTTTCTGAATGACATTGCCAGAATTCAGTTGATTCTATCTGTCTTTAGAAAGAAGTCCTAAGCTTAGAGAAGACAAATTAATTTAGTTTTTTCAGTTGCTGTGTTCCTGTGGGTGTATGTTTATCGAAAATTGTACATCACTGTCGCTGGCCACTAGGGACATTCTATAGAAAAGAAGATACCCAGGTAAGGCAGCTGAAGTAAAACACATGATAAGCAGAAGTTATCAAACTACAGTATCAATTTCAGCCTGGAAATTGCCTCAAATGCAAGGAAAACCTGAGATATAACTTGCAGATAAAGAAAGGCAAATTCTGCTTGTCTTTGCAAACAATACCTACAGGGGTGAATTTTGAGCTTGGAAATTTGGTCTACAGTCTGTTCTGAGCTCCAATCAGAATATGAATACAAGCAAAGCTACTAAAGTAGCTCAAGGGACTGAAGCAAAAGAACAGTGTGACTGATGGCACATCAAGAATGTTCTTCCTTTGGTGTAGTGGTTTAAAGACCATTTTTGAGTGACAAAGAAGTAACTTTACCAGAGTGACATAAGAGTAGGTCTTGATAGTTTTTGGATTATGAATGGAAAGATGTTCTAATTTAGAGCTTCTATGTTGTGCTCTTTTCTGTTAGATTGGATTTGTGTTTTGAATCCAGAAGCTGTTTCTAGGTTACCATTAACTTTGTTTAGTTGCAGAACTGTCTTCGGACAGCGCAGTGGGTTTCACTTTCCCAGCATGTCAGATTCAAGCTGCTTATTGTGATCTTGAAGTACCTTTTCTCTCCTTCCATGCCATAAAATTTCTGTTTATTATTTCATGTACTTTCAAATGCTAGAGGAATGCTTCATCCTTTTCTGTGTTTTCCTGATAACACTAAATGAAGTCTCAAAATACTTTGTAGGTAAATTCAGTTTTATACAGAGGCTTAAGTTGCTTTTAAATAAAACACTAGCATACATCTTTTCTGCAGCTGAGATATATCCTCATTAAGGCATTAACATGGAACTTTTGTGGCAGATTTACTCAGCTGCTGTTTAAAATCTATGAATAAATCAGATTATGTGTGGTGCATATTAGATGTTGCAGTGATACATTGTTATACATAATTAGATGTTAGATACATTGCAAAGCAGTTAAGCAGAACAGAATTTAGGATTGAGTTATGTTGTCTCTTTTTAGAGTCATAGAAATACCTGCCTGGTTTTACGGTAGATAAAGTATTGAACAATGGCTTTATTTGCTTATTTTTTAGTTTTAATATTTTCCCTTAGTATTTCAAAACAAATGTGCTCAACCATTTAAGTAGAGTTCTGATGTTGCTTACTGACAGTATTGACTGTTGGACGGAGAATGCTTTTAGCTGATCCCAGTTTCACTGTTCAGGAAGAGTAAGTTTTGGGGTTTAGCCACTTTTTAAACAGTTAATAAAGGATCTGGAATTCTGGGAGACTTACTTTTGGAGGGTTTGTTATTTGACTTTGCACTTTGTCATAGAATCAAGAAAAAATAAGTTTGAAGTGAAGGTTTTAAATCTGTGGCTCCTTTTGGAAGGTGACTGTAGGTGATTTGCCTAATTATTTTTTTAAATCCTTCTTATAGGGAGATTTTTCTTAAATTCTTTTTTACTTCTCCTAGTGTTTCACTACCCTTTAATGCTTGATATTTCTTGCTGCAGTTTAACCCTTATTTGTTTTGTCTAAATAAGGATTGCAGAATTGGAGATCTGTGCTAATCTTGCTTGGAGATCTGTGCTAATCTTGCAAGGGTGAGGGGACGTGGTTCACTTTACTCATGTATGTCATTTAAGCATAACCATAAAATCTGTTGCAGGATGAAGTCTGATTTCAGGCAGTGCTCATAAAATATTAAAGGAACATCTTAAGCAATCACACCATGGATTACTTAGTTTGCTCACCTACGTTTAATTGTATATCCCTTATTTAGATCTTTTTTGAAGGTATTAAGGAAAGCTCTAATGAGAACCTTTGACACTGAAGGAGAAAGAGGGTACATGCATGACTGTATGTATGAATACTTTATATATATAAAATACATCTGTTATGTTTAGAATTGTCCCAGGTATTCCCAAAGGAAATAAGGTGAAGTTGAGATTTGGTGTATGCATTTTTTTAATCCCGATAGTATCTATATGATATATTTTGTATGGCAACTTGTAATCTTCCACTTCATTTCCGAAAAATGTGAGCATGTTGTTTATGTACTGGGTAAGAAAAGGTTCCTGTGCTATCCTTTTATAGCCCAGAACTAAGGGGAATTAGTGATGTGTAAATGCAACAAAAAGAAATCTGACTCAAAAATTAACTTCATTGTTTATCAAACTTGTCTCATGAAAATAATATGACTCTATTTTAGGATTTAAAATTTTCAGTTATGCATCACTGTGATTTGCTGAGTCCTCTCAATAAATTAAGAAAAATATGAGTCTATCTGAATTAATATAACAAGATCATCAAGAGGAATAGATGTGTCATGGCTGACATTTCATTGCAGTAAATTTGTCTGTGGAAGACTGAAATATTCAGTTTTTTAACATCAACTTTTTTTGAAAAATAGTTTAAAAGTTGAAGTTAATTAAAATTATAAAATAATTTCTTGTCAGCTCTAAAATATGTTTGGGTTTTTCCATTATTATTGTGGTTTAAACTGCTAACTCCATTATGGCTGATGTTGTCAGGATGAAATTAATGATGTTCAGAATAGCTTCTGAACAAAAGGGGAGAAGAAAATTCAGGTACTCTCTTAGGTGTCTTTAGCATCTTGATTCACTAAAAGGCAGCCATTTAAGGACTTAATGGTGCTTAAGCTTATGTTTGTTTTTAAGGAGATGATATTATGAATCATATGTTGACTACTTACATTCTTAGCAAGTGGATGGGAATGTGATACATCACAGAACTGATAAACTCAACACACCAAGGGAGGAACCAGTATGTTTTAAACAGCTGTGGTCAGCAGCAAACTTTTTTCACTGATAGGTAGCGCCAGTTGTGCAACTCCAACGTTATGAATCTTTTTGTGGCTTTCAAATCAGAGGAATCATTCGATGGTTTAATTTAATCTTCTAAACCTGTTAGACAGGTCTTACCCCATGTCGAGCTCAGCACTTTGTATTTAGAAGAAACCAAATGAAACAAAAAAAAGCTATTCACATTTGAAAGATGTCACACAGGCTCCACTGCTTTCCAGTGCTAACAGTTAATTGGTCTCACTTTATTTAATAAAAAAAAAAAAAAAAAGAAAAATACTTTTTCTGCCTTCCTCCATTGAAATGAAGTGCCTCCATTAAGCAGTATTTTCTTCCCACGGAGAGGCATAGTATTCAAGTCACCATCAATCTTTTTGATAAACAGGTTCACTTGTGCATTGCTCTAAGATATTTACTTCAATCCTCAAGTCACATTTGTAGCTCTTTTAGGTATCACCCCTCTCATCTGTTTAAGAATATAAATTCCACTACTGCATGTAGTATTTGTTTCTTTAGCCTTGAAGAAACTAATACTCTGTATCAATGTTTTAAATATGTTTTCAAATATGTTTAATGTTTTCAAATTAATCAGAGGGTGTGACAGTAGACTAAAGTTACAAGATACAGTTCATTAAAAAATTATTTTGCTTTAATTCCACATCAGTTCATTCATCTATACAGTTATCTCAGTGATATTACAATAAATATTGTTTGTGTAGGGCTTCTCAACCATATATCAAAATGTTTAACAGTACTCAGTGTTACTTACTTTAAATAAAAGAGTTCAGGAAAGAACTCAACGTGAAATAAATTCAACTTCTCTTGAAAACAAAGGAATTCAAGAACACTTACAATTGCTTTTCTGAATCTTATATCTGAGAGAAAAAGCTATGGAAAAAACTCCTGCAAATCAGGTTATCTTACAGTGCCTTCTGTCAGCTGCTCCTGTATTGACTGTCCAGAGTCTTGTGGCAACTTCTGTGAGACTATCCAAGGCTTATAACAAGACTAATTGAAGGAACTGTAGCAGTTTTGGAGTAAGGATTCTGCATTTACAAGCTAAACATAATAAAATTCTTTCCAGTTTTGTTCATTTTTTGGATAGAGTAACAAACCTATTAAAAGATTCTTCTGAACAAAAATCCTATCTAATTCATTATTTCATTAATCATGCCTGAATAATGAAAGATCCTACAGTACAGCTCTTAGTATAATAGCCAGTGTTTTGCTACACAGATGCACCAAGTTATAGCATAAATAAGTAAATGGGATTGATAAACAGATGTGTAGAATTTTTTACAACTTGCTGAAAAAAAAAGTTTTACTGTTCTGCTTTCAGCTACTTTTATGACTCTTACTTTGAGATTTGCTTCTTTGTCCTTCTTTTATTAGATTTGTTAGCATGGGTCGTTCCTTTTCTAGTAAGGGTGCATGGACTTGCAGGTTGAAAACTTACTTATTGAAAGAGTAATTACTTTAAAAAGTTGATTTTAATAATTCAGCAAGGAAGGAGCGGGGATTATATGGTAGTTTGGTCTCTTTTGTATTTCTAATACTTAGGCTAAGGGGTGGGGTTTTTTTGTTGTTTTTGGTTGGTCGGTTGATTAGTATTTTTTAAAATTTTTATTGATGAATTGCCCTAGTTAATTTTGGGAGTTCCAGTTTTAATTCTCTGCCAGTTTGAATGTCACTGTTTAGTATTAAAACAATGTATTTTTGCATTATAAAATTATAGGTGATAGCATTCTGTAGTTTAGCTTTGTCCTTGCAGAAATCAATGTTTCACTCCCAGTTTGTGAACGGCAGGTTTTTCTGAGCCATCAGCAGCTTCAGGAATTCTCATGTGTATGTCATCAGCAGAAAGCAAGCTGTAGCAACAATGACACCTCTGTTGTGGCTGTTACTACAAGCTTTTTCAAAGTGTTGTGGTGTTTAGAGACTAATCAATAACTTGGAAGGAGAGATGTCTGTGAGGTTAACTAACTTTTTTCTCTACAGCCTGTTTCTTCTTCAGCTTAAGTGCACTTGACATTTTCGAATCAGTTACAGTGAAAGAGACCACAAATAGAGATGTAGAACAGCTATAGCTGAAGAATTCTATACTTAGATGTCTTTCCTTCAATATCCTCTTGGCAGACCTTGTATTTGTTGATAAATGCAATGACATTAATAGATAAAATTACCAGCTTTCTTTCTCAAATTTAGTAAGATTAAATAACCATTTTTATTTTTAGAGTTCAGCTAAAGTATTTAATTGTTTGTATTTAATTGTAAGTATTTAATTTAAATGTGGCTTAAATTTTAGAAAACAGAAGTCTAGTTCCAGAAATGTTCATATGTACACTGACTTTGTTATTGGTTGATTGCATCACTGGAATTATATTAAAAGTTAAAAAATACCTAATTCAGCTTCTCTAATACAGCTTTGGAAAATTTTTGATTCCTTTTCTATCCGAACAGAAGATATCCTTTTTAAAGTGACTGATTTAAGAGTTGTCAAGAATTTTAGTTATGTGGTTTAATTTTTATCATACTTAATTTTAAGAAATTAAGTGCATGCTTGAAAGAAGATGCTTGCTAATGTACTTGCATTGCTAAAGCTGACTAATGTGATGCTATCTTCTTGGAAATATTTGTAGTGTACTGAATATGATATAAATTATAAAATTTGAGGTGTAGCTTGGGCAGGTGCTTAGGAAAACATCACCACACTACCAGTGTCCTAGGGCAGTGTTACAGGCAAATTCTGTGCTCTGTCAGGCAGCCAGCTGGAATGGAATAATCACTTCTCTTGATTTCGTAGCAAACACGACTGAACCTTCTGAATGTGAGTGTAGAATTTACAGAGAAATTCAGTGCTGCCCACCAAGGCTTTTAAACACAGGCCTGGGCTATCAATTGAAGCTGTAAGGACTCACTAATTTAGGTTTGTATACAATGTAGAAACCAGTAATTTCTAACTACCACTATCTGTAACTATTTACATCTTCTAAATGCCAGTATATTCACAAGCATCTGGGACTGTTGCGGAGCACATGGTACAAATTAAGAGTTTTTAATGTCACTGAAGTCTTCAGTATTTCTTGTGATAGTTTTTGACATTAAGATGTTGGTGGACCTCATCAAAACAAACAAACAATGCAACAAAACAAATACCCACCCTACCCCAAACTCCCAAAAAACCCTCTGGAAGATGGCTTTGAGAGCCAGATGGCAAAGAATTCTCTCCCAGATATTTAGCTCAAATTTGTGTGTGGTACTAGGAAAGGGTGTAAATGCTGAAGGAATTAAGGAAAAAAGAATATGTGGTAATGTGGTACACTGGTAATGCTTTACTTTTGCCATGGCTGCATGTTAATGGTTTATTAAAAATCCTTGATTTATATTTTTATAACTGTAAATAAAGCACATGTTTAGATGTTGTATTAGTTTCTGCGTGCTTCTAAAAAAGCCTCAAGTATTTCAATAACAAAAATTTACCTTTTAAATAAGCTTTCATTACTATATGTTGCCGTAGTGCAGAAAACAACGTACCTCTAATCCTAGTGTAGTGAGTTGATTCTGGCTGGATGCCAGACACACACAGCCACTCACTCGCTCCTCTCTGCAGCTGGACAGGGGAGAGAAAATTTAGCAAAGGGCTGATGGGTTGAGACAAGGACCAGGAGAGATCACTCACCACATACTGTCATGGGCAGAACAGGCTTGAATTAGAGATACAGAGTACACAGACTTCTCCAATGTGAGTCTGTCTCACAAGCAACAGCTCTGAACTGCAAAGCGAATCCATCCCATGGGTAACAGCTCCCCTCAGACTGCTGTGGTGTGGCTCACTCTTCCACAGAGTGCAATCCTCCAAGGACAGGCTGCTCCAGCCTGGGAGCAGGGCCCCTCTCTGCACAGGCCTCCCACAGGCTCACAACCTCCTCTCAGGCATCCAGCTGCTCTGGTGGGGGGTTCCTCCATGGACTGCAGGTGAACCTCCATGGGCTGCAGGGGCACAGCTGCTTCACCATGGTCCTCACTATGGGCTGCAGGGAAAACTCAGCTCTGGTGCCTGGAGCACCTCCTGTCCCTCCTTCTGCACTGACCTTGATGTCTGCAGAGCTGTTCTTCTCACATGTTCTCAGCCTGCTCTTCTCTGGCCCCAATTACACCTGTGCAACAACTTTTTTGTTTTAATTTCTTCTTAACTAGGTCATCACAGAGGCATCAACACCATTTTTGATCATCCATAAGAATGGCTAAACATCTATCTACAAAGCCACCAGGTATTGGCTCTGCTGGACACTGAGGAAGCTCCTGGCAGCTTCTCATGGTAGCCCTGTAGCCCTCCCCCAGTGTTGGGGACACCCCACCATCAAAATCGTGGCCATGCAGACCCAATACACCTAGTTTATGCCTTTCCATTTTAGCAAAGTAAAGAGAATGCTGGGCTGGATCCCAGAGGAGAGATGTGTGCTTAAGCAGAGTAAGAGTTCACCAAAAAGTTCATGTTTAATGAGACACGTTGACTCTGGTAATTTCCTTCACTTTCTGTGGTAGTTCTTTGACCTTCAGCTTTTCTTATTCATTTGTGCTACAATTGGTGTTTCAAATGGAATCTCTTCTTGTTACATGTCTATACTTATAGTCTGAAAGTAATTTGATTAAAGTAGTTTCTGTAGTTAAGTGACAGTATGCATAGTAAGAGGAGAGGAAATTAGGGCCATTATCTCTGACTTTCGTTTTCTTGCTTTTTGTTTTTATTTCAAATTACAGCAATGACAAATATTTTTGGTGAGTATCCTGTCCTATAATAGACATGTCTCAGAGAAAGAAGAGGCACTGTGGCTTTCTATTTTCTCCCCTTTCCTTACTGAACATAATTTTTCCCTTCTTGCCCCCTACTGGCTGAGTCACTTCACCCCTTTCAGATGAAGCATGCTCCCCCTTTCTCCTCCCTTGCTGCTGTGTTACAGGCTACTGTTGTCATAGTGACAGTAAGGAACTGATGGGCAAGGAAAACAGAGAACAGCGCCAACTCTTTAGATCCCAGCAAAAAAAACCAACACTGTTATAATTGCTGCCTCACTTGAGCAGGCATCCAGCACTTTGGAAATCTGACACTGCTTGACTACTTTCACCTCCTTGTTTCATAATAAAAATGTAATCTAGACCTAAGCTTTTGTAGTTAAATCTTCATGAAGCAGCAGGGTAAAGTCAGTATGATGCTAGATGAAGGAGAAAGGCAGAAGACAACAGGGTCTCTGTCTGCAAGTGCTTCATGGTTCTGAATCTTAGTTCCATACATATTAAAGCAGGAAATTTAATTGGTTTGTAGAACTTGTGATATTTCTGATCACATTATATTTTCATTTTGGTTATCAGTTGTATAGTTGTTCGCATGCAAAATTCTAAGCTACGCGGCTCTACTTTTGCTGCTATTGCCTATGAACCTGTTGTTATTGAACCACAGCAAAACATTGCTCTCCTTCATGTTAAGTCCCAAATATCTACTGAGAGACAACATGCTTGTTGATTATTAGGTGTGAGAAGGTGACCCTGGCTCATCCTCTTGCTGTGAGGACCCATGTTACTCTTTCTAACAAAACTTGTTTCAATGCAGTATTTCCAATTTTCAAATTGAAAATAAAATAGGGAGTAGGGGAAGAGGAAAGCCTTTTGTAAGAATAGGAAATCTGCATTCATATTAGCCTGATGTTTAAATACTCTGAACACTGTAAAACAGAGTGGAAAGTTTGTTTCTTGCATAGAGGGACTTAGTGTGGCTGAGTGGACAAGGAAAATTAAGACAGTAAAAGAAAGTGTGTGTAGTATTAATCATGTCTTTCTTTTCTTCTTACTCAGCTTTCTGCAACTATTTTGTATGACATAGAAAAAATGCTGCTGTCTCATGTTCAAAGTCAGAATCAGGCCTACCTCATGATCTCATTTTATTGTTATTCTTTTTTTATAGCAGTAGTTGTAGTTTATGGCAACTTGTAGGCATAACAGCCACACATTGATATAGCTTCCAGTAGGCTGCTTCCATTCAGTCTCCACTGGGGAAATTTCTTTATCTCAAATCGTTTGGTTTTGATTACCGCCCTCTGCAAAGTTTATAGGTAGAAGTTTGAAAGTACTGTACAATCCCCAGTACAACTGTAACCTGTGCCAAGGAAGCTTTGAAAATCATCTTCCATCAATCTCCCATTTACAGTAGCTTTGCTAAATAATTTTGGTAGTTTCATTCTATTTTCCTTCCATTTTATCCCTGCAAGCAGAAATTGGCTCATAAGTAGAATTCAAATCACTAACAGGACATACTCCACCAGAGCTTTCTGTGTTGTAAACTGTTGGAGAGAAAGGAAGCTCCTGTCTTCACTGTAGGCTCAGGATTGTTCAGGATTACAGGCTGTGTGTTGCCCGTGCCATGCATCAGCCTCACTCACCCTCTTTCCAGTGATCTGTGTAGTGCTGAAGAAAATGGATATTGCTATAGCAAAAGACAGAAATACCAGCATACACAATTCTAAAGCTGTAATCTAGCCAAAATACAGAGCAGGTGATCTGAAATGCATTCCAAGGATTGATTTCCAGTTGCTTTGAGCAGCTTATGATTGAACAAAGCTGCTGCATCTCTGTACCAACAGTTCCATTTCCCAGCTGCATTGGCCATGTGCAGGTGTGGAGGAGGCATTAGAGCCAATAGGCAGTCTCTCCTGACAGAAGGCAAACCCCTTCCAACAGCTGCACCTCTGGATCTATCCAGCTGATAGTGCTGTATCTCACAGACTCCTCTCCTGAAATCTGAATGTGCTCATCCTCTGGGCTAGTATAACTAGCACAGCTGTACTGACATAACTGAGTCTGCTAGTTTGCAGTTAGCTGAGCACTCAGCTCTGCAGGGGTGTAGTGGGGAACATGGGGAACAGGCCTTCACTGACCTGTGGGACACTGCCAGCATCTGGCACTTCTTTTCTTGGTGCAGATACTTTAAACAGTAGCCTTGAACCTCTGGTCTTGGTGTGTAGCTGGTCTAATGAAGGTGAAGTCTTGTGTGCAGACGTACCTGTTCTGCCGCCTTCTGTACTATTCCATATGAAGTGGGTGACCGTGCTTTCTCAAAGCTCTTTGTTTCTGAGCACGTGGATGATATTTGGAAAGGACTTACTTATATCTCACCCAACTAACTCTCTATGCATCTTGCTGTGGAGAGAGTAGAAGAGAATGCAGAAACAGTTTTATGCAACTATTTTTGCTTTGTTAAGATGATAATACCAGTTTTTCACCAATCTAATTGAATGAAAATGAATAAAAAGTTTCCTAAGTTGCTTTAAAAAAAAAATCTTAAAATCTGAATTCATAAATGTTAGGAACATTGAGAGAATGCAACATAAGCTAATATTCTGATAAGTCCAACTTTAAGGTGTGTAGGACAGAATCAAAAATGCCACATGACCTAAAGTCATGACTGCTAGAAACAAATTCTGCTATTCAAATCTTTTTAGTACATTAGTCTCAGTGGATGTTGGTTTTGTCGGTGGTGGTTTTGGAACAGCTCCACCATGTGAGTGTAACAGTGAACTGGATATCATCATCCTTGCACGGCTAACCACAAAATTGAATTTATTTTGTTAATTTTCTTTTCACTGGCAAATAACTGTTGCACTGTCACAATACCAGATGTAATATTAGATAAAACATTTATTTTGGTAGCTTGAATAGTAGGTTAGCTAGATACAAAAATCTGAAATATAATGGAACTGTAATGGTTGCCACACCTTAAGTAGAGCCAAACATACATTTGATAAAAAAGATACATCTTTAATGCACAATGAGCTTAATTCCTTTCATGCTTTTGTCTTAAATTCAACTTAAGTACTTATCTGTATGGCTTAAGTTTACAATCTTTTTACATTTAGGTACACACTCTATTTGAGTAGTATATCAGCATTTCTTGAGTACTTAGAAATGGACACATCTTTTCTCAGTCTGGACAAATAAAGAACTCTATTCTATTTTTTGGTCACTATCTGAAGATGAGAAGTTAAAAGCTAATACTGTCTACTGTACATCTTCTCATATATAGAATGCTTTGATATTCCCATTATGAAGCAGCATAGATTTCCAGAAATTACAAAGGCATGCACCACTGAATTGATAAAAATTCAATTTGCTGTAAAACTTTATGGAAAGTGGCTACTAATAAATACAGGAATTGTATAGCTAGTTGCTCAGCTAGCTTTCCAGAGGAAGCAAATACAGTGAAGACATCTTAAGGAGTTCTTCGTATTCAAATATGGCACATATTCTTTTCCAGCCTTCATTCTGTATACTAAAAGCCTTCATTAGTAACTGACAAATTTAGATCTCCAGTTCTCTATTAACTTTTAGGCAAGGTAGCAGAAGTAAATGTGTGCCCTCATAAAGAGTCATTCCTCAGAAGATCTGACTTTATTGAATGCTCATATCTAGGCACTTGTCATATCACAAGGTATATAAAATAGTAAAGATTCTGCTGTGGAAGCCCAAATATATAGAAAAGAAGGAAAACCTGCATATAGTAATGTAGTTGATACTGAGCTAGTGTGGATAGATCAGCACAGAGAGGCAACTGCTGCAAGCTTCAGGGCTGTTCTGCAGAGCTTCTTACCCTGAACTGCTGCAGTACAGCACATTTGTGCATGTATCTGATTGTTTTTTTCCACCTCTTCACTGAAGCAAAAGAGAGTACTCTACTAAACTGCTTGAATAATTAGAAGAGTGAGGCACCTAGTGATATTACAGTAAGTGATGATAATAAAGTCTGTCTAGGATCAGACTTTCTGTTTGGAGGAGCCTGTGTCTTTTTATGTGAGCACAGAAAGGGAAGTGAATATTATGGTAGTTTTTACATGGTAGTAAAATACCTTAGGTGAACTGTGGCATTTTTACTGAAAAGAACATAATGTCTACCCTTCTTGTTCTCCTGTCAGAGAAAAGAAGTGATTGAGTCTTTGTTCAGTACTTTATTTATTATAGAGGTGAACACTGTAGAGGAGAGAAATACTAATTTGTTACAGCTCCTTAAGAAAGAAAAATACATAGTCTTTGCATAAATGGGAAAATTTAAAGTAATAAACTAATGATAGAGCTCTTCCACTCCCACCTCAGGATATATATTTAATTTTGTCTTTTTTGCCAGCTTTTCTCCTCCTGAGAAAAAATGCCGGACTTTTTTGGTATCCTTCTCTATTGTAGCACTTGCTAATGAAAATCATGCATTTACCTCCATGTAGTAAGTTGACCCCAGCTGGATTCCAGACACCCACCAAAGTCTCTCTCTCATTCCCCTCTGCACCTGGACAGGGGAGAGATACCATAATGAAGAGTTCACATTTTGAGATAAGTACCAGGAGAAATCACTCATCAAATACTGTCACATCCTCAAAAGCATGAGGATATTATTTGAGTTTATTATTTTTCAGAAATCAGACAGGATAATGGGAAGTCAAACCAGATCTTAAAATACCTTCCCCTCACCCCCTCAACTCTACCTTCTCCCCTGAGTGGAACAGGGACACGAATAATGGGGGCTATGGTCAGTTCATCACAGGTTGTTTCTCCTGCTGCTCAGGGAGAGTCCTTCCCCTGCTCCAGCATGGGGTTCCTCCCACAGAAGATAGTTCTCTATTATGTTCTCCAATATGAGTCTATCCTGTGGATGACAGTTCTCTTGCACAGCATGCAGTCCCTCAGGAACATGCTGTTCCAGCCTGGCTCCCCCATGGGGTCACAAGTCCCACCAGCAAAGCTGTTCCAGGGTGGGCTCCTCTCTCCACAGGTCTCAGGTCCCTGCCAGGACCCTGCTCCAGCACGGGCCTCCCACAGGGTCACAGCCTCCTCTCAGGCATCCACCTGCTCCAGTGTGGATCTCCTCCATGGGCTGTGGGTGGATCTCTGCATCCCTGTGGTTCTCCGTGGACTGCAGGGGCACAGCTGCCTCACCATGGGCTGCACCACGGGCTGCAGGGGAATCTCAGCTCTGGCACCTGGAGCACCTCCTGCCCCTGCCTCTGCACTGCCCTTGGTGTCTGCAGAGCTGTTCCTCTCGTGCTCACCCAGCTCTCCTCTGGCTGCAATTACAGCTGTGACTACAACATTTTTGTAATGCTTCTTAGCTCTCTCATAGGTGTTACTGCCATTTCTAATTGCCCCAGCCGTGGCCAGGGGCACGTCCATCCTGGAGCTGTCTGGCATTGACTCTGCTGGACACAGAGGAAGCTTCTGGCAGCTTCTCACAGAAGCCACTCCTGTAGTCCCTCTACTACCAAAACCAGGCCTTGCAAACCCAATACACTCCATTACTAACTGTCTCTTGGGCTTTGCAGGTTTAATTGTGCAAAGCCCTCCATATTTTCTGACACCTCCTTTTTTATTTTACTCTCCTCTTCAGTGATTCTTTTGCTATCATTGCCCATGATTGTTTTAGGGTGTACAGGTGCATGGTAAAGTAAATACTCATATGCAATTCTGAAATGCTGTTCAACTAAACATTGCTACTATAATCTTGAATATGCAATGGGTGAAGCCTTTAGTGCTAACTATTATACAGCTTTGGATTGAGATTGTTTTTATTCCTCTGAAAGGGTAGAAGAATATATCAAGGAAAAATGAAAGATTATCAAATAGATTATGTAGTATTTCCTTATTTCATATGTTATTATGTGTATGTGTTTCTAATTTCAAGTTGTAAATTGGTTTACTGATTGCATGAAATTTAGATGTATAATTCAGTAATCTCAAGGAAAAAATCCGTTGCAGTATTTGGTTTGATGTATAGAAATCATAGTGGTATACCACATTCACTAGTATTCAGAAATGTTAGCATTTGAAAATAATCTTCACACTTTGTTTAGTATAAAGCCATATGAACTTTCATAGAGGACTTGATCAAAAGCTTTAGAGATACCGTTACATGTTCTTCTGGCAGAAGAACTTGTACATATGCAGAAAAACAAGTAAAAGTACAATGATTACATTATTTGAATGTGTTCTCTAGTGACCTACAATGCTTTTCCTTTTCACTCTGACTCTAGCATTTTTCTTCTATTAAATACATTCTTAGAGTAATATATAAATTCTATTAAATTGAAGTGCCTCTAGCAGTTATGTTACAAGTAGTATAAACTTCCATTGTGATTATATGTTAGTTCAAATGTATTTACAAGGTTTTTATACTTCCCTTTTTTGTACCTTTTCTTTTAATGGCAGTAATTTTGTACACTTAAACTTGCTTGCAGTGAAGTGCTTATGTTAAAAGTCAAGTAAATGGAAAGTCTAGAATTATTTTGAGCTGTTTGCAGCCTATTCTCTGGTGATCTGCCAACTTTTTGTCACCATACTTATTAGTACAGTGGAGGTTCTCTCTACCAGCTACAGTGTAATTTAATGGCAGAAGTGAATCTTGTGTGAAGTCCTGATGAGCATGTATCTCCTTGTTGGGGGTGAGTGAGTAATAAAATACCAGTTGTAGTCTCCTTTAATGCTGCCCAGCCAGAGAAGTAGCCAACACCACCACAGAGCCAGGCACCTGCTATCTCCATCCAGACAACCCCCATTCCCAGTCCTGCTTTCACAGAGGTCAGTGAAAGTGCTCTGGCCCTTTTCTTGAGAGAATCTAAAGCTATTCCTGAGATTTATTGATTGTTTCACCTGCTGCAAGATTTTTGTGAACTCTTTAGTATTCCAGAATGACAAAAGTCCTGTGAACACAGGAACTGGCTACCAAAGTCAAAATCCCAGTTTTTTGAGAAGACAGAAACATGTACTGTGTGGCCTCTTGCCCCACTTGGTGAAGGATTACTTTTATCAAGGAATCAGGAGTGGAACTGAATCACATTCCTTGTGATTTCAAACCTAGCATTGCAGTGAAACCTTAAGAATCTTGAATTTGCTAATAAGATGTGCAGGTAGCTTGTAACCTTACTATAGACTTCCTTGGCTTTCTTTTTGGTTTAAATAAGTGGATTTGGATCAGATCTGATCTGCTTTCTTTTTGCTCTTCACTAGTATAAAAGAAAATGTCCCACTTTCTCATAATTTATTTTGCATGTCCTTTGGAAAAAATTAAAACGGAGCTGTTTTAAGGGGTATAAACCCCTTAATTTTTAGGACTTCTGTAGAACATAGTGCATTGGTTTTGATAGTGGTTTGATTTGGTTTTGATTTTAGAAAAGCACTTTTTCATATAGTGAGCAGCCATCTATGAGTCTTTATAAAACATGAACATTACTTTTCAAGGAGGCAGTTTTGGTGACCTGTACTCTACAGAAGATACCTCAGGTTGATACATATGCAATAACTTGTGCTTCATGTACAGCATGTGATACAGCCATGAGTGTAATAGTAGTATAGTGTAAAAGCAGTTGAATAGTTTGTACAGACAAAACAGCAGCAATCATGTAATATAATATATATATATTTCTTACAGAAGCACACAGATCACTTTAAATTTATGTTGCCTGCTTAACTAGCCTGCATTGTCTAGTCAGCTGTAAAAATTTGCATGTTCTCAAGGTGGAAAAGGCCATATAAAGCTATAGTTCATGACTCCGGCAGAACATTTGCATTTACAATGAGATTTTTTTTTTCACCTTGTGTTTGATAATTAATTAAAATTAGGGAAACTGTTGCTGCTTAAGGAAATTGAAAAATTATTCTTGGGCCCATGTTCCTTGCATCTAAATCCAGAATCTTTACTTTGTGTATCTGACTTACAATACTGGGGGCACACTTGTGCCTGGATCCTACAAGAAGGCACTTATTTGTCCTGTACCATTAAAATGAAGAAGCTTTTATTTTACATTTTCTTGTTTAAATAAAATTATGCATGATGCATATTATCAGGCTCTGAATATAAAAAGTTAATATTGCCCAGTGTCAGAAAATTTTCTGTGATGTGGAAGCTGTTTTGGGGAAAAGTGAAATATGGCAGTCACTAACGAGTTGGACTTGATGATCCTTGTAGATCCCTTCCAAGTCAGCAGATTCTATCATTCTGTGATATCATTTAGCCTAGGGACGGACTTCCTAGACCCGGATTTATTCCTCTTCTCATGTACCGGCTGCTTGGTATTTCATTCAGGAAGAACATCCTGCCTAGAAGTCAACATAAAAGGTTAGAGTTAGATGCTTGTGGCAGGATAAGCAGAAAAGGCCGGAAAGGGAGAACCTTTCTATTCCTACCCCAAAGGAATGGTATTTTACACCAACAAGGAAATTTACTTGCATCCCAACTGGATTAATAGTAGTACACATCAGCCAGCTCATGAAGGCAAATGAGAGGTTCCTTTAGTAATGAACATGTAAGAGCATCAAAGACAAAAGACATATGCATATCCATAGTCTGTGATTGACAGCTATTGGTACCTAAGGTTCTGTGATCCTTAGGTATGTTGAAAAGAAAAATTAAACCAACTTTGTATTGTAGAGGTGATAGGCAGTGTGCCACGTAAAGGTGAAAAGCATTCATGTCACACTAATCTGGATTGGCGGTTCAGTGTATGATGGAAAAAAATGCATTCTGAAAGCAGATGACAGATTTTAAAATTTGTATGAAATACAAAGTCAAGTCAAGACAGACGAGCACATTTCCCTTTATCATAGCAGGGTTATTTCACAGGTCATGTCATATAACTGAAGAGTAACATCTCTCTTACTTTCAAGGGATGATACTATTCTTCAATGAGATGCAGAGCAACTCTAAGTTTTCCACATCTTAAATGGGAAATAAAAACAGCTTGACACTTTACTAAGCTGAATAGATAATTTGTTATGCTCCTGTTGCCATTTTAAGTTTTTTTTTACTTTTGGGAATCAGTGTAAGAAATCCTGGAAATAATAAAGAGTGATCCATATTATCCTTGTAACATTCTACTGTGCCTGGAAATAGGTGGTCTAATAGTGTAAAGATCATGTACAATGGATTCAACACCTAGAAAAGCAGAATATGCATAGTATGTGATCTCTTGTTGAGAACATGTGACAAAATTATTTCAGTCACTTTCCAAACATTTTTGTAATGGTTGCTTTCAGCTGGGTTTTGTGGGTTTTTTTAAATTTATTTTTATGAATAATCAGATGTTTATGGCATATATCATACTTCAGTCTGTGAAATATCCTCGTAGCTACTTAGTACAGAAACCAGGATGGAACCCTTAGGAGATGAGGAGACACCCACTGTGAGGGAATAACTTTATAGAATGTGAGGGACACATAGGTGTAGAGGAATGATGGCCAAGGAATAAACACTCTACAGCAGAGACCAGAGGTCTGTTGAGAGCAATGGGAACCCAGGCTTCAGAGGAACATTCCCTAGAGACTCAGAGAGCACTGTGCAGACTTCTTAAACTCTGGAAGTAGCTGGTATGCTGAACTGAGAACAAGCCTAAGAAAAGAGGATTGGTTTACAAGGATGCAGTGGGCAAGGTGGAGATAAGATTATGTAACATAGTTTTGTTTGGATTTTCCTCCTTTTGAGCTTTCTCTACCTCCTGAAAAGAAATCAGCTGTTCTAGTGTCTGTTCTAATAAACCCTAGCTTTCCTATTAAAAAGCTGGCTTAGGATGTTCACTATGGAGCAAAAAGTTTGAGCAGTGTGACCACACAGCTCCAGGCAGGGCAGGAACTGCTGCAGCACTACATGCAGTCAGGAACAAACCTGCATACTGGGCAAGATTGTGGCACCAGGTTCACGTCTATTACAAACTGACAAATTACCAAATTACAGCTGTTCTGGATTTTTCCCTGTGGTGCTGCTCATTTTTCCAGCATACCTGCCTCCATGTTTATATGTATGATTAGTTCAACATACATCACTTGGTCATTAAGAAATTACTTATTGCTTCAATACACAATTAATTTAGAATGTGATTAATGAAAGTAAGCTTAATCCATGTCCTAAAATATCCCTGTTTTTACAAAGCTTCTTGGAAACTGTGTAAGTAAATTTAATTCAAATCTAGTTTAAGATCCAAAGATAAATGGATGAAGGAAATAGTTTAAAATAAAACACATGTAAGTTCTGCATTGTTTCAGACTTAGTTTTCCAGAGTGTTTTGAAATAGGGTCTGCTGGAAGAACCATGTAATAAATTTCAGTTTTGGCAGCTCTTTCATATATGGGGCTAAATGTAATTGTTTATTAGATGCTTTGTAAAAAGTCAAGAAATATAGCAAAACATCGCAAAAAGTAGAATTGAGGTGTAAACTGAAATAGTGAGGTGCTAACTGACATAAGCTGGGGGGTTGTTGCTGAGTATCTTCATTGTGCTGTGTCAGTCTCTGTACTTTTATGTAGCTCTTCTTTGCTAAAAATTGTACTTTAGTTTAGATCTGCTCTTAGATGCTGTTTTATCACAGGGGAAAACTACATATCTGTTTTCCAGTAGATAACCTGTTTTTCCAGTATTTTCATTTTCCAGTCTGTGTTCCTAGACTCTTAATAACATCTAAATATTTTGTGCTATTTTAGCTGGTATATTTGGAAAGAACATATTAAATGCTGCACAGGATTTTAAGATTTCAGTGGTTTTTATAATTTCTGGTGCTATTCTGAGAAAGGGGAGAGCTTTGGAATCTTTAAACTAACCATTGGTTGAAAACCATCTCTGGGAAAAAAGGCTTTGAATGTGTTTGTGTCCTGAAAATTTAAAGAAAGAACAAATATTTAAAATGAAAATGTGACATCAGGTGTTTAAAATGTTTCCAGTTTTTTATATAAATGTTACAAATCTCCCCCTCCCATTCATAGTGGTGCTATCTGTTCTAATATGGAGATATAATCTTATTTAGCCAAAGACTAAGTAGATTTCTCTATTTAGTAGCCATTAGTCTCTGTGGCTGCTTAGGATTCTTGAGCATTTCTGATTTAGTAGCCTTCAAAACAGTTGCTAGTTGTCATTGAATGTCTCTTCTTTCTTGTATGTGAGTGTAGTCTGGGTTTCCTAAGCCTGAGGTTTCTGAGTTTCTAAGTCAGTCTCTTCTGATATTTTGGTTTAGGAGGGCTTTGTTCTCACAGGATTTGACATAAACAGAGCTAGTGTTTTTGTCATGAGTTTTAATGTTTTGGATTCCTGTCTGTGGGACAAACTTTCCCTCTGTCTTTCAGTTTTGGTCAATGGGATGAAGAGTTCTGGCACTCTTCTGACCAATGAGATGGCCTGTTCAAAAAGGTATATAAGGGGGTCAGTGTTTGAATAAAGTTGGAGTTAGATGTTTTTGCTAAACGAGGTTCGTGTCTTTCGTTACTCGCCACAGCGACATGTGAGTGTGCTCATCTTTGTGATTTTACTCTGTTTTCCTCACTGAGTCAACATAATTCTTATGGGGGCCACAACTGAACCCATTTGGGAAGTGCTGTATGATGTCTCTAAATAACAGTGACTGAGTCTGATTGCACATCGCCCAAAATGACTGAAGACTGTGAGTTTGAAATTTAAAATAATAAAGGATCACTAGAAGGTCAAAATATTAGCATTTGTTTAAAAATTAAGTCATTGAATGATACGGAATTTGTATCAGAAATACATCTATTTAAGAAAGATGGGGGCTTCATCAAGTATAACTTTCCATATAAAGTGGCAGAAGGCCCAAAACATTACTGCTAAAATTAATTTAAGCATTAAAATAGTTTCATATATCTCCTGAATGCCTTAGATCAGTGTGTGTTTGTGTACTGAGTGTATATACCAAAAAGCAAAGCAAGTTTAGAGTCTGTTTCGTCGTGTATCCAACTGGGATTGGGAACACTCCCTGCTGAAAGATCAGAGAAGCAGCAGAGAGTGCAATAATGGGATCTTCCGTTTCTCTCCTTAGTGTCTCATCAGGATGTTGTGAAAAGTTTCAGATTTTAGACACAGTAAAATAACCAAGACATTGGTTAGTGGAGCTGTGAGAGGAAATGAGGCCCTTGACTTTATCCTACATAGAGTTTGGTTCACAAGAGGCACATCACAACAACAACCATTGGGTTCAACGTGCTGAAAAAACAACAGGAGACAAACAACAATCCACAATAATTCAAGAAGGAGCACTACAGAAAAAAAAGATGCTTACTGAAGAGAACCTAAAAAAGGTCAGCTAAGAGAAGGAAGTCGTACCAGGCGGTATGGAAGCTACTTAAGGACACCATATGTGATATGCAGGGCCAGCACCCACCACCTGTCATGAAAGGCTTGAGAAAAAGCAAGAGAATGACAGCAGAGCCAGACAGCAGAGTAAAGGAAGTTGCTAGAAAGAAGTAGGTGTCTTTTAAAAACTGAATTCACACCCAAATGATGTATTAAACATATTTAAATGTAAGAACGTGGTAAGACAGGCAAAGGAGTGTTTGAGAAAATGTTATATAGAATTAAAACTGAATAGGTCTTACTTTTCATGCACCAGGAGCAATGCGTCTGCCACTCTTTTGAGCCAATGACCTTGGTGTAGAATGAATATTTAGAGAAGCCTGTTTCAGAGAAGTTAAATAAATCCTTTGCATTGATGTTAGCTGTGGAAAAAATACTATGGAGAATCCCATGATGCAGCACTTCTTCCTGGCTTTTCTGAAAGGATATGTGAAATTGAAGTGATTTAATGGTCATGCAACAAAATAAATTTTATAAAATAAAATCACAAGTACCAGATTTTATTCACCTGAACTTTATAAAAGAATTTAAGGGACAAAAAATGCCGATATTACTGACAATGATGCATAGCTACTTGCTTTTCAAATTGCCTTGTTGTCAGAGACTTTGAGGTTAGATAGTGTGAAGCACTTTTTTAAAATAGTTCTTAAATCATCCAGGGAACTGCAAGCCTGTTATTCTGTTGTTTGTTTTAGGCAGTTCAGCACAAATTATGGTGCAAAATAGTATTTGTGGATGCTTGATAACCTGTGATCTGAATGGGACAGAACAACAGAAAGTTTGCAAAGAGGAAGTGCATAAACATCTTGGAATCTTTGAAGATGAAGGAAATACATGGATAAGGATCATGCTACAGCTGGTGTGGTTTCCTTGAATTTCTACCATGCTTTTGATAAAGCCACTCTCCAAAGAGGGCACATAGACAACATGAAAGATGAAGCCCCAGAATAGATAAGCAGATGAAGAGAATGCAGCAGTTCTCAAAACAGAGGTCACAACTGGAGGCTTGTTTTCAATAGATGGTCAGGTAAGAAGAATGAAGTGATAACAGGTTTCCTGATGGCTGCATGGATATCTATTGCACTAAAGAGTTGGGTGCAGTGTAGTCCCAGAATGCATGATTTGTCAAAAATGACAGATGAAACACATCTTAGACAGTTGTCAAGTGATGTACTTAGGAAAAAATAACCATTCAAAATTCACTTGCAAAATGGTGAGCTCAGAACTGTTACCAAGCAAGAATAATATTTACAGTACAACAAATAACCATGAAAACATTTTAGCACTCAGCAGCAAACAAAAAGCAAAATCATGGCAATTATGAGGGTAAAAAGTGCAAATGAAATGCCATTACCTCTGTGTAAGTACAGAGTTCACGTTTTCTTGAATTCAGTGTATGGCTGCTGTTTGATACAGGATATAGAAGTAGGTAGTTGTATGATGTGACCCAGTACAGTTCGTCCTATGGCAGGAATTTGACTTAACTTATGAGTTAGAGGAAATCATCTGGATATACAGTCAGGTGAACATTTATGATTGAAGACTTATGCAGAAAGTGGTATCTGCCTTTAACTGATTATTGTCATTAACATTAATTGGATTTGCTTAAAATACAGGAGGTAATACTCCTTTGTGGTAGGCAGCACTTTCGCAACATTCGCCAGTTTTATGAGTTCTTCATTTGTCAGCACACAAACATAGCATCAGTGAAAAAAATAAAAGACAGTCCCTATCCTAAACAGCTTCCAGTCTTTTGCAGTTTTCTACAGCAAGTGTGGCACATTAATAGAAATTTTAAAGTTTTCAAGTGTTGGGGTTTTTTTTTTCTGATTTCAAATTATTTGAATCAGTTTCCCAAAAAAAGAGTCAAAAAGTAGTAATGTCATTTTGTGTGCCTGAGATCTTTCTAGTATTGCTTTTATTCTAATGAACCATTCCATTTTATTGCATTCACCAGCCACAGCTTTTCACTCTTGGTCAAATTGCAGCTACAAATATCTTAATTGGCACTAAAAATAACATTAGGTTTTTCCCTTAGAAGATCCTACAGCAAAATAAAACTCCTCTGCTTTGACTGCATGGTACACCACAGAAGATTCATCCAGGATCAAGAAGAAAAGAGCTTAAACTGGCTGAAAAATCAGGAGGGCATACATCCTGTTTCATCTGAAAAAAGAAACCAATCCAAAGCCAAAAAACCAACAGAATTACAGAATTGTCATGAGCAACATACTGTGGAACTTCGTATCCCTTAGACTTACTGACACCTGAGTAATCAGCCTCTGTTTTTCATGGTCTTATAGGATGCTGTCTCACGATGTTTCCATCTGGCATTGTCTGAAGGAACTGAAATAGTAGATAGACTCGAGGAAGCTAATATTTTCCATCATGGAGTTGTCAGCAGTGTGTTCATGCTGATGGTTAGTCTGGACAGGAGGAAGTCATCTCTTGCTCTTAGCCTATGTTAAGCTTCATATTTAATCTCTTTGTGTCTCCAGCTACTGTGATGATGAATACAAAGTAACTTCCTAATATAATAGAACTCAGTAGAAGTTAGCTTATTGGGAATCTTCCTGTAAATATTTTTTCTGTTTTTCTTTGTTTTCTGTCTTTCTTAAAAGATAGAAACTGGCTGCACTGACTTTTCATTATCACAGTTCAGTAAGCTGTATGTATGAACCGAGTCCTACTTCGTTTAAAGTCTGTTAAAGAAACTTGCAGTTTGAATGGTGAAAATATTTAAATCTTTCAGACAAGATAAGATAGGCTCTTATAAAATTACTTTTTCTTTTAGTGCTGACTTACATTCTGAGGCTACTCATTTCTACTTCCATATCATGCTGTTAGTCATGGTAGTGTGACTGTGCACCTGCATGATAGACTGCATCCAAAAAGGAATCTATGCCAAACAAAAAAAAAAAAAAAATCCCAAAAAACTCTGAACTGTTCCTGAGGAAGGGGTTCTTCTTATTAAGGCTGAAAGAAATGCCTGTGGAATTGTGACTGACTGTAAAATGTATATGGACATTCCATCTGGCAGACACTTTACTCAGTCTGAAAGAGCACCAAGTGTGAACTAAACAGGTAAGAGTCACTTGCTCCTGGATAATTGGATTATGTGATCAATTAAGCAACTTGTGGAGCAGAGATGGGTCTTAGGAGGGAGAGAGGTGACAGACCAATATGGAACAGGAGAAGAATCATCAGCTCTTGTGGAGTTAGAGCAAGCTGTAGCTGTAGTTGTGGCTAGAAAAGCTAGTGTGGTTCAAAAGCTATTCCCATCATTGTTGCTTAAATACTCAGTGTACTGAGATTGCTTGCATAGTGTATATTCCCTGCATTTTTAGAATTCCTTAGCTTTGACATAACAAATCTTTTCTATCAGTGGGAAAATATTAGAACCAAATTTATATCTATTGAAATTTTATCAGGCCTCCTTACTGGCTTGAAATCATTCAAAATCATTCAAAGTTAGGTCTTGCTTGGGGTTTCTTATAAAACAGTGGATTTTGTTAATAAGTAAAAATCATCTGATGAGCAGACTCATTAAGAAACACCTTCCTGTATACCCGTATTTTCTGTAAAAGACTGATTCTTCTCAGGTGTTGCAAGCATCTAGTCAGAACTCATCTTCTCGATTTCCTTTGTGGTTAATGGAAGGGGAGAGAGAGTGATGAAGTCCTTCAGGTTGCATTTCCATCCCTGCTGGTTTAGGATGAGATAAACTGCTTTCTGAAGAAGAAAGTGTCTTGGATTATCAGAGGGAGCATAGGTCTAAGTATGCACTAAGTATTTTCAGGCAGCTAAAAGTGTGGGAGGTGAATCCCACTGAATATGTCATTTGTTAAGGTCATTGTGTGGGCTGTGGCATAAGCTTTATGGTGTATGTGCCTTGTGTAACTTTCATTTATATTTTAGCATGGCTGTTGCAATCAGGTAGCCTTGCTGGCTTTATGAACAAGCAGTTCTCTTGGCTCCTCTGCACAGCACACGCATGGGAAATCTATAGCAAACTGTACCATTAAGGAAAAAAAAGGTCTTGCTTTCTTCTATTAGCTTGTGAAATAGCTTAGATTAATAAGCATGTCATCTTGTTTTCACATCAGGAGGCAGACATTAAATCTATTTTGTTACTCTTTCAAGTAAACCATACAAATCTTCTTGGAGTTTCTTTCACTGCTAACTTCTGTGAGTCCTTCTTTCGCCTGCCAAACTCTTACTGTTCTGGAATTATGCTAAGAAACACAGCATTACAAGCTTGAACAATACAATAGTTTTATATAAGATAGCTTTGGAATATTTTTCCTATTGTTTTCCATTTATTTTCTTATGTATGCAAACAAGGTGTTAGCTGTTGTGATCACTGATACCAACTGAGCAAATGTTTTCGTTGAGCTTTCCATGCTGATGCACAGGTATGGCTTTTGTTTATCCTGAGCTGAATACAGCTCACTTTACCCCTATCTGCAAGCTGCTTGAATTAATTCCTTTTGTGTGAATTGCTTTGCATTTGTAACATCTAATTGTATTTGTTCCTGATTTTTAATCAGCTCCCACACATGGAACAGTAGATACTGCACAGATACTAGAATACAGGGCAAAGAATGACCAAAACTGCTAAAGGACTGCCACTCCAGGTCCTCAATAGAACTAGGAAGAGCCTTGTGTTTGTTTCCTGTGTTGGAGGAAAGTCAGCACAGTTCTGATTTCCTTTCAGTCAGGCATTTATCTTAATACCTACACATGGGAAGACTATATTCAGTCTGCCTTTTGACAGCTTCACCATGGTCTCTTCAGATCTTCTGCTGTCCTGAGCTGCTTAGGATAAGGAAACTTTTGGATTTGACTTAAAGCATTGGTTATCTTAAGCTCTGTCCTGGCTTCTGCCCTGTTTTTTTTCACGTAATTTCAAACCAAAGAAGGGTGCTTGGCTGCACACCATGCTGTAGTTTCACTAAGATTTGGGGGTCTCAGATGCTTAAAGAGCAAGTTAGGCCCCTTTGCTGAAAACATAGATTAAAGTAGTGTTATTAGCAAATAGAGCTGTTCAGGTTAACACAGGGCAGAGCAATTTTGCAAAACAATGTATATATATTTACAGTGAAATTCACCTATTTTAACACAAATACTTCCATGAAAATCCAAATTAGATCTCAAGATGAAACACTGATGTTTTGTTTATAGCATATTTCACCATTCATATATTCCTTCAGTTCTGATATTTTATTCCTTCAGGATGACACAGACATTATTTTTCCCACATCCCATATGTCCAAATCATATATAAAGAAATTTAGCTCAAATACCATGGGTGCGAAACATTCCACACTGTGGGTCCAGGGTGATGTTTGGCATGTCTTTAATGTGCTGTAGTGTTCCATTACAATACTGCAAATTTATTTTTATGCAGCCTTCTTCATTGAAAGTATGGAAAATTGCTTTGCAGTGAGTCATCTGACAGCTAAAGAAGTAAAACTCTGTAGTGATATTTAAAGAGAAAGTGGCTCAGAGCTGACAGAGTTCAAGACAGAAAAAGAAACAGAAATTAGAGAGGGCCTCCAACCATGGAGAAAATAGCGACAAAGACTGGTTAGGGGGAGGAGTGATGAGAAAGCCAAACATACTGAGAATGTCTGAGACAGTTCAGGAGATTATGCATATCATTCTGAAACAAGCATTAGGCTTCAGATGTCTCTCCTGTATCGCACCAGCCTTAACCAAGCAAGGTTGCTTTGACCTTAAGAGAATGGTGTAAATCAAGATAAATAGCAGGCTCTGTAAGGAATTTAGAAGAATGCAGGTAGGGGTTGAGGGAAGGATTAATGTCTTAACTTTCTAGAACAAAACATTAGAATGTGGTGTTTTCACCTTGGCTGAATGCCAGGCACCCGCCAAAGCCATTCTATTACTGTCCTCAGCTTGACAGGAGATAGAAAATATTACTAAAGGTTCACAAGATAAGGGCAGAGAGAGACCACTCACTAATTACTGTCATAGGCCAAACAGACTCAGCTTGGGAAAACTAATTGAATTTATTACCAATCAGAATTAGAGTAGAATAGCGAAAAGTAAAATCAAATCTTAAAAGCACCTTTCTGTTCTCTGCACCTCCCCCTCCCATCTTCCCAGGCTTAACTTTATTCCCAGTTCTCTACCTCCTCTCCACCAGCAGCACAGGGAGACAGGGAATGAGCATACAGGCTCTTCATCGCCTTAGGGAAAGGAGTCCTTCTCCGGCATGGGGTCCATCCCATGGGAGACAGTCCTCCAGCATGAGTCCTTCCCACAGACTGCAGTTCTTCATGAACTGCTTCAGAATTAGTCCTTTCCCACAGCATGCAGTCCTTCAGGAACAGTTTCCTCCACTGTGGGTCCTCTGTGGGGTCACAGTCCTGCCAGCAAACCTTCTTTAGTGTGGGCTCCAATTCCACAGGGCCAAAGATCCTGCCAGGAGCCTGCTCCAGAGTGGGCTTCCTAAGAGGTCCCAGGCTCCCTCAGGCTGGAACTTGTTCAAGTGGAGGGTCCTCCACAAGAGGATTTCTGCTCCATCATGAACCTCCATGGGCTGCAGGGGCACAGCTTCTTCACCACAGTCTTCACCACGGGCTGCAGGGGAATCTGCTCTGGCATCTGGAGCACTTCCTTCTCCACTAACCTTGGTGTCTGCAGAATTGTTTGTCTCACCTATTCTCACTCTGTTCTTTTCTAGTTGCAATTGCTTCTGCACAATAATGTTTTCCCCCTTCTTAACTGTTTTATATATATCCATATATATATGGATAACTGTTACCCCAGAGCTGTTACTACCATCACTGTTGACTCACCCTTGGCCAGCAGCAGGTCCATCTTGGAGCTGGCTGACATTAGCTCTGCTGGACACAGAGGAGACTTCTGGCTGTTCACTGAAGTCACCCCTTTAGCCCCTGTGATCCAAACCTTGTCATGCAAACTGAATACATAGAAGAAAACTGGCATTCTGTAATCTGTGATGTTTAAATGTGTGAGGATTTTGTTAGACCATGAATGAGGGAATTCCAGTTGGACAGGAATTATTATAGACATGAATATGGACTTCAACAGCAGTGTACTTGGAGGGAAGATGGGTTTTGGCTTTTGGCCAAATCTTCCTTGGCTAGTGCTAGAGGGGCTTATCCTCAGAAGTGAGTGTGTGTGGGAGGAGCAATCAGTTCAGGGTCAGAGATTACTTTAAAACTTGTGCTTTGTCAAAAGGGATAAGATCTGAGTAAAGAAGTGCAAAAGCTGTCTTTTAGAGCAAGAGGGACTTATTTCCTGGAAATTCTGAGGCTTTTGAAGAATTAGGTAGTAAGGAAATTATAATGTAGCAAGGGAACAACAGAACCAAGGCAGTCCGTTAAAGAGATTAGAGATTACTTACTAAGGTCACTATTGCCTTGCACACTTTCCCTATAAAGTTGATGTCCAAAACTGAGCTAGCAGTAAGATACCCCAAAGGAGGAGAATGTTGAAGGAGGAGAAAAGAGATGAGTCAGAAACAGATGCCTGGTGTTTTTAAAGCACAGCACTGTCATGAATGGATATCATCAATATAAACACTATCATCTTGCATTGTAAATTATGTACATTCTTCTTGTGTTCCTGATCAAGTCCAGCAAATTTGTGGTGTGGGACTCATTGGGGAGCTCTCTCATGTTGTCTCACCCAGTCTGCCCTTACTGTTTTTTGTTCTGGGGATTCTTTTGACCTCACTCTGTGTAGAACCATATTATCTGCCTTAAGAAAGTAAACGAGATGTAAAGAATGTAGCATGAAGGAAAATGCAGTCTTTATTGAAAGCAGAAGGAAAAAAAGCTTGTCTTTTCAATGAATTCAGAAAAGTTGACTTTGATATTGTAGTACTGAAAGACATTGTAAGCATTAAAGTAAGGTTAGAGCCACTCAGGTATCCCAGAATTTGAAGGGTGTCATATTTCATTGTATGCAGTTCCAAAATGCTTATTTCAGATCTTAATTACAGCTCTCATGTCTCTTTTGAATCCACAGAAGAGGAATATCAAGGGCAAACCAAGAGAAAGCGCATTCGAAGGAAAAAACAAAAGAGCAGTTTACAAATCTCTAGTAATTTACATGGAGAACAAACAGACTTGGGAATGCAAGAGACTGTTGTTCAAGATAATTTACAGCTGCAGCAAACAGACGGTCCCAAAATAAGCAAAAACAAAAAGAGGAAATTGAAAAAGAAGCGACAGAAAGAAAAAAAGAGAGCAGCTGGCTTAGTAACAAAAACTACCAGTGTGGATTTTACATATCAGCCTGACAAAAACAGCAAAGAAGAAGCAGCAGGTTTAAAAGACATGGGTGAAAAGGCAGATAGCGTTCTGGACTTCCTGCAGGCAACACAACAAATCTATTTTGCTGACAGTATGTACCACTCTTTCTCCTTTCTTTTTATGAGTATTACCACACAGGGGAAAATGGATATTCGTTTATTACTGCTGTAAATGGGACAAATCTACTAAAGAAATGCCTCTCTTGAAGCGACATGTGAGAAGTAAGGCATGTGAGTACCTAGTATGTGTCCCACTTTCTGGTGTGTACATGAATATGTAAGAATTCACATCAATAGAAAAAAGCTGTTGTCCTTTGTCTTTAAAAATATACATGATGTTCCTTGCTCTTCTCTTAAACATTCCAATGCACTTGGAACAAGTGATTAAAATTCTTTTTCCCTCTGCAAGCAAACATCCAGAAGGATTACTTGCTTTCAGAGAACTTCAAATAGGAGCAATTGCTATCCTAAACTACTTTCATGCTTAGAATCTCTGAACCAATCTATTTTTCATAATGTTCTGCTTCCCAGAAGGAGATTTATTTGTATTCTATAAGGAAATCTAGACAGACAGCATGTAAAAAGGAACAGGGAAGATACTATTGGCACTGGGAAAGTATATTGGCATAAAATGCTTGTGAACAAGATGAATGGGAACTGATGCTCAATGCACATTCCCTAGTACTTTTAAAAGAATTGCATGGATTTATTCCTTATGGTCTATCCAATATTCACTGGTCACTGTGGAGCTGAATGGAGAATATTAAATAGCTTACCTACCTGTATTAGCCCATCTTAAGGCAGAGCTGTCAGCTTCTAGTACTATAAAATTCATCTTTTGGTTACAGAATTACTGTAAAAACCTTGTTAAGATGACATCAGGGATTTCATGTTAACTTTTTCAAGATTTATACATAGAATTCTTTGCTTAATGTTAAATTTTCTTGCTGCATCAGACCTTCATAGAAACCTGATGCAGCAGGAACATAGAGACATAGCATTTGAAATCTATCCTACTTTCTGGCTAACGTATTTCCATCACCAAAATTAAGAATTTTACTACTTTGCCATCTGGCTAAGCTACTTGCATTTGCTGTAGTGGAACTCCACAGTGACCAAGCAAGATTGCAAATTCTTTAAGTTCTGCTTTTAATACATGACCCAGAAGAGAAGAAACCTGATAAATTGTCCACAACTGTGTTGCATGTTGATTTTTAAGAAAGAGTGTTGTTGAACTTTAGCTTTCCTACAAATTAAGTTCAGGTTTTGGCAGTTTTTGACAGACTGACTGGCTCTAGTTTGAAACCAGCAGATTGGAGTTTTGAGCCAGTGAGGACCTTGGAATCCACAGAGAGGAATTCTTAGGTGAAAGGAATTTCATCCACAGATGAGATATGATATCTATAAATCAGAGTGTGACTAATTTTCTTGATAGGCAAATCGCTATGTACATAGTTTATATGTACATCTGACATTGTGCTGTTTGCCTTTTCTAGTTGAATGACTTTAACATTCCCTATTTTTTTAGATAAAATTGGAAGCCATTGCTTTTAGCTGCATTTTTAAATGGTCACATTGGATTGTACTTCTAATACATATGTTAAAAATCTGAATGGGGAAAATTCTGTACTTCTCAAGTTTCTTGCTGGTAAAAAACAGAATTAAAGGGAGTCTGGTTAAAGGGACAGACAAGATGTTGTTACTGGAATGGAAGAGTGAATTTATGGTTTAGTACAGTATAAACAACTGTATTGGGTAGGGCTGAGCTGGAGTTCATTTGTGCACAGCAGCCTTCACAGTGCTTTTGGAAAGGTGTTGATAGTACACTAGTTTCGGCAACTGCTGGGCAGTGCTGGCATCTTACCAGCGCCATCTCTCCAACATTCCCCTCTGTCAAGGGGCTGGAAATAGGCAAGATCCTGGGAGGGGCTGCAACCAGGCCAGCTGACCCAAATTAGCCAAAGGGATGTTCCATACGAGACGACATCAGCTCAGATATAAAAGCTAAGGGAGGGAGGATGAACAGGGGGCATTTGTTCTTGGACAATGTTTGCCTTCCAGAGTAGCCACTACATGGGCTGAAGCCGTGCTTCCCAGGAAGTGGCTGGTGGAAAATAGAGAATAAACCTTTTTATCCCTTTTAATTATGTGTGTGCATAGTTTTGGTTGGGTTTTTGTGGGTTTGGGGTTTTTTAGCAAACTGCCTTATATCAACCTATGTGGTATTTTTTTATCTCATTTTCTCTGTCCTGTCCCACTGGGAAGGGGAGTGATGGATCATCATGTTGGGTACCTGGCATCCTGCCAAGGTCAACCCATTACAACAGCGTATGTCCTTCTCTGCTGTCTTGCATGCTCTAATGCTTGCTTTCTAAATAAAAACATAAAGGTGCAATACCAAAGTAATTGTTTGTCTCCAGAAGTGCTTTGCAGTAGTCCCACAGGGTTGTTCCCTTCTCCAAATGTGTGTGCAGTTTATAATATATAGTGTCCAGGAAGCAAAAACACAGTGCTTTAGCCACAATACAGGTTCTTCTTCACACCTTCTTTCTCTATTGACTTTGAACATTTGATTCATATTGCTTTCCTATCATTATTAATCCTATTGTCCTTTTTATTTACTGATTTTTGTTTCCATATTTAACAAAAAATGTTTAACAAGTGATTCTTTAGTACCTGATATTTGGTTATCATTTGTACTAAAAAGGAAGATGCTGTCTTAGGAAATAAGTTATGATTAGGAAAATTCTCTGATTTCACTGGATATTTTTAACAGAGTTTTCTAACTGTTTTTGCAGAGAAATCAGAATGCAGAGATGTTGCTGTAAATTCAGCAACTGCCCAAGAGCTCTTACAATGTCTTGAGTTTCACACCATCTCTTCCTCAGATGTGACTCATCTGCATCATCTGAAATCCCTTGTATTGCTACAGGATATTGAGAGATTGAAGGATGCTTTGAAACAATTCCAAGAACAATCTATGATGTCTCCTGGTAGGTACTGTTCCCTCATGTTCCTACACTGATATTTTTGTGTGAATTAAAATTCATACCACTTTATTTTTTTTAATTAGGAAGCCATAAATAATGATGTAATAGTAGATACATGCTTATACAAGATATGAAACCATAATTCCCACCAAAAATACAGTGATATCCCTATTTCCCATTTGTTTACAATCAATAAAGAAGCTTTTCTTACTTTGCAGCAGCTACAGAATACAAGATGATTCAGGGGTTTAAACCAATATTTTTAAAACCTGAAGTGGTTTAAGATTTAATCATATTTAAAGCATATTTTTAATGTATCTCCATGGTAGATTTTTTCAATTGCAGGAATTAACTTGTTTATCTTGGAGATTTCACTCCTCTAACTAAGGATTAATTTTCCATGCATAAGAATCAATAAAACCCATTATTTTATTTCTTTCTGGTCATCACGTGGCTTCTTTAGTACGCAGACTTTGCAAGCTATATTTTGATTTAAAGTTTTGGTTTTGTTTAAATATAAACATCTGGTTTAAGTTTCTAAAAAATGCTGTTGATAATGTAAAAATTTAAAGTTACTCTTTATGACAAATTAGAAAAATTACTGCATTACTAAGTTTTTTTCATGCCTGAGGCACAGGTTTCTTCTGTTTACTATTATAACCCCTATAATTTTAGTAGAATCTCTTCTTGTACAGTTAATAGTTCTTCAAGTGAATGTGGGATCAGCATGTGTCGCTGTTCGTCCCTGTTTAGTGTAACACAACAAGCATGTAGTCCACATGAGGGGTAATGATTCATTTTCCATGTAGTCTTCATTTAAACAGTCATTGCTATTAGTCATTAGAACCTGTGTTGCAGCATCAGACAAAAATCTACAAGGTGTGCTGAATTTTCTTTTGAATTTCATCAGAGAGCACTTGGCTACGACATGAGAGAATCTCAGCCATTTTAGATTGTACTCTTCAGTCTTTTGAAGAGTAACAGCAGAGGTGTTAGCAGTGTGGTAACAGTGTAATGAAGATCGTAGCCATCGGAGGCTTAGCAACAGCCTCATTCAAAGAGAGACATATGTTTGTAACTTCATTAAATAATTTACAGCATGATAGTGGCTAAAGATCCTCATCAGGACTAGAGCCTACTGAATGCTGTGTGTTGAACAGAGGAAAGAGGATTCCTGCCTGTGGAGTTCAGATCTGAAACATTTTGAAAAGGATGCCTAGAGAAGTACATATGTATTCTTTTAAGGGTAGATATGCAGTATGACAGCACTTGATGTGTGCAAGCCAAGCAGAATTCAGAAGGAATCATGAAAATGGTGGTGCCTTTATTGAATGAACTAATTCAGCTTTTCTTGATTGTATCCAAATGAAATTGAAGTGACAATATTCAGGATATTCTTTACAGGCCTTATCTAACTTTCATACAATACAGTTGGAGTTCTGTTGGGTTTTGCAGCCTTGAGACAGTTTGCTTTGTTTACTTTTGTATAGCAGAAATGTCAAAATGAAGAGATAAAACAGAGGCAAATTAAACCTCCTAATTTTCCAATGTATGTATTCATCACTTGAAAAAGCAAAAAGCAATTTTCTGAGTAATTTTTTAAAATTCAGTAATGTTTCAACTGATACAGTCTGGAATTGTCTACTCTTCTAGTTGATTTTTTTCTCTAGTAACTGCTGTAACTCTGGGCTCAATTCTAATCTCATTCCAAGTTCACAGTGGTGTAACCATAGTAGTTTATTTGATATTCATGAGGTACAACAACATAAGAAAGAGGAAAAATACATTCTTATAAATTATTAAAGGAAAATTAAGCACCTGCTAGTCATTATTTTTCCTCAGCAGACTTTAAAAATGCATTCTGTTTTGTAATTCTGGAAATTCAGTGAATGAAAATACAATGCCCTGAAATTTTACTTTGAATTAGGCCATTAATTGTACTCTTTTTTTTCTCCTACGTTTGGCTCAAAATCAGGTCATCTTTGCAGTGTAGATTTTAGATTTAGTTTTCACTCCCAATGAGCAGGTGTTAAAAGTTGAGTTTTTACAAAAAGCTTTGTAATATAATACCTTTTTATAATAAAAATTTGAATTTGTTAATACAACTTTTGTACAACAAAAGAGCTCTTTATGAAGGTAAAAGTGCACAGTACCTAATAGTAATCTTTATTTTTTTATGACTTTGTCTTATTATCTTGTCTTTTCTCTGTTTATTTTTACAGGGGTGTGAAGTGCTAGAAGGAAATGTCATTTCATATTAACATGATTAAAAACCCCTTGATTTTAGGAAGGTGTATTATTTTTACAAAATAAACATTTTATTCCCTGTAGTTCAAGAAACAGTATGTTAACCCTTTTTCCCATAGTTATGATTCTACTTAAGATGCCATCATTAAGGAAGTAAAGATGGGTGCTATGTTTTGTTTAGTTTTATCTTTAATTCCAGGAAGGGAACTTAAGGAAAAAAATGAGAGGAGAGATGACGCATCTCTTCATATAAGTGCACATTCTCCACTAGTAGACGTTACAAATCATCCAAACCATTTTGTCTTTTATTTCCTCATATATGGACGTTATGGTTTCATCCAACTTCCCACTGGGGTTACCAAGTCCCACTTGGCAAGCTTATGCCTGCTGATGATAAACGTGCTTTAGAATAAAGCCATGGGCTGCTCTGGATCTGCAGATTACAAAATCAAAACTGCTGGCTCAAACCATGATTTGGTATTTCCTTTGCATCTCTTAGCCTGTTACTCAGATTGAAAATCACAATATATCCAAAAGAAAAAAGAAACAAGAAATAAATTTCTCTTTTATCTTAAGTTCTTAGATCCCAATGTTTGGAGTCATATTGAAGCAAGTCCTAACAAGTGTAATGGTAGGGTCTGATAAATTTTGGAAAAGGAAATAGTAAGGAGATTCAGACACAAAAATTATCAACAGTAGATAGTATCTTTTAACTCTTCATTTAAATGAGAAAAAATACTTAAACAAGAAAATCTCTATGGTTCAGAGGTACTGGTTGTTCTGTTTAGTTGTCATCCTCCATCAACTTACCTTGTACTTTTTGCCTCAAATACCTCCAGCAAGTTGCCTTTGACCTTGTATGTGAATGATCAGACACAGTTAAGGTTGGTCAGGAGTGTTCGTGTGAACATGGTTATTTAGAGTATCATTCTTCTCAGTCTGTAAAAGAACAAAATGCCCTATTTACTAGTTCCATTTATTTGGTAGTCTTTAACAAAATGTACTTACCTCTACCTAAAATCTACTGTAAGTGCAGGGAAGAGAATGTTTAAGAGTCACATAGACATGGATTTCTCATGGTGGGGGCTTTGCTGATCTCTGTTAAAATGTCCATGGCTGTTAGCTAATGGAAGCCAGAGACTTCCATAATCCTCCACAGTGCAGTGGTCAAAGGAGAAGAGCTGTGACTGGGAGTAATGCTCCCTTTGCTGGTTGGAAACTAGCTTTGGAAATGAGAGCTACTTAATTCCCTTTTCACATCAATTATTAAAACATAGGTGATTGCCTAATTAAAAAAAAAAAACTCATTATCTCCTAATTTATTAACTCATTTATGAACTTCTGCTCATCAACTTCATCCTATTATCTATTAACATTTTCCCTTTGTTGGTTAGTTTCAAATCTCAAACATACTCTTCCCTTGTTGCCTAGGAAATTATCACTCATGGCAGAGCTAGAAGCTTCTTTTAACTGCTTTTTTTTTTTTTTTAGAATTGTCATTTATATAAGTCTTCATTGCAGGGGAAGGTGCATTTTACAGATCAGAAATAATGCAGTTCCTGTGTGCCAGCAATGCAGAGGCTGGATATAGAGAGGCCTTACAATGATGAAATTTACACATCTTTTTTTTGAATGAATGAGAACTCAAAGAAAAGGAAATTTGAAAACTGTATTAGCATAATATTATAGAATCATCTTAAATGTGATTATTATGTGATAAGTGCTGCATAAAATACTATCATTAAAACTCAATAAAGTCGCATAGGCTATCTCTGAATTAAGACAGAAGTCATAGCATTTTGAGGCTTTAATGCAGCTATCTGTACAATATGACTGATTCTCAACTGGGACTTCTAGGTGCTAGTATAAGTTAAATAATGATGTGGGAAATTACTCTTCCAGAAAGAAGCCTTGCCCTATGATCATGTCATTTCAATCTCATTTTTTCTGAATTATTGAATCACAACAAATAAGAAATTTCGAAGTGTACGGGCAAATTTGTGTCTCATACAAATGACTGACTTCCGAAAATAAAATGTGCCTGCTTATATAGAAATTCATAGGTATTAGTCTTCAAGCTCCAGTATCTGCATTGGTTTTACTGAATTGTTAATATTGAATGGAAACAAATGTTTGCACAAGTCTTTTTCTTAGTGTTCAGAAATGTGTTGGAGGTATTTCAGGAGGACTGTGTTTTCTTTGTTTCAGATCATGCCAAGGTAGCCACGTCTCTGTTTCACTACTGGATTACAGATATCCTTCCTGTGAAGAACAGGAAATAAAGCCTTACCCCTGTGTCTGTATGCACAGGATTAAAATTAAATGTACAAACTCTTAACCAAGTAGCAATTGTTCAGGAAGAGCAGAGTCAATACACATTCTACACCTTCAGGTAAACGAATTACTTTTCTGTGTTACAAACTCCAGAAGACAATAAAGGTGTAACTACAATGTGACTTTTGTGATGGGTTGGTCAAGAGTATGGGTCTTCAACTGCATTAATATGTACATTTCACTTTAGGATAAGGGACTTAACTGGAATGATAAAGCCTCTATCTCATATTTTGTTGGAGAAGTATAGTATTACCTTTTATGTTTGTAAGTTTATCTTTCCTTTCTGGAAGTTATATATCTTGACTTTTTTTTTGTATATCTGCTTGCTTGGAAAACAGAACTATATTTTTTTATATTTAAACCTAAGGTATGTCTGAAGAATGTATTTTTCCTGAATAAACTGCTAAATTGTGGACATAGATACGTTTCTATATGTGGGTCATGTAGGTCCTGTTTGGAGTTACACAGAAAATTGGATGGCATTTTCAGAATAACTCCATGGCTCAGCCTGTTACAATCCAATGGGTTTCATTGACTTCAGAGTTATGGGACTGGGTTCTCTCTCCCTGATTACTGTGTAATCTGTCTACTGTTGTGTAATATTTCTGCAGTTGAATTTATCCAAATGTAGATACTACAGTAAGTAATATCCATGCTTGTAAAATGTTTTGGAATAATGAAGAAAAAAGTGCTTTGTGAGAGGCTCTTCTCTCAGCTGTATCATTCATCTGACAGGTGATACTGAGCAAACCATGTCTAGGTAGCTGTGTTACCATTGCAACATATTTAAACTACTCCAACAGGTGCTTGGAGATACACTGCTGATGAGATTATGCAAATATTGCATGGTCTTTTTTGCTTTGTTTTTTCTGTTTCGTTATATTGCCTGATATATCCCATTGCAAGGCAATTGGTTTGGTTATGGTCAAAATTTGTAATAAAAATAAAATCATACCTCTTTCTCATTAATTGAAGAAATTAAAAGGGGTTTGGTAATACACCCAGCTGATTGCAGGTGCAGAAAAACCGTTCTTATGGCTAAGGGAGCTTTGTGCAGCTCTGAAGAACTTGAGTTTGGTCTGTGTCTGGTAGGAAAGGTATATAAACCAGACTTTGCATAGGAGAAACTAGTAGTGTGTTCCCTGTTTTAATGTTCCTGAATTGCTAACACATAGGCATTGAACTGTAGCTGCTTTTCACTGAGATCCTGTGTGCCTCAGTCCCACATCTGGAGAAAGAAGAAAACATTACTTGAATGTGAAGCACCTAGATACCCTTCTTAACTGACTCATGGGAAATTAATCACTTCATCCTCACTTTAAGGTTTGAATGTCACACAGTAAATGAGGCCTAGGAACTGCAAAATAGGATACACAGCAACTCATTAGATAAACATCATCTGTCCTAAACACTAAATATGAAAAGAATAAATGAGGTCATGTAATCAAAGACTTTGAAACACAAGTACAAAAGAGATCAAATTAAGACCACAAAAATAACTGTAGCGTCTGCATTTCCTGATACTTGAGTGACTGTGCTGAGGGAGGTTATAGAGCTGCTGCCTTGAGTAGACCCCAGGACCTACAATTCCTCCTCCTTGTCCTCTGGATTCTGGGTTAGTGTACCTGGAGATCTGAATGTCAGTGTAGGTGACTCCAGTTTCCATATATCCAGGTTCAGACAGTAGCAATGCTTAAACACATAGCTCAGGGACACACAGAGAACACTCACATGGCTGACTACACAGCCTTTGATCCCCTGAGCAGCAGAACAGCCACTCTCCTATTCCTGCCTGGATCCTGGGCCCTCGTGCCTGCTCTGTTGCCCTCCTGCTTGGAACACACTACCACACGTTCACATGGTCATCTCACAGGCACTCATGCACTCATGTTACAGCCTTGTTTATTGCTTTAATTTCTCTTACTTATTATTTCTCTTTCAGTGCTTGGCCATTTCTCATAATCACAGGATGGTTTGAGTTGGAAAGGACATAAAGATCACCAAGTTGCAGCCTCCCTGCCATGGTCAGGGACACTTTCCACTAGACCTGATTGCTCAATATTGAAATTATTTTTAAAATTCAACTGGATTTTGAATAGCTGCATATAGTTTTTGATAGAGCAGATTTTGATATCTTTGCCAAACAGAAGTATTTTCACAGAATCACAGAATGGGTAAGATTGGAAGGGATCCCCACAATGGGATCATCTGGTGCAGCCTCACTGCTAAAGCAGGGTAAAATTTTGTACTATTCCAGTGAGTAAAAGTTCACAGGTCAGAAAGGTACTTTGCTTGAACCTGGTAATGGGTAAAAGATTACTTTTGGTCTCTTTTTTTTCCCTTTGCTGTTACCACTGTAAGAGCCTTATATTCTGTGCAGAAATCAACTCTCCTCAGCCAAGCAAGTCCAGGAGCATTTTCTGAGCATAGCCAGTTAGTCAGTGATATCTGATGTCTTTGCAAATGACCTGTGATAGGAGCTGAATCTCACACTTGCCAAACCTGCCACTGTTGCACTAACAGGGATTATGAAGGGGATAAAGTATGCTAAAGAGTTTAGGAAATTGGACCAAATTCAAGCAGATAAATTGTAGATTGTCATTGTAGATAAATGCATTTGCATAAGAGTGTATTTGTTTCTGAAACAAACGTGCCAGACAGTGGTGTGCTGAACTGCAACATGCATGAAGACACTTACATGCAATGCAGGAAAGAACACAGCAGAAAGATCTAGTTTAAAAGCAAAAGAAATGGACATTACTCATAATTTAAATTAGGCAGTGTACTAAAAATGGCAGGGATTCCATATTTAACATTCTGTTTGCAGTCAAAAAGATTTCATACATCACAATTTTAATAACCGGTCACTTTTCTGCACTGCTTCTCTAAAGAAATGATGCTCAATCTCCTTACACCTTTTCAGGTTTATTTGAGCAGTGGTATCACAATGTGGCTGAGATACGAAAACTGAAACATTTAAATTAATCCTTCAACATAGCAATGAAACATTTATCCCTTTAAATTTTCATGCTAAACTTAAAAAATAGAAAAGGAGATGGCCTTGAATTTTTTGCTTCTTCAGCATCGTTCACTTTAATGAATGTGCTGCATCATGTGAAATGAATGAAATATGGAAGAGTTTTTTAAGTGGATTTTGCCTCAATACTTCTGGCTAAACTGTACATACACTACTATTAGCATAGTTTAAACTTCCCTGAAGACAGAACTTTAAAGTTTTGTGTTTAAAACCTTCATGGACTCCAAGAGTAGAAAGAATTTCAGGCTCAGCTGGAAAGTAATCTGCAAGTGTCTTCATGGGTTCACTTTCTAGTTTACATTATTGAACAGCGTGCAGTAAGTAAGGAGCAGTAGCACAGTGGGAGAGAAATCTGCAGTGAGAGGCAGTGGTCCCTTACCAGCATGTGCACACAAGACCATAGAGGCTGAAGTCATTTGAGACATCATAGTTGTGGATAAGCTGGTCACTGCCCTTGTATGCAAGATTACAAGTTCAAAGCCATTATCTCTATATGTAGGTACATGTTTTATTCTCAAAATTGCCTGTAAGACCTTAATTTTTCTCCTTTGTGGATATGTAATATGGGAATCAGTCTCTAATGTCACAGTTTTTTACTGCTTTGTAATCAGTGCAATATTTTAGGTAGTGCTTTACAATCATGTAGAGTTTTAAATTCCTTAATGTGTTTTCTATGATAGCTGGCTTTTCTGCACCAGTGTAGGGAGTTATGACTCAATAGGCTGTATGTTTGAAATGACATAAAACTTATTTCATCTAGTAATACCATGTATATCATAAAACCAGTCCACAGACTTAGAGTGGAAAGAGTTATGTGTTATGCATGTACAGTATGCTACACATTGGGCATAATAATAGAAAGTGGTAGTGCAAAAGATGGCAATCTGTGAGACTGGGAAAATGTATTATATTTAATATTTAGGGAAATTCAGGTTACAGCTATGCAGGTTTTGTAGTTACTTGCTTCAGCCCTGGATTGCTCCTAAGGAGGGCTGTATTGCACGTGTTTATGCAGCTAATTAAGCATCACTCTTTACTGCTTTATCCTTTGCATTGCATCTGAGTAAATTTTGTTTGTTGTTTTAAACTGTTAGATGTATGCATGCCTAAGAGGAGGGGGGCATGTATGTGTTTTAGAAAAGCAGAAATTTAGAATGCTATATTTGTTTATTATCTCTAAGAATCTAGTGAAAAAAAACTGTATATTCTATGATTATTTGAAACTGCATATGGACCATAGTCAGTGAAGGTCAATATATAGCTTTAACAAGGCTATTATTAGTGCTTAACTTTGTATAATTAATAGTCTGTAGTCTTTTTAATGAACTCCGTACTCTGGTAAAGTGTATAAACAAGCTGTAGTTCTCTTTTACATTATTACTGCAAGGCTATGTCCTGTTTTAGGATACATAATGAACAAAAAAGAAGCGTAATCTAAGAATGAATAGAAGCACACAAAAACAGAAGGAACTTTTCTTTAGCATCAACTCTAGGCAACTATACATTGCATCAAGTAGGGGCTGCTTTTCTTCACTTTCGAGATCTTTGCCAGTCCTCTCCATCCCTCCTTCAGTGCACAGATGATTCCTCCATCCCTGTCAGTCTCTGTTATTGACTTCTATCACCCATTTGCCATACTTTCAGATATATGCATTTGTGCTTTTTCCCCACAGTGCTTTCCACAACTCTACAGCACAGTCTTTCCATTGTCTTCCTTTCCTTCTTTAAAGCTCTCTTTTGCTGTGATCCTAACCAAAACCTTGGCCAAAATCCCAAGCTTGGTCAGTATGTTGCTAGGACATCTGCCTACTGTGCTGCCTGATGTTGCCTTACTGTCTATGTACACCCACATCAATCTCCCTGTTTTCTCTGCTGTTTTCTCCTTTCCTAAATGAGTAGCAGTTTGATGCAGGGTTTTCCCTGCTGCACAGCACCAGCACAGGCAGTTCTATCATGTCTGAATGACAGTGTGCTCAGAAAATGTAATAGACCTATCTACAATGGAGAATGTGTGTGAACCTGTAGACGAGGCTGCTGATAGTTTATAGTGGCTTCATAATTTTACATTGCACACATGATCAGTCAGATCAAATGGGGACTTGGTTCTCCCCAGCAGGCGCTTTGGAGGCAGTGTTCTTCTTGCTGAGGAGAGCTGGGAGGAATGCAGTCATTTCTCCTGACTTCAGATGTCTACACTGTAGCTTTCAACCATCTGAGCTGCCTATCCTAAAGAACTTCCTAATCACTGGAAGCCTGATATAACTGACTGCTGCTAGACGTCTATTTTAGAACTGGAACAATGGTACCAATGGGAGAACTTAGTGCTTTATGTTGACTGGTATGAAAGCATAAATAGGTAAGTCATGAAAACTTCTGCATTGCAGGGATCTGGATCTTGTTTAAAAAGAAAAAAAAAAAAAGAAAAAAAAAAAAAAAAAGAAGAAGAAGAAAGGAATAAAAAAAAGATAATTTACTGCATCTGAGAAAAGGACAGGAATGTGCGTGTGCGTGTTGCATGGCCAAAACATCACTTACTCCTGACACTTGTCTGGCAGTGCCAAGCTCTTTCAGCTTGGACAGGGCTGTGACCCCCTCTCCTTGATGCTTTCATGTCTTCTTGAGGGAAGCTACTGCCTGGGAGTGGTAAAAGGGGAAAGGAGAAGAAGAGTGAGGAGCTGTTATACATCTGTGTCTGGAGTTCACCCAGCACAAACTGAGGAGATGCTTCTTCTGTTCTTCTTGTTCCCTTTGTGCATGCATTCATGCACAAAGCAGCCTCCACCATTTCTCAGGTAGACTCAGTAAAAGTTTACTGTGTGATTTATTCCTCCTCCCAGTGACAGTAATCAAGTGGAAGTGACTATAAATGCTCAAAGAAAGAGTAACCATTGCTAGGAATATGAAACTTATCAGCCATTACCTGGATTCTGCAGAAGGAATCAATACCAAATACGGTTTTTTTGAGAATCACAGGTGTAATCACTGAACTCTGTAGACATAATGATAGCTGTTTGATCTCTGTCTGGCATGTGGGAGCTTAAAATGAAGGTCATGTTCAAATCTGATTGGAATTCAGGGAAAGCTCCTTGGCTTATTAGTGTGACTATAGTGCTGGATTCTATTTACATTAGTAAACAATTTAAAATACTTGACATGTTATTTAATTAAATCTGGGATTGCAAACTGACAGACCAAAGTTCATTGATTTTTCCAACCACATTAAACTAAGTACATGGCACAGTGTTTCCTTTTGCCTGTCTGCTTAACCCTTTCACCTTAATTCAATTACCCAGAATAAAATTAATGTGTAAAATATTAAATAACTCTAAATTTCTAAATCAGAATGCATTGCAAGAATATTTTCATCTCAGTGGCTTCTGACATACATTTATTACTGTATGATTTACAAATTTCTATGGATCATATTGTTATCCAGATGGCTAAAGTCAGTCAGAAAGTTCTTTCTCTATACTCATTCAGTAATTTGATAGATTTGTGGAAGGTAAGACTGAAAAGGACATGAGATTATCTTCTCTGACCCCATCTAGGTCCCTGGTCATAAATTTTCCCTTTACTTCAGGGTGAAGACCAGTCTGAAAAAAGCACAATTTGTGATTTTTGCCAAAGCAAATCATGTACAGAGAACAGGCCAGCTTGATTTAAGGACATCAAGGAATGAAGACTTAGCTCCTTCTTTAGTCATTTATTCCAGTACTCAATCACTTTCATGCTTAGAATTATGTTCCTTATTTTAAATTTGAATTTGTCTAGATTTAACTTTCAGCCATTAGTTCTTGGTATGCTTTTCTTCACTAGATTAAGTAGTCTCTCACTAGCCACTACTTTCTGTGAAAGTTTTTGAACACTATAATCAAGCTACAAGGTAACCTTCTTTTTGATCCTGTAAGTATTGTCTCTTTAATCTCTTTGATTTAAGGCTTTTTCTATAGCTTCCAACTTGGTTTTGTGGCTCCCTCATATATTCTCTCTATTTTTTTTCCCACCACTTAAGAAACAAGCCTGCTGGAACAGCATAGAAACTTTGCATTCATTTAAAATCTCAAAAGTACCAACTTTTGTATTCACTGTTTCGTTAGGTTTGGGTCAACTTCTTGACATAGGATTGTATAGGAATTCTGTGTTAAATAATTTTAATAAATATTTATTATTTAATAAATAAAACAGAGACAAGTACTCTGGAAATTTATTGCTATCCAGGATTTAGTCCTTGGTTCCATACTTCATAAAAGTTTATCTTTCTGTTTGGCTATATTAATTTCAATTTTTTAATTTCTTTTTTACTATGTCTAGATTAGTAAATGGTAGATCATTTTGTGTGCCTAATCTTGGTGACATCTGCAAATTTTACCAACGATGATTACATCTTCTTCCATATCATCAGTAAAAATACTAAACATGTTAATTTCTGGTATTAATCTTTATGGGATTCAAAGAGAAATAATATTATTCAGTCATGATTCCCTATTTGTACCTTCTTTTTGAAAACAGAAAACTGAAATAATCTAGTGGATTTCTAATGTATTTAACATGTATTTATTATATTATATGCTCTTTTGTTTTGATCAGAAAGTCGTGGCTCTAGGTGTAATAGTTGTCAACAAGTATTTCTTCAGTTTTCTACAAAAGCAAGCTTTAATATTTTTCAGATAAGGATAAGAATCCAAACTAAAGAGACTGTATAAAAAAAACACAAACTCTTAAATTGTGTTTTAAATTATGTTTAGGGGGAAGGAGAACAACTGCTTTATTAATTTATCTTAGATGTTTTCAATTTGTTGCTCTGCAGGGAATGATTTGCATTTGTTAAGAATGGTTGTTGTGTAAGATTATGTATTTTTAAATATCAAAGGAAAATTAATATTTTTTCTTTACCTGCAAGGTATGATCCATTGTTTTAGTTGCAAAGGTGTCTATTGGTTTTGTTATCTGTTGTGTTGCATTTCTTCAGGCTGGTAGTTGAAGAAAGATCCTACAACAAGTTAATTAACTGCTGATGAATAAAACAGATTTGAGATGTAGACATTTGCTTGTGAATTCGCGTTCACCATTTTATAGTGGGATATGTAAATTTTCAGTTCCTTACAGAAGCAGTTCTCTGAGCAGATTTCTAGTCTGCAGCACAGGCATGATAACTGTCAGCATCAGCATTGGCTATCTAAACCCTAAGATAATGTAAGGATTCATCAGGAATATTAGTTGAACTATGGCTGTATAAGACCTTGCAGACAAACAGCATAGAGCCTTCAGCTCCCAGGATCTGGATCACTGCTAATACAGAACATCTTGCAGGATTCCAAAAGGTTCCTTAACTCTCCGCTGCACTGGAAGTCTTAGAGGGGGAAAAAGCAGCATTTCTGTCAAAATGTCCTGATGCTATCCTTTCTTCCAGTCTGATTCCTTTATGCGTGAGCAAAAAACACCAAGGTTCAACATCAAGCCAAAACCAGTTCAGGTATCCTTGTCAGTCTACTCGAGGCACAAAGACTTTGTTTCTGACTGAAAAGAAAGACTGTCGTGTTTCTAAAAGTCCCCTCTCCATCTACTTTTTCCATAATTTGCAAGGGCTTGCAAAGTGAAAAGTGATCTCAAACGACCCTGCAGGTACCACAGGATAAGAATTTGAACATGGGCAGATCCTGGGAGCCAGCTGGCAACAGTGGCTTACTGAGGTGGTGTGAACAGGAGGGAAGGAGACACAAGTGTAGCTTTTCCCTTGTAGGTTGTGATGGTGACCCACAGACCCATTCTGCTCTGTGCTTGACAGCATTCTCGTGGGTATCCTGAGACTTTTATTTTCAAATGAGAGCAGTGGAAAACTTGGGAAGTAAAAGTCACAAAGATGAGATGGTATTGAGCAAGTATTTCCAAGAGGATCGTTAGTCTTTTCAGAAGCAACTGTGGATCCTCTCTGTCAACCTTAGTGTATCTCCAGTTGTCCACGGCTGATCATAGGAACCACTGGTGTTCTGAAATCAGAGTTGCTTTGTACAGCAGTCTCTTGATTGATATTTAGCTTGAAGCTGACCAAAGAAAAAAAGTCTAAAATTATACAAAACCCATAAAACTAGATTTTAGAAATCCAAAGTAGGCCAGACTTTGCCACTTTATTTTTTCTTGCTGAGCCCATAAATTGTTGTCATTCTTTGTGAATACCCAGGTTGTGGCTTAACCATATTCAGCACCTAGTCACCACACAGCCACTCACTCTCCTGGATAGCAGGACAGGGGAAAGAATCAAAAGAGCAGAAGTTTAAAGACAGTTTAATAGGTATAGCAAAAGCCATGTGCGCAGGGAAAACAAATGAAGAAGTAAATTCATCACTTAACACAGGCGGGCAGGTGTTCAGCCATCCCCAGGCAAACAAGGCTCCCTCATGTGTAAGAGTGACAAACACCATCACTCCAAAAGTGCCCTCCTTTTTCCCTGGCTTTACATGACCATGTACTGACCATGACCCCATTATCCCCTGCATCAGCTGTTGTCAGCTGTCCCCTCCCAATACTCTGTGCACCTCCAACCGCCTCGCTGGTGGGATGAGGTGAGGAAAAGAAAAGGCCTTGAGTGTTGGACCAGTTCTCAGCAACAGTGAAAATATCCTCATAATACTGTAGTGAGTTGATCCCAGCTGGATTCTAGACACCCACTAAATCCTCTTTCTTGCTCCCCTCCGCAGCAGGACAGGGGACAAAAAATATAACAAAGGGTTCATTGGTTGAGATAAGGACCAGGAGAGAGATCACTCATCAAATACCATCACAGGCAAAACAGACTCAACTTGTAGATATTAAATGAATTTATTACTAAGAAAATCAACAAGATAATGAGAAGTAAAATAAATCTTAAAAGCATTCTCCCCCACCCTTCCCTCCTTCCCAGCTCTACCTTCTCCCCCTACAGTGCAGGGAGATGGGAATGGGGCTATGGTCAGTTCATCACAGGTTGTTTCTGCTCCTGCTCAGGGAGAGGAGTCCTTCCCTTGTTCCAGCTTGGGGACCCTCCTACAGGAGATAGCTTTCAATGACCTTCTCCAATGTGAGTCCATCCCACAGGCATCAGTTCCCCCTGGACTGCTGCAGTGTGGATCACTCTTGCATAGTGTGCAGTCCCTCAGGAACAGGCTGTTCCAGCCTGGCTCCCCCATGGGGTCACAAGTCCCACCAGCAAAGCTGTTCCAGGGTGGGCTCCTCTCTCCACAGGTCTCAGGTCCCTGCCAGGACCCTGCTCCAGCACGGGCCTCCCACAGGGTCACAGCCTCCTCTCAGGCATCCACCTGCTCCAGTGTGGATCTCCTCCATGGGCTGTGGGTGGATCTCTGCATCCCTGTGGTTCTCCGTGGGCTGCAGGGGCACAGCTGCCTCACCATGGGCTGCACCACGGGCTGCAGGGGAATCTCAGCTCTGGCACCTGGAGCACCTCCTGCCCCTGCCTCTGCACTGCCCTTGGTGTCTGCAGAGCTGTTCCTCTCGTGCTCACCCAGCTCTCCTCTGGCTGCAATTACAGCTGTGCAATAACTTTTCCCTTCTCAACTGTGTTATCCCATAAGTGTTACTGACTGGCCCAGCACGTCCATCCTGGAGCTGTCTGGCATTGGCTCTGCTGGACATGGAGCAAGCTTCTGGCAGCTTCTCACAGGAGCCACTGCTGTAGCCCCTGCACTACCTAAATGTGGCCACACAAACTCAATACAATTATCAACCCTGTTTTCCACAGAGATACAAAACAGCCCCACAGCAGCTATTAGGAATTAACCCTACCCCAGCTAAAACCAGCACTCCAGGATATTCACACCACCTGAAAAAACTGCCCAACCAAAGCATTCTACTGACAGTTGTTCTTTCTCTTTCGGTTCAAGTCTGAGTCCATGGACCTGAATATTATCTCAGTGCGTGGAATGGTGTGCTGGCAATGCATTATGCCCTGCAGCATTCCTCATCGTCTTCCCGATCCAGCAGCCTGAGCTTTTGAGCAAGTCATTACAACCAGGCATGCTGTGCTCTGGGATGCCCTAAAGCAGCATAAATGTCTGCAATCCAGCTCTCAGCTCAAGAGTATTGTGCACCAGGATATTAACTGTAAAACTGGCAATATTGCTTTGGTGCAGAGGCTTCCTCCAGGCACCCACAAGACAGATGGCTTTATCAGTACACAGCCATTCACCTCTGCATTGCAATTGGGAAGAAGAACAAGCAAATTTCCAACTATCTTTGCTAAGCAATTTTACAGCTGTCTATCTGAAATTAAAGCACCCTCTCTTGGTTGTGCTTTGCATTTTTATAGTGACTAGCAATCTTCTTTCTACTGTGCTACACTCAGCCTTCCATTGGGTTTCTGATGCTTGCAAAAATATGTGACACTAAGTTAATGAAGATGAGTGCTTCAGGCTGTAGGGAACCAAGCAAAGGAGAAATCTGTGTAATCTGTATTATTGGACACACCTACAGACATTGTAAAAAGCAAATCCTCTCTTATCAGGAAAAGACTTTTGTGTACAAGTTCATAGGAAGGTAATGACCTGCACCTCATGGAAAGTCTTTGTGGAGCCTATACAAGGGCAGCTTCCCACCCACAGCCCATCAGTCCCATTCCTTCTGAACTGAGATGCAGAGGTCTTTGAATAGGTATGATCCAAGGACTGAAGCAGTGGGTTTCTCAGTAACTGAGTGTCTGTCCCACTCAAATGAGTGGGAATCCATGAACACATCCCTTAAAGTTGAGTGATTTTCTATCTGACTCAAAACCGGTGAGAGGTAAGTTTTAAGATGAAGCAGTCAGGGCATATGCACCCCTTGGCAATGGTAGTAACTGTGCTCCAGTGTTCAAATAAAGTTTGAATATGGGAACTGAAGCTTCTCATACATGAGAGGTAAGAGTGGAACATGCTGAAAGAATAGTACCACCTCACCATCAGGGAAAAGCAGAGGACTGAGATTTCTATAAGCTGTGAAGTGGGTGGAGTTTACAGTGAGCTCTGAAAGTCACTTCCAGGTCGGAGAGTCTGCCACTGCAGTTCTTAACTCATGGAGAAGCTCTGCACTGAAAGCAGTCTCTGCATCCAAACTGGAGAAGTCAAGTCTGATAAATCATTAAAAATCTTGTTGACAAGGCTGTGATGCAGGAAAGAGGTAAAAAATCAAAGGAATTTTTTTTTACCTTTGTATCTTAGTGCAGTGAATCCAGATTCATTTTCTGCTTTGGAGAAGGAATATGGGAAGATGGAAGAAGTCCTCCCTCTAACTCTGAGTTAGAAGAGAAAATCCCAACAGCTTGTATTTTGACCCTTGATTTGTCTGTGAAGCCTGTGGAAATTTTGGTGACAACACAGTAATGTGAGAGGGAGAGGACTCCATACCGAGGAAGGAGGGAAGCAGGGAAGAAGAGTAGGACACATACAACTTGAAGAGGCCTGTTTGCAGATTCTTCGTAAAGTTTTCCTACTTTTCTTTGTACCTTTTTTGCCCTTTCCTGTAACTTTTGTAAGTCTGCTTCGTCCTTTCAAAGGTGAGAGAACAAAAATTGCCCATGTTATTAAAAATGCTGGTTCACCACACATTGGTTGAAGTGTGCTCTGGTTTGTTTTCTAGTCCTTTTCAAATAATTTGGTTGCTTTTTTGACCCCTTACTGGGTATGGAACTGGCATCTTCATGGTATTGTTTTTTAATTTATGAACAGATCTTACCAGTTTACACCATTATATCCACCATTTCATATCCTATATCCTGATATGTGGAATTTTATTTGCCATTTTATCTCAAGCTGTGCATGATCATACTTTTCTGCAGCTTTGCACAGTCAGCTTTTGATTTTAATTTCTGTGATAACTGTAATGGTATCAGCAGTCTCTGTTCTCCCATTATTCATCACCTTTTCCAGGTCATTTAAGACTTTGCTGAGCAGCACAGATCCTGGCAAAGAGTCCCAAAGGATTGTGTTGGAGATTTCCTTCCAGTGGGAAAACAGCATTCCTTTTTCTCATTTTTTTTCTTTTTTTTTTTTTTTTTCATATTTTTTAATTGCTTATTCATTTAAATTAGGGTTTACTTAGCTCATGAGACTTCCTTTTTAAGGGCTTTCTTTTTCTCCATTTAATTGTAAAAATGCACTTTAATACACCTTGATACACCTTGTTTGCTTATTTTCCAGTTTCTAAAAAAAAAAAAAAAAAAAGCCAGTAGGCTTGTGAAGTGTGTCTTCCTTTTATGGATGCTTAATGGAGTTCTTCCTTCCCAATATATTTTTCCTTGTGTCTGCTAATTCTGTTCCTTGCAGTGGCTTCTACTGATTTGCTGAACAACAATGTCATGTTCACTCATCTGTAGTTCCTCAGATCACCCCTGGGATCTTTTGTAAAAGTTATTAATTTCCCCACCTTCCCATCCCCTGGCACAGACGATTCCCAGGGAGAGGTTACACACTGCGTCTCACAGTGGTGTTATTTCATCCTTCAGTTGGTTTAGAGCGCTTAGGTGAATTCCATCTGGTTCTAGTGAGCTGTTAGCCTTATGTCCTGGGGAATGTGATCTCTGAAGAGAGGACTCCAGGCTAAGTCCAGAGAATCGTACCTAAGTGCAAATGCTCACTGCTCTGGCCCTCATTTTGTTTTCCACTCCCAGGTAATTTGAATTCTGTTCTAGTAATTTCTGCTTTCCCTCACAGTCAGACATTCACAACATCAGAACAAAGACCACCTAATGAAAAAATAAATTATAGAAATCGCGCTCTTTGGGTTAATGTATTTGTCATGCTTTATTTCATATTTAGTGCACAGATTTTTTACCCCCTTCTTAAGTTGATGAAAGAATCTTGCAGTGTTCAGCTACATGTACCTTCACTAGGATTATGCCTAAAAATAGACTACCAGTAGTGTTAAATAGCCACAACTATGCTGGTACAATGCCATGCCAGAACTAATAGATCTCTGTTTAAGGGATTAGAACATTTAAATTGCACAACAAACAGTAAGGAGTGGGAACCATGTGTAATCAGCAATGTGAAGGCAATTGCAAGGAACTAAAACAAGGTAACATACCAGAAAACATGCAAGAACAGAAATTCAGCTAGCAAGGTGCCCAATAATCTATGTGATTTAATTTAAAGCTTTGAAAGATTTTCTGTCATACTTGGAAAGCTCAAGTAATCTATATCTTCTTATAGTTCAGTTTAAAGTCTTAGAAGGGAATTTACAGACCTTTTTTGGTTTTGGTGGACTAATTCACTAGCTTGTTGCATTGGAAACACACAGCATTCTGCAAAATATATTCAAGATGAATCAAAGCATTTACAGTTGGTAAATCAGAAACCATTTTTGGATGTTACAGACCTAGATATCTATTGCCACTAAAACTAAGAAAATTTCCTAGGAGACCACTATGGAAGACTTTACAATATCTGGATATTTAGACACATTTTCAATTCAGGAATGGTGAATGTCAGTAAAATTCTACATTTCCATAAAAGCTCTACATTCATTTTAACTGTGATCACATGTAGAAAAAGTTCCAGCCCTTCCAAAAAGATTGTACAGGGTTGTTTAGAAGGCAGAATGGGTGCTTTTGTAGAATTCATTACTCGCAATTTGTAAAGCCATGTGGAATATAGTAACTTGGACATTTTGATTGTCTGAAAATTTTGTTTGAAAGGCACAGAGAGGTACTAGTGAAATGACTGGCTGAAATTGTGTATTTCTGTTGTAAATCAGTGCTTTATAATTAGAACCAAAATGGTCACGCTTTGAATGTATCTGTGTCTTCTTAGGATGAATCCTTTTCTATTACAGAGTCCTGGTCCAGATAATCCCCACTGCAGCTATAATTTCACACTGTGGCTGTGCTCTGAAACAAATTAAACATATCCCTGAGTTAAAGAAAAGTGCAGCATGCTGTATGTTAGGGTTGTTCGCACACACAAAATACGGCAGTTCTTTGCAAGCCATCCAGTCATTCCCAGGCATTGCAGGAGATCTCGCAGCCTCCTATCCTTATTGGTCATACCCAGATACCTGGAATTACATGTCAGAAGGCTTCTTCCTAAGCTCTGTCACTCGTGTGACCCTCGGGGACCTGGCATGTTTGTAACAGGGTTGCAATGTGGAAGATACATGAGGAGAGTACCCTGTGCAATAGTTGGTTGCATATGCATCTGCTCATGGGTACAGTTTTACTCATGAGAAAATTTCCCAGCAGCAACACAGCACTTTGGGGAATGATCTGTCCAGCTGTTTACAAACAAATTCAAATTCCAAAGACTGGGCTGCATGTGTATGTGCAGTGGGCAAGTTACAATAGTTACACAGGTCAGTATCTGTACACTGTGTATCAAGATGCAGAAGATATCTGGGGTGCTGTGATGAAACCTGGAAACTTGGAACCCCCTGCAGATGGAATGTGGGAGTGCCCATGAAGACATGGAGAAGGACAGTCCAGCTTTTAGTCTCATAAGCCACAGAAGCAGCAGGGGACATGACATGAAGTGTTCTCATCACAGATAGTAATAAAATTTTTCATACCAGCTCTCACAGTGAAAAACACCCACTATAGATGGCCAGCCAGTAGCACATGTTCATCTTGGCATGGGAGCCAGTATCTGGTGGGTGTCTTGATGCAGATACCCATTTTAGTGGACTTTGGGGAATAGAATAGAATGAGAGAACATGGCTTGCTCCTTAACAAGCTTGCCCCTCTTTGCTCCTAAACAGAGGGGAAATTACAGGCTGCTCACAGAAAAGAGCCTAATGCCTTGTTTCTGTGCAAAATAGCAGCCATTTTGTGTCACTCCTTCAGAGCAAGAAATAATCGACTGTCATGGATTAAAAACAGCTAAGTGGTACACACAGTCAGGGGAATGCATGTGCTCTTAAGTAATGATGTGTCTTGAGACTCATGTATCCAGATATATCCACAGAGGTGCCACAGGCTTCCCACGTCAGATAGGCAGGGCCTTGGTAGCTGGTAAATGGCTTTATGTTAAAGGCTGATCCCTACCTTCCTCACAAGCTGTCAGGACTGCATTGCATGTCCTCCAGTGCACTACCTTGCTTACGGAGTGTGTGCGCTGAGTACTGGGACATGGCAGGACAGGGCATTGTGCTTGCGAAGAAAAGGGAAGAGCTCTCTTACCGACTGTTTCCAGGGTTAACTGGACCTCTGGACCTCTGCTGGAAGTGTGTCCACTGCCTGCCAGATATGAGCCTTCCCAGAATAATGGCTAGAGATGAGTCTGTCCAGCAGTATGCACCCAGACAATCTCAGAGCTGTGCTCGCAGGCCAAGTTTTCCAGCTTCTCTCATAGTATGTTGTGCTGGTTGACCTCTGAACCCACCACAGAAACAGCAAGGCATAAAGTTGTTGCTCTCAAAAGACATTTTTAATTCTGCTACACATTTTAAACTGGACCAATGGTCTGGGAGTGTGTATTAAGTGAGACAACAGGAAAGTGCCTGTGATGCAAAGTCTTGCACAGCAGAGGATGGCAAGCTTTTCCCTGCCCATATCTGCTAGAACAGTTTTCTGTTGCAGTCCAACCTACAGATTCTGCAAAATTGTTCAACGCATTAAGAGGGACCCTAATGTAAGAGTTGCCAGTGGTTGGCATGAGTGTAGCAGCACCTTTTCAAAAGGTCTTCAGACCTTCAAGAAATGTCCATTGTTTCTATTTGTGGGTTTGTGTTGGGTTGTTTTGTGCTTGGATTGCTTTTATTCATTTTGGTTTTCAGTTGTGAAAGAAATAAATTCATCTATACTAGTACACATCTGAGCTAGAGAAAAGATGACAGAAAGTTTGCTCATCCAACTGATGGCTTATGGATCAGTAGCTGTCAGTTCTGTAGGGCAATGACTTTTCTGGGACATTGGAAATTATCCCCCCAGAAATGCTGTAGTTGCATATCAGGTCAGATAGTAACTGTTTATGCAAAGCTTTCTATTCAGCTGTCTCATATGTTGGCTTTTCTATGGCCACTTAATGTTACTGGTGTTGCTTTCCCTCTATGCTGACCTCTATTGAATGAGAGCAGATGAAGCTTGGCTATTGACCACATCCAGTAGTTGGGAAGTGAGGCAAAAATCAGTGTTCAAGGACATCCTCACTGCTTTTCAGTATCCGAGAGGAAAGGTTTCATGATCCTCTTTTTGTGAGGCTAAACAGCTTCTTCTTGTAATTTGTGCCTTTAATCTGCTTTGGTCATCTTAAAAGCCATTCTTTGTAACAGCTTCATTTTGAGTTGTCCTGCTGTAATCAGTGTAGTTCATACCAAGTCACTGTGCTGTTGTCACTTCCTGCCCTGATCTTAACATAAACATTCTAAATAGGTAAATTAGAATGGGAATTTAGAGCAGCTAGTTCCAAGGCAGGCATCTGTGTGAGCCTTATGTGGAGTTAGGTGAGAGAGATCCTGCCCTGCCTGACAGAACTGGGTTCTGGGTAAGCTCTGGAGTAGTACCTTTGTGTTTTTCCAGCAACACTAATGCTTACCTACCTTTGCTTAGGAAATACTTCCGGATTTTTCCCTCCTGTAGTTTCTCACACATACAAATTGCAGAATTTTCTGATAAAATTTGCTTCCATGAAAGAATTTCTTATTTCTCCATAGCTGTAATGAAATTGATTTTTTTTTTTTTTTTTGGCTATTATTTTGCCATTAAATTTTTGTCAGTTTCTACTTTTTTCCCTTAATGGCATCAAAGCACTGTGGGCAGGCAGGCTGCAAACACAGGAGTAACTGCTTGGCAGTGGAGCTGTGGGAAGTGCAGGAGTCAATGCTCAGCAGGAAATAAATGAATAGTTTAAGCTACTTCAATGGTAACTCCGTAAGCCTCAGCAACACAAATCTCTTGCTGCTGTGTATCTGTAACCTTAGATGACTTTGAGGACTGAACTCTGCAGTCTATAGCTCATCTACACAGCACTGCAGTCTTCTTTCATTGATGGTATTTCCTACTTCTGTCATCAACATATTCCAATACATCTCCTTAATTTTGTGCTTTGTGAAGATTCTACTGTGTAACACACCAATACAACTAACATTGTTCCTCTTCCTTGCCTCCCTTACCATCTTAAAATTCATTTACCATCTTCACATCTCTCCTTTACACTGGGTTTTGCTGCAGTGCCTACAAAAATTTGGAAACAGTCTGACTGTAAGTGAGCCGAGAACATTGCTTCACATGTCAGGCTATACCTTCTCTTTGTTTCCCTGTGCTCCTTCAGCAGGTGGCAATCATCTGCCTCCCCACAAATTCTCGGCTCTTTGGGGAAGGACCATCTCTTCCTTCTATAATCTTTAACAGTGCTCAGTCCTGTTACCCCAAAAGAGCTGGCAGTTGAGTTACCTTTGTTTAAGGCAAAATCACTTTTAGCTTAGCTCTAATTTTTGAGTAACGCACATAATGATTTGCAAGGACATGCTCTCAGATCTAGTAACTGTTAAAGTCAAAAAGCCTAGCATTAGTCATACAGCTGTGTGTTGAGGAAGATTTGGTGGTTTGTTTTCTTTTTATGGTTTATTTTATTGATTTGCCTGCAGTGACAGCATTTTATGTTTACTCCTATCCTGCACAAAGGGGTGTCAGTGGAAGCTGTGGGTAGGTTCAGAATTCTGCTGTGTATTCCTGCAGCCTGGACTCTTTAAGGATGATGAATTTTGGAAACTACTTCTTTAGTTAAATATCTGGATTGTTTTCAAAAGTCTGACTTCCAAATGTCATATTGTTCACCAGGTACAGAATGAAAATGGTATACGCTTTATGAGAAATCCTCTTTAAAAATTCTGTCCCTGTATCAGTATAGAAATCCTTGAGTAAATCAAGCTTAATAGCCCTCAAAGCCAGCAGAGAGTCTTGCTTTAAACTAGTATATTGTTGAGAATTGTGACTGCTCATAGGCAGTGCCCTGCAGTGTTCTGTCTGCAATCTGTACCCATCAGGCAGGAGCAATAAGCGGTGAGACATCAGCCCCAACCCCCTGAGTGCATGGTGGGTAACAAGAAACTGATGCCTGTCAACGTGCACATGTGCCACCTGCCCGTGGTGCCTTGGGGCTGCCAAGAGCCTCCTCCTGTCTGCAGGTGTGCAGCTGCCTTCCCCTGGCAGTGCCATCCGTGGGCAGCATTGTCCCCTCCCTGGTGTTACATGCTTGCTCTCACCTTGTCAGTCTCACGACCTTGCCCCAGCAAAGCCAGTAATGTGGCTGTGGCAGGTTCCCTTAGGAATTGAGTGTGGCAGCAGGAGAATCACCTGCCTTGTCCCTGCTTTTGCCACTGTTTTGAGGCCCAGGCCATACCTATGTGTGGGGTGTGGCAGTCGGTGTCACGGCAGCCCCAGCCAGTACACACAGCTCAGCAGTGTCAGCATCACCTGCAGGAACCGGCACCAGCAGTTTGAGCAGCTCCCAGAGAGGCTTGTGTCCTTTCTGCAGGGGCGTTTCTGTGGTGACCTGGCTGCACTGAAGGGGAAGCCTGAGGGAGCTGCTTACCTGGGCACCTCCACCACCTCTTCCTGTGGCTTAACTCATGCACCTGAGCTTGCCTCACTCTTCCGTCCCTCTGGTGCAGGATGGCTAAATTTTTTTTAGGCAATGGTCTCCTGTGTGTGTGAAATCAGGGCCTGCTAGCATCCAGGATCTCAAGTGCCATAGGCCATTGGTACTCTTGGGACTCCAGATTCCACAAGGGTCTCCAATGGCAAGAACGGATGAGCAGAAAAAGGCAGTATAGTACCCTCTTCTGAAGAGGAATTTCTGGTGCTAGAGCTGGTATAGAGGAAAATGCTGATGTAGCTGCCCTTTTTGTCAGGATAAAAATAAATATGCTAGGAAGTATGTGGGAAAATGAGCTGGTAAATAAGAATAATTGTATGAAGCACAGGAAACAAGGAAAACTGGCAAGATGAGTCTGATTTTAAGATAAAATATTTTAAAGGATCTGAAAGAGGATTCTTATGATGAGGGAATCATATAATCATTAAAGCTGGGGAGGACCGCTAAGATCACAAAGTCCAGCTGTTAAGAGAATCAGCAGCCTATGAGAGACCTAACGAAGTCTGGGGTACAGTGACAAGTCCATGAATGATTGCTGTCTAAGTATTTGAGGCATTTTCAACAGCACAGGCTTCAAAATCTGCCAGAAGAGCAGGGCCAGAGCCCCACGTGCAGTGCTTTCCCTTCTGCTTGCACTGAGCTGATGTGGGTGATGCTGTCATGAGAGTTCCTGCTTCAAACTCTGGAGAGGCAGGGGCACGATCACTGGCAGCATGGAAAGCTTTTCAGGGAGTGCCAGTCAAGAAGGGCCTTTTAAGCATGTGAAAACTATTTATTTCTGTTAGTTGATTCCTGCTGCATTTGGGGAAACAGTCTTTGCTGGTCCCAAAGGCACTGGATTACAGCAAAGAAACTTGTAATTTCATTATTGATTCATCCTCCTAATGGAAATAGAGCACAAGGTGGTGAATATTGACAGCTGAGTTCAAAGTATCCCTTGTCTTTAATATTGGGGAGGATGTCAGCATATCACTTGCATTCTTAGCTGCTTGATACCAATTAGAAATCAGTGCCTCGATCAGGCAGGGAAGGCATTAGTAGATGAATGAAGTGAGCAGTCTGCACAGCATGTGGGAGCTCTGCATTTGTGCCAAGAGAGGACTTTGTGGCTTCTCCAGTCCCTATCCCAGAAGGGACACGTTCATCTCTGCATCCTGGCAGTCAGGAATCAATAATCCTCAGAGACTTGGACTTCAAAAGGAATGGAGGCATTCCTTTGTTTGATCAAAGTTCCCCTGAAACAGCCTAGGACCATTATTCTTCCAGAGTCCTTGGACATGTAATTCAGATTTTGGTAGTATCTGCAATTACAGAAAATATTCTACAATTCAGCTGTGCTGCACATGGCCAAGAGATCCTTTTTAAAGAAAGCTATGTGAGCCAAAGCATATTCTTTCCTTTCCCTTTTATTTTCCACACAAAGAAACTTGACTGAAAAGCTCTCACTTTCTGAATACCGTGTCATTGGAATCTCACTGCCCTTCTCTGAATGGAAAGAGTTACACAAAAAATGGCAGAAATTTTGCAGTTCTTGAAACTCTCATACTTCAGTAAGGAGGTTTTCCTTTGAATATAGGCAAGGCTGCAAATTTAAAGGAAAATCTCAGTGTTCTGTGTATTTCCAGAAAAAGGCAGACTGCATCATTATCCTTGTCCTGCTCTGGGCAGCAAGCACAGGTCCTCTCCTGACTGTTTGAGAAAATTGGCATGGGACATACAGAAAGAAACAAGAAAAAGACCTTTGACTTTTCATACTATAGGTTTTCATCCCAAATATGTTTGGGCAGGTACTGATAGGCTTCCTGTTTACTTCAGTCATCTCCCAATTTTATGTTGAGTACTTCCTGTTAATACAGTATTTCCTATAGCTAAGGGATACAGTGTGAAAGGTTTAGAATGAGGGCACTGTGAAAATTTCGTATTATAAAAAAAAAACAAAAACAAAAGAAAAATAAAAAGTTTGGCAGGTTCCCTGTCTCCTGCTTTTAGTGCCCAAAGAAGTTGTGGAAATATTCAAGGGCAAGTAGGATCAAGTAGGATGGGTCTTGGAGCAGTCTGGTCTATGGAAGGTGTCCCTGTCTGTGGCAGGGGAGTTGGAAATAGGTGACTTTCAAAGGTCCTTTCCAACCCGAACCATCTGTTCGGTCATGATTCGATCATGATGATAATGATTTAGATTGATGCTGTAGGATGAGTTCAACTCAAGTTATCTTTTTTTTTTTTTTTTTTTTTTTTTTTTTTTTTTTTTTTTTTTTTTTAATGAGACATTGCTCTGTTGGTGCCACAGGGTTGGTGTGCTACAAACATGGTGCAGTGAAAAGAAAATTAGAACTGTCCACTGTGTGTTATGTAAAACAGAGCCTTGGAATAAAACAGAAGCATTCCTTTATGTAACATTAGTTAGGCATCTGCTGAAAGGAAGTTGAGGAGGTGGTGTCATTGTGGAATACCTGAAATGGATTATTTCTCCAAGTAGAATCATGTTCTGCTCTTTCACAGCTGGAATATTTCTCAGAGATCTTTAAGCTGCCATAGCAGAGACTATAGGGGTGCAAGTCATCACTATCTCTGGAACATTTGTCATGAAAACTGGTGTGGGCTCAATATGCACATTGGTGCTCTGATGACTTACAACACCTGAAGACTCTTATCCTGCATGTTTAGAAATATGACTGCAACTGGAGTCAAATTCTGCCTTGCTATGTATATGCGAGGTTGCATATATCGAAAATGGGAAAAAAGAAGAAAGATTTCTTAGCATGGTTTATCAATGGACTTTATCAACTACTAAAAGTTGGAGAAATTAATTTTGTAGATTATATTTTACCACCATTTTTCACATAGTGTGCTACATGACTGCAGGAATAGAACTGAATTCAAGCTCACTGCAATGAAAAGAGATCACAGATAACAAAAAGTAGTAATCTCAGTAAGTATCAGATTAGGTATTTTTAGTTCTAAAGAACTAGCAGTAGAAAAAAAGCACAAGACTGTGCATATGCTGAGTAAAAGGGAATGCTATCAGAAAAGAAAGCACTTATTTTTAAATGTGCCTCCAAATAGCCCTGTTATATTAGCACATCCTTTCAACTTGGGTCGTGGTTGCATTAAGCTTCCTACCCAGTCAGGTCATCCTGTGGGTATAAATATATGCTTTAAGTTATATAAACACCATCCAATCCTATTTGCATTGTCACTCTGCGACACAAAATGCTATAATGACCTCCTTTTCCTATGTCCAGTGCTATCTATAAAGCAGGCTTAGGTCCTTTTCTTATGAAGGAGGTCAGCTCTCTTAATGAGCTTTAGGCATTCCGAGAGAGTTTTCCAATATTGCAAGACATACCTGGCCCCAGGCAGGATGGCTGCAGCCCTGCCAACACCTCAGCAGTGCAGACAGACCCCATGTGACAGGTTATACAACAGAGTGGGGCTTTATATACCCCAGGCCCTAGAGCATGGAAAGGGCTCAGGGGAAAGGAGCATCAGGTGAGCAAGAAATGTTTGCAATCTGTGTTTCTCGGGGTGCTTTTGGCACTGTAGCAAACTGCATTAAGCTTAATCTTATATTTCATGAAGAGGTCATCTCATAAAACATCCTGGGGTTTAGTAATGTTTTGTGTGTTCTAGAATTGTAGGGGCTGAAATTCTACGAAGATTCAGAAATCATGGTTATTCCTCTTCGGAGAATGACACCTGGGTATATAAGGTTGCTGCAGGTATGAAATTTGGGGGGTGTGGGGGGTGTCTGTGTCTGCTTTTAATTAATCTGAAAAACACCTGTATTTCTCTTGATCAGGTTGATTTTATGTCAAATTATTGCATGACCAACCCAAGGGAACACTGGTTTCTTGTGGGTTAACTCACATAACTCAAAATAATTAATTCTCTGTTGAAAAGCAAATGAATTATGACATTTCTTGATAATTGGTATCATGCTGGCATACCAAATGCAGAATGTTGGGAGGGAGTTAATTCTTCTGCAGCGCATAAACAGAAACTGCTTCTCCATAATTTTCTCTTACAATGGCTTTGTGTGTTTGGGGCAGTGGGAAAGGAGGATGCAACTCAGCTGACCCATCAGTGAAACACTTCAGCCAGCTTCTTGGCCATGATAAGGAAACCTCAATCAGTACTGACCTCTGGAACATTGTGAAATCACACTATCAATCATTATATGAAGAAAAGAAATAAAGCATGTATAGAAAACTTTTAAAATCCACTGAATAATTGAGACTAAAACTGCTATAAATATATATACATATATACACCAAAGAATATAGAAGAATTCCTTATTGTATTCCAAATTTTGATATTTACAGAATAACCATCCTTTCTCTGGGAAATGTCACAGCTCTTAGCACTGTGATCTGCATCCAGAATCATAGACTGTAGCAGCCAAGAATGGATAGTTGAGTGGCTGAGAGGCTGAGCTAAAGATGCTGTGTTTCACTCCTAGCCATGAATTTCTTTCACACCTCCCTGCATATCTTTTGGTCTCACCTTACATAGTAATTCTGTTTGAAATTCATTTTGTCTTTTTTACTTTGAGGCTGAAGTAGCCACAGTCAGACACATTTATCAAGGTCAGAGAACTAAGCTCTAATTCTTTAAGCTCAGTAGAAAACCTAGAATCTGGAAGTGAAAAAGAGGCTCCTTGGAATCTGTTGTTCCTGTCAGTGATGCCATGATTTCATCCTTAAAAAAAACCCGAAACCAAAAACCAAAACCCAACATTATTTGAGGCCTAGTAATTATTTCACTTAAAGAAACCAAGTGCAGCACCGAGAAAGACACATGTTGTATTTTAACTCAAAGTGCCAATATGTATATGAATTTTTGTTTTGCTCTCTTGGGACTTCATGTAAATGTGTTTCTGCCTCTTTATCAGTGTGTCATATGGACTAAGCAAGCAGCGGTAATTTAATTTCTTTTCTGATTGTTATTCAGACAGTAAATAAATAATTCTTATCTTTACTTTGCTTGGCATTTCCTGCTTCTCCTTTGGACTTGACAAAGTGACTGTGTCAAAACTTGTCTGCTTGGTCTAGTCCTACCTGTGGAGGTCATAAAGGATGTTAGTGATCCCTTCTAGGCTTGCTTTCCTGAATTAATATCCAACATTCAAGGGAACATCCTGTGTTAGTAGCTAATCTGTTGGAAGGAAGAAATCTTTGTTCCTTACAGAAGAAGGAATTTCTTCATGCCTAAGCCTCCACACTTGATTCAGCTCTCCCTCTCAGGTAGCCAGAGGGAACCCCATTAAAATCATTAAAACAAATGAGCAGAAATCGAAAGGAAAATCATATCAGAAATGAGTCCTATCTTTTACAAAGTGATAAAAAGGGAGGGTTTCCAAAACATGCAAAATAGACTGTGTGAAATGCTCTTCAGTGAAAAGCAGAGTCATACCCTGTTAAATGGCATAGAGAAGGAAAAAAGTGCTTTGTAGGTTCCAGGGACCTTCTTTGGTTGCAGTGAGCTGAATCAGCTTGTCCCTTGCCCTGTTTCTCCCTTAGACTCAAGCTGCAGCCAAGATCATTATCAACCGGTCAGACACAGCGCTGCAGCGGGCAGCATTGCTCCTGGGAGTGTTCGGGATCAGCATATCCAGCTACAGCACACGGCAGCTAACCCAAACAAAAAGATTCCCCTTGACCACTTAAGCTGTGTTCTGGTGTGACCCAAGGAGTCCAGGCTCATGTCAATGCTGCTGGTGAGTGGCTTCTCTGCCGCTGTCTCTGTGTGGAGGTAATGAGACACTTTGCAGCCGTGATTTCTACATGCAAAGCTAAATAGATGGATGAACTGCAGACTTCTTCAAGAAAGAAAACAAATATCAGAAGCATTGGATTTCCAAAAAAAAGACAAATTTTCTGTAAATATTATGGACTTCTTTTGTTATTCATTGTATACATAGAGATCTAAAGTTATAAAATACAGTTACATTCAAAGTAGCTGTAAACAGACCAGTGTGGGTGCTGGGCTCTGGGAGTGTCACTGTGTTACAGCTTTTGCAAATGACTCCAATGCAAAGACTGTTTCTGCACAGAAGAAGTTAGAACCAATATATTCCTCATGACAAGGGTTAGAACAAATGAAATTAATTCCCCGTAGACTCTTTGCACTGTACATTTGGGTATTACAGAATTTGTGCACTCTAGCTTTTTCTATTGAATCTTAAAACATTTCTCGATGCCTTTTGAGTAGCAATGTTTGTGTATTGTAGCACAAGCTGGTAGCCTTCTGTGAAAGCAGAGATGGCCACAGGCTACACCAGCCATATGGTGCTGGGAAGGGCCCATGGCCCAGACCAGACAACTTCATAGCTGTGCAGAAACTCTCTGTTCTAGAAAGGAGCAGTAAAAATATTGGGTGGGGTTCCATTGCAGAGTTCGATATCTGGCTGTATTCTTTTGCAAAGTCAACTCATCTTGTAATACACATTCTGACTAAAATAGAAATAGAGTTTGACCTTTTTCCTCTACTTCTCCCTGTTTTCTTCTCATTTGGTACAATAGCTTATTCAGGAACATTTTCTTATTATTGGTTTGCACTTTTACAACTGTTTCTTATGGTTTATGTAAACATGGCTTAGTAGGCTCTTCTGTGCATATGTTAGCATTTAAAATCCTTTGTTCTTGGTTACTAAATACAAATATTATTTTGGGCTCTTTTTCAGTGTTTAAAATTATTTTGTCTGTCAACGGTATTTAAATTCAACCACTAAGGGGCATCCTACACAGCTGAATATACTGAACTCTTCAGGTTACTCATTCCAACACGACAACTGAATCAGGCTAAAATTTTTACTTTTTTATTTTTGAATTGTTCTTGTCCCTGTTTGCCTTTTTCTCAGCCTCTTTAAGAAATGTCTCTCCACTCCCCACAACTTTTGTTAGAAGTTGATGAGAAAATCTGTGTTTACAAGGGCATTTTTTTTCAATGTACCAGGCCACAAATTACCTCCATCTTATATAGATTTCTGGTTTTATTTTTTAAAAAATAATCATATAATTAATTATGCCATCTTCTGCCTTTACCTACAAGAAATGAAACTAAACACTTGAACTCCTTGACAAAAGTAAGAATGAGACCTCTGGAAAGCATTCAGTCACAGACATGGACATTATATAGTGTGACACAACCACAACCACCCTCAGTATGCATAATTATGGCTTTTTAATCTATTACAGGATTTTTGGCTGCTGCATTTTTGTTAACTGATTTCCTGCTCCCATTCAGCATGAATGTAAGATCATTAGCTGTTTTCAGGGCCATTACTATGCTAATGCAAACTCTTTTGTTAGATGAAGACTATATCCAATAATATCATTTTATAAAGATATACTCGAATAAAATAAGTGATGACTTGGCCACTGAGGTGTTGGAAATGATGCTCATGAGGAATGTGTACTTTTCCATGAGGATTGTTTTGAGTAGTTTTGAAAGCTTTATTTAGTACCAGTGAAAATGACAGGGCGACAACAGGCAATAAGCACACTAAGTGTGGAGGGATTTTAGAGGTAGAGGCCATAGGAGCCTCAGGAACATACAGTGAAGCACCAGGGAGCTGTAATTGAAATTATTTACAGAACAGACATGTTTCAACTTGCTTCTGATGAGTTGGGTCTGGGCAGAAAACTACCTTTATGTGAAAAGTTGGGACTGCATCCAGCAGAAGATGTAGGCATTGGTACCTAACCTGGATAGAAAACTACACCCAAAACGTCAGTTTTCTGAAGTGCATGTGCCTCCTCATGCCAGGCACAACAGACAGCCATGTGCCCTTCTCTTTCTCTGCTGTGGCTCCCTGGAAGACCTTTCAGGTTTCCCCTCAGCCAGGCAAGGCTGGAGTGTGTTGAGCACCAAGGCATCAAAACCTTGTGGAGGTGGTAACAACATGCCCATCTTCTCATCCTTCCTGTATCTGGAATCCCAGCCTAGAGGCTGGAGGCAGTCTGGAGGCTGCCCAGAAACACGACTGGAAGCTAAAATCTTGTATCCCTTTTTGCCCTGCTGTTTATTGCAGCAAACATTCTTTGGCAGAGGAAGGAAAGGCACCTGCACAGGTGCTCCCATGGAGCACTGTAGCTTCCCTCCTCCTGTTCTCCAGAGGGCCTGGCATGGTCCCAGGGGATCCTGACTCCCAAAGGAGGCTGGCTGTGTGAGCCTGTCCCTGCTCTACACCTGCTACAAACAGCCAGTTAGGACAAGCTAAAACCTTTTCCTCCTAAGAGCCTATTAGCTAAGTTTGCCCACTCCCTGCACAGTGTGCCATGGATTTGGACCTTATATTTGCCATGCTTATGGACAACTAACTGAAGCCTGCAGGCTCAGTATCTCTGGGCTCCCAAAACCTGAGTAGGATACTGCTCCATACTGCAATTCCCAAACTGCCTGTGAATTTTCTTTTCAAAGATCTGAGCATGCCAAACTTCAAGCATATGTTTATGTCTTATTGAAGTCAAAGAGGGGTTAAGGAACATCCTTACATCCTTTGCCAGACTGGGGTATTTAATCTTTTCCTTGATCTCCACCGAAGAAACATTTATATTTTAAATACATTTGTAGATTTGTTTATATGGTTTTACTTAAAAAATGTTGGCAATTCATCAGCAATTGAATGTTGATGAAAGTCGGGAGCCTGGTGAGCTTGGGGAGCTTAATGCTGCATTACCTAGTTTTAAGAAACACCATTCATTTGGCATATAAATTGTTATGTTTGAGGACTTACCCTCCAGGAATTACTCTGTACCTTCCCTAGATTCCAAAAATGTTTAAATGGAAATACTATTTAAGCTAGTAAATATTAGACCTTCTTTACAAATACACTTTAAAAGCCATTTCATAAAAATTATTGGATTGGTTTTACTTCTAATATCAGGCAAATATAGGTTAATATCTCCTGATACTGAACAATTGTAACTCAACTAATCCACTTCTAACAGCAGTAACTTTTCTAGTCTGAATTATGTCTTGATATATCAACTTAATTATTTTATTCTTTGAGGAGGAATCACAAGAGATTTTGTAGCTGTTTAGTTTGTATGCCTGAGTCCGCCTCCTAAAGGCAAGAGAAATTAAAGTATTAAATAATCAGAAACTCAAACATGGTTGTTACTCTCTTCAAATAGATGTAATATAGACTGGAGATTTATTTGTGATAAGTGGCATTGCTAGTGAATATCACAGAGCATTCAAGCTCTTTCACATATACATACTGAGTTATCTAAAGCAGGATTTTTGTCTCCTTCCATTGGGACAGGCAACTAAAGGCAGTCACTCAAGGTGGCAATCATCTGCTAGTAAGGGAAGTATATAATAAAGGGAGTGTCTGACATATTTTCATGTTCCTTCAAGAAATCTTCTTGCATCAAAACTGCTGCTCTAAACCATTATTTATCTCTAAAGTTAGAGCTGCAGATTGTGTATCTCCTGATATACCCCAGACCCAGAGGATGAGGATGAAGTTGAGTTTGCCTTACCCATCAGTGAGTGCTCCATTTCTTATGAGGCAGTGGTAATGTCGTCATGGGGCTGAGCTCCTAATTCATGCATCTGACTGAGCACAGAATGCAAACAAGCTGAGAAACCCGTCATTTTAGACCATGCATTTTTGCTAGTGCCAGATTCATGGAAGTCTGGCTTCAGCTGAGGTTTCAGATGCTGCTTTAGTGGTAATTGACAAATTAATAAATAAAACTGGGGCATTGATGCTGTGTGGGAGCTTCCTTCCTGAAACATTCTATGTCTGCATCACCTTTCCAATGGCAAGCTGTGCAGAGTGTTTATCAGTGGAAAAGCTGTGTGCCAGTGTTCATCCACCTCCCTGGCTTCATTCAAACGTGGCCACTGCCACTTAACTGAGAAATGGTTTTACCTGTGCAGTGCAGTGGCACTTCCCTATGGATATATTAATGATAAAACAAACAAAAGGAGGTATTAATGCTTGTCACATCTTTTCTTACCTTGGATAAGCCTTTTCCCCTCTTAGTTATGAGCAGTCAATGACACCACAAAATAACACCCTCAAGCAATCTTGCCTTTCATTTGACTTTGTTGTTATTCTTCTAGAAGCATCACAGTTTAATAAGGAGGCTGAAAGGTACTTTAATCAAACAGTAGATTAATAACGATCCTAAGGCTACATTCACTTCAGCTTTCAACTTTGTGTGTAATCATGAGCTATGAAGTGTCACTGACTTTTAATCAGTGCCCCTGTCTCTGCAGTGGGTGTGTTTGTAAGCGTAAAAAACAGTCCCAAAGGGCCCAGAAAGAGCTATTTCTTCCCCTCCTTAGCATCATTCTTGCAAGTGACCTTTCTAACAGCATAAAAACTATTAACCTACACCTTTTAAAAAGGTTTTAAGAACGTTGTGTAATCAACAACACTCCACTGATGAGGTCCCTCCTACAAGGGGAACACTGGAGTCAGAGTAGTCGAAGGAGGTGTCTGATGCCAATCAGGGTGAGGGCTTGAATTAGCTCTTAGTGGGTGCTTCCATGTGTTTCCATTAAGAATCAACAGGTGAGATCCAGCTCAGCTGACATGAGTAATAAAAAGTCTGGCCAAATCTGCCCACACCCTTAGTTCTCAATACAGAGAGCAGTCCTAGGGAGGCCACTGACACTTTGGCACATCGCAGCAGCCTGAAGGTGCTTTGTGATGAGCTGAAGGAATGGGCATGGTTTTCTCACATGTCAAAGTACTTAGTGTTTGAGGGTTCTCTAATTTTTCTGTAATTTTCCTGACTAGGGGAAGGGGCTGTATCTCATTGCTGTTATTTAAACCAGAGTAAGGAAGAAATGCCAAGGCAGAGTTACCCTGCTGCTGAGAAAGACTTTTAATCTTTTTAAAAAACCAAATGACAAATTGGTTTGTCCTTCACTCTCTGTTCTTCGGTAATGGATTACAGGAACTTGGAACTCTTTCCCAAAAGGAATGGGGGCACATAAATCCAAAATTGCTGAAAGCTTGAACAGAATCATCACTGGCTAGGAATAGCTCAAACGCCGTGTGCTTTCCCTCTCATAGCTGAGCCATAGTTCCTTTTAAAAAGTGAGCTCTGCCCCAAGGGAAAAGGAAACACATGAGGTTGTACTCTGCTTCACCAGGTGTTATTCAGCTGCACTGTAATAGATTCCCGAGGAGAGGAAGGGCAGAGAAACGGGACCCAAAACTTTGCTTCACTATGATCCTCCAATGGCAGAAGAGCCCCTTGGCTGCTGCTTTCAGCCAAGACAAACAGAGCATGGCTGAGACTTCAGTGAGGGTCCACTCACTTCAGTGAGTGCTGTCTCCTGCTCCCAGAGCTGCTTTGTGGCCCCACTGAAGCTTGTGGAGCTGTGGCTGACTCAGGGTGCCTGTCTGTCTGTTTGTCTGTCTGTCTGTGCACAAGGGAGAGAGGGCAGGAGCAGGCTCTTGTGCTCAGATGCAGGTGGTCAATGCTGAAGTGGTGTGAGGAGTGATGCCTCGCAGCACCAGTGTTTTGTGCAAATCCCTGGCTCTGTCCTGAGTAACCTGCAACCTCCCACTGGGCCTTAGCTTTCATCTGCAGCATAGCACTGGCAAGAAACTCTTTCATCAGGTAACTCTGAGTCCCCTTTTCAGTCACTTGCCAATTACATCCTGTTCATTATCTCCAGAGCTCACCTGAGGGATTATTTGTCATGCTTCATCCCCAGCTGAATTCGGCAGTTAATTTGATAGCATAGAATCCAGAGGAGAAACTAAATAAATACTGTTTGTCCTGAGAGGATATCTGCAATGTTTTTTTTTTTTCCCACTTTGCACCTTAATTTCAGTTTCCCCATAACAATTCTGCTGTTGCATGTGTGTCCCTGCATCTTCCTGCTTTTCCTTGCCAAGCAAAAAGGCCTCAAGGCCTCAGCTGACCCCACCTTGCAGAACAGCATGGGATGGGATGAGAGGCATCACTCAGCTAAGAGCAAGAGTAGCAGAAGCAGCATCTCTTGCACCAGGTGAGAGGGGCTGCAAATCCCAGCCATGGGCCATGCACTGAGCCCAGGGTGGCTATAATGAGCCAGTGCTCCCACAATCACTGAGCCAACCTGGCAACTCACTCAGGCTCTGGGTAGCTGTGGTTTAGATGTGCAACTGTCTCAGTTCAGGTTTGTGTCAAAGTGACAGGAGGATGAATGTACAGAAACCCACTTTCACTGGGTCATTAGCAGACTTTTTGGATGTTTCTTTTAAATCATATAGTCTGAATTCCACTTCATAGTTGCTCTCCCACATTAATTAGCTCCTTGTTGAGCAGTGCACTAAAAAACCCAGAGTTTGCTGTAGGATACCAACACTGGAGTATGATTCTGCATCTTTATTTCACTAAACTTCAGTCACTAGATATTAAATATTCAGCCTGAGTTATTTCCTTAGGTTCTGTCCACAGTGAGTGAAAAAAAATAACACCTCCAGAAAAAATTCATCCCCTTCAGGAGACATCTAGAAGAGGTGGGCCAGCTCCCCATCTAATGAGTGCCTCTGTTCTGACAAGGCACTGGACATCTCAGTGTCAGAAAGCTCAAGGCAGAGGAGACAAATCATCCCTATCTCTACAAGAACATTCTGTTCCAATGATAGCAGTTTCCCTTTGAAGATAGACACTGAAACAGACAGTGAATTCATAGGTACAATTTCCAGGCTCCAGCTTACAGAGGGAGTCACTGAGCTGCAGGATGCTGTTCCTGGGACTAGAAAAGCAGAGCCTGGGAACTGACCAGCCCCACTGTGTCTCACTTCTCATATGGAGGCACCTGGAAGGCTCAGAGAGCTGAAGCAGCACTGAGTAATAGCAAGCTTGCATTGGAGAAGTGGATGTACTGGAGCCTGCCAGGTATCAGAGCTGATTAGCATTTATGAAAGGGGCAGTGAAGATGCCACATCTGAGCATCCTCATGGGAAGTGAAAGGTCACAAAGGGCATTCTGTATTTCCTTTGGAGATGAAGCCCTTGGCACCAAGCGTGCACTGTCATTGAGCAACAGCAGCAGCTGCTAGACAGGAGTTTGGCACATATCTAGTGACCACCCTCCCTGAAAATGGCAGGATGCCTTCTGCAGAGAGAACAGCTTCCAGGCACCCGGAAAACTGCAACAGCACTGAAGGATCCACCATGAGGCCCATTCACAACCCCACTAGCTCCTGCTCTTTGTCTCCCCATTACAGGAACAGGGACCCCAGTCCGGTCACTCTTGTCCCTTCCAGAACCACCTGTCTTGGTGGGCCTTTCAGGGAAATGACCCTCATCTGCAATGAGTTCATGAGAGATGGCTCACTTTCTGTCCCCTGAAACAAAGGGATGGCCACAGCCTGCAGGCTACAGGCTGGAGGTGGACTGAGTGCCAGGGTGAAGCCTGGTGGCCACCAGAGGCATCTGCTGGCCCTGGGACATGAGTTGTAGCCAAATCAGAAGGTACCTGTGCACTGCAGCAATCCCACGGAGACCAAATGTTTCTCAGTCTCTTATGTAAGCTAGGAGGGAATAGCAGAAAATTAATCATTTCTGGATGAGAACTGTAACATGTAAACAAACAAACAAAAAAAAAAAAAACAAACCCAATGAATCCCAAATTAACAAACAGAAAGGAAACTGCAGCTCAAAACTGTGTAAAAATATGCTTCAGATACTGTCTTGAGTCTTATTTAATTCATCATTATTTTGCTACCTGAGCAACTTGCATATGAACTGACATAACATAAAATATCTGAGGTACTTAAACTAGGATTGCAATTACTTTAGGTTCTTCCCATTGACACTGGAGAGAAATAAATGCTACTCAGTTCTTGGGTGAGACAATCCACTCTCCAGAGGCACACATTTCTTTCCCCTGATTATGGAGGGAGCCTACTGTGTATGTGCTCCTAATTCAGGCATCTCATTTATGTTTCCATAGCTAGCTTGGATGAATCCAAGCCAAAATCAATCCATTTAAGTGTCAAATCTTCCACTGCCAAAGGTCAAACAACTTGCTCTTATAGCAAATTAAATCCATGGCTCTTAACACTTGCTTTTCCCAAACAGCAAAGCCAGAGTCAGTCATGAACAGCATCACAGAATCACAGAATGGTTTAGGTGGGAAGAGACCTTCAGAATTAGAGCTTCACTGTCATTCCTGAGATTTGATTAAAAAGTGAGTTGCGTTGTATCTCAGTTGGCATGGTTCTTTTAAAGCTGGACTTCCTGTACTCATTGTAGTCTAACAGCCCTTTAAATGAAACATTATTTTGCCAATACCTGTACTAAAGTATTACTTCCCCTAACACAATGTTTAACATAGAATGTTATTACATTCTTTAATCCCAGGACTGCTGAGAAGTTCTCAATAAATAATAATTTTCATTTCTTTTCAACACAGGCATCTATAAGTAATTGTGTAATATCACTGAGGCTGAATTATCTGCAGATCTCTGTTGCACTGTGCTTAAAGTACTGTGTGTGCTTTGCACTCTTGGATCTGAACTGGTGCCAAGGCCTTGGAATCACCCACTTTACTGAGAGAGGATGAGAAAAGGAGAAGTTATATGGATAATAGGGCTCATGTTTTACATTAGAGTCCATTTAGGGACTTCTGCAGTTGTTTCAGTTTCTCATCTGCAACAGGCAGGTAACAATATTTTCTTTTTATCATTTTCTGCTTGGCCCATGGCAGCAGGAGAGGGGCTGGTGGCTACCTTTCCCATGCAGGCACTGTCCCCCATGCAGGCAGTGTCCCCCATGTAGGCAATGTGTTCTCTGGGTGCTGGGCTCTGATGGACCACAACCCTCTCTGTTGCCTGAGGAAATAGCCTGAGAGGTACTTTAGGATATGGCTGGAGGAGTCTCAGAGTCATTAGTCATTATAGCTGAGATTCTCGAAGAATGGGGGAGGTCCCAGAAGACTGAAAACAGGGCAAAAATCTTTCAGATGGCAAAGCCTAGGATCACCACTCAGTAGTGCTCAAAAACCATTGAACGGTACTCAAGAAATAATCAGAGCTATCTGCAAACCCACAAGAAAATAAGAGGATAAAAAGCACAAATGTGTTTATCAGGAATAAATCATGTGCAACCAACCCAGTTTCCTTCTCAGACAACACTGCAAGGTGAGCAAGCATCGTAATGTAGGTGGCAAATGTCATTCTCACAAGCAAGCTGGGGAAAACACTCTTAAGTGAACCTCAGTAAGATTACAAGTCTTGTTCAAAAGCCTACAAAGAATGAAGAGCATTCTTTCAGTGTCTGGGAAAGAAGTATAGAATTGGCTTTTGCACACTGCTGTGAATGGGGGCTACCTGATATTTTTACTAATGACTCATGGTATGTGAGTGGGAATGCATAAAACATCAACCTCAGAAGGTCTCCGGATGCCGAAAGACAGGAGCAGAATTCAGAATGATCTAAAATCTGCCAAGTGTTCTAAGATCAGAGTGGGACTCAGGAAGAACAAGCACAAAAATTTGTGTGAACGCAGAATGAGGAGCAAGGCAAGAGCGATGGAGCAAATCACATCCCTAGGCAGCAGTGTTAAATACTTGCAGGGGTGGGAAGAAACCCCATGGGGATGTCAAGAGAGGGGTGCAGCCTGAAAGGTATGTGGAGGAGTCTTCTTGCTTTGTCCAATGCTGGTGAAGGCCCAGCAAAACTGCTGTTTCTCATTCTGGACCACCTTCAAGGAACATATGCACCAAGTGAAGAGAGCTCAGAAGAAAATTACAAAAGTAAGAAGCACAGAAATTGTGACCTGCACAGAGAGAGTGAACAAACTGGTACTTGGAAATGGGAAGACTGATAAATGCCATGGACCTGACCATCTCCCAGCAGCCCTGACAGTGGACACTGTGCCTGTAGAAGCACCTCTGCTGACCCACAAAAAGCAGGTGTTCTTTCTTGCTGACCATGTAACACTCTGTGTCACAGCACTTTGCAAAGCCAAGGCCAACCTGCCTGGCAATGCCTTTGTGGATGCATAATACACACTCTGTGCCACAAAATTATGCTGGAGACAGCAGGTTTGGCCAGGAAGCTCAGGAGTGCTCTGTTATCCCAGAACCTGCCAACACAGCAGCCAGCACTTGACTCTGCAGGATCACCAGAGGGAGCAGGACACCAAACAGACAAGTAGGGATGAACCATCCCAGAAGTTTTCTGCCCCACAGGTTAGCATCCAGGAACATAAATGTGCATGGCTGCACTGCCAAGTGCTTTCAAGGGTTGTCTGAAAATGGGTATTTTGTTTTCAGTTTTTTTAAATAAAGATGTTCCAGCAAAGTTGATTTCTTGCTGTTCTGCCCTCTCTGAGTGGGAGAGGGTCCATAATACTGGGTGGGGGTGTGGAAAAGAAAGCTTGGCTTATATTTGTAAAAGCACTGAGGTCAAAGTCATGACTCACTACTTGAGGTGCCTTTCTTTAGGTACCACAAAGCCTGACCTCCTGGAAATGAGCTGTACCTTCCCAGGAGAGTAACCTCTGCTCCCCACAGCACCAGAGGGAAGAAAAGAGACTGCAGAACAGCCCAGAGGGTCTGCAGGATACTACCTCCACCTGAGTTAGCCACTCCAAAATATCTGAGTTTCCATCAGCACTTGGACAGTCCTGATCACTCAGGACCCACCAGCAGTGGAAACTTCTTCCCAACACAAGTATCCTTCAACTGCTGGTGCCTCTGGATGCACATCTGGAGGGGAGCAGATGGTGCCATTTGTTCATCCCCAAGAAACAAGTAGTCAAAGCACCTGTCTCAGCTGTGTCTCTTGGATGTGGCACGAAACTCATCACCAGGAGCTCTGTATCCCCCAACCCTGGATACCTCCCAGCCCCAAGAGGTGTCCCCAGAAGCAGGTCTGGGGAAGAGGCAGGTCCCTGCTGTAGGACACTGAGGGAGCAGGAGCAGGAGCAGGAGCATGGCTGTAGGTGAACAGCTAGCATGAGAAAGGAGGTCAAAATCTTTAAACCACAGACGTCCTAGCATCTGCCCTGCTCTTCCCATGGCTCCCCAACCAAATGTAATTAACCACTAAGAACAGACTGACTGAACTCCAGCATAAATATTGTATCAAATGTCATCAATTCTCCTTCCCATTATAATTTCTGAGACAGAGCCATGATCTTGTCTGTGATCTGTCAAAAATTGTTTGCAAGTGATAAACAACCTCCATTATCTCCAGTGCCGTACCCTGTCACATACCCAAGCTAGTCTCACACTGCAGGATTGCTCAGCTTGGCAAGTCTGCCATCACACACACAGGTGGATGGAGGCAGAGGTCTCGTGCCTATGCTCACCTCTGCCTGTCCCAAATGTGGGTTGCTGGACCCATGACAAGTTTTTAGTGTTGGACCTCTGGTCTCAGAGGTCACAGCTGCACATCCACACAGCAAGTCTTCCCCTGGGGCACTTCAGGTAGACCTCCATGGTATGAGCCCTGCTTTGCCTGTTGACCAGAAGATGAAGATGACCCAGTTGTGGTGCAGGAGCCCAGCTTCAGGTACATAGGATATTCATACCTCTGACATTTAACACACCAGCTGGGAGGAGGAAAGCTGTCTCTGATTCATACTATAACCATTGTGCCCTGAAACTTCATAAACCTTGCACCCAGATGCTATTTTTTATGTAAAAGCATAATAATTTTATGTTCTTTTCAGAACTGTTTCTCTTCCCATTCTGGAATTTTCACTTTTACCATCTTGTCCATCTCATTCCCAGTTATGGTGTTTGATTAGAAATATATGTTAATTCTTTTGTTATTCTCATTGTTGCACATGGTCCAATTAAGTATCCTGATTTACTTTTCTGAATCAACTATTCAATATCATGCAAGCCAAATAATAGTTTATATGCCTAAGGTAAAGTTAATTGGATAGCACAAATCCCTCTGAACTGTTCATATAGCATCAGTGTGGGGGAAGCATAAAGATGAATATAGAAGAGAAATTACATTTCTTTCACAAATTTATATGCAAGTAAAAAAAGGATAAGAAGACTTAGTGCATGTTCAATTTTTCAATTTCAAAAAAAGTTCAATTTTTCTGTTTATCTCCTGTTGAAATATAACTCTTCTTTTGACCAGCTCTAGAAGAACTCAATGGACTGGGCAAACATCAGACCAAAACTATTTTTGACAGTGTTCTGAAAGTACTGACCAGCTTTTGCAGTTGGACATGCCGAGGGGTTTATGCATTTTTTTTCAGAACTGGCATAATTTTATCCTATTTGCAAAATCCAGTCAATGCCCTTGCCCTGGTGAATGTAATTTCCTCTGTGCAAGCCCTCACCAAAACATAAAGTCAGTATAAATGAGCTTTCTGAGTGAGCCCAGCCATCCTGCAGCCAGCAGCATCCTAGGGAAAAAAAACCCGAGTCTGGAGCTCAGCATGTCCTTATTATCTATTTTGATTCCCTGTACATCATTTTTCCATGTTGCTCCAGTGAGGCTCTTCTGAAAAACGATGTTCATGGTTCATTTTAAGTAATCTCTGGTGCCTCATAACCTTGTTCTTTGAAACAACTCAATCTGAGAATCTATCACTGAAAGGTATTTGAAGGCAGATTTCCAGACAAGGTCCTAAAACCACCCCTGTAACATGCATGTGTTCTCAAATCCACCTATGCAAATTCCTGCATTTGAAAAACCTTATTTTATTTTTAATGCACAACTATTTTTGCCAAATCAGGAAAGTTTCCCAAGGCAAGAACAAGAGAGGATTTGGTCAACCCCTTGCATCTGTGCTTATAAGGTAAATGAAGAAGTGGAAGAGAGCAGAGTCCTGCAAATGCAAATAAATCACCTCTTAGCCCCAGCTGCTTATCCTTTTAAGTCCTATGAAAATTGTAGTGTTAGCAAATTTAACTTTTCCTCCTTTTGACAAGGGATGAGGTATACTTCTTTGGGAGCCTGCCTGGGGATGACCCCCATTTACTAGCTGAGCACACAACGAGCCTGAGTGGTTTAGACAAATGAATCATCTTTCTACCAATGCAAAAAAACTGTCTCATCTGTGGAACACCTTATGGGGAATAAGGTAATATTTGTCACTTTGAAACAACTCTAAATATCTTTGAAGAAGTCAGAGGCTATCAAATGGATGCAAAAGCTCCTGGGAGAGGCTGCTTCTGGTGTGCTGTGGTCTCCCACTCCAATTCTACAGGTAACACATCCTGCTGGCTAACATGCCTGTGGAGAGCATATGGAGGAACATGTGGAGTTCTGCAGCCCTGTGAAATGCTGGAGGATAAATGTGAGGGCCAGGCTTTTTGCGGTGACCCAGTTTGTTCCGTTACAATATACAGGACCAGAAATGCATGGCACCCACCACCACCCCACAGCTGTAACAACAAGCCTCTGAGGCGGTCCCAGCACAGCACTGTGAGCCAAGACACAGCCCGTACAACAAACATATCCTCATGCTGTCAAACCTACTGGAAACATGTGAATGGGTGTTATTATAGGAAGGATTCAAGGTAACAAAAACCCATCATCAAGTTTTTCTATACACCTAACGCTATAGTAATATATAACTCCATATATGACCCATTAAGAAGGGCATATTTTATACTTAGTGGTACACTCTTCGGAGTAGGGAAGGGGAATACATGGGAATACACTGTAATTAATCTATAAGCAGATGATAACTCTCTTTAGTGGCAGATTGTCAGAGAGATATACTAAAATGAAGTGTGACTCTATGAGACATCACAATTTGGGGGTAGGGAGCCTGTTAATAAGATCCCTTCAAAAGAATAGCTGACTGATGTCACAGAATACAAAGCAGGAGGCAGTTCGGGTTGTGGGATGAACACTACAAGGCATCTCAAAATATCCCAAACCTAAATAGCTCCAGTATTTCTCTATCAGTTTTGAAATATTCAAACGTTACTCAATCTGATTCAACCCCACATGGAATTTGGCAGTACCCTGCAGAGGTACCAGAAGGAATGATTAAACAAGGCAGTCCTGCAGCATCAAAACTGATGTAAATTTTTTCCTCACTTGCACCTCAGCACTCCACAGGCAGCAGGAAAGGCCTGCAAGGGACCATGACTGTCCTGGTGTTGACCTTATTTGGTTTGGATTAAGGTCTAAATTCAAGCAAATCTGCCATCAAATCAACATAAGAAACTTCATAACTTTGTGTTTAACTCTTGTGTTCTCCAGTTTCCTGACTGTTCTAGGAGTATGAACTTTAAAAGGAAGGGAGGGAGGGAGGGAGGGAGGGAGGGAGGAGAGGAAAGAAGGAAGGAAGGAGGGAAGGAGGGAAGGAGGGAAGGAAGGAGATTCCTGCCAATTTAAATGAATAAACTGAAAGTTCTGTCATAAATTCACCTAAAAGCAGTTCTGTGGAGCACAGAGGGAAATATACACACTAAATAAATAAATATATCAGAATAAAAAAAAGACCAGTGTGATCAGATGAATGTTGGTGCAGTTGGAGACTGAGAAATCAATCATTGCTCTTGGCTGTCTCTAAATATTTCTTCCCATGCCCAGTTGCCCAAAGCTATTTTTCAAATTCCCATCTGAAGTCTCTGCCACCCCTACACCATTCTTTGCATAATAACTATCACTGTCTTTTTTTGTAGAGAATTCTCAATAATTTCTTCCTGTAAGAGGCAACTGCAGTGGTAAGTGCTATCTTGAAAGTCTGAAAGGGCACATTTGTGCAAGACATACTTTCTGAGCACTTCAGATAATAAACTTTTCAGATGTTTGTGTTGAGGCAGCCTCACAGCTCTGAAGATGAAGTGCATCGTCTTTATCTCAGGACATAAATCTCGCCACTCTCTGGGAAGTCTCCTACCAGCCAGCACTCTCAGGGAAGGAGCCATATTCAGAAAAACTTTACTCAATATTTCATTTTTGTCTGAATTATTTCCTGGGAATTAAGCACAATCCATAAAAATAAAATAATAAACATCTGGGCAAATATGTCAGGCAGGGATGTCCTGCAGCAGGGGGGTAACATTAAAAGAGCTGCTACATAACACTGTCATTGCCACCTATATTTTTATGTTGAAAATGCAATTTATGGAAAACCAGTGCTAAAATGAAGAGATTCAAGAGCTGGACACCACAGCGTTAATCCTCTTTTTGAAGTTTTATAAAAAGGCACATTAGGGCACCTCTGCTCTCTTGTGCCTCCTCTTCAGGAGTCACTCTGCAGTCTTTCCAGACAGTAACAAACCTGGCTGGCACGGCAAAGGCACAAGCCAAACCTGACAGATCCACTCATGTATTTCAGCTGAGGGGTTTATGTATGCATATGACAATATGTCTAACGATAACAATACAAATATTGCATTATGTGCATACAATGCATATCATGCATATACTGTATATTATATGCATATATTATGTAAAATGTAATATAAAATATAGCAATATGTCTATTACATATATATTATTTTAAAATACTATATATGTTACTTATGTTATACAAACTTACATCGCATATATACTGTATACCATATACTATAGTATATCTTTGTATATGAATATATTCTTATTGTTATAGCTGTTTTTAAATAAATGTATTATTTACAGGATAAAATACGTACATATATTTATGCTTTATATAATTAATATGTAAAGTGTTTGTGTGTTTATCAGATATGATTTTGTGTTTCATATTATCAATGCATTTACATGAGCTATAAACGCAGAATCATTTGACCGCGTTTGCTGTTGCTATTGCGCTGTTATCGGTGTGTATTTGCGAGCTCCCGCTGTCTTTGGAGCTCCGGGGGGCCATGGGCCGGGCGCACGGCGGCTCCCGGGGCCTCGGGTGCTCCCACATCCCGCCGTGGCATCCCCCGCCTGTGGCCGGGCTGCGCCCGCGGCGCAGCAGGAGCAGGAGCAGGAGCAGGAGCAGGAGCAGCAGCAGCAGCAGCAGCAGCAGCAGCAGCAGCAGCAGCAGCAGCACCCCGGCGCCCGTGGAAAGCAGGCGGGAGCGACCCAGCGCTGGGCGCGCAGCCGCGCCGGCCGCCGGGGCCGCGCAGGGCGCTCGGGGCCGCGCAGGGCGCTCGGGGCCGCGCAGGGCGCTCGGGGCCGCGCAGGCCGCCGGGGCCGCGCAGGGCGCTCGGGGCCGCGCAGGGCGCTCGGGGCCGCGCAGGGCGCTCGGGGCCGCGCAGGGCGCTCGGGGCCGCGCCGGGCGCTCGGGGCCGCGCAGGGCGCTCGGGGCCGCGCAGGCCGCCCGGGCCGCGCAGGGCGCTCCTCGGGCCGCACGGGGTGCGCGCCGCCGCCTCGCCGCCTCCTGCAGGAGCGGAGCTGTCTGTCCTCCGGCCGCTCTTCGTGCACGCTTTGATCGCCCACGCCCTGCTCTGATCCCGGCCCGGGGCGGCTCCTGCCCTGGGGACAGGCCCGGCCGCGCAGCCATGGCCTTGCTCTGCGCCGGCCAGACACAGGCAGCCTGGGCTACATCTTGGGGCAAAAAACCTCGCTTTCTTGTTTTTATGTATTATTGTGTAAAAAAACTCCAACAAAACCAAGACAAACCTATTTCAAAGATTTGCAACAGATTGTGCCCAAGTGTTCTAGTTCAATTTCATGGTCTTCAAGTGCTCATCATCATGTTGGAGGAATCTGGATTGCCTATGTTTAAGACTTTGGAAATAGTCTTTGCCAACTCACTGTTTCATATTGTTCACCTCAGGTTAACTTTTGATTTTGGAACTTATTATATACTACGAAAAAATAGCAATGCAGTTGGCTCAACTTAGGGTCATAAAACCAATCTTTTTTTTTTTTTTTCCTACTTCTGACCAACGTTAAATCAAAATCCATTCAAGTGCAAATTCCTTGCCAGTTAACTCACCTTACAGCACTTCTGTATATCTTATAAATGTAATATACAATTTCAGTGCTTGCAGAGCTTCTTATAGCATTGTTCCTTCGCCTTACAGAGCCTCTTCTTCACCTGACAGCGCTTCTGTAAATGCAGCTGAAGAACTGATAGCAACTTGCAGCTTAATTTTACTCAGGACTTCATGAATAGCCCATCCTTCCTCAGGGCACTCTGAGGATGGAGCCACTGAGCTGGCCAGAAAGGTTAAATAACAGTGAGCTCAAGTGCTCCCAGGCTAAGGGTTTATGGATTCCCTTCCTGGGCACTATTGATGTGTCACTTATCCAGAATCTCAGGACATCAACAACAGCTCTGACAAACAGCTCCTGGAAAACATACACACATGCACACACATCCCTATAAGACTAGATAATTATTGTGGGGTTTATCTATATATCTCTATATAAAATCTCAAAATGTGAGCCTAGTTTCTTGCTAAGAGTGTAATCAGAAGTGCAAGTGAAATGCCTTGTGATGGGGATTTGGAGCTGCCAATAAAACCAGAAAAGCAACCCCCTCAAAATGCCATGATACTGCCCAGCACCCCAGATGTGCTAGAGCTGCAGCTGTCTTGCGCTTAAAGTAATTTTGTAAGACAGATCAAGAGTATTTTATCGGGCTGGTGTGGCAGAAATGAGAGCACCCTCGGCAGAGCCCACAACGCCAAGGCGCAGGCAGGGTTGTCACTTGTGGGGGGAGTCAGTGAACTGCTCCTTTCCGAAGGGAAACAGGAAAAAACACCAGCACACAGAGCCTAGAGAAACTAAGTCAAAACAGGAACTAAAGTAAGACTTCAGAGGAAGAAATAAAAGAAACTTTCAGGCACAGCCCAGCAGGGAAGGAAGCTGGGAACCTTTACTGTCTTCTCTGTTATTCCTGCTTTCAGCAGGAAAGCAGTTGCATCACAGAGCCATCTGGATCCATCAGCAATTTCTACATGTATCTGGTTAAAAATTATTTCAAGGTATGACTTTTCTTAAGTTAATGAGTTCACATGCTAACCTGACACAGCTGCAGAGGTCTTCTAAATGAATACAAACAAATATAAATGTACTTATCCTGCTTCTTTAGGATAAGATTGTAAGTTGTTTATTTCCTTTGTCCACTCAACTTGGAATACTAATTAAAATTAATTATTGAATAAGTTATTCCTATTGTTTTCTCAGGCTTTTGTGCTTGATGCTGCTCTCAGGATTATAGACCTGTAGGCACAATATCCTTTGAATTTATTATGTGTTAGCTACAGCCCAGGAACAGATAACCTGAAAAGTTTTCTCCAGGGGAAATGTGAAACTGTCCTACATTCAGCAGAGAGCAGCAAGACGTCAGGAGCTATGCTGTGTTTCCCATTGGTAAGAGATACATATTTGGGCAATTACTGTTAAGCAGTCGAATGGAAGTAGTTTGTCAGTCCCTGGGGTGTTGATGTGCTCAGCTACATCAGTGTGATTCAGGAGTTCCCCTGAGGATGATGGATGAAATGCACCTCTCAGGGGCACAGTATGTTCTGAAGAGAAGCCCTTGTATCTTGCTGCCTTAAAGCATCCTGTTGTGTTTGCCTTGAGCTGAAGTATTCAGGCAAGCCTTGCTGTTGCCTGGATGTGAACTGGGAGCTACTTCTGTGCTGTCCTTGTTTCCAGCAAGCAGACACAAGAGGAGGGATGCACACTGTCTGCATGTGGGGACCCTTTCCTTGATTATTACAGTGAAGAAGGAAAAAGTGATCTAGTGCTGGAGTGGCCATTAGAAATTCATATTTTTCTGATTACAGATGGACTATACAAATGGTTTCCAAATACACCCCTCTCTTCCTTGTGCTACCCCATGAGGCCATACTGTCCTTGCTCTCCCTGATGCTTTTTTTCTTCTGGCACAGTGGCATGAACAGCTGCACTGCAATTAAGTACCTGAACTCCTGCATTTGGGATTAGATCCAAATAGTACTCTAAATTAATTCCTGCTTAAGCCTTCCTATGTGGCCCAGTGGTTTGGCCAGCACTTTGCTATTTAGTTGTTGTACTCCGTAAAGAAGTGTCACACTGGAGGATAATTTCAGAAAATATCTGCAACTATAGGCCTATATACACTCTAAGAAAATTCTAAGATCAGAATACACAGGATATTTGGCACATGTAACCTTCCACTGAGTGGCCAAGGTTGAAATTCTCTTCCAGTTGGAGCACTAAGTCACAATTCCCACCTTGTAATAGATGTTTTTTGGGTAAAATTCCTGTAGGAGTGTTTCCCTGAGCCAGCACTGTGTGTCAACTGGAAGATCATCAGATCCAGATGAAGACTCTGGCTCTCCTCCTGCAGCACAGTTCCTTGAGAGTGCAGGAGTGTTCTTATCTAATCTTACCAATCACATTAGATCAATTTAATCTAATCACAGGTTAGTTTAGACACCTAGAAGAGCTGTGTTAACCACTGTTACCTTCTCTGAGAAGGAGCTACAAAGATCAGATGGGCTGTATCTCCCTAATTGTTCACATGCCTTTGGGGAAGAAGGTCAGTGCTTCAGCTGCTGGTCCCACGTGATGGGAAAGCTGCTGTAAACCAACCTGTGCTGGGACCAGTTTTTGAACAAAATGGTCGACATTGCAGATGCCCTTGAATAAACTGGATATTTCCTGCTGTAATAGATATGCTGAACCTCTGAAATATTGGTTTGGGGATGGAGGGCTTAGGAGAACACTGAAATCGTCTGTCAGTCGGGCTGTCATTGCTGTTGACGGGTGGTAATGAGAAAATTTGCTATATGATTCTGTCTTTAAAGTGATGTTTTTTGAACTAGTATCAGGAGACAACGAACAGGCTTTGCCTTTCTTGACTTCACAATAGACTAAAGATGGGGTTTTTTTTGAACACATGTCAATTCTTTTTGTTATGGAATTCCCTATAGCAACCTGGACTGTCTTGCAGTCTAATGTGATATGTAACAAATTAAACTTGTTGCTCAGGGCTCAAGAACTCAGAATAGATGATCCTGTCTTTCTGAGACACATTTCTTACAGCTGGAAGTTTTTGAGGAGTGCCTACTTATTCAAAAATTTGTGATTGTGGTATGAACTGGTAAGGGCAGAGAAAAGCCTAATGATTGCAGGGAGCTGACAAAATGCATATGTCCTTTTTGTGTGTTTAATTGAATACACAGCAGAGCACATATAGGTGCAGCCTGGCCAACTGGCGTGTTCTCATTTGCTTGGAAGCTCTGCAGTCTATCTGACAGGTTTTCTTTGATTCCTACAGATGCTGACTGAAGAGAGGTCAGCTCTAGGCTAGAAAATCAAGTTTCTGTGGGTGAATGCCACCCAAAAACAGCTCATAGTGGGACCCACTCACAGCAGTATAGGATGGAGTTTGAGGTAAGATCTACATTTAACCTGCACACTATCCTGGTGAAAGTGAGATCATCTTCCCTGTGGTGCTCAGCAGTCTCTGAAGATCCATTGTGTTATGCAGAGACACAAAAATACTGTGAGCTTGTCATGAGTAGCAGATAGGGGGAAAAAAGTAATTTAGATTAAAAGCTGTAAAAATAGCCAGCTTTTCTGAATCCCATCTCTCTTGGAGTAAAAGGATAAAGAATCCCCATTTCTAATCTCAGAAAGAAAATAAGATGTAGTGAAGTTCCTTCTTCCTTATGAATGTACTTCCCTAAAAGCTCCCAGGCCCTACAAGGGGCAGTAAAAAGCTCTTCTGGACTCCTATTCCTTATTCTAATATATTTTTATACTTTTTAATGCTTTGATATTTATTTTTCCTCAAACTACAGTGTTTGGTTTGGGGCAGGGGTTTTTTTGTGAGTAACTTCACACATTCTCTTTTTCTCCTTTTCTTTTTGGAGAAATTGTTTCCATTCACTTTAGTGATTGATACTGATGGCTAGTGTAATCAGCAATTAATAACTGTGGGATAACATGTTTCTTGGATATATATCCATACAATTTTTGATCAGTGAGATTGTTTTCACTTGCAGAAAAACTACTCACTTGAGGCTTGTATTACTGCTTTTTTTTTTTTTTTCCTGACACCAGGAACAGAGACACAAGTTAACACTGAGATCTTCTCTATAGATCTTACCTCTCCCATTGCAGCAGATTGTTTACATTTCATTGTCAGCGGAGCATTATGAATGCAGAGAATAATCTGTTAAGCTGATTAGGGATCTGGGGTTTAGCAAAGCAGTAAACATGTGAAAGCAACTTGTAAACTTTTGTAGCTTCGCTGCTGAGCTCTCCCCTTCAGTACTTGTATTAATTAGAATGTGTGTAAATCACATAAATATAAATGTCAACAACAGTAGTAGTTAGTAGAAACATAAATGTGCTTCTCTTCCCTTCTCTGCTATATCTTCTCCTGATATAGGAGGGGCAGTAAAATGAAGGACCACATGATTTCTTTCCTCTTTGTTGAAAGGAAAAGTGCAAAAAACCAGAAAGTTTAAAACAGGAATTAGAATGGTACAGAGGAAACAGAGTAGGAATTGGGAAGAAGGGAGGAAATTTAGAAAAATAATTAGATTTGGGAGTATGAAAGAGAAAAAAGCCTCTGCATTCCAATACTTGTTCCAGGGATTACTATATGATTTACTGCGTATTTACCACATTTAAGATTTTAAATGAATCAAAATGCCAAGAGTTGGGTATAGTTTGTTCTGGTGACAAGATAGGATCTGCATAGATAGTTCTTCACTTGTCCTTCAGGTTGTGGGGAGTGCTCCTGTCCCTTACAGTTGGCAAAGTCCTATGTTACCTACACATCCATTCCCATTAACTTTTGCATGGCTATGTGGTAAGACAGTGAAATCATCCTATCTTCAAGTTGTCTCATCCCAGTTTCTAATGAGAGCTCTTGGTATGAGCTATGGTTTCATTTCAACAAGCAAGAAATACACCTAAAAATCTCTTGTAGTATCCATAGATTCTTTACAGTGCATCTCCCAGCAAAAGAAGAGTCACATAGTTTCTGCTGGACACATGATGAGTAAGTCTGTGCCTTGGCCTGGGTTGCGTTGAGGACTGCGTCACCACTGCCAGGCTTTGGCGAGGCTACAGGCAATTTCAGCAGAACTCACAGTTTGGATAACAGAGTTTTCTAATTAATGGGCAACTTTGAAATACCCAAGTAGAGGCCTCAAATTCATCAGATCAGATCTCATATTTTCATTCTTTTCATCACAAGAATTTGCCTTGTGTGCAGTGATCTGTGCACCCTAGTCCATGGGAGAAAATGATGACAGTCAGCTATTTCTTGGACATGACTACGTTTACTGGCAAATAATTTTCTCCAAAGCACGAAAATCATACAGGGCCAATTTCCCTTTTCATATTTCAACCCTGGTGTTCAGCTAGCATTCTGTCCAATAAGTGGTTTCCTGGTTTTCTTCCTGACTTACAAACATGACTTTTCCTGTCCGCATGGCTTTCTGATGAAATTCTGCCTGTTCTATAAGTCACAATCACATATAAATCCTGAATTAATTAATTCCCAGTGTTAGTGTTTATAGTCAGTCTAGTCCTTGGCAGTCACTACCATTGCTTTAGGTCTGGCTGAGCAGTGGGACACTTAATTGTTTGCTCATTTAGTCTGAAGAGAGAGCAGCCAGCATAACCATAAGACCCAGAGAGAATTGTATGTGACCAGATTGAAAAACAAGGATGTATTTGCTGGATTTCACCCAACCTCCTGCAAAACAATGCTTCAGTAGTGCATGAAGAGAACTGCCATCTTCACAGGCTAAGGGGGAGGCTTGATGAGTCTCTCGGGTGGAGAGCACAGATCCCCTGTCCCACCTGGGGGCTGATGTTGTCCCCAGCTCCACTACTGCTCCTGCTTGCTCCTGCCACCATGTACTCCTGCCAAGGCAACCATGTAACTAAAAACAAAATAAAAATGTTTAAACATTATTTAATGCTCTTATTAAAAAAAAAAAAAAAAAAAAAAAAAAAAAAAAAAAAAAGGATAATCTTCTGTGTCAAAGTAGTCCAATATGCAATCATGCAGATATACCTGAGGAGCACAGCCAGGCTGGAGGCACTGGGTAGGCTAGGCTTGGGTAATAGGCACGGGAACATGTTAAGCCAAGCATTGCCATCTTCAGTGAAACTGATAGGTGAAACTTAAGAAGAGGAAAACCCTGGATCTTATTTCCCTTACCAGTTTTGTGCCTCAGATTGCCTATCCCTATATTTCTGAGGACTGCCTTAAGACACTGTTAAACATTATGAAAAGCTTTGAGGTTCCTGAAAAGAAGACAATACCATTTATAACAGAAGTTTGTTTACTTCTAATCTTTCAGGTTATACATCAATTGAACTTTTTCTGCCACTGCAGTCACTCTGTGAAAATACTATATAAGTGTTTCCTCTAAATAAATGATTAGATGAAGGAATATAATTTGCATAATTACTTAATATCTATAATTTAGCATTTTCAATACCCATTAACTTATAATTCATAACAGCAATTTATTCCTCTGTAACCATCCAGTATTTGTCTCTGCTACAAATAGCAGTGGCCTATTTTTGGCCAGCCCTAATGAAGAAATTAATAGACTGACTTTGTGGTTATTTATTACTTGTTGGCCTTCTAACAGTAACTGTGAGAGTCCCAACAGTTTGACATCTGTCTTTTGACAGATGTAGATCTTGCCTTTTTCATCTTGAGCTCAGATTTAGAGAAAGCTCAACCTTCCCATGGTTGCTCTATGCTATCATTTTACTACAGACCTAAGTGTTTATGGAGCTGCTAAGATCATGCTGTAAGAGCACCTGATTGAGAGCTAGTGGTGTCTTCCTGTGAGGGCAGGGGAGAGAAAGTCTCTTCTAGAAAGCACTTCAGACCACCTCAGCTCAGGTCTTAATCTCACTTGTCCTTCAAGAGACTGCTAACTGTGAGCAAGGGTAGCTGCCCAAGTTCACAGCACCAATGCCTTTCCTTCCATGCTTTTTGACACCTGGAATCATAGAATTATTAAGGTTGGGAAAGGCCTCTAAGGTCATTGAGTCCAACCACTCACCTTACACTGCCAAGCCCACCACGAATATGTGTTCCTAAGCACTGCATCTACATGTTTTTTGAACACTTCCAGGGATAATGATTCTACTACTTCCTTGGGAGGTTCCTATGTTAGACCACCCTTTCAGTGAAGAAATTTCTCTTAATATCCAATCTAAATCTGTTTTGTTACTAGAAAAGGTATTAAATTAATAGTGGTTCTTACTGTAATATATACAACAAAAAATTGATTAGCTCCTTCAGTCCAACAGCATTTCTGTTCCAGTTGGAATCTCACTATGGTGCTGTGTGAGGCAAGCATGGTGATCAAAGGCTATAAAGGGCCTCCCAGGCAGTGTCCTTCAGGCACAAGGGTGCAGGGCTGACTCCATCTGCTTTGCACTGCCTGGAGACTGCTACAGAAATATGGTACATTGTTCTAAGCATGGGCATAAGAGCTGTTTGGTGTGGTTTAAACTGGCTGCATCCATGCTGCCTTGCTGGCGAGACACTTATCTGCTGCCTGAGTTTCTCCACCTGACAACACCTACTTGCTGGATCACACCAGGGTGGCATTTCTCTTCCTTGCTCTTTTTTAATTGTCCATGAATCATCTTTAGTTAAGACAATGAGTAACAGTGATGCAACAGAAACTACAGTTCAGAATTCAACTCTTCAGGCACCATAAGTAAAGCGTGGTACCTTTGATTGATCTATTGTCAAAATAACTTCAGTTTAAAGCAGCATTTAATTTCAAAGGGTTTTCATTTATTTCTCAGGTCTGTGACATATGGATTTATCTTTATCTGATTGGGAAAAACACAGATGGTGGAACACTTAGGGCTCACCTCCATATGGAAATGCACTGGAAGAAGCATTCCCCAATAACTGTATCTGATACAGAAATGAGATCTGTGACTATTATTCCAGAATAATTTTTAATACCTATTTTTTTTATGCAGCCACCCAGTTTCTGAATTAGCTCTAAATAAGCATTAGAGTCAGACCAAAAAAGCATTCCTACTCTGAAATAGGAGTATCCAGAGAAGATGTACGCCCAAATAATATTCTGGAATAGCTATTTCAGAAACTTTCCAAGCACTGAGGAGCCTCAGGCAATCTGAGGTCTTCCAGCAGCATCAGGGTGGCCAAGTTTTGAGCTGCTGTGAAATCTTGGGTGGAGCAGGGAAAGCTGCCAGCCCTTTGTGGAGCTCCTGGAGAAGTTCAGTGTGCAGGGTTTCCTTGCAGAGAAACAGATCCTGTCCTTGAGCACACATCCCCAGCTCACAGGTGTGAGTACACATGGTGCCAAGCAGGCCTGTGTCCATCGGTCCTGCCAGAATATTTTAGCTTGACCTCCACACTCTCTCTCTCTCTCTCTCTCTCTCTCTCTCTCTCTCTCTCTCTTGTGTTTTGGCAGACCTGCAGTTATTTTATAGGATTAGCCCGAATACATACTGAATATACTGAAAATATGTATTTCAATTTCTGTTTCACATTTGTCCTACTATGTCTTACATATAAAGAGCTCTTCTGTGTCCCTTTTTTGAAGGCCAGAATTCAGTTTGGGAACTTCTCCTCACTGTTCAATAAAGATTGAAATAAAACTTTCATGTGGAACAATTTTTCTTACACTGAACAGTGAGATAATTTTTGAGTTTTAGTTACCATATAATGAATGTATAAATAAGACTATAAAATATGTGCATATTCTTTTTCCTAGTTTCTTTTATGGAAATGCAATTTCCCCCCTCTGTTGCATTGCAGCCTATTTACATATACAATCACAGTCTTCCTTTTTGTTAGTAAGTCAACAGCCATGCCTTGTTCTAACTGTTCCTATTATTTTGTTATTATTGCAGACAAATGTTAACAAGTAGGTATATATATGTAAGTAACTTTATGATCCTTATAGCTGTGAATGCAACACAAAGAGTATTTGCATAAACCAAAACAAAAAAGAGCTTATTGTTTACAGTTTATAGTAGGCTGACCCTGGGTAGATGCCAGGCACCCACCAAATCCATTCTTCTGCTGCTGGAAAGGAGAGAGAGAAATATACCAAAGAGTTCATTGATTTCAGAACAGAGAGAGATCACTCACAGGCAAAACAGACTTGAACTGGGGTTATTAATTCAATTTATTACTAAAAAAATCAGAGCAGGATAATGAGAAGTAAAATAAGATCTTAAAAACACCTTCTCCCCCTCCTCCTTCCCAGCTCTACCTTCTCCCCCTGCAGTGTAGGGAGATGGGAATGGGGGCTATGGTCAGTTCATCACATGTTGTTTCTGCTTCTGCTCAGGGAGAGGAGTCCTTCCCCTGCTGCACTGTGGGGTCCCTCCCACTGGAAATAGCTCTCGATGACCTCCAATGTGAGTCCATCCCACAGGCATCAGTTCCCCCAGACTGCTGCAGTGTGGATCACTCTTGCACAGTGTGCAGTCCCTCAGGAACAGGCTGTTCCAGCCTGGCTCCCCCATGGGGTCACAAGTCCCACCAGCAAAGCTGTTCCAGGGTGGGCTCCTCTCTCCACAGGTCTCAGGTCCCTGCCAGGACCCTGCTCCAGCACGGGCCTCCCACAGGGTCACAGCCTCCTCTCAGGCATCCACCTGCTCCAGTGTGGATCTCCTCCATGGGCTGTGGGTGGATCTCTGCATCCCTGTGGTTCTCCGTGGACTGCAGGGGCACAGCTGCCTCACCATGGGCTGCACCACGGGCTGCAAGGGAATCTCAGCTCTGGCACCTGGAGCACCTCCTGCCCCTGCCTCTGCACTGCCCTTGGTGTCTGCAGAGCTGTTCCTCTCGTGCTCACCCAGCTCTCCTCTGGCTGCAATTACAGCTGTGCAATAACTTTTCCCTTCTCAACTGTGTTATCCCATAGGTGTTACGGACTGGCCCAGCACATCCATCCTGGAGCTGTCTGGCATTGGCTCTGCTGGACATGGAGCAAGCTTCTGGCAGCTTCTCACAGGAGCCACTGCTGTAGCCCCTGCACTACTAAAACCTGACCATGCAAACCCAATAGAAATTTTTTTTTTTTTTTTTTTTTTTTTTTTTTTTTTTTTTTTTTTTTTTTTATCTACAAAGTACTTCTATATCTCCACTGAAACTTTTACTAGCTTCATGCAAAGAAGTAACCTACCTTGTTGGTTTGTGTCATCAAACTTACTCACTTTGGAAGTTTCAGTCCTCTCTTGGCATATGTTCAAAGACACCGGAATGGCTCAGTTGGCTGGCACTGCAAGAGAGTGGATGTCCTATTCCTGCAGGAACACCCAATATGGAGCAGCAGAAATGCCAGGGTGACCAAAGCTGCTGTTGTTTCCTGATTGCCAAAAAAAAGGCTAAATCTGAGCCTAGAAAACACTGCCCTGGTAATATTGACTAGGAGTGCTGTTTTGATGGCTTAACATGTTTATATTACCAAATTACACTGACAAAAAAAAATTATACTTTTTTTTCCACCTTTTTGTTGTTTGGGAAATTATATTGAGGTCTACCAAAAAAATCCCCCCAAAATGGAAAGGCCAAGCCCAAGAGAATCTGACAGAACAAGGAGGAAATATTGTACTGGTGTTTGGGATAATTTAGTAATCCCCTTGGCTTGGCTTGCTGCGGTATTTTAACCTACAGCAAATGCATATAATTTCCTCATTGAGTAGACAGGAAGTATGTGATGTATTATTACTGCTGTTAATTCAGTCTGTAAATGTACGTACAATGGGCTCAATTAGGCAATGTCATCCTCTTCACTCACCAGCTCTCAGGCACTAGAGAGAGTAGTAAGCACTTCACAGGCCCTTTTGTTCTCCAAAGACTATTAAGCCTTGAAGGGAAGGACTGAACCCCAGACATACCTGTGAGGCAGGAGAGTATTTCTGTTTATTGGTATATAAATCCCAGGGAGTGTCTGTTCTGATGGTTGCACTAGCTGGATGCCTCCCGTACACATGATTTTCTGAAAGCTAATTTGAGCGCCTCTGCCTGCCCCAGCATGGATGTGTGCCCTAGCCCAGACAGTCACAGCTGTGCTTAAAGGGTGTCTCGTGAGGGCAGAAAATTCAGCCCTGTGCATCATTAGTCACTGAGCATCCTCACTCAGCCATACCCTGGGCAGGGCAAACAGAGACCTCATTTAATGCCCACCCCATTCACTGGGACTAAAGGCACCTTTAAACTATTTGGCATGAAGGCAAATGGAGTCATCTGCTCTGCTTTGCTTCCAGCAGTGCTCCACAGCCCTCAATAGTGCTTTGCTTTACATTCAATCAATTACAACTGTGCAAAAGGGCAGAAAGCCCCACAAGTATGTGGAAGGAAGTAAAAGGTTACTTCCACACTTCATTTCTTTCCACAAGCTACAGTATTTGGAGTGTGATGGGTCTGCTGATTGCAGCTCAACATTTTTACATGGGCAGTCAGTATTTCTGCCAGAGTTGCCTACAGTTGATCCAAATGCAGGGAGTTGTTTCTCCACACAGGAAAAAAAAGAAAACGTGGTTTTACTGCTATTTACTGAAAGCTGAACCATAGATCTTTCAAGGTATAGAAAAGGCTAACTGCTACTAATAGAGGATTTGGGTGTTTCAGATATCCAGAGGCTTCAGACAGCATCTTCAAAACTGAATATCTGGGATTACTTGAATCCATAGTTAAGAATCAGGCCAGTTTTTTCCTGGTGCTGAGGGACAGAAGTCTTCCCAGCATTCTTTCAAGATGGTCTGAAATTGTTCAGCAGCTTTTAATTCCATCCCCTTTAGGTGTCTAAACATGAATAAAAAAATAGCATCTACCTCTGATCACACTTTTTTGCTTCATTAAATACGCTAAAAATGTCTTCCCTTGTGCTCACATTTATGGATAAACCTGGCAAGTTTTCAGAAGAAATACAGAATTCGATTGAATTTTTCATTATTTTCATTATGTCATATCCCTAATACAAAGCTTAGAGTAATAGTAACAATACTTTATAGTTTGTGCCTGCTACTCAGGAATCTCAAAAAGCATTTCTGAAACATTGAGCCAAGTAAAGAATGTAACACATCTATTCCTATTTGGAAGGCTTCTGCTAGGTAAGTAGTATACCAGTTTTGCAAGTGAATGAACTGAGGTTTGGTAAGAGTCATGTAACAAAACCAAAGTTTAAACTGGAGATAAATTACTGCAGTAATAAATAAATAAACACCTTATATTTTGTTTTTGTCATCTGAAATTTTCAGTCTCTGATGTTTGTTTATTTGATTTGCTTTCTTCCCAGGACTAAGGCAAGCATTCTTCTAGGTTTTATTAGATTTAGATCCCTCTCTTGTTCCAGCTCTGTAAGGAAGCAAAATGAGGTGCTTTATAATACTGAGGATCTGATTGCACTGATTTTCTCCAGCCTTGGTTTCAATTAGCCATTCTTTTTCAGCTTCTTTTTAACTCTTCTCACTTGTCTTGCACTTGTGCTTTGCCTCTGGAAGGCTGTGTCTCTGTGTGCTGCCAGGTACACCCATGCTGAGGGGTACAATGTGGGGAATTCTCCTGGGCCACGCTGTGACTGTCTTTCAGACTGCAGGATGGGGTGCTTTCTGTGGAAACTGAAGTGCAGGGAAGGCGTGTTCACTGCACAACTCTGCAACGAGCAGCTCAGGTCCACTTCAAAATCTTGGTGGTCAGGAGCTCTGCTTTGCAGACCTAGACCTGCAGACCTTTGAAAAACCCGGTTTCGTGTCCTTCTAGTATTATGCAACATCATTAACTTCTCCTGCTTTCAGAATGTGATTAAAAACCTCCATAAACAGAGAAACTCAGATCTCTTTTGGGCATGAGGTTTCTGTAAACTATTCCCTGACTCATATGCATCAAACCCCCTGCTTGGGATAGTACTGAAAGAAATAAACTAGATTTTATTAATGTTATATTAATGTTTCCTCAGACCCTCAGGAGAAATGCCAGTGGCTTTTTTCATAGAAGGGGGTTAGCACTAAGATGGGTATTTTTATTGAGTAAATCAATTGATTCTTATGCTAGTGTAATTCACAACTTTACTCAGGCATTTCCCTGCAGGCTCGTTTAATGGAGAAAAATCTGCATATATGTATGACCTTCAGAATTTCTCTGGACTTTTATGTAATTAAGTTAAAAAAATTATTTTCTTTTTCCTAGTTATTGTTACACTTATTGTCCGAGATATTGTAATGTACAGGTTGTCAAAAATTACACAGTAAAATTATGCCTCCAGATCTCTAAAGAACACAAGGATCAAGTAATTAAAGAAAAATATGTAACATTTTATACATTCAAGTACCTACCACCTAAAAAATTCTCATTCTTTCTTGCAGTGGCGGTGAAGAGGCACATGATCTCTGCTAGGCAGAAACCAGATGTTTATAGATGCATCATGAAAGGAATTCCTCATTTTTGTGGGCTCAGGTCCTGCCTGTTGTGGAACTCTTTTCAGTAGAATGACAAATACTTGTAGGTTGGGCACCCTGGTCACTGAAAAAAATGGGAATTGATGCGCCACCCTTGAGTTTCTGTGCTTAGTCACCTATCAGAAAGCATCACCTATGCTGCACCTGTGTAGACTGAAAAGACTTACTGAGGGCCAGGCAATCAAAAGTTCTTTGAAGGAGACTAGCAGAAATGAGACTTCTTTCTTCTTAATACTGGGCTGATGAGGGGGTAAATGCCAGCTTCCCATCTCCCAGCAAGCAGGTGCTGCGGCAGCCTGGGATGCTGCAGAGCAGGGAACTTGCAGACCCTGTACCTAGGGAGCTTGTGGTTCAGTTTAAACTGTGATGAAAAAGCAGTCTCTCTGGATTGCAAACTAGGATTTAGCATAACACCAGGTACCCAGATCCCAGCACAGGTTAATGGGATGTGCTGCCTTCCCTCTGAAATTACTTGACTGATATGTTTTCATCAGTGTAAACAAGAAAGATGTGGTGCAATGCTACATCAAGATGCCAAGCCTTTCTCTGCAAAGAAAACAAAAGAGGACCATTAAAATTTATCATGTACAAATAGATTAATTTGGTGGCTAAGCTAAGTTATCATGTACCATCTAAAACAGTTCAATACTGGCCTTTGAAGGCAATGGCAAACTGATCAACCGCAGGCTCCTGTGCTACTGAACTCATTCAGAGACCTTGCACAGGACAGCTAAATCAGATATTATCTGAAATTCAAAGGAAACATTACTTACAAGGTAGTTCTTAAGCAAAATGCAGGATGACTGACTTTGCACCCACACAATGGCTGCTTAACTTTAAGATCAACATTGAGGTCAATATGGAATTGCCAAATCAAAGATGAAGTTTTAGAAAGAGTTTTGCAGAAGCAGAATGATGAGATTACAGCACTATACAACAGCACAACAGACACAATACAAGACACAGCAGGCAATGCTATTTCTGAGTCTAAACATTCTCCCTCATAAGAAATGTAAGTTTATTCATTATTATATCGATCTTCACCTTTCTTGAAGCATATGAATTTCTTGGTTCCAAGTAACTGATTTTTTTTTCTTTTTATTGTTTGCAATAGATATAAGTTCCTGACCAAATGGACAACTATATAGTAAACTATTAAAGGTAAAAGGATTTATGTAAAGTATGTATTGAGCCTACTAAAGTCAGGAGGAAGGTACAGTGGAATTTCAAATAAGTTAGTGATTTTACAGTATAATGGAAATATGTGAACATGTAAACTCATCAACAGTGGATGAAGTAAAGGCAGGGAAAGCTATGGCAAAAAATCAATTACATTATTTTAAATCTAAATAAAAACTATGCAAATTTAAGTTACAAAATTCTTATGAGAAATAAGTACTAGTATGCAAATATATCTACAGAATATAAAGTCTTCTAATTGAAACCTTTCTTAAGATCTCTGAACTCTAAATAAAAGGAAGCTTCTTAAAGCATAAGAAAATTCTCAGCCAGTATAAATCTCTCCAGCTTTAGCCTCAACTGAATTCCTATATTGGCATAAGCCCTTGTGGCTAAAGCAAGCTTTATATTCCCTTACTGCCAAACATAAGGGACATCATCTCTGTTATCTGGCCTACACTAAGCATAACACACAAAAAGCAATGTAAGCTTTCAGAAAGTAACTCTCACCTGTATCTGTTCTACGTTAGACCTTTCTGTTAAGTAAAACTGAGCATGTTATTAGGGAACACCTGGACAAAAATTTATTTGTATCTAAAATTTTAGGTATTGTAAAAAAAGATGGAAAAATCTAGATTATTGTAGATTTACATGTCACTGGAGTTGCATAAAGGAAATTGTAAAGTAGCAAACTGCCAGTTTCTTTGGGGGATCCACACTGGCCTTGCATGCTAGTGCCTTGAGAACAGCAAAAAGCAGCAGCTCTTGATTGGTGAAAACTTGATGATTTTGGAAGCACTTCGGTTTTGAGTTCTGCTTTTGGAACAGCCAAATGCTGAGAAAACTATTGTCATTGAAGTGGAGATTAGAGACAAGAAAACCTTAATGATTACATGAAAACTGAAAAGACTCAGCCATGTAAACTCTTTCCTAAATTTCTGTAAACAGATTTTCTAAATTTAAATCATCTACACAATTGGATAAATAATTGGATAAATAATACCAAAACAGAATTTAAGACCCTGCTCCAACATCCACTAGATTTTTTATGCCCTTAATTTCAAATAATTGTTCATGATCATTTTAGATAAGTCTCTGTCAGAAGAAAAGGGGCTAACCCAAGGTCTCCTTTCAGGTTAGGCACTGCTATGATCAAGAAGAAAAAGATATGAAAAAAAAAATCACTCCTTTAACTAGATTTTGAACCAACTGAAGTGAATCTTTCTCTTATGAATTTTAACTGTTTAACAAAATCTCTTTTTAATACTGATCTCAAAGGCATAAGAGAGAAACCAAGAACTAATCTGGTAAAATACCTCTTTAGATTACATTGATATTTCTGCACTGCATAGACTCAGGTTTTTTCCTCTCCCTTCTGTGTGCAGTTATTTTGAACTAAATACCTCTGCTAAAGTCAGGGAAAACTTTATCAATTACATCAATGAGGTCAAGGTTTCAGAAACTTGGTCTAAGCATAGAAAGAAAAACACAACTCCACCTTGCATCATTAGCCAGCACATGGGAACTTTTTTTTTTTTCATGCTAAAGAAAATTAATAGGAATGGCAAATACTCTAGGCAAATGCTGCTGACTCCTGCATACTTTATTAGAAAACTAATTAATAATCAAAACTGGGTAATAACTTCTGTAGAAATATTTATAGGTCTCTTCCTGACTCTCATTATCCAGAACTACAGCAGTCTCAAGTATTAGCGTGTCACACCAGCCTTGATTATGTAGAAGCATTCAGGAAAATGATCTGAACCTCCTACAGGTGTGATTTGGAAGTGTATTAGTAAAACTGCCTTTAATCCTGTGTGGACACGGCTTCAGAATTAAAGCATTTTCAATTGAATTTTTCATATATCAGAAGCAAAGTAAACAAACTGAAATCAAGGTCAAATCAACAGTAAAACCATATATGTAAGGAGTAAATATAACTTAATCCACATTTTAAAGGCTTCCAAAGTACAGTAAGCAAAATTCTGAATTGCAAAATATTTTGTTTCAAATGAGATTCACTTGCAGTTTTATTGAGATGACAATAACTTGCATTAAAACGATTTTAAATTTTCAACTTTCATGAATAAAATTTTTTTTCTATAGAATTTTATGGAAAATATATGGTCATGAGCCATAACTCTAACTCCATCTGTTAGGCATTTGGGACAGTTTTGTTGCTTATTTATACTTTTTCCAATGCCATTCAATCTTTTAATTTTCTTAGTGCCTTTGATTGCATTATCCATTGTATGTATAATCGTATATTTCCTTACAACAGAAACCAAGTACATTTCTCAGATTCTGGACTCAACTGGCATTCTCATAGTCACAGATTATAGATTGCTAAATCTTTAAAAGGGCAGGAGATTATGTGTCTGTGTCCTATAATAACAATAACACTTGAGGTGCTTAATGTACTGTTTGGACTTGACCTTTATCCTTTGCCATCAAGAGAAAGTTAAATTACTGTAAATTCCATCATCCCCTGAGGTCTGTGCTGGAGCAGAAGCATACCTGAATGCTGGGCAGAGGGGGTAGAAAGTAAGGGGCTGCTCAGATGAGTACAGGGCTGTCCTGAGGTGACATACAGGGGGACATTTTGCAGTGGATGGCACTGTTCCACTGATAGGAATATGACCAGGTGACCCACATCATGTTTCCCATCGTGCTGTTAACATTCTTAACTTCTGCTGCATAAAAGCAAAGTTTTTTGTGTGGTTTTCTTTCTCATTAAAAAAAAAAAAAAAAGCAAAAAAAACACCCCAAACAAACAAACAAACAAAAATTTTATGGAGAAAAGTAGGATCCATAATGAAAACTTATGGAATAGAAGTCCATCAGGCTTTCTGAAACCAAAGATGCTTATATAGTCTTCAGAATAGGAAGCTGATGCTGGCAGGACATGCCATGGGAAGTACCACACTGGACTTACTCCATGCCTTGTTTCTTTTCTTAAACACCATTGTCAGAGACAGGATGCTGGGGCAAATGGACTTTTGGTCTGATTCAGCCGTACTGAAACAAATATCCCTTTACTGTTCCAGAAGGATGTTTGTCTTTTAGCAATATCACTTCTCCTTCCCTCGTTTCCATCTCTTCTGTATTCCTCACAAACCTGGCTCTTGCCACAGCTGCATGATAAACAGCCTTACACCTTCCCTCCTCTTCACCATGAGGATATTCACACTCTTTCCCTGCAGACAGAAGCATAGTATTTAGGTGTCTTCACAATTTATGTGAGGCAATGACTGCCTGCCTGTGATTTGGGCTAGCAGTGGAGAAAATAAAGTCTTTCTCAGATGTGAAGTTTTCATATCACATTTATCAATGCAAAGCAACAGAAAACAAAACCACAATGGGACAATTGCTTTGAGGGAACAGGGCATTGTGGAACTGGAAAATTGTTAAGGAATATATAAATGAGGAAACATCTATGATCCTATTCTTCTGTAGGCTTGATAAAAGCTTCTGTGGCTTTGGGAAGGTTGTATCACTCAGATGAGAATATTTTGAGGTTTTGATTGCTTTAAAAAATGTATTTGTAGATACACAATCCGTGACTACTTAGTGACAGTTCTGCAACAGTGCTCGTTAGAGTAGATGCAGAACTGGAAAAGAAAGTATGCTAGTGGATAAACAGCAAGAATGTGAATCAGGATGTTGCTGCTTGTTTAGTAAAAGATCTGACAGTGCTTGCTAGAAAATCTGTGTATTTTGGCTTCAAGCATACATAGTGCTTTATTATTAATCCTGATTTGTTGTTTTATTCCAGTAATAGCAAACTTTGAAAAAGAGATAAAAAAAAAGGTAAGATGGAGTTTTCAGCTATGAAGATGTTTTTTTGACTAATATGTTGTCAGGATTAATTCACTAATATGTAAGTGAGTACTTTCAGATCATTGCACTGAAGTTGCACTACAAAGGAAGCATGTAATTTTTTTTCTCACATCTGAAGCCCATTATTAGTACAACAAATAAAGAACATTTTAAATGTCAGGGAAGAATAGACGTTACAAATAAACAAAATTCTGTCTTAAATCATACATGACATATAAAAAAGCAGGCTTGCTCACTGCAGAACAGTATTTCATTTTTGCCTAGATTAAAGAGTATTTATTCTTCCAACATATTTTCTCTAATGATCACTTGAGATGTTTTTAACACAATGGGCAGTAAACACAAGACCTATTTATCAGTCTCCTCCTGGTTACAGCCAAAGTGGCCTTTCACACCACCATGAGACACAAACTCAATGAGGGTATCCTGCCAACTGCATCATCTGTTTCCAGTCTGTCGTCTTCTCATGCTCACAAAGAAAGCACTGGTGGGCAGCAAACATGGCTTCCCTGGACACATTCCAGGAGTGAATGATGTTGTTGGGGGCTGCCCTCCTCCAGTGCCCATCAATCTACTTTTGAGTCTGATACACTCACACATTTTCCTTTTAATCTTTTTTTGTCCTCTGGAATCTTCTTGTTCTCCTTATAATTTTTTTTTATTCCAGCCCCTTCTGCTGAAAGGCCTTGAAGGGCTGGTAACAGTTGGGCTAGCACCTGGCTCTAAAAGGGAGAAAGACAGCTAACATGGTTTAAACAGGACATAATTAAATTTTTTTTTTTGCTCCTTTCTGCAGGGTCTAGTGAGAGCTTATGTATTCACTGCATCACTGAGAAATACTCGAGGAATAATTGGTCCCAGGAGAGTCGTATGCCAGTGCCTTGAGATTCCCCCTTCACACTGAGTAGTTTCCTTTGTTATCTTCCCACTGCTGATGTTAACCAGCAGAATAAGTACTGAACTGGAATTTTTCTGTCATATTTTTCTTCACCAATCTCTTTTTGCTGTCCATCTTTTTGGAGGTTTTTTTTTGTGACAAATGGCCTCACAATGCTTTGAGCAGGAAGAGAACTTGAAGGTGAGCCTCGTATTCTTCAGTGTGTAAAGACACTGTGTAAACAGTCTTCTTGTGCTGCAAATTTGTATCAGAACTACAGCTAAGAATTGGATCTCCAAAGAAAACAGGCCATGTCTTCTATAGTTCCACAGACTCCTGCAGTCCAGAGATGTCATTTGGGGTCAGAACTGCTGCTCTGACAGGTTAGCTGTGCGGGGGCAAATCAGTCCCCCTTTTTTACCCCAGCACACCTTGTTTTCCTCAGATAATTGTAGAACTACAAAACAAAAGGCCCCACCTGGAGGTCTTTGCCTGTCTGGAGTGCTGGTATATCCATGAAAATATCTCAGGCTAAGATCACCAGTTCACCAGGCAGAGAAGACCTGAATCTGCAACCAAAGTTTTACTGTTGACTTAAATAAAATGCTGGGGAGGTTTCATGAGGTTTATCTCTTAACTATTGCAAAACAGATCTCCGAGTATTCTAGAGGATGAGGCATGCTTGATTACATTTGCTCTTCTTGAGTGAGTCTGGGCAAACTCATGAGAGCATTCTAATGAACACTCATTCTTATTCAAAATGAGCTTAAATATTCAAAAGTTAATCTCCCAATTTTTCATTTTCATTAGATTTTGGTACTTAAAAGTTGGAAATGCACTAGATTTCTTGAAAAACAGTTTGCAATTGACATAATACAAAATACAGCATACCTCAAAGAACGAAAAAATTTGATCCACTTTGGATTATAACATTTGCTTCCTGCAGACAATGAAATCTTAGTACTAACAATCTCCTGAGTGCACTTCTATTCAGTGTAGATATTGCAGATAACAGCACAGTTTCAGGTCATTTTATTTTAATTTTTTGTTTCTAGGAAAAATTTTTGAAAATACTTATGAAAAAGAAAAGGGAGGTAAGATCAGAGAGGTTAGGTAGCGGTGTGCTTTTATGTAATATTCTGTTTCCCATAGATGTCACTGCCAATTTGATGTACATTACAGCAAGAAATCCTGCAGTGAAAAATAATGGAATATATTTTCATTTTGTTAAAATCTAGCTTGTGAAAATTAGCATAACACTTGAAATCTTAGCCTAATACTATTAGCTTTTTTGGCCTTACTTGTGCTACCTGATGCTCTTGTTCTCCTCATGAAGTTCCTGTTTCTTGAATATAACTTCAATTACATTCTTCAGAAATGGATTTGCACAATGTGCAACTACACTGTTGAAAAACATCTATTTCCTTTTTCAGTTATAAATGCATTATCTTTTGTCAAAATGGATGCTTCCTTGTTTATATCTGATGAGAAGAAGCAATTCTACTTCTACCCACCTTTCCAGTCTTTTTCTGTATACATATATTCAATTTCCTCGCATTTATTTCTGTTTTAAAGCACAGTGTTCATCTATCTTCATAACAGTATTTTTCCATGTCTAAGAGTCTTTGTCATCAGTTCTGGCCTTCTTCTATTTTTGCTATGTCATCCCTGGGGACATAAAATCTCTATAATAAATTGTAATGACAAAGTATAAATTAATTTAGCATGCATTTGCACACAATAATGTGTTTCCTCTAGGACTCTTGGTATTTCTTGAACTGACTTACAGTTGATTCAACCAGCTGTTGATTTTTAAAATAAGTCTATTTTCCAAAAGTATTTTGCTTTTCTCTCTTACACATTTTCTTTGGACAAAGATCTACATTGACTAACTTACATGCCAAGCCACAAACAGCTTTCCTATACATGTTAGTATTTCAAATCAAAGTGGGTTTGTTATCAATAAGAATGGAGTTTGGTTAGAGACACAATATTTCCTTTCCTGTAGGATTGGACCTCACCTTTCTATTGGTAAGCCTTGAGAGTTTAGAAAGGAAGGTTAGACCATATTGCGGTGTTTTCTGGCTCCTAAACCAGCTACATTAATGTTTTGTTTTAAATAAGAATATATTAAAATCCCAAAAGAGTAGAAAGCAACCTTTTTGACATTCTCTAGAACAGCTTTTCTGCAATAAATGTGACTTACACACTTATGTATATATAAGTGAAATGTAAGTATTGCATTTGAATGAGCTTGGACTTTGTGATGACTTGCAGAACTCATGTACTGTAGTCATCCAGAAATCATATTCCTAAAAATTGTGTATTGTATCACACAATATGTATTTTCTCATACATATCACATATGTTTTAGCTTGAAGTTGGCTAGGGAAATGCTAGGAAGTATGGGGGAAAATATGAAGAAGAAATTTTTGCCCTGAACTCTGGTATTACTAGCTGAACCTTCCTCCCTTTCTGCAGTTCAAGATATAGCCCTGGCATTGCTTATTTTTGTGAACTTTGGTACTGTTGTAGGTAGATGCCCACAGTAAACACTCCAGAAAGCTAAGATGAAAAAGGCAAAACAACACAGTGTTGCTCTCTACAAGTTAGAAAGAGAGAATAACTGAGATATGACATTTAGGCATTTAAACTTTCATGAGATAAATTCCAGACTGGGACTCTGGCACTATCAGAAAGTCCAGAAAGTGAAAAACACATGTGGGTAGGAATCCAGGAAAGGATATACAGATACTGCAGTGCCTATGTTGTATTCTGGCACAGTGCTATAAAGACAGTTTTCACCATGAAACGTCTAACAATGGGCCCCTGCAGGGGGAGAGAGGTGTCTCCCTAATGTCTGTGGTGTGTGCCTAACACTGCTGGGAAGTGGCAAATCTCATCTTGCTAGTGTGGTGTCCAACAGCCTGGCTAAGGTCTGAGTACCAAGTGTAGCTGAGAAGGCTGGCAGCGGTGGCAGCAGTGGAGGATGTGTCATCTCTAGCACAACACGGATTTGTTTTTGCATCTGGCTTGGAACAGCAGCACTACAGCCGTGTTCAGGCAGCCAAGGCAAGGTTAGTCTGTAAGGAAGGGTGAAAGACCCCTCACATGAGATACTGACTGTGGCACAGATGAGTAAGAGATGCCATGAATAGTAACTGGGATTTGTAAGGCAAATGATCAGAGCTGTTGGGATGGATCCAGTACCTGAAACCATTATGCATGTACCTGAAAGTCTGGTAATATCCAAAGGTCCTGCAGTCTGGAGTCACTGAAGTATGCTAAAGCCACTGAATGTCATGGAGTTACTTGGTATGATACAGGGGATCACCTCCTTACTGCTCTTCACTTTTCTCATTCTTGCTCTCTGTCTCCTGGTTTAGGCCAGCAAGAGAACTCCATCCTTTTCTCTCCTGGGTCATAGCCTGGAGTAAAACAGGAAAGGAGAAACATATTTTTCAGCAGCATTATGTTTTGCCAGGTCATGGAGTGGCTGCTAAACCCATGTTGTCTGGCTTTGCTTTCGAAACAGCTCAGAACTCTTTGGGACTTGCAGACAAAGGCTGCATTTTCTGTTACTTCTCTCACTGTTTTTTTCCCCAGATCTGTGCTCCCTTAAGGGAGACAGGATCAGAGTACAGAAGAAGAATCACCATTTTTTTTTGTCATAATGATATTTATAAAGATGTTCATGGCACTTTGAACACCATGCAAGAAGTTTCTCAAACAGGATTTCACAGCTTTCCCTGAATATTACTTATTGACAGATGACAATATAGTTTCTTAGAGGAAGAAACTTTGTATTTAAGTGTTTTGTATTGTTTTTCACCCTAGGCAGATTCAGTTGGCAGATGTCAGATTTTTATTCTGGAAAAACAAATTTGGTTAGTTGTATATAATTAATTTTAAAAGGAAATTATAAATTTATAAGCCCAAATCTGTAAAATAGATCAGCAGAAAATAATATTCTCCTCAGAAGAAAATGAGATAGTGCTCAGCCATGCCCTGCGGTCTTGAAGATAAATAGAAAATGTGAACTGAAATCCTCACCTCTCTAAAGTCAACTGGATTGATTTTCAGTGTCCAAAGTAAAGCCAAGTTTTCACACTGAAGTTCAAGACCTTTGGAGAAAACCTAAGGGGGGAAAAAAAAGTCAAAATTAATAAAAATAAAAAAGACCAAAGGCATATAGTTAATTTTATGTGTATTGGGAATGCTGTGTGAATTTCTTAGTGAAATCAAATCTGAGTAGAATCATGTGTTTGCAGGATTTGAGCCTAATGGTAGAGCTGATGTTTCAGGCAGCCATAAGAAAAAAGCATAAGGAAGGCTTCAGATTAAAATAGTGGGATCACATGGTGACAAATAATTTATTTGATCTTTTCAAGGTCTAAATACAAAATTCAAATAAAATAAAATGGTTGTTTTCTACTTAGAATTACACAAATGTGTCAATTTAGAAATATTTTTGTTTATAAATTTGAATGAGTGAGAGGTTAAAGAACTAGTTATAAATTGACTTGGCCTTCTAGAGGAAATCCATGCTAAACCTGATCTGTCTTTAATAACTGAGAATGTGTTTTGTCTCCTACCCTCTTGAGATTCAGTTAATATTAATGCAAGCAAGATGTGAAAGGAAATTCTGTGCTTCACTTTTTAGTAGCTTTTAGTCTTTTAGTCTCACAAGAGAAGGGATTGAAAATGAGATAAAGAAGATTTTGTTTGAAAACTTATTACAAAACTAAAGCTTTTAGAGTCCTTCAAACACTTGTGCACTTGCTTTATGTTCATTGATAGAATTTTGTAAAGCTCATTTTCAAGACGGAGGGTTAAAACTGCATTGGTGTGAATTATGTGGTTACAGGTCCAAATGAAGTGAATGTATCTTTTGTGGAGTCAGCTACAAATTATAGTTAGCTACACAGCATTCCTAAGTCATTACAGAAATCCTGAATCAGTACAAAAGAGAATTTATAGTTAAAACTGTGATGCCTCTGAGGTTAGCTTAGTACATTTTACGACAGAAAAAGTCCTTTCCTCATTGATTTGCAAATCTCGAATGTGTGGGTGTCTCCTGCCACTGATGGGAGCTAAAGGCAGCAGGCAGCACACGGAGCAACTGGCCTGCAGGAGCTGGTGTTCCTGCCCTGGGGTGAACCCTTTTCTGGTTGAGCAGGTAGGTGCACATTGCAGCCAAAAACACCCTCGGCAAAGCACTGCTGCTCCCTGATTGCTGCTGCTAGGCCCGAAGGGATCAGGCAGTCACAGCAAGACTTGCAAGAATGTCATGAGGGATCCTTGAGTGTTAAGGACTTTTACTAGTGAAATCATAGCAGCATTAAGCAAGACAACAACCAAAAATGGTAGTTTTGGAGTAGTTTCCCAGTTCTTTGGACATCTGACCCTAATTCACAGATCAAAATAATGGAAAAAGGAGTGCTTAGGTGGGGATTTTAATGGAAAAGTATCCTGGCAAATTTATCTGAAAACTAAGGATCAATGAAAATACCAGCTGGTGCACAGGGCATTAAATCCGGATCATTCGGCCATCAAACTGGGAACTCCTGGCGTTCACTGGACTCCAGCTGGATGCACCAGGCTTTTCCACCCTGGCTGCAGGGCTCCACGGGTCAAGGGGGGCAGGCCTGCGCTCCAGGCCGGGGGCTGGCTGTGCAGCCTGCCCTTCCCGGGAGGCACCCGCGCTGAGCCGCGGGGCACACGGGTGGATAAACTGGCAGGCACACGGGTGGATAAACTGGCAGGCACACGGACAGGGTACCCGGGTGGGTGCGCCAGAAGCGTCTGCAGAGCTGTCGGGCCATCCATGGCGCTCTGCGGGCGCCGCCACTCCCGCTACCCAGACGGGTCCAGCTTCACCTCCGAGTGCCCCGCGTTCCCCTCACAGACATCCTGCCGCCACCGCTGGCCGGGCAGCGCCATCCGCACCCTCACAGCACCGGCCGGCGCTCGGAGGGTCCTCGTGCTCGGGACCCCCTCCCGTGCCTGCGGGGGCCTCTGGGCCGAGCGCGGGGGTGCTGCCGGCGGGCCCGGCGCTGTTGCCGCGGTGATGCCGGGCAGCCCCCCCAGCCCGTGCCCCCGCCCGCAAACATGGCAGCGGCGGCGGCGGCGCGGCCACCTCGGGCGGCGGCGGCTCCGGCGGGGAGCGGCGGCAGGTGAGGAGCGGCGGGGGCGGCGGCTCCCGGCCCTGCCCGGCCCGCCGCTGACCGCCCGTCCGCACCCCCGGCTCCATCCGCAGGCCGGTAGGCGCGGCGGCGGCGGGGGGCGGGCTCCCGGCGCCGCCAGGCAGCTCCTCCCTCCCTGCCTCCCTCTCTCCGTGCCGGCCGGGAGCCCCCGGCGGGGTGACAGCCCTGCCGAGCGAGCCGCCCCGGCCGGGGCTGCGGAGCAGCGCCCGCTCCCGCCTCGGCCCGCTCGCTGCCGGGACGCAGCGGGGCCGCCCCCGCGCCCGCCATGTGGAAGCTCAACAAGAGCAGCAAAGTTCTGCTGGACGACTCGCCCGAGGAGGAGGAGACGCGTCCCCGCGGGCCGCCGCCCGCCGCCGCCTTCGCGGCGCCCCAGGTAGGAGCTCGGAGGCCGGTCCGGAGGGGTCCCGAGGCTCGGCCCCGCTCCCGCTGCCCTGCTCTCCGGCGGCATGAGTAATCACTTTTCCCACCTTGATGTGCCGGCAGGCTGGCCCTGGTCGGAGCTGGCAGTGTTTGAGCGGTTCGTGCGGCTGTCACCCGGTTTTTTTGGGGCGCCGACTGGCCTGTCCACCCCTGTTTCCTTCCAGCAGTCGGCCTCCAGCGTTGGTGGGACTTGCTGTCCTTCATTCCAGTGGCTTCATACCGCAGGGTACTTTCTCTCCCAACCCTAGGAAGAGGCACTGCAACCCATCTGTTAAGCACAATACATTAAACATGGATGTTTAAGAACATAACTTTATTTGTGTAGAGCACTGATGTTTTGGAAGGTTGCTTTTTTTCTATGGTTTCAGTAATGGTAGTTTGCGATCTTTAAATAGCTGCAGTCTTGTTTGAAAGCTTTTGTTGTTAATTGTTAAGTTAAACTCCAACAGTGACTTTCTAACAAATACAACCTGAAAGGAAGGATATCAGTGAAGTATCAGGGAAAACAACTTAAAAAAAAAAATTGTTGACTTGCTTTCAAAAACTTGGTTGCAATTAGTTCTCCATCCAGCTCAGAAGCCTATTACGCTGCCCAGTACCACTTCTTTGCTGATCTTCTGTTGCCAGAGTTACTTTAGATATTGAACGAGAGGTTCTAAAGTAAGCAGTTGCCCAAGGTTGCAAAAAAGTGAGGTTTCTTTTCAAAAGAAGGTACTAAAGCCTTCCTAGCTTTCTACCTCATGTTTTTCTTGTCTGTCTTGCTGAAAGAGCTGGAGTGTGTCTGGATAAAATTATCCTCACCTTGAGTTTCTGGTTGACAGGTGCTGTGGGCTGTCAACACGTGTGGCAACTGCTGAAGAGCAGCCTCTCCCAGTCACAGCAGTTATTCTCTCCATCTTCCAGTAGCCCCAATCACCAATTTAGCCTTGCCTTGCCCTTGTCCCTGCACAGTAAACTGTAGAGCCATAGCCCTTGCTACTTCTTTGGCAGAAGCTGTGGGGAGTCATGGATGACCAGGGTCTCCTCCTGCAGAAGAAGAGTGGACACTCATTTTGGAGACCCCCTTCAGTGGAGGAAGTGGGATTGTGGGGTTTGAGGTGACCTGAAGTATCTCCCCCAACCTCTTATACAACATCTAACCTCTGCCTCCTACAGTTCCTATCCTCAGGTGCTTGTAAGCTTCCACAGTTTTTGCTAAGCTACTGGCTTATACTGTTATAGCCGTCGTAGGCTTGCTCACCTGCTGAAACCCTCCTCGAACACCAAAGGTCACTGAAAGCTTCCAGTAAATCCCACTGACTTCACTGCTCCTCTACCACTAGTGGTCCAAGCCCCCTTTGAGGCTTCTGACTGTAGCCTCCCAGTCAGGAGAGGATTCTGCAGACTTCTGTTCAGACAATTCTCCCAGCCCTCTACTTTAGCAACAGAGGCTGGAGTTCGTTTATTTTATTTTGTCCAGTCCAATTATCTTTTACTGTCCTGGGCCTCTGTTTAATTAGTCAAAGTCTCAGGTTATAATGGTGATGACAGTGATTTCTTGTAAAAAAGGTTTGCAAGAATTCTAAGAAAATTTCAAATCCCAGTGGAACTGGGATGCTGATTTTAGTGTTGGGGGTTGGCAGGAGAAAAATAAATTATTCTAAGTCACTAAATGAAATATTCTTGAAGAAAAAGGATTCAGTAAGGTTAGCACAACTGTAGTGTAGCTTGGCACAGAGGTTGGAGTGAAGATTATAAGATATTAGTTTTTTGCCTGTTAAAATCAAAATCTTTTGAACGGAATGCAACACCCTGCCCAAAATATTTAGCAGTAGTCATTTTAGAGTTTAAGGAAGAACAGACTATGTAGAAAGCTCTGACCACTTGACTGACATTGTAATTCTCATGATCAGGGTGGCTTTTAGGTCAGCCATAGGCGCAGTGTATCTAAACCAAGGCTGGGACAGGTGTCAAGGGAACCAAAAACACTTGTTCAGCTTGTTGTAGCTGATCTGGTTCATGTTCCTTGCTTTTAGTATTTGAAATTTTTGATGTTTCATCAGATCCTGTTTTTTTCCCACAGTAATATGATTGTAAGGGAGTGAAATCCAGTAATGTGTGGAGGGATTTGGTAATGATCTGCACTCTCTGCTTCTGCATCCTGACCTGCATCAGCCAGACCCCTGGCTTTGGAGGACAATAGCACCATGAGAACTTGGAGGAGTTATGGGGGCAGTTCTTGTGGTACCTTAGCTGTGCATGAGGATGCTTCAGTGTGTTTGTGAGTCGTTAATGGTACAAGCCTGCTGTGAATGTAGGATTACCTCATCAAGATGAGAAGAATCCAGGACTTCCCTAATTTTTTATCATTAGAGCCAAAATCCAGGTAATTAGTGTGAGTGCTTTTTAGTAAATTAAGAAGCCCAGCTTTAGATCTCATGCAGAAGTTAGATTTAATTTCTCTTTTCTGATACATCATTTGGTAAAAGAGAAGATGAATGAGAAGTTTTGACTTTGATTTATGATATGTTGTTTTCCCAACAAGCATCTTTTGTTTTTATTTTCATTTTTAATAAGAAAGTGGGAAGAAAATCCTTCAGCTTCTACCATTCATGCTATAAATAAAATTGAAACTTTTTACTTCAAAGGCAAGAAATTGGTAGTCACATCTATGTCATTAAAGCAAACCATGTTGAAAGTATTCCAATATAATGAAATGTTGGTGCTGTATATTGTTTCTTCAAAGCTGAGAAAGAGTGAAGGAGTTCTCACTGCGCAATCTAATAATTAGGACGTTGCAGTAGCAGACAGCAACAAAGAATTAGTCTACTATAAGTTAAAAAAAAAAAAAAAAAAGCCCTACACAAAAAACCCCTTTGTTACTCTAGAGCAATTTTAATCATCCTATTTAGATATGGAAGCCTGATCTGAGCTTAAGCAGACATTTGAATTTGTAGACATTCATAGTTCTTAAATAGAAAAGCCTAGTTTCATCTAAAAAAAAAAAAAAAGTTTTGACAGTTCTGGTTTTGTGTTATACAGAATGGTTTGATTTTGTTCCAGGGGGAGAACAAAAACAAATTTTAGAACTTGAAAATTGCAAGGGAGGCAACTGTCAGCCTCTGGCCACTTTTTAGTAGAAGTTTCTGCATACATTCAAGTACTTTGAATTGTTAACACTTATTTAAAATAGTAAGGTGTTTCCTGAGATAAGAAAGACAAGTAAATTTTGAAACAGTACTTGTGTAAATAAATGTGTGGATTATTGTGAGGTTTTTTTAGACCAGACAATTTTAGACTATCTTAGAAGTTAATTTTAATTTATGCTTTGAAGCATAATTATTTTTAATTTATGCAATGAAGGTGCTTTATTCACTTAAGTTATAATAATAAAAGTATGAAGGTAACTTGACATGCATAAATAGTACACACATATGAGATGAAATTAATGTGCTTTTTGCGTGTCTCTCTGAAAATATGCTAGAAATGTACAGTGGTGCCTGCCAAACTTGCGTTCATTTTGGAATATAGTCATTATGTTTCAAACTGTAGTTGTATTTTTGGAAAGGGAAAACTGCTGGGTTTTGATTTCTGGAAAGCATTGTTTTGGCAGTTGTGCTAAGTTCTTGATGCAATCCTACCATCTAATCAGTTCTCAGAGATGTCAATGCTGTGTCAATATTGTGTGTAACTGACGTAATATGGCACTCCACATTAAAATACATCTATATATTAGGGGAGGGGATGGGTGTCAGGCTGACCTATATTATCTAATGAAACTCTCTTTCATGTAAAAATATTTCAGAACCCTAGCCTTGATCTGTTCTCCCCACTTGTATTTTTTGTTATGTTCAAAGGGAATATGTGCAAAAACATGTTTTATGCTGAATTTTGTTTGGACTTGCTCAGGATGTTTGAAGGTTGGCTATACAGAATTTTAGTTATCTCTTATAATGAAAATGTTTAAGTGTCTGGTACAATTTTAATACTGGCTTTCATCTTGGAATGAGTTGAACTCAGACAAGCCCTGCAGAAATGGGTGGGAGCTGAGAAGCATTTCTTATGTTTTACTAATAGGTTGAATAAGGGTATTTTTTAATTAAAAAAAAAATAAAGTAGAAATTGTTAATCCAGCTAATGCCTTTCCTTCACTTTCTAGACATTTCTGTGTGTCTCAGGCTTTGCCTTCAGTACTCAAATAATCCCATCATACCTTCTCCTCTCTGCTAGCCTGGTTTTTTTCTCTTCATTGGGGTTGTTCTCGTGACATTTCAGTGGCATTTTCCTGGCTAAAATCTATCACCTGTATTCTGTCATCATTCTTGAACATTAGATTGTGGTACTGTCAGCAAAGACTTTCCTGAGTGTTCCTTGGCCTGCCTTCTTGCTTTTCCCCCTTCTTGTGACATACAGTCTTTCAGCAGCTTCTTGAGTGGGTCCTATTGCTTTCTCACAGTCTTTCTGGAGCTCTACAGTCTGGCAGTGTCTTTTGGGGCTTTAGGCTTTCTAAGTTTTGAGTCCTTTTAATTTTTGAGGTACTTCACTTTTTAATTTATACTGTCATTTTTTACACAGTTGACTGGGATCAGATCTGTTTTCACTTCTTATCCCTTCTCTGCTGGCTTATTCTGACTCTTAAAAGTCCACAAAGCACTTACTAAAGTCTGATTGGTCTCCTACTGTGGACGCCATCAGTATAATTTTTTTTTCTTTCAGCCAAGCCTGTAACCTGCAGGTGGTTGTTGTGTTTTATCTATTGTGCGAAAGAGAATTTGTGTCCTAGACTTCACTGTTGTTTCCTCCATGAATTCCAGTGAAGTCTGCTTTTTTTTTCTCTCTCTTTTTTTCTTTATTATTATTAATGTTGTTGTTATTATTATTATTTCTTGCTGTCTAGACAGCTGAAATTCTTGTGCAGACCCTCACTTCCCATGCTGATGGTGATTACCTCCTCTGCAGCTTCTAATACCTATGCTGTGGTTTCCCATCCCCTGCAAGTTCCATTGCTGATACTAAGGTTGTTGCTTATGGCATAAAGTTTAAATCCTCCACATCCTTCAGGTTCCATTTCTTCAGCTGGTCCTCCCTTTGTTTCAGGAAATTTGCATTTAAATCTCTGTCCTTGCTTCCAAGGTTTTTCTTAGTACATCCCCTTCCTCTCCCCCATTTGTCATTTTTATCGTGTGTATCTTTCCCTGAGCCGGTTCAGTTTCACTGGCTCTGATTGCCTGGGTTTGCCAGCAGCAGCAGCTGTGCCTGCCCTCCTCCCCTCTAGCCTAACACAGAATTATCCACTCACACTGATCCAGAACCCCACCATCATCTTCTCCTCTACAGCTTTGCTTGAGATCTGCTCTCCCTGAATTGTTTGTTGCATCTTCTTGGGGTTTTGTGAGGTTTCTCTTGCCGCTGCTGGACTTCTTACCATCAATATACAAAGTAAAATGTAATGGGTTTTTGAGAATGAATGAATAATTCTTTATTGTTAAAGTAGGTTTTATAATGTTTTCCTTGCTTTTATAGAAACTATTTGCCAGGTTGTGTGAGGACACATAACAAAAATAGGGTTACTACAACTTGCTGAACAGTTTCCTAGGTAGACTTTCTTTCAGCTCTGTCAGAATCAAAGGTATGTTTCCAACAAGTTGTGCTGCTGGTTCTCTGTGAGGAGCTCCAGGAAAATGTCTGTGTGATCACTGCATGTGTGATAAAAGCCACATATCAGAAGGAAGCTGTACGTGTGCTGCTGAACACTAACAAAAAATGATGCATTCAGCCCATTTTGCAGAAACTATACTAGGAAAATATGGCCATTACTCATCCAAGACCTTTATTGCAGACATGTAGTTTAATGGCAAATTCTGTGACTGAATAAGAATTGTATGTCAGCTACTGGCTTTTGAATTAGCATCTATCACTTTGATTTCAGGATAAGGAAACAGCAAATTTGAATTTCTGCTATGGCTAAGTTGTTAAAAATAATTGACAGATTTTCAGCTGGAAATGTCATCAAAATTTAAAGCTTCACTGGAATAGTTGAATTGTTACAGAAATTGAATTAAAATTGATTATCTGACCTTATTTGTTTCAGCTTTGACACTGATGGCTTTTTGATCTTAATATAGCTGTTTTACATTTCATGAAGCATATTTGAAGTATTATAAATTAGATAAAACTAAATTCTTAATGACATGAACTTTTAAAATATTTTAAGGTTCTCAATCTTTAATATTCTTCCAAAAATATTTCAGAGAAGCAAAGTCTGAGTAAGATGTATATATGACCTCTTAGTACAGAGATGCACAGTAATGTGAACACTAACTAGAGTAACCTTGTGTACCGATGTAAAAACAGAGAGCATAGGAATCTGGTGTTCCAATGTTTCTCTTTGTAATGCCAATGAAATTCAGAACTTCAGAAGTATTCTTGTGTAAATACTTACATTCGGAAATTAATCTTCTTTTGTACAGTTGGCCATTTATATCAATTGACAGTAAAAATATGGAAAGAATTTAGATATTCTGTTTTAAAATGTAATGGAATGTAAAACAATAACTGAAGTTGTTGAATGAAACCGAATCTGAAAATGCTAAGCAAGTTCTTACCAGCTGTGGATGCAAAAGAAAAGAGCATCATCTTTAGTATTAATACTGAATAAATTAAAATTATTTGAAAGATGAAAACCAGTTTCCCTATGTTTTCACCTCTCAGTTGGAGCCTAGAAGATGGAAGCATTTTTAAATAGTTGGATGGGTTTTCTCCTGTATCTGAAGTAGTCACCCAGACTTTTTAACGTTAGTGGAGTGAAATAAGTTCTTTTAGAAATGATCTGATGAATTATATTTTAAAAGCATGTTTCCAAATTATTATTGTCTATGAAATATATACCAAAATTAAAGTATATTATTCAACACACTTAGGTTTTACATTTTCTTTTTATAAGAAAAAAGAATTTTCTCTTTTGCTGAAGACTGTCAGAGGAAACTTGCAGCATAGGAGTCACTGTTACTATTTACATAGTTTATGGTCATAATAAAGATGTTTTTCCTAAGTGTAGAGAGAAATCTGGTGTGGAAGAGTATTTTTTATAGAAGAGAAGAAATTAATTTAAAATACCAAATTACTCTTAAGCAAGACTTTAGAAATGCCTGGGTTAATACTTTTTATTGGTGACATTAAAAGGAATTTTTCAATTTCTACCACCGGCCCAAATGGCTGGTTTGATTCACTCATTGCTTTAATGATATACGAATGGAAGATCGAGATCAAGTAGTAGATGAACTATGGACGAGGCTGATCGCATTATCTTGATCTCGGTCTAGGCTGTCTCTGCGAGAAAGGAGCAGAGGCAGTTCACAGGTCAGCACTGGAATTTTCCTGCTGAACACATAGCCTCATGTCCAAGAAGAAAGTGATGTGTGACTGAGTAATGCAGCCTTTATTTGTTAGAATTGAAAGCCTTGTTTTTCCCAAAGGCATGTTCAGTTTTGTGTGGTGTTCAGGTATAGTTCAGCTTTGTTTTTCAGCTGTGTTAAAGGAATATTGAAAATAGTAAAGTTGTGCCAGTGCCCATTAACATTTAATCACTGTTGCATCAATTTCCTGACTCAGAAAGCATATATCCATGCATTGTTTTTTCCAGGTGTATATTACAGGTGCAGCAAAAACAATGAGGCCAAATGCCACCAATCTTCTACTGGTAACTCTTCTTACTCAACGTTTGAGTGTATTTTGCATTGGTTTTGATTCAGTTCTAAACTTAGATAAGCAGAGTGACTTTTGCATTAATAATCAGCTTTAGTCCTGTTTATTTTCATTTTACATTATATTAAGATCCTTCTCAAACCTAAGGAAATATTTTCTTTTGTTAGCTGTATTTTAAAATGGTCATCTGTCTTTGTGATCTCCTCTTCCCAATCTATGTTTTTTCTGGTCAGGCTGTGTATATGTAGTTGTTCTACTGTTTGGCTTGTAATCAGTGTTTTGTGAATCTTTCCAACTTCAGAGGTTGACTTTTAGGTTTGTGATTTCCTGAGCGATTTTTAAATTTATTTTTTTTTAAACCTTCCCCTTTCCTATCACTAAATTATTTAATAGGGTTTGTGCAGTACTGGAAATTATGTTAAATTCTTCCCTGGAGTGTATCTCTTCAGGTACTGTTTGTTTTGGGATTTTTTTTCCACTGAAATGATACATTTGTTGTTCATAATCTAATTCGCACTTAGAGGCGTGACAGCCTAGACTTTATATTACACTCAGTCCTTGATGAGATGTAATGATAGGTGGAGGGGATGCAATAAGTCAATAGAAGGGTGAGAATTTGTTCCAAAAGGACCTACTCTTTTAACAACAGCTTGTTTACTCTTATGTTTGCACAGCTAATGTGCGTGTGTGTGTGTTGTGTGTGTATGATAGGAAGCTCCCACAACTGAGTAGAGAAAATCAATAATATACCATTTTACTTACTAGAGCACAAGAAGGGCATGCAGGATGAAATGATCCTATTATTTCCCTTAACTCTTTGATGTTCAGCATTCTTCATCTTGGCCTGAATTATGAAAGTGAATGATCTAAAGAGACTAATTAATTACTTTACCACAAAGGAAGCTGAGGGAAGCAGATTACAATTTTGATCTCTGTACAAAAAGGTTTGTGTGCGAGTTGAATTAGTCCCTTGAGTACCTTATGGTTTGCAGTATGTCCAACAAAAGGGCACTTGTTTCCTTATGAAAACACGCTGTGCATACCAACCTTCCCCTGCCAGAACTGGAGGGCTATTCAAGTTGCTGATCAGCATTTTCCACTAGCATTAGCATTTTCACCTAGAAATTTCTAAATACTGTAATGTAGTCTAGGTTTTTCTTTTAAATTGAAGTAAAACAATGAATTATCATGACTGTAAACCAACCAGACTAAAACATACTGAAATAATTTATAAGCATTCAGAATCACTATGTGTTATGCAGCATGATAGAGAGTGAAGATGAGCTTTTTTTACAGGTAGCTGCACAATAGATTGTCCTCGAAAGAAAATTGATAAACCAAGTCATAGGCTCCTTCATCTCAGAATGGCAACAAAAGTAGTATGTTTTAGGAGAAGGGTGTACTAAAGTGTATCACTTAAAAATACAAATTATTCTGTGGGTAACACGGGGAGATGGGTTGTAGTGATCTCTCATCTTTCCTCCTGGGTTCTTAGTTGAAATAAATAAAACCCAAGAGACTCCAAGTTAAGCACTGTTATGCATTGTATGTTGCATTGTTATACTGTTTGTTGTTATGTATTGTATTGTTTGAAGTTATGCTGTCACTTACCTGTTGTTTCAGATTGCTTGTGCTGACACTGTACCCTCACATCATCCTGGTCCCCTGTATTCCAAGTTATATATTCCCTTCTTCCCCAAATCCCGAGTTTCCCCTTCCCTTCCGTTGGGTTAGGCCTCTGCTGCTCCCCGCCTGCTCATTGAACCACGAGACACCACCCGATATGAAAATGAAGCAGACTCCCATAGTGCTCGGCTCCAAGCAGAAGTCCGGTTGGCACCCAGAAGTCCCTAGAACAACGAGCACACTCAAAATCAAGACTTATGAAAGACACTGCTGTAAGGGCAGGACCTCCAGCTACCAAAGCATAGTCTCCAACTGGTTGGCGCGTTCTCACCGTGACCTCAAAGGTGGCCAAAAAGGACACCCCCTAGACTGAGCCAAACAGGGAGTTCCTGGGAACCCCTGTGAGGCAGGAATCCCAACCCTGCAGCGTGACCCGCAGGATCCACTCGCACCTCCTCCTCAGCGGTGACCAGAGGGAGCAGTGGTGGCGGCATAGGCGACCGCTCCCCACCTAAAAGAGCTACTCAATAAAGGCACAAAAGGAGTTAAAACCAATCTCCTGCCCTGTGTTTCCTTCATTAGTGATGTCACAGGTCCCTTCTCTCCCTCTTCTCTTTCCCTCTGTTTTTGTTTTTTTTTTTAATAAAAAGTCCATCCCTCCTGTAGGGTGCACAGATCCCTCCCTGCCATGTAGGCCATGGCTGGCTTTGAACCCCTATACGTGATCCTCTCCCACTCTGTTCTTGCTGTGTGGCATTAGTCTCCTTCTCTCTGCTTTCCCTAAGGATGGATTTTCCACAAAGCATTTTCCCATCTAGTCTGTTGGAGATGGCTGTATTCAAACTATAGTCTGTTTTCAAACAATGCATGGAACGTATGGATGGACGTCACAAGCACTCTGCCATTATCCAAGTCTCCTTTTCCTTCAGCAGTGTATTTAAAAGGATACTATGAATACTTGATCAGTCTTCCGCCCCAAAAAATATATTTTAGGGATTGGATTCTCACCAGTTTTTCTTGAAGGTTTAATGTATTTCAATCTTTGTATTTCATCTCTTCAAATTTTGTGTTGTCCACTTATCATCAGCCTGGGTTGCATGAGTATGGCTGCAAACGTGTGTCTCATTCCTTAGGAGGTACCACTTTGTATAACCATGAGTAGTAACACTGTATTAATACAGTAACAGTCTTAGTTGTCCCTTTTTAAAAGAAGCAAATAAATACCCCTTTTTGTCTACTATTTATTGTTAATTACATCTTTTGTTGCAAATGGTAGTTACATTTTATTACGCTGACTGCCTAGCCCTATAAAGTGTTCTTTGCATCTCATGGTTTTCCCCTGAAAACTTTCACTGTGAAAATGCCTTGCACTTGTTTCCTTGTGCTCAGTCTCACTAGAGGCTGTATGCCTTCACACTCCATCATTGCTCTCCTCTCTTCTAGAAAATCATGTCTCTGTGCACTTTCTTTTATTTTCCTTCCTAAGATACTTGGAAAGCTGGAGGAATTAAAATGAGAGGTATTATTTCTTTGGTAGGTACTAACAGTGTCTTGTTTGTTCTGGAGAGTAGTCTTCTTGGTTGTTGCGGAGAATCTATCATGTAAAGTTTAGGACTTTGCAACCTCATCCAGAAGTTTGACAGCTGAAAATGTTGAGGGGAGAGAGGGAGACTTCTGAATATTATGTGAGAGCTGTTTCCATTTAAAACATTGCCAATGTTTCTCTTAAAAGTAGAGAAATAAAAAAGCCAAAAGGGTGGAAGTAGTTGAATTTAGTTTGAGAGAACTACACAAATCTTAACGTTTTCATTTTTGGCATCCTGTTTACAATCCTCCTGTTGTCGCAGTTAGACAGCTAACTGAATTCGGAAGTTAAATAGCTTGTTGCAATCCACAGGAAGTAATAGTCTCATTTTGAATGATAATAGGAGTTCCTGGCTTCATGTTATACCCCAGCAAGTAAATCTCACTATCTACAGCTCATTGTATTCCAACATACAAATATGAATTGAAGTATAGAGCAATGGTCTTCATACTTTATTTTAGAAATGCTCTATCCTTGTCCCTTGTACAATATAAAGTATTGCCTGTAAATTAAGTGGAAACATTAGTATGTAAATAAATATATATAAAGAAATATAAATAAGTAGATATATATAAAAACATACATGGGATTTGAAGCTGTTCTGTCAAAATTAATTTGATACATCTGGATCCCCACATGACTAGAAATACATAACAATTTTGTGCTGGTTTCTCACCTCTTTCTGATGCTGTTAGCAAAGTGAAGGAGGCCTTTGGCAATGCGTAGGAGCCAGGATAATGAGTGTTTTAGGTGTCTTGGGATGTGTGCATGTGGAATGCTTATTCACTCCTTACTTTAGTTGAAAAGGAAGGAGTTGATAAATTTGATTTTTGAAACAGTAAGTGGCTGATGCAATCAAAATATGGACCAGAGTGAATACTGGAGATTTTGTGAAACTGCTGCTTCAAAGACAATTTCCACTTTTCTGTTTTAGTTCTGTTTGGTTTTTTCTTTTCCTGAAACTTTAATATTATTATTATTTAATATTTAAATATTAATAAATATATTTCTAAATATTTTTGTGATATGTAACTGTTCTGCTTTTGTACTTGGGACTGTTTGTATTTGGAGTCATATGCAGGGAAAACAAAAAAAGGTACCATTTTTGTCATTAAAACACAAGAGTGAAGAAATTGAAAATTGCAGGTTTCCTGAATTCTTCGTCCCACTTCCTTTATCTTTGGCATCTAAAGTACTCCCATCTTACTTGCCATGTCTTGAAAAGAGCACTGATAGTAACAAGAGGTCCTGACAATACTGACATAGCACTTTAATTCAGAGATGGACAGAAATAGTTTCTTACTAAATAACCTTTGCAGGCATCTTCAGCACTCTAATTTTCTTCTGAAATCTACAGTTGTGCATGGAGGGGAAAGGAATGTGGTGGAAAGCCTTTCTTTGAATTAAGGAAATGTAGAGCTTTTTAATGTGAAGGAGTTAAAAGTCCTGGGACATTCCTCTGCCCCCAGCCCACGGACAATGCATAAACCGTCATCTAGTACAGTATTTAGTAACTCAGTGCAGATCTAAAAAATTAAGATACTACCATTAAGATAAAATCAAACTAATAGTACTAAATTTTTTATGATGCAAGAGTGTTTCTCCCTTTGTGGTATGGAGCTTTTGGTTCTGTAATGGTTTGATTTTTCATCATTCTAAGTGTAGATTTGTATTTTAGTAGTGATGTTCACTTAATTTTATGTTGTAATCATGTTTTGTCAATTTTCTTTTATGATGTGCCAAATAGAATAAAAGCATTTGTGAATAGTCTAAAATATGTCAGTGCTAGTTGTCAAACCAAAACTGACTATGGGCCTTTTTTATCTTTATTCTTCTTTTGAGAATAAAGACCAGTTTCTTCATGATGAAGTTTTATCTTCAGTGTCACATCTTGCAGCAAAGGTAAATACCTGTTCTTTGAAACTGTAACATTTAATATCATCTATATATTTCGATCCATGTATGTTAGAAAGTTGCCAGTTTTTCATAGACAGCTGATTAAGGAATTTATATAGTTCACTGATTATTTTATAATTATGTATGGTTCTTATTGAAGTAATATTAGTTGTGCAGGTTTAGTTGAAAAGCTCTCTTATTTGTTTTCATTAATGGGGAGTGGAAGGTATCCTGATTTTTTTTTCCTTACAATGATGGCTATTAGAACACAAGATAAAAATAAGAAGCCACAGGAATAACTGAAGTCTAAAGAAACACTGAATTCTAGCTGCAACGGGCAATAAAAACATGAAAAGTAGAAGAGTTTGGGGTTATTTGTTCCATTATGTGTATCTCCAGTGGCTTTCTGACCACAAGAGGTTAAGGATTTTATTTTATATCTCTTTCAGGAAAGAGAAGTAGGCATGCAATTTAATTTTTTTTACCTTGATATGTGTCCAAGAATCTTCTTTAATGTTCTTAAAATACATTAGTGGGAGATGAAAGAAGTGGAAGTTATTATGATAAGCTAGAGCTTGTTTTGAAATTCCATAGGTATAAAGAAAAGTATTTTAAAATAGGTTCATTAGTATAATAGGATACTTTACATTAATATGTATAAACTGAACATCTGTCTCTGTTACGTCTTTTTGTTCTACTTCAGATGCAGCATGATTTTCCTTGAAAATAGAAGTCACATTGTACTATACCTTTTTCTACCCTTTTGAAGAAATATATTCTTTTTAATGAAAACATAAATTACCATATATTTTATATCAGATGATAAATGTTTAGGGGAAGAATCTTAAAATGATTTTTTTTTTCTATTGAAGCTTCTTTTTTTGCCCCTTTCTTAGTCATTCAGGAAGGCTTGCTAAGTATGTGTTCTGACTTAAAAAATGTCACCAGGTAAACCACTGACCTGCCGTATTTTTGTCTTTCAAAGTAAAACCCTCTTGTCTTAAAAATGTATTCTCGAGAAAGCGCTTTATCCTTCTCATCGTTTTTTTCTAAAAACAATTCTGTATTTTATTTGGTAGTTCTGTTGTCTTAGAAGCTGTCAGTACATTGATATTCCAGCATTTATAAAATTTTAATATATTAATAAAAGGCTGGTGAATTGCATGTGTGGCCTTTCCAGTACACAGGGGTCCTGAATTAAATAGTCTCCATGTTGAAACAATGTAGTGAAGAGCAACAAAGTTCTTGAAGAAGAAGGTAGTGGATAATAGTGTGTGTGCTCCTTAGGGAGACCACCTTCCTGGTCTCTTAAAGCCTGAGTTTTAAGACAGTGCCAATGTCCATTTGCAGAGGAAAGCCTTTGACCCACGTTTGGACGTCTAAAAGTGGGAGCTTGATGGATCCTGCCCTTGCAGGAAGCTGCCCACTGAGCACTGAGGAGAGGGTGATTGCAATGCTGAATTTTTCTAGTTCTCTCATCACAGCTCTCTTGAAAGGCAGGTGTACATAGTTAAAAAACCTTGTGACATCTCAAAGCAAAGAACCATGAATGCTTCAGTGGAGCTCTACAAAATGCAGAAATCTGAAACCTATGTTCACACTGCCAGGATGTGTGAATTAGAGAGTAAGTCCCATGAGGAGTGACTGAGGGAGCTGGGGTTGCTTAGCTTGGAGAAGAGGAGGCTCAGGGGAGACCTTTACAACTACTTGAATGGAGGTTGTAGCCAGGCAGGGGTTGGCCTCTTCTCCCAATTAGCCACCAACAGGAAAAGAGGAAATGTCCTCAAGCTGCACCAGGGGAGGTTCAGGTTGAACATCAAGAGGAATTTCTTCACTGAATGCATGGTTAAGCATTGAAATGGAGGTCATGGAGTTACCATTCCTGGAGGTGTTCAAGGAATGACTGAATGTGGTGCTCAGTGCCATGGTCTGGTTAACCACCTCATGTTTGGTCCCACGTTGGACTCGATGATCTCAGAGGTCTTTCCAACCTAAATGATTCTATGATTCGGCCTCTGAAAAACTCGGTCTTTAGGGGTCCCACTGCCATGCTCAGCTTCTCAATTGAAAGTACAGGAGAAGCTTCATCTGCAGCTGTTTTTAGGCCAGATTTTGAAAAGAGGCAAAATTTTGAGAAACAAAATAGATCAAGATCCTTAATGAATGCATATCCACAGAACCTGATGAGATACATTTGTAGGTCCTGAGGGAGCTGGTGGAGGAAGTGGCTATGCCACTATCCAGCATACTTGAGAAGTTATGGCAATCTGGTAGAGTTCCCCTGTCTGGAAAATGGGAAACATGACCCCCATTTTCAAAAAAGGAAATAAGGAAGACCAGGGAATTGCAGACCAGTCAGTCTCATCTCTGTGCCAAGCAGGGTCATGAAGCAAATCATCTTGGAAACTATACTAAGGCTAATGAAAAATGCGGGAATTGGTGACAGCAACATGGCTTCACTAGGGGCAAATCATGCCTGACAAATTTCATGATCTTCTATGACAGTGTTACAGCATTGGTGAGTGAGGGAAGAGCAACTGATGTTGTCTGTGTGGACTTGTGCAAATAATTTGCCTGATATCCCGTGTCTTTAAATGGGAGAGACAAGGGTTTGACAGACAGATCATTCAGTAGCTAAGAAACTGTCTGTGTGGTCACATGCAAGGAGTTAGAGTCAGTGGATTGATGTCCGAGCAGAGGCCATGGACAAGAGACATTCCTGAGGGGCCAGGGTTGGGACCAGGCCTGTTTACTGTCATTGCTGGGGACGTGGACGGTGGGATTGAGAGCACCCTCTGCAAGTTTGTGGATGGTACCAAATCGTGTGGTACTGTCAACAAGCTGGGGGGAAGGGATGCCATCCAGAGGGACCTTGATGGGACAGAGGTGAGCCTGTGTGAACCTCATGATGTTCAGTGAGGCAAAATGCCAGATCCTGCAGCTGGGTTATGGCAGTCCCCAGCTCAAATACAGGATGGGTGGAGAATGGATTGAGAACAGCCCTGCTGAGAAGGATTCGAGGGTGTTGGTACACAACAAGAACCATTGGTCTGCCCATCAGAGGCTGGCTGACTTGAGAAAATCCCCACCACCACCACTGCCTTAATATGTATAAGACAAATTTGGAGGGGAGTTGGTTTTTAAATTTTGGTTATCTGTCTTCTTGCTTGTTTAGAAGAAGTTTCCTGTCATGTGGGAAGAATGCTTCTTTAATTAAAGCTGATTGGCATTTTTTTAACTGTTAAACACTTAGTTGTAGTTTTATTGAACTGTTGGGTACTTATATGGAAAATTCAATCTCTAGCTTTTCATTTTAGCTTCGTTTTTTTTAGGGGATGAGTGAGGGAAACTGGTATAAAACAATTATTTCTTGTTAGTCAAGGACATGAGGAAAATCTGTTCTTTTTGGTTTTATTTATAAAAAATTTCTGCAAGTGTTTTGTGAAGTACCTCTACTTAGCTAGAGAATTTTGATTCACCATTTGTCAATCCTCTGTGAAAATACTTGTGAAGGTCTGCTGAAACATGGTCCAGATATAAATTTCTGGAAATCTCATTTTGGACATGCTGAGCAGTGATTTTTTAGGGATTAACTGCTTAACTACACAATGGTATTGAAAGTGCTGGTTCTTACTGCAGGTGTACAGCAAGAATGCCCTGTAATTGCTCATTTTGCTTGCTAATACTCTGTCATGTGGCTTGTTCTAGCCCGCAGAGGGTGATTTCTGTTCTCCAGAGCCCCGCTGGCCTAGCAGTGGGGAAGTGGAAGAGTCTAACAGGAATATACTGAAAGTACCGGTACCCACTGCTAATGCAGTCAGGGTTCAACATACTTGAATCTCTTGCTTTGTAAACTGCTTGTCTTGTGCCTCTAACTCTGTGACCCGGATCTTGTTATTATTCTTTGACTTGATTGAATTCTGTGCTTTTTTATCTCTCCCATTATAAGATGTTAATCTGTATTAACCACATCCATCTGATGCACAAGTTTACCGGTTTTTAGTTAAATTTATATCATCTTCCTCTTTAGTATATATTCATCTGTATCTGCATACTTTTTTGGGTGCAATAAACTTTTGAAATTCGCTTTTAGGACTGAACTGCTTTAGTTTATACCCAGCTGTTAGTATTCCTGGCTTGTTGCCCTTTACCCTAATAGTTCATGAACCTTCTTGCCTTCTAGAAGACCTCTAATTATCAACTGTTTACCTTTGACTGTAAAAGTAACTGAAAAGTCTTCGTAGTGATGCTTTACTGTTTCCCAGTAGACTCTTTGATTGTTCATTTATTAGTCTTTGCCTGTTTACCTATTATGGGAAGATAAGAGTCATGTAAACATCAGAGTTTGTTGATGTTGTGAAAAGTAATGTTGATGTGGGGTCCTTAAAGTAATTTTTGGTAATAATACCTATCAATTTTATAGACTTCCTATTTAAGGGGTTCTGACACATTCTGGAGCATTTTATAAAGTTAACTATTAGTAGACATTTGTTCCCCGTTTTATCTAAAGAAAGAAAGATTGCAGTCAACATATACAATTTGTATACACTTTATTCACTTGAATCAATACAGGTAACAGCTGAAGTCTTACTGTGAAGGTTGAGATTAGAGTGAAGCTGAGGGGTTTGAGGGAGCCATATTGTACGTGCAAAGCTCTGATTATGGAAGAAAGCTGATAGATGACTGCAATTTTCAGAGGGTGCTTCAGATGTTGTAATAGTTGCTGCTACAGAAAAGATGCTTTTGCTCCTAAATTCCACATACTTTATCTTTAATGAATTGATTCTTAGCACTAACCTAAAAGAATGCAAAAAAGAGGGAATTAGATTTCTGCTGGTTTAAGTAGTTGAACCAATTTTCTACAGCATCGCACAGATACAAAACCATGGCATAAGGAAGGCAGTGTCAGTGGACTGGGCTGACCCTTTTCAGCAGCATATCAAGTAAACCAGATCTGCAACCTTGCATCTCCTCTCTCTGGGGATCTGTCTGACAGATGGGCCCTGATACTGAAGCACTGGCAAAACAGAGGGGAGAGGAGCGAGCAGGAGAAGTGGCAGACAGCTTGACCAGGGATACAGACTACATCCTTTGCACAATGTTCCAGGAGGGACTGCTTGTACTCCCAGTTTCAGAAGATACACTAATTAAATGGCAGCTTTCTCATGGTGGAAAGAAAGTACTTCATAAGCTGGAAAAAGCTAAAGAAAAAGAATCTGTGCTTTGGGCTTGAGCTCTTAAGATACCAGTTGGAACAGATCATGATGGCTTTTCAATAGTTTATCAGTTGATGGATTAGTATGTATGTTTAATTTCACTTTTTACTGATTCTTTTAGGTGATTGCACAGGGTATTGCTTCGCAGGTTTTCACAACCTGAAGTGGAAGATACAGGAGAATATTTGTTAATTGATATTCTGATAGATGTACTCTTTGCAGTCATTGTCAAACTGCTATGAGACCAGTCTATATTCCTACTTCAGAGAATACTGCATTTTGAGAAACTTCTGCTTTTTTTCTCATTGATGTTTTTGAAAAGTAGTAGACTGCAGCATCCAGTGTGGTCCTCTAATTCTAACATCTGATGTTACAGTTGTAGTCAGTAATAGCACTCTCTTCCTAATAGTGGTCTTGTTTTTTTGTTTGTTTGTTTGTTTTTGGTTTGTTTTTTTTTTTTTTTGCTGTCCTGTGAATTTTTTTTAACCTGGTTTTGAGTGTACACATAGTTCTGTCAGGCAACCTTGATTTTCAAAGATCACCTACTCCAAGCTCAAGCCCAACCCATCAGGCAGAGAAAGAAGCAAAGGTGGCTAGGAGGCATGAACATGATATTCCTCAAAAACCTCAAGCATTAAAGGGAGGCATGCTAGAGGTGGAAGCAGGGTCAAGTGACCTGAGGGGGGTTATAGATAGACTTCTTGAGTATGCAGAGATGGGGTTAGGAAGGTTTAAACCTACCTGGAGTGAAATCTGGTGAGTAACAAGAAAGGTTTCTGCTTGTATGCCAGCAGCAGAGAGAGTGTGAAGATGATGGAGACTGACTCTTCTCAGGGTGCTCAGTGAATGGGCGGGAGGCAATGGACACAAATGGAAACAGAATACAGTTTAAAAACAAGAAAAACCATTTTCACCATGAGGACATTCAAGCTGTGGAGCAGGTTTCTGGGAAGGTTGTGGGTTCTCCAGCTGTGGAGATACTCAAAACCTGGCTGCCCGTGATCCATGGCAGTCTGCTGAGGGTGACCCTGCTTTATGCAGTGGGGTTGAATTAGATGGTCTTCCGAGGTCCTTTCCAGCTGTATAGGGTGTATCATTCTGTGAATTCTAGATGTTGGATTATTTCTTTTCTCAATGACACAAGGAAAAGTAGTTAAAAGATTGGAGAATATAATCAAGTCAGTTACATTTATAAATATTCTAGAAAATTTTAGGAGTAGTACTTTTGTGTAAAGAGTTACATCATAAAAATGAAATATAAAGCTTCTGTGGGTGGGTTGATGCATTAAGACCATAACAGTACTGTGTTTTCATACTTTGCATAGCTTTAATAGTTTTACATAAAACAAGTCTCCAGTGTGGTGAGGAGTCAGCTTATTGAGGTGTTATCTTTACTTACTGACCTTCCTTTGACATCCGTTGCAAGGAAGCCAATTGTTCTGGGATATGGGACTTTCTCCAAGTGCTCTATAAGAGTCTAAGTGATTCCCAACTGGCAGTCTGTGACTGTGGCAACAGGAGATGGTGTTAGGGAGAACATGGCTGGTGTTTTGGGCCTCTTCCCTTAACATCAAGAATAATTGTTTTGAGGTATCAGAGGGTGCACCCCTTTAAATAGGGGATATTCATTTATGGATCTCCTGTCTAAATTTGTCTAATGTTTCTTGTGATGGTTCCCAGCACTTTTTGGCTATACAGCTGCTGCATGTCAAACCCATGGTTCCAGGGGACAGTGACTTCAAGACCTCGTTCCTGAGTTGTACCTACCAGCTGTAACTGTTCCAGCTGCACTTGTCAGTTGGTTGAAAGTGTTTAAAGAACTCTGAAAAGAAACATGGAAATGCAGCAGGCTGTTCTGAGGAATTTTGTTATTATGTTTCAGCTACACGACAGCAGTAGTCAAAAATCAAGGCTGTTGTCTTAAAAACAGTTCAGTAGTTACAAAAAAAAGCTTCTGGAAGTGTGAAATAAGTGTTTGACCTCCTCCTTCACTAAGGTTTAAGTTCTGGAGTGTGCTACTACTGAGAAGACAGTTAAAGGTTGGTGGAGTGAAAAGATATCTCAGGAGATTGGTGCTGGTGCAGGCAGGTGTAGAAGAGGAGCTTTAGGCATGGTAGGCAGAGGTTCTGGTTTTACTCTTGCACTTCCTGGTTTCTTTCAGCCCAGTCTGTTTAACATGTAGTAGTCTTTGAGCAATGAGTTATATCACATATTGGCAAAATATGGTTTATTTGGACATTGATGTTCTTGTGCAGATTATCCTGATAGCTTTTCTTTTGGAAACCCCAAATAAGTAAGTAGTGGAAGTGTATCTTAAATGTTTAGTTGTACATTTCTTTTAAGGACTAGCTGAGAGAAGAATAAATCAGTTACAATCTGGTTATCAGCCTTGTATGTACCTACCAAATGCCATGGACATGAAAATATAGAAGGAATGGTACAATGTCTACATAGATAGTGATTTACATACAGGTAGAAAGAATGCAGAGCTTGTAAAGGTTTATCCAAAGACCTGCACATGCTATCTACTTGTCAATTAATAGAAATATTCTTGTTATTGTTCTTAAAGACATCTGTGAATCAGAATTGGACAAATGAAATTTTAAAATATCTTAAATTAAGTATGGAAAGCTTCTGGCTAGATATAGGTAGTTGTTCATTTTTTTTCGGTTGGAGGATTGTTTGGGTATCCAGGCAGTGCAGCAAAGGTTGGGATTGCTTTGGCAAAGTATATATGATGTTCTAGATTAAAGAAGATGTATGTACATCCTTTTTGTTATGTTATGTTATGTTATGTATGTATATCCTTTTTGTTACATTAAATGCGTGTGTATAAATGCTTCTTTCCGAGCATTTCATCAATGTTGTTCTTTAAAGGCACATATAATTTGAATTAAGCTTATTCCATGTCTTAAATTGCTATCTGAAAACTAGTAACAAGGTCGTTCTGTTTTTTCATAATCAGCAGATTTATCACGTGGAAGTTACTTGATGAAACATCATTTTTGAAAGAAGAGAGCTTATCTATGAATTGCATCATCCAGTTTCAAGGCAAAAAGATTTTTTAAGTGCAGCTTGTAACTGTGTTTTTGCCTATGGTAGTAAAGGTTTCTTCTCAAAAAAGGCCTGAAATAATAGAATTTTAGTAAGATAACAGATGATAGAGTCATGGTATGACTTGGGTTGAGTGAGACCTTAAAAATCATATAGTTCTGACCCTCTTGCCATGGGTTGCCATCTACCTTCTACTAGAGCAGTTTGCTCAAAGTCCCATCCAATCTGGCCTTGAACAATTCCAGAGATGGGGCATCCACAACTTCTCTGAGCAACCTGTTCCAGTGCCTCAGCATCCTCAAAGAATTTCTTCCTAATAATTAATCTAAACCTATCTTCCTTCCTCTTAAAGCCATTCCCCTTTGTCCTATTACTACATGCCTTTGTCAAAAACTCCTGCTTATCTTGACTGCTGTGGTTTTGTTTTGATTATTATACTGCATAATGTATCATATTTTTTAATGCAGTCAAGTAACACTGATAATCACTGCCATTCTTACTGGATCCTGTGAAGAAGAGCAGAAGTTTCCATAATCTGTGCTTGGCACACTTCTGTGTTTTTGTGAGCATGCTGTCAAAGTAAAAATAACCTATACCTAGTTATTTCACCTTGAGAGAGGGAGAATCAAACCTTTAATAAAGTTAAAGAAGTAATTTATGCTGTATGTTTTAATTTAGAGAACACACAGTAGTGCACCAGCACCACATCGTACATTGCACTGGTGAGCCAGTGCTCCTACCCTTCTGCTTGCAGGGCAGAAGTTGTAGTTTATCGGTTACAGAAGGGGCCAATATGTGTAAAGCAGGCTAAATCTAAAGAGTTTCATGATGCACGTGGCTCTCCTGTCTGTTGTGACTCTTTCTAGACATGACAGTTTGTTTAATTTCTTGTCTACTGAAGCCCTTTAGACTGTGTTTAAAGCTGCCTAGATTCTCTTCTTACTGTGATTCGTTGAAATGGAGCCCAGCTGTAGTCAATGACTCCGCAAAGCCACCAAGGGTTCGTGTTGTTTGCTCATCAGGGAGGAGCTCTTGCTGCAGTGGCTGGACTGGCTCCTTCCCGAGCAGCCCATCCTCTGTAGCTCTGTGGAGCCGCTCAGTGCCAGCACCACCACATGCAGGAGGCCCAGCGAGAGCCCCTGCCAGCCCAGTGCCAGCAGTGGCAACGCCACTCTGTGCTTGTGGCTCTGTCGTCACACTCACGAGCCTTTACTTCCCTGTGTAGGTTCAAGGTGCAAGCTTCCGGGGTTGGAAGGAGGTGACATCTATGTTCAATAAAGATGATGAACAACAATTGCTGGCACGATGCAAGTCTCCAAAATCCAAAGGGTGAGTAAAACAATTTGGTCTGTCTGCTATTAAAATACATTTACTGGAACAGAAAATATCAGTGCAAAGTAATGGAGCTGGATGCTGAGGAACAGCAGGGTCCACCTGCTGGAAGTCAAATCAACACAGAAAGGTTTATGGGCAAAGCTATATCTACATTAAGTTTACAATGAATAAGGCACGCTGTATTATGAAAGGACAGGTGATGTTTTTAACATTTTTAGGTCTGTCAGAAAGAAAAAGGAATTTAGCTGAATAATAATTTTTTTTTACTATAGAAAAGTAGTAAGTTTTGTGAGTAAAAGGGTCATTCTCACACTTTCACTTCCCTCTTAGGGATTAATTATGGTTGAGTTAACAAATTCACTTTTTTACATGCCTTACTCTCTTATTTTGAAGTCTTACTACACCTAGAAAGGTTAAGTAGAGTAGCTGTACTAGGATCTGCAAGTCTCCCCTGTTGACAGTGAGCTATGTTTTGGCACAGTTGTGTGCCAGTATGGTGAGAGCAGCTCCCTGGACAGAACATGCTTCAGGACAGACCATCTTCCTGTGACAGGTATCTGTAGGCTTTACCTACGTGGGCTACCTCACTACCTTGGTTACAACCCAAATTACCACCCAGCAGTAGATCTGTTCCTGCCAAACATTAGCTGTGATAAGACTTGCTGTAGCAGGCTTTGTCTCCAGTTTACTTTGAAATAAATATGTTTCAGAATGCAAATGTATTATATATGCATATGTAGGGGGTGTATGTATATAAATAAACAATTTAGAATATAAATCCATGTATTTTATTTCCATTTGAGCCTGTTACATAAAACTTCCCAAAACTTCCCAGCTACTATCGTGTGCAATTTTGTGGATGTTATTAAGATGGTAGGCTCCTGTAATAATGCTTTGTAAATGATGCTGATTTTAAGAATCAAGTAATAGAGTGAAGAGAGCAGAAATATGGTAACAGAATTATAACCAAAGTAGAAAGCTATTTTGGTATTGCTGTGAGAACTACCTGTTTTTTAAGTTCAGGACATTTTTTCTATTTTCGTATTTTCCCACGATTTTTACTTTACTTTTAAAGACATGCAACTTTTAAGTGCACTGGATAAAATACAAGAAAAGTGTTTGGCGTCTGTGTCTGGTTTTAGCAAGATGAAATTCTGACGAATCATAAATTCAAAATCCAGTAAAGGGAAAGTGATTTTTAAAGGTATTGGTTGAGTTTCTTCTGTTTAAATATTATTGAGCTAAGCTTTCATAATGGAACAAAGCTTTTTAAATGTAAATGTTTAGAAGCGATTCAATGGTGGGTTTAGTTGTGGCTAAGGAACTGATACGCAGCTACAGATAATATTTTCAATTTGCTTTTTAGCTCATTGAACCCTAAAGGTTGTGTCTTTGATCCCTGGTGTTCAACCTTTCCTTGTGGCCCTTAATTTGATTATATACATAATCCTGCATATAGAGTTATTAATAAACATATGACATTCTTTAACTTAAATATTTCATGCTGCAGAATTATTCAGGTTGAAGATTCTTAATTGGATAAGAAAAGTAATAATATGAGTAGCCTTTCAAATGTCCGAGAGAGAAGTTACAGTTATTTTTGGAGTTTGGGAGGGGGATTTTGAGAGTTCTTATCAAAAATACAAAACATCTGTTCTCATGTTGTTGTGTGGATCTTTATGAAAATCTTAATAAAAAGCCTGGTATCTTTAAAGTCCTAATACTGTGTACATCAACTATTTTAGGGTATAAGGTTTAACTGGAAAGATGGTAACAGGTATATGAAGCTGAGTAACATAGAGAGTGTTAAAGCTAGTGTCAGAACATTTCCATATTCCTTCTACTATCATACTCCTGGATTTTTTAAAAATTTGGTTTTGTTTGTTTTGTTTCTTTAAAGTCCTGAATTGTTCAAATGCGTCCTAAAATACTTAGTACGTTTCGGAAGGCAGCTCTGTGGAATTCACCCCCCAAGAACCGGGTGGGGATGGTGTGTGTCAATTCTCTTGTAATAGCAAATGACCATACTCGGTCCTCTTTTGAGTTCTCACTGCAAGGTTCTGCTGTGTTTAGGTTTATGTGCATGTGAGGGTGTTTTTCCTACAGCTGACAGCAATGCATGTGCTGCCACAGGCTGACAATGATTAGCACTCCTCACTGTAAAACATAATTTAATGAATATTTATTAATAACTACTACACACATTGTTAAATGAAAAAAATAATCACCACATCATTGTTATTTTCTAGAACAAACCTAAAATTAAAGGAAGAGATGAAGTCTGAAAAGAAGCCAGGTTTTTGGGACAGTTTGGTGATAAAGCAGAATGTTCCATCTAGGAAACCAGATGAGATTGAGGGATGGGAACCACCACAGATTACCACTGCTGACTCTACCAGTGATGCAGCAACTCCTTTAAGTGACTATACCGCCTGGTCAGGCTGGGAAGATGAAACCAAAGGCTCCACAAAATACACAAACCTGGCCAGCTCAGGAAACAGTTCCAGGTGGAGTATCAAATCAGCTGGAAAGCTGGTTAGTATTAGACGTCAAAGCAAAGGTAACCTTACTGACAACTGGGAAGAACTAGAATGATACTGGTAATGTGAAATACTTTATACGTAAGAAGAGAACAGTTCCATAATTTACTCACGTGTTTAAACCAAAATCAAATCTGCTCAATATTGCACCTTTATACAGTACTTTGTTTTATTCAGATTGTTACAAATTTTTGCTCACCTGATAATAAATTTTCTTATTACATTGTTAATAGCTATGTTTTCCATACTGAAAAAAAAAAGTAGAGAATCTATTTTGTGCCTATATTTCACATTCAGACTCTGCAGTATGTCAGATTGTTGGTTTTACCAAAAAAAAAATGTAATTCCTTAGTGAATGTATACACTGGTTTTAAATTTGACTGCCTTATGAAGGAACTAGCTTAAGGAACTAGCTTGAGGTCCTGCTTCTTTTCTGGTATTTGAGGGCCATTCAAAATTTTAGTTTTGATGCTGTCCCTTTTTAACTAAGAATACCAATCTGTTGCTTGCAGGGAGAGTGCTTGTACTTAGTACTGTTTTCCAAATCTTCAGCCTCAGCATATGCTTCAGCTTGTGCATACAAGATGCTTACTGTCACATTGTGCTGTACTCTGTGTGACATGGGAAAATACTACTCTGATGTAATTCCCTCTGTTACAGGATTGTCACCAACTGTTGGGTCAAATGGGTCTTCCAAAGTTGGGGACATTTTGTGTTTTGGACTTTTTTTTTCCCTGTGTTTTTTTTTTTGTTTGTTTGTTTGTTTTTTTAGCTTTGTTTTGTTTGATTTTTTTTAATATTGAACTATTTTTTTGACCAGGCTAAGTTTCTCAGTTTTTAAGATACATGTTATGCGAAAAATAGAAATGATTGAAAATCTGGAAAACAGCATTGAGTAAAGTGTTAGATGATCTCGATATTCTTGGGGAATATTGAATCTGGATATAGGAATAAGCTGCTTTTTATGGAAGGGCATATGTTTTCATTTACAATAGCTTATCCTTGCCCTACAAACAACTTTTTTGGTTTTGGTTGTGTTTTTTCTTCCTTCCCACTGCACAAGCAATGATCAGATTATACTCTGGCATTTTCAGGGTAGCTGAGCCATTGCAAGTACGTGCATGCACACAACTTCTGAAGCATTTTTGTTGAAAAGTTTCATTTTATTAGCTACTGATACTTTGATTTTTTGGTAAAAGAAGGTGAAATGTTAAACTTGAGATTTGAAATGTATATATGACTAATAAAAGTGCCTCTTCTTAGCATATTGTCTCTCACTAGTGGTGCAGCTGATGTCAGATCCAAAGTTAGTTTCTGTTCTGTTTATATGACCCACAGAAGGACTACTTTAATGTTCATGAATAAAAATCAAACCAAAAGTTTCATAAAAAATGAACTGTAGGCCTTTTCTCTCCTGATTGTTAAACTGGTATAACAGAACTGAAACTTGGCTGTCTAGAAGTGTGTCCAGTGCAGTCAGAAGATGAAGCTAGCATGTCAGAGAAAATCAGCATTTTTACAAGAAGGCGTAGACCTTTATATAATAGATGTCTTGTAAACATATTTTTGCAAGAGGCTTATGATGATGAAAAGGGATGCAGGCATTTTTTTTCTGAGCTTGTTCCTGCTACTGCCACAGTACTCCTCCCTTAGCTCTCTCTTTCTCCTCTCTCCTCCAGTTCATGTATAGTTTTCTGGCTCGCAGTTCCTGCATAGCTATTTTTTTGAGATTCCTGCTGAGATGTGCCTAGAGGGAAACCATAGCAAAATGGGTTTAGTTCGTTGGGGTTTTTTTCCTAATATTGATAGGATGCTAAAAGATGTTGTTCTTAAGTTTACAAAAAATGAACGGTGATGTTTTGTGTTACAAAACAGAATCTTGCAGCTGGCAAATACACTTGTAATATTTGCATTAGATATTAAAAGGTATTAATAGGGGAGAAAAGGTTAGCATTTTTATCACATTGTTTAGTCTGTGAGTAAACTCTGTTTTTGCCTCGGGCAAATATGTACGCTGAGGTTAATTATAGGAAAGAATTAGTATTCTTGGGTAAAGGATGCTGCATTTTATTGTTTATGGAATACCCTCTAAGGCATGAGCTAGTATTTAATTTGGTTTTTGGTGCTGATCTGAAAGAACGGAAAAAGATCTGTTAGCAGTCGTTAATATTTTGCTCTGAAAGATGGACTGAGAACTTTTAATTTCACTCCTGAAGAAACTGTTTATACTGTGACCAGTAAGGGTTTTGCCTTGCACATTATACTGTCAAGTGCCTGTTTCTCACCTTGATGATGTGTTTGATGCACAGCTTAACTGCAACCTTTTTCAATTTGTTTTTAGATGTATGATAAAGAACATGCTCACAAATCTGAAGCCTATTCTAAAACAAAAGTGGGAAATTGAGATATGTAAAATTCCAGTTTCATTCCTAGTGATGAATGTTTTGGTGTGCTTTTTAAGTGATATTTCCTCAGAAATAACCATTTTAAGGATCAACATTATTAAATTTAATATAATTTATTGTCATGCTTTAATAATGTATTTGTCTGTTGAGAACTCACTGGTGTGAGCTTTCCTTCTCTCATGTTTATAAATGTCTCTGAATTTTCAGAATGGGGTCCTTGCATCTTTTACCTTTGTTAGATGCTTAACTACATTAAACGTTATGAGCTTAAGCTATACACAGCTCCATGTGTGGAATAAGTGTAGAATATGTCCTTTAATATTTGTTTTGAAATTGCATTCCAGTCTATGTGAAATGTTTTAGAAGAAGGTAGCATTAAGATTGTATGATAAGATTGCACAAAATAAAATATAGTTTGTATCGCTTTCTCGTAGCCAATCTGCATGATCGTTGGCGTGGTTTTAACGGGAATTAAAAGCTTTGTGTGGCTGTTACTAGTCACTTAGCTCTGAGCAAAGTTCTGAATATTTTTATTTATTAGCATCATTTGCAAAAAGAAAAGTAGTATTTTCCATATGAATAAAGATTTAGTTTGAACTGAAACGCCTTATTCTTTGAATTTTTTTGGTCCCATTTTATTTGTCATGCAAATATGTTTACATTTGCTTTGACAGTGTTAGCCACCAGAATATAAGATAACTAAACTATTAGAGTGAGTCCAAAGGAGGGCCACCAAGATGGTGAAGGCCTGGAGGGGAAGCCTTGTGAGGAGTGGCTGAGGTCACTTGGTCTGTTCAGCCTGGAGGAGACTGAGGGGAGACCTCACTGCAGTTACAGCTTCTTGTGAGGGGAACAGGAGGGGCAGGCACTGATCTCTGCTCTGTGGTGACAGTGACAGGACCCAAGGGAATGGCCTAGAGCCGTGTCAGGGGAGGTTTAGGCTGAATATCAGGAAGAGGTTCTCCCCCCAGAGGGTGTTTGGGCACTGGAACAGCTGCCCAGGGAAGAGGTCACAGCACCAAGCCTGACAGAGCTCAAGGGGCACTTGGACAATGCTCTCAGGCACATGGTGTGACTGTTGGGGATGGTGCTGTGCAGAGACAGGAGATGGACTCAGTGATCCTGTGGGGTCCCTTCCAACTCAGCCGATTCTGTGATTCTGTGACATTACTTGCATCATTGTAGAGCATGGCCAGGGAAGTGATAGAATTTTTTGCCCAAACTCTGTAAATTGTGCCATCTTGGAACTTGCACCATCCTAGATTTACTGTATTACATCACACACTGCTTTTACAATGGCAAGAATTCATTGGTTTCAACAAACTAAAAATATTTTTCTTTATTGGTATTTTTGGTTTAAAATGTTGTGGGTTTTGTTGATTTTTTTTTTTTTTTTTTTTTTAACTTATTTAACTGTTGTGAAAGCTTGGGCAGAGCAGCATTCTTTTCCCTGGAGATTTCACCAGCTAAGTGTAGAGTGGAAGGCTTGAAACGTTTGCACTCGCTGGCCACATAACAAGGTGAGACCTGCACGGCCTGGCCTGTGACACGTGAGGAGCAGCCACTGCTTCCAGTGGAGCAGCTGCAGAAGGGAGTTTATTGTCAGTCTCTTATTCTTCCACTCCAGTCTGCTGGCTTTGTGGTTACAGACTTAGCAGGGAACATTTAGGCAAGATGTTTCTTGCCATAGCGTATGAAGTAGCTAAACCAGAAAATTTCATTTATACAAGTTCTATTTTTAGGGGGAATAATAGGCTGTATTGAGATGCCTCTGACTAGACACAGGTGGGTGAGATGCACAGCTAGGCGGGTGAGATGCACAGCTAGGCAGGTGAAAGGAAGTGGAAGGACCTGCATTTCAGACCCTGAGCAGACAAGGACCCTGTCCAATTTTGAGCACAGATGTTTCTATAACCCATGTGAATTTGGCCTGGCATCTGTCTCATCTTTCTGAAACTTTTCAAAATCCTTGTTATTACATGGGAATCTTGAATTACAAAACTGTAGGCCGTGGGGAGTCTGAAAACATGAATGTTCATGTTATTTAGCTGTTTCTTGCATATCCAAACTGTTTGTGCTAATTTGGGTCAGTTTGTTTGAATCTTTTCCTCTGAGTACATTCTACTTTGTTTCTAATGTATCTGGGAAATAAAACCAGTACTCTGGGGAAGAAAAGTAATATCCTAAAAGGCTTATCACCAGTGACAATTGGCAAAGGTGTGTATCATTAGATACTGTCAGTCTCAAAAATTTCTTGTAGCATGACTGACTTGCACCATACAAGACGGGGAATCAAACATATAGGAAAAAAAAAGCCAGCTAAGAAACCAAAAGGAGAGAATTATATTTATTTTAAGTGCTACCAGTATCATAGCAGAAAATAATGTTGTTCCTATAGTTATAAAGAAATAAAGAGTATGAAAACAATAAAATACAGGAGTATAAATAATATAAATTTATATGAAATATATAATAATAAACAAAGTGTAGGAAGATGATGGTTTTTCACATGGTATCTACCAACTGTTATCACTGGTAATTAAAAAAGAAATACCTGCTTTGTGCTTGGGAAGAAATTTTTCTGTGTCTAGCAATTACTAAAAGATGCAAGAAAGTAAGAATATTCTTTTTGAGGCCATAACAATCTGGTAAAAGCTTGGCTGGCATTTAAAGTTTTATGCTCTTGAGACCCAAATAGCACTACTGGAAGCTTACTAACACATTTTGAACTGTGAGTTTGCTATTGGAAAAGAAAAATGATTATTTTTTGCATAGAAAAGTACACAGCTGTGTTTTCTGAGATTGGTTTGTCCACTTCTGAAAATAATAATGTGGTATTTTGCTTTATAGTTGCTTCAGCCCCTTGTACTGAGGAGACTGAACAGTTGACTTTAAGTAATTTTTCAGAGAATTGGCTAGTTTGAGATTGTATAGTAAAATATATCAGATTTGATACAGAAATATTCCTATAAATTAGCAATGTCTTTTGGCCTTCTTTATCTTGTACCTTTTTCCTTGAAAATGCTGTGGTCTTGACCATCTTGTTTGTCCAGGAGTCTTGGATTCTCTACAAGGTTACACTGCTAAATTCTTTTGGTATTTGAGGGATGGAGGAAACACTGTGGTGTGTGTGTTTCTGCTGGAGAGAGGAGGAGAGACCAATGTATCCTGACACCAAGTACTGTATTTGGCATATTTTTTTTATGCTAAGGCTTTCTAATATGCAAGGTGATTAATATTAATTATTCTTTGATATGTTTTACTTTTGTACTTGTAGCCTGTTAGCTTTTTAGGAGGGGTGTCACATATCCTGATTACATGAAGACCCACTCTTTGGGGTTTCTCTCCAATGAACAATGCCTAACAATATTAGAACAATGACTAACACCCCCCTTTTTAGGATGAAATTCCATCAGTTTAGGTAGTGCCTGTAAACCGTTTGTCTTTTGAACATTTGGACAGAAACTTGGCAGCCAATATTTGATAGGACAAAAAAAAGAAAAACAAGCCAAGCATCACTTCCCATTAGGAAGTAAACCATTGTTAGATGGAATGAAGCACAAGATTCCCCCAAGTCATACTACAGATAGAGTAAATCTGCACATAGGGTTATTTTGAAAGTTAGACAATGAAAAAGACACATGTTCTTTTTTTTCATTTTATAAACTAACCCTGAAGTGCAGAAACCCATCTGCACAGCATGGCTGCCTCAGTGCTCCTTGCCCAAGAGCAGCTGTGACCTGACCCAACCACTGGGCCCAGGGTGAGCGGCTGCTGAGGCCATGGTGCAAGAGCTGAGCTCCTGAGCTGTGCAGTGAGGACTGGATGCACAGGAGGAGGGTCTGCAAGGCTAGGGAAGGAGCTGATGGTCTGGCATCAAGGAATGAAGCACAATATAGAGAAGTCCAGAACATCTGGGAACATTCCTACAGCTGGTAGTACCAATATTTACCATTAGGCCAGGGTTTTGGTCTTAGAGAATCAGAACTAACACCTCTCTAGTCCTCTTTCTTGGTGTTTTTTCATGGTGTTCCTATTCAAGACCAGGACTTTTGGCTTTTGATGAGAAACTGAAAAGAACATCCCCTGTGCACAGGTGCAAACAGCAAGTTCTGTTTGTAGCGTTGGTGCCCTTCAACTGGCAGCAAACACTTCTGCAGATCTATTCCATATGCTATGCCTATAAATTGGACTTAGTTGTTGAAAAATGTAGAAGTTGGGTGCCACTGGCAGAAGAAACATAGGATCAGCAGAAGGCCCATGGGTAGCTTGCAGCAAGAGCCTAAGTGGTGGTAGGATAAATCTACTGAGTGAGGGGACTGAACCAGGCCATGGAGCAACACCTATCCTGATTCATGGTGGTCCCACTTCTGCCTAGTCACCACTTAAACATGGCCAGGCAGTGTAAGAGCAGGAGCAGGGCACAGAGGGCACAGGATCAGGTAGAGCTGTGTAAGGAAAAATAGCAGAGGGGCAGCCTGAACATGCAACTGCAGGAGCTGCTGCATTACGGTCAAGCATACCTGGTTCTAATGAAATTGCTGCCAAAGTACTGCTTTTGTAAATTCACCAAGTTCTAAAGGGATACCATTGAGTTTAGAAAGGGAGCGCAGGTTCGCAGCTTTAGAAGTTTCCAGTAGGAATAGGGCTAAAAATAATGGCTATGTCTAAGAGAATAAAGGGGACCAAAACATTGGGAAGAGGTGCCCTCAGCATGCAGAATTTGTTCTATGTCTGAGCATTATGTAGGAATGATAACTCATTTTAGCAAGCAAATTATCCTTCCATTATTGTTTTGCTATAAATATGCCAGAAAAATATCATTCAAGTGGGAAGAGCATATAAAAATCAAGTAAACAAATTTTAGAATTAAGTGGCGGCTGTTGGTGTAGGCCTTAAAAATTGTTAGAAGAACTTTCAGCTGAAAGCACAATGACTATAATGTGCAACAAATATAAAACTGAACATGTTTTATTCATATTTGTAGAAGAATGTACACCTAAACCTGCAGGAAATAAGCATTACCAGCATGTCTGACAGGTAGAGGGACAGGTCTGTGTGCGGCACAGAGGATGGCCCAGAGGATGGGAATCAAAAGAAGGAAACCCACCCTTACTCTCATCTCTCATGTTCTGATACATTTATCTGTCATGTTCTTCAATAGAGACACTTAAAGCATTAAAGGTAACCCTCATCCTTTGTAGGAATTCCAACTTTGTAGGAAATTTTCTGGGAATTATGCTCCAGTGTCTTTGAGGGGCTGGACCTGAGCCTTGCAGATAAAAGTATAAAATCATCACTGCAAGCAAATAGCATAATTAGCTACTGTTTTAATATTCTGAACTCTAATTTACCAACAGTCTACAATCAATTGATATTGATTTATTTAATGCAGGTATCTATCTATCTGCCAATTCAAGAAACAAGAAATTTTAGTTGGATATTAAGTGTCTAGCCTTCCTCTAAGTTCTTTGCCAATGATGGAGCTGTTAATATGCTAATTTGTGTGCCATGAAATCCAAAACGTTGTGCTACTGTTCCCCATCCCACCTGCTCCTTCCTGCTAGCCCTCATTGCTTCTGCCTTCTAGACAGCAAAAAGGCCACTAGTCTTTTAATGCTAGTCCTAGTGGAGAACTCAGTTTGAGCTTGCTGTTTTCTTCAAGTTCAGTTTCTTCCTTCTAAAGTAACTTAATGCATTTCTCAGGGATGGGGAACAGGGGCAAAGAAAGAGCAAGGTCCCACTCCTGTTTTTTCCAGACAAGAGCCTTAGTCCTGTCTGACAACCAAGGAGAAAGGCTCACACAGCACTCTTGGAGAAGGTCCATGGCAGAGTGTCTTTCCCCAGAAACAGGTGAACAGAACTGTTGGGAGAGAATGTAATAAAAAAGGCCAGGAATCTCTCAGAGACAGGTTTGGAAGGCAGTGACTGGGGAGTGGGAAGGGAGGCCTTGTTTTTCAAAATTGTAATTTCAAGCCCCTTGTGGACGATGGCAGGGAATATCCTGATTGCCTTTGAACTGGTATTCTCAGGACTAGAATTCACTAAAAGCCAGATCACCCAGGATCAGGAAGAGATCATGGGGGCCACAGTTAAAACATGATTTCCTATCATTGCCACTGCAAAATCTTTCTATAAGGAGATCCAGGTTTGGGGACAAAAGCTGTGGAACAAAAGAAACCTCTGCAGTAGAGATTCAGAACATATTTCAAAGTACCCTTGCTGCTGAAGGGGAGAGTGCCTGCCTTTCCTCCAGGCCAGCAGCACACAGGAGGCCAAAGAGCAGAGGTTTCACATTAAGGCATAACCCTTCTCATGGTCACAGTGCTTTAGGCTACACAAGAACATGCCAGAGTAAAGGAAAAGGAGATGAATTCAGGCTGTCAAAATAGCTTCTGTGCTTCAAGTGAGGTATTAAGAAGATTGTTATGCTAAAGGTGAAATTCTTTCCCTGCTTTTATGTGATTTAAATAAACTCAACAGACCAACACAAAAACCCAAACACCATCAACCCTGTTACCAAAATCACAGCCTTAGCTTTTTTGCTTAAGTTACACAAGTGAAAGTTATTTTCTTATGCGTCTGATGACTTCACACAGTCACTTAATTAAGCTATTTGCCTAGTCTAAGCAATGTATTCACTAAATATTTAGCAAATTTGTGGAACTGCTCCCAAACCGCAGTTTTACCAGTGTCAAAAGCATATACGGCTGCTCATGACATGTGATTCCATACTCAGTGTTTAAGAATTTTTAGAGTCCTGAACTGAAATGCAGATTTGCATATCTCTTCTTCTCCCACCTCCTTTTTTTTTTTTTTTTTTTTTTTTTTTTTTTAAATCCAGAATAAATGTTTAAAAAGGCACCGTACTGGCTTTGAGGCCTGGGGGTCCTGGTGGGCACCAAGCTGAACATGAGCCAAGCAATGTGCCCTTGACACAAATAAGACTAGTGGGCTACATGGACCTACTGCAGGGAGTCAAGTGAAGGGTCATAGAGATAATAAAGGTGTAAAGAACAGGAGATGATTGGAGCAGCTGTTCTGTGAGAAAAAGCTGAACTGGAACTGTTCAGCCTGGTGAAGATAAGGCTCAGGGGGAATCTCAGCATCTAGCAATACCTGAAGGGTGGGTGGAAGCAGAAGGGAGCCAGGCTCTTATCACAGGGCACTGAAAAGACCAGAGGCAAGAGGCACAAATTGGAACAGAGGAGCTGTTATCTGAACATCAGGAACTGCTCTGTTACCGTGAGGCTAACCAAACACTGGCACAGGTTGCCCAGAGAGGCTGTGGAGTCTCCTTTTTTGGAGACAGTCAAAAGCCACTTGGAGACAGTTCTGGACAAAGTCCTAGAGAACCAGCTCTAGCTAACCCTGCTTCAGCTGGGTCTCTTCCACCCTCACTCAACCTACCTCTGAGAGTAGAATGAAGCCTCTTAAACACAAGGCAAAGTCCTGTTGTTTCTTGTCTCCTGCCACCTCACCCCCATGGGAGACCCTGATAATCCTAAATGAATATCCACACACGGGAACATATCTCAGAACTTAATCTTCAGCCTGTCAAAGACTTTTTTGCTACTGAAGAAAGAGCAAGACAACAAGCAGTGAAAAGGAAAGGGAGAAAAAGCCTGACTGTCACCTGACATTTCTAAGAGAACAGAAAATTAGTTATTACAGACACTGATTTTTACAAACCTGTTTTAAAATGGCTTATAAGACCTTAAAGTCATTTCTCTCCCTCCTCAATTTGGTGGCTAGGAGAGAGGTTTCCTCTCAGCTCTCTTAATACCTTTCCCCAGCTGTCACCTTATTTATCTCTTCAGTGCTGGGCAGCTCTCAGTAAGAGCTTTGCCCTCTGTCTGCAGGAGAGATTCTGCACAGTCCCTCAGCAGAGGCCTTCAGCATGAGGGGGAAGAGCTCACAGCAGCATTAAACCAAATGCTGGCTTTGAAACCTTTCTTTCAAGCTCTCAGAGAAAGCATCCATATATTCACAGGAAGTTTTATACAGGGTAGCAAAAGTGTAACCATGATAAAGGAGTGATTAGTGGATGTCAGCCATCCCCAGCCACTGTCAGGGTTACTGAGGACACAGGGACAGGAAAGCATCTGTGCTGTTAGAGGAATTCAATAAGTGGGGTACAAATTGTTGTTAAAGAAGGCATGCTGGGTCCTTAAATCCAGTGGCTACAGCAGTACTTGGCTGGGAAAGCAAGGCTTGTAGCAATCCTCTGAATGAACGGGGAATAAGAATGCAGGTCCTTGGATCCGTACTTGACCCTTACTGTGGCCACAGCCAACACCTGAATTGAAATAAATAATAATAAAAAAAAAAATACCACAAAACCCTGTACTTAAAAATCCACAAAAATCAGCAATTCAATTCAATCCAATTACCAAGAATTAAGCTAACATAAAACTGTTTCTTGAGGACATAAATAGTCTCCTCTTCTTGTGCAGCCTATTAACGGCCCAGCTCTGCTATTACAAAATGGGCTAATACAGCAAACTACTGTAGAGCAATAGCACTACGACTGCTTGTATCTTCTCATTCCATTACCAATTACAACAGACAACAGCTTACAGAAAGATCTTACAAAATTCAAATTGATTCATCTCTATGCACCAGAGGCTTCTAGGAATAACAGATAAAAACATGATTTATTACACTGTAAAAAACTGGATTCAGAACAAGCAAGTGCAGAATATGGTACATGATTTATTTTTTCTGTACATTACATATTGTTGAATTTCACTGACAAATCCAAAACTTCCATAATTTTTCCTTTACCTGTTTAAGCCAAGCATTTTATTTTGTTCTGCAGGATAGAACAAAATAGCTTCCTGGAGAATTTATCATCTGATTAACTTGGCAGAAGGTGCTTCTGCTCAGACTGTGTTTCCCATAGCTTGTCAGGTTAGAACCTCAGTTGGTAGCATAGTGTTCTGCCACTCTACCAGTCTAGAAACAAGCAACTCCATCTTCATTAAATTTCAATAATGTCTTCTTCTTAGAAGATGAATTAATGCAGTTGCACTTGTAGACATTCCAAACAGTATAAATGAAGGCTGTATCTACCATCAGAAAGATTTCCAGTAGCCCCAGATTGGTCTCACGAGTTCTGCAAGATGTGCTAAGATAGGTTAAATGTTTAATAAAGTCCTTAAGAAAAATAAATATTTTTACATAATGTATGTACAAAAATCGATTTCCTTCATTCATATAGGTTCAAGAGCAGATATAACCACAGTTATATTTTACTTACTAGCTCATAATAATTAATGCCACCTTTGTAATATCATAGTAAGAGTCTAAGAGAGTATTTGCCTATTCTTTATAATAGTGCAAATTATATGGAGATGTTTTGAAAACCATGGCTTATAGAAAGAAGGATTAACAAAAAAACCCCTCCTTTGGTCCCTGCAAGAGTAGTTTAATTCTTCCATGAAATTTTCAAGACTCCCCTACATAATTTTAACCAACTATTAAGGCGTCAAAAGCATGGATTTAAAGTGGAGATTAAAGTGGTCTTTCTTGGACTTGAAAAAAAGTCCACTGGAGATTTCCTGACAATGAAATTTTCTTAATGTTTCTCCTTTCCTCCTCTCTATTCTGCACAAAAGTAATATGCCAAATGAACCTCTCTGATAATCTCCCACATTTATTTTTTAAACTACAACAAAACATTACACTTAAATATATTGCACAAAAAGCATAACATATCCTGCCTGACTCTTCACAAAAATGGCCACAAACACAGGAGAACAGCTACTGAACATCTCAAAATTTGAAGAGATCAATAAAATGCTGAGGAGATACTGGCATGAGACAGGTGTTTGGATCACTGGCTGTGCAGGGGTGTCCTGTATCCTGAAAAATGAAGGAGAAAAATAAGTTAAGTTCTCTTCCAATATTCAGTCTACCTTGACCCTCAGTTTAGGAAAAAAACAAAACCAAACAACAATAAAAAAACAAACCTGGTTTGGAGTTCCTGTCCCTTTTTCACCAATGTTGGTGAATGCACCATGTGAGGCAAGAAAACTAGATAAATACATGACATATAGATCACAGATTACTGTGATCTCCATTGTTTTTGTTTCCATAGTAAGTGAAATTACATGCAATTCAGTTAACTGAAGGAAAGAATTTCTAAGTGATTTTTTTCTCACTGCCACATGCCCACTCAAAGTCTTTGCAGCACCAGGGTGCACCAGGTGAAACACATTCTAAATACTGCTCAGCTTTTCCAGTGAAAATTGTTAATCAGTAGATTTATTATCTGTGTCTTTCCATTTAGTCTATGGAGGACTATAAGAATACTCCAGGTGGTATTGCCTCCCACTCTTTAATAATTGCTTTAAAATCACCTGAGAAACAGTTAGATTCTTGACACAGAGGGTAAGACACACACATAAAAAAGAACCAGGCAGAACTGCCTACTGGGGGAAGCTGCAGATGAGAAGGGAACAGAAGACCAAGACCAAAATCAGAAGTGTTAAACTTAACACCTTCATCTTGAGATGACATCTGCAAGGAAGAGGTCCAGAAAACACTCTTAAAGGTAGTTGCTAATGGACTGTTATCTTCTCTACCCATTGCCATGTCAATGTCATGTAATTACTTTCCTACTTTCCAGGAAAAAACACCAGCAGAATTATAAGTCCGGGAAACAAGGTAAGGTTTATCTTCTTTTAGTACTTATTTGTACTCCTGAATATTTTAGACTGAGTTTGTAATGTGCTGCTTTCTCTGCACATCATTAGAAAAACACTTTTGAAAGTTCTACCCAGCTGGGAATTGCAGGTGCAATAAAAATCTCAGATCAGTTACTGGTGTTTTTAGTTATTGAAAACAACATAAATTTTACAGTGAAAAAAAGCGATGAGGACTGAAAAGAAGAATCACAACTTTCTTGTAATTATAAGTATTCCTCATTTCGAGAGAAATAAATTTTCACTGGAATTACGTTTAATAAAGTGTTAAAATCATTTGATTTCAATGTTTCAAAGCTAAAGCAGACTTCTTTCAAAGTAAGAAGAGAACTTCCCAGGAGAAGTGTTTACTGGCAAATGTAGTTGTTTTCCTCAAAGTTTAGAATAGGTAGACATTAAGAAGCTCTGTATAAGTATTTTCACCATTTCTTCATTCAGAAAACAACAATATAATTGCTTCCCTTGACTATCCTAAGTCATATACAGCCTGTTTTGGGTAATTTCTTTTCAGAAAAAATTCTCCATAAAAGTAAATATGCCTACAGCGTTCAAAGTGCAATAAAATCAATTTTAGTACCTTTGAATGAAAGTTATCTGAGATACATGTTACTCTTCAGATTTAAATACTGAATTAAATACATCAGGGAATGCAGAAAACAGTTTATAATAACACTGAGTGCAGAGAAACCTAGTTCTTAGCAAAATCTGTCTGATCGCACTGACACCTATGCTCATTAGAAATTGAATTATGGCTCCTAGTTTAAATGGCATTAGAGGGAATATGGCAATAATAAAAGACAAAATGATGAAAATCTGAGATGGGAAGTCATCACTAGCTTTATCTAAAAGGGAACAAGAAACAAACTATTCCTGCTGCTAAACTGATGCACAGAAACAAAAATCAAAACAAAGAGCATCAGACAATTAGAAAGGAACACATTATTCACTTTGACATTACAGAACAGTCAGCAATGAAAACAGATGAGACACAGGAAATACCTGGAGTAACAAAGCAAGGTGGTAGTCCTTTGAGATCATGAAGAAGGAAGCAGGAAGGAGAGCCATAAAGTAAAAGAAGCAGAGTTAAGGTTTATTTAAGCCAAGGTTCATAAGTCATTTAGAAAAAGTCTTTTATTCTTGTGGCAAATCACAAGCAGCTTTGTGGGAACCAAAATCAGCACAAGTTGCAAGAAGACTAAAACCAAGTGTTATGTGATTACACTGTCTTCATAAAGCCCTGGAAACTGAAAGAAAAGGTACTTCAGCTTCTGTGGCCATGTCTGAGATAAGTGAAAAGTGCTACTAAGTAAGCTTAGGAAAATAAAAGAACCTGCCAGAATTACAGTGGTGCCTAGTGGAACATTAGAAATAGTAGACACAAAAGCACTCAGAGGCGTTGCACAATAATTAGTCATTACTTTTGCACTACTGAAATTATGTGGGGTTTTCAGTTTCATCATGGACAAGTCCTTTAGCAAGAAGTAATTTTGAAAACAGACATTTAATATGAAAATTTTCTTATAACTCCATCCTAACACAGGAGAGTACAAAAGTCACTGTACTTCCAACAAAGAACTTAGGAGACTCCTACGTGCTATATATAAATCTACTTTGGTTACAGATTTTAGAATATTATTTAGAATTTAGAATTCTACAGGAATACAAATGCCTCCTCCTGAAAAACTCCTAAAGACTTTTTAAAAACCCACTATGATTAATATAACATACTGAAAAAGTGAACAGTCATTTCCCTACTTTAACAGTTCAATAGATAATTCAATTCAGCGGCCATCAGTCCTTCTTCTGCAAGGCCTTCTTTGAAAAGAAAACAAAACAGAGGGCTCCAAGAACTTCCTGTGTGTAGCCCTCCCACGTTGTTAGCAATTACATTGTATTATCAATTTCATGAATTGCTGAAAATTCTCATCACTAGCTAGGCTTTTGGGCTCTTTCAGACCCTTGTGGTTTTGGTTCTTAGAAACTCCTAACTCCCAGCACACTTACTCAAAACTACAATGTACTTGCATCGAGGATGTCCCCTGACGTAAATAATTTCCCTAAGTAGTCTCATGCTTATGCACCACTTATCTGTCTCCAAAAACAATTTATGGAGAACAGTCATGTTCCTTGTTAGCTTTAACACAGCTGAGTTTAGAGAAATTAATCATTCCTAGTCTTCATGTCCTGATCACTTTAGCACCTTTTTTCTCTGCAACTATTCCAATGTTTTGCTTTTTTTAATGAAGGAAGAAAAATAAAAATAGATGCCTTATGAAGAAGTATTCAGCTCTGCCTGAAGTGCTGAATGACCTTGGAAACAAAAGTTGTCTGACTTTTGAAGCATACCATTAAAAGAAGAAACAAAATTTTTACATATTATCAGCTATCAGAAGAATACAGTGCTTACATTTGTTTCAAGATTCAAACATTTGCTACTTTTCCTCTGTAAAGTAACTGTGATTTCTCTTTTAAAATTTCCATTTGGTAGTAGTGTTTTTGTTGGTATTTTGCTTTGTTTATTTTGGGTTTTTCTTGCTAAGCATTACAGATATAATAGTATGTCAAGCACTCATATACATATTTAACAATCCTCCTAAGCAAGTATGATACTGAAGCTTGAATAAACTGTCAAAGCTTGAAAAAAGTTCTGATTAAGGAATATTTTCATCTAGCACAGGATTTATCTAGAACTAATAAAGTACCTCCTGTTCCTTTGCCCCTTATCCCTGCTTTACTTCTCACTCACCTCTCTTTAGCAAGCTTGGGAAAGACACAAGAGTCTGGAAAAAAAGAAAAAAAGCACTATTTTTTCCCCCATGTAACTGAGTGACCAGTACTACTTGGCCCACACTGCCCTGTAAAAAGAGGGACAGTATTTCAGATGAAGAATTAACTTGTCCCTGCCAATAAGGATGCCAATTATGCACAAATCAATTAATTTAACAATCTATTTCAGCCTGATCATTATTTATTTTAAGACAGAGACAAGGCTTAGACACCAAGACTAAAGAAGGAATACTGCAATGTACTTTCTGAATGATCAGGCTGGGAGGCACCTCAGGGGTCTCTAGCCCAGCCTCCTCTCAAAGCAGGCTAAGCTGTGAGATCAGACCAGGTTGCTCTGAGCTTTATTCAGTCAGTTCCTGATCACATCCAAAGTTGGAAACAGCATCAGCTCTGTGGTCAAACTGTTCCCCTGCCTAGCTGTCCTCATGGCAGGCTCTTATGTCCCCCTGAAGCAGTCTTCTCCAGACACTCCTCACAGGGCAAGTCCTCCAGCCTCCCTGATGATATGACCCTCACCTGAACTCATCCCAGTTTATCAGTATCTTCCTTGTGCTGGGGGCCTCACAGGCTGCAGTATCCCAGATGGGCTAATGAGTGCTGCATGAAAAGGATAATGGTTTTCCTCAACCTGCTGAATGTGCTCTTGTTAAAATAGCAGATCCCAAACACCTGCTCCAGTATTTTTGTGCAGAAGCACACAACCAATCTATAATTGCATTGTCACTTCAAGGCCTGCCCAAATCTGTAGGATGAGGCAGTCAGCACTGGAATGGCAATCTAGGAGGTACTGCTCATCAATCCAAAGTACCTCTAGAACTTCTCATTAAGTAATTCCTAATATTAGAGACTTGTCCTTTCAATTATACTGAGATCAAATGAGAGTAATTTAGTGTAGAAAATATTTACTCTACACAGTGAAGGGAGACAATCCAAAGAAATCTGATACCACAAAAGCCCATCTAAATGCACCTGTGTACTTACCTTTGAAATTGCCCCTTTCAAAGAGAGGCTTCACCCTACATATTAAGCTACATGCTACAGACTTATTCCACGGTAATGAAAGTTCTTAGTTGTTCTTGACACAGATCCTTCAGAAAATGCCCAGGCTCTTCACAGTAGAAGTCAATTCTGGCTACCTGCTTTCCTACTATTAATTTTGCAAAACATTACTACCTGGAAGGGCTCCCGTGATATCAAAAATACTCAACTTCAAGATAACATCATTAAGGAACATGGTATTTGTAGCAGGATTTAGCTTATCCTGCTAAACAGCCTAGGTTTTTTTGAAAGAAAATTAAGAAGCCTCACAATGACAAACAACTTCTAAAAATCACAGAAAGATGACAAGAGCAACTAATTTATGTTAATTAGAATCTGAGTTAATATGAGTATTTTCCAGGATTTCTCGAACATTTCTTGCCCTTTGCTGTCCCCTTAACACTTCCCATATCTGATATTTCAGCTGTAAAATTAAAGAAGTCTCACTAACTAGAAGGCTCTGTTACAGTACAACATAAAATAAAAGCAGGATTATTATAATCACACGTGTTAAAGAAGAGAATGCCCTACTGAAATTAAAATCATCCTGCAAGACATGTGCTTCATGGTAAACCTCAAAACCAGGGAAAAACACACTCTGGATGAAGTTTTAAATATTCCTGCAAGCTTCATACGGGACAAAAGCAAAAATATAAAAATACAGCACTCTACACCAATGTGGTAGGAAAAAATGTAGTAACTATTTCTCATTAGATGTGTATTGATTACCATGGTATCCTTACAAACACTAACTACAGACTAGTCCCTCACAACTTTCCATAATATAAAATTAATAAAAGTAGACAGAGTAACTCTTTCTACAAGCCAGTTTTCATTGCAATTCTAAGTATTGAGGTTATCAGGTATTGAGAAGAAGCCAAGGTTAAGAACAACTTTAAAATTTAACACAGATTTCATATGGAAGTTTCATATATTATTTTAAAGTTAGATATTAGTTATCCAATCACCCTTCACATGTGGAAACTGATAAGATGACCTTAATATTTTTCCTTGCAGATGATCACCAGTAGCTATTTGAACTTATTTCTGGTTATCTGTTTCAAAGCTCTTACCTTCCAAAACAGAATACTACAGTGTCGACAGAAATGCAAGGTGTCCCCGTACTGTTCCTTTATTGGGTAATATTTCTGAAGTGCAAAGTACATCAGCTTCCAGTCAATGTGACCTTTCTCTGATGGAATCAAATGCCTACAAAACTAGATATAAAATTAATAACTTGCTTTAAAATTGTTGTAGTCAATTCAGGCAAAGGACAGGGGAAGGTGGGGAGAAGGTAGTTAAACTGAAGTTCTGTAACCAGAATTCTTTGAAGTCAATATTATTATATCACACATCTCTGCAAAGCAGTGAGAGATCTGGCCACCAAAAAAATGGAAGGCAAGGACTAAAAATAGGAGACTGTATATTCGCCAAGAAAAACTAGGCCATACACAGCTGATCTAATTCTACTGTCTCAAAATTATTCTAATTATAGTGAAGAAGCATTTAACAAAACAGTATTTAGAGCTGTAAGCAATTAATTTTATTCTTTAAAAAAACCCAAACCACTCAGGAACGAGATTTATAAACATAATTGTGCATTACGGATAGTGGCTTTCTATTAAAGCATTATGGATTTAAATAAAGCTCTTTCTTTAATTTTAAAGGCATATATATGTTTATTTTTTACATTTGATCATGATCTTTCTAGAAGAATAGCAATAATTAGTGACTGAATTACTTCTTGAGGACCTAATCTGCATGTAAAGATTAGCTGCTGCACAACAGCTATTTCTCCCCAGCTTGAGACACAGACAAGGTTTATTAAGTATGTATGATAAAAGTCTCCTGTTCCACTCAGTGTGGATTAATGCTAGTGTACTGAGGGCTTTCTTCATTCAGAAGACAATTCCTGAATGGGGAGAGAATAGCACTGCCTTTCTGATTTCAGCTACACTGTTTCATAATGGCTTTCATTTTTTCCAGAAGTGCTCTTCAGATGTCAATTATATTTTTGTGGTTGTTTCAATGGCTCAATAAACACACTGCAGAGGGCAGGAAAACCCAACCTAACGTGATTCTGTGGCTTATAAAGCCAGCACACTTTTAAAGAGAAGAAGCAGAATTTGATATGGGAATATCATTAGATAATAACTTAGAAATTGAATGTGAACATTCAGGAACACACTGGAAACATTGTGTACTAGAGTATTAAAGGGGCACAGGGACAGCTAATTTCACTGAAATCCTTAAGGATCTTTTCCCCTGCATTACCCTAGTATAAGAAGTCCCTCTCTAACCAGTTTTGTCACTCTTCAATACAGCTTACAACTGCTATATAAGCTTAAATTTGTTATCCTTGTAACTTCACCTTGAAATTCTTCTAGGCTGCTTCTGATGATGGGTTTTCAGTTTGCTTTTACTTGTCTAGTTTTTCCACAGCTCTGCTGAGGTACCTTCTACTTTCTTAGGTTTATTTTCACCTAGTCCGAGTTCTTCCCAGCATTTATTAATGTCAGAAAATGAAGACAGTTCTGGAGTCAATCCTAGATTAATTTAATGCTCTTTATGAGGAAGTGACAAGAAAGTACTGTTTCTCTTTCTATTATTAATTTCAAAGCATTTGTTCTAGTCTTCTTAGCAAAAAATCAATTTGGCTTCTCCAGGAATTTCACATAGCTTAAAAGTTTGAGCAAGCTGTCTGCCTACCTTAGTTGGTAAAGCAAGCTCTACATCAGAGGAACACTTTACAGGTATCCTCTACTACACTGGTTAGGCAGTTTTTTAAAAAGCCCATCTTGCGGATCATTGTGAGGTAATTGTGAGTACTTTTTAAGATAAGGCAAGGAAACAGCCCCATAGTTATCCTAAACTCACAGACACGCTGAATGTGATATTTAAGAGGAATCAAGCCCCAAATACAGAGAATACTCATGACTACTGCACAGCGATACACTTTTATCTCAAAGAGGGCAAGTTCATGCTCCATCGTTAGTATACATTATCAAAAAGGCTACATTTATACAAATAACAGGGTTTATTACCTGCTTCTCTGCAAAATGGTACTGGCAGAGTTTTTTCCACAACTGTCTGTCTTCGCTAAGCATGTACAAAGTTGGGGTCACTTGACCCAGAGTAATAATGTCCCAGCCATCAGAGAACCTGTATAAGATGTTATTCAGCATATGGAGAGGGAGATCGCTAAGTGTAAGTCCATTGTTGACTTGCTGGAAATAAGAGTTGAAGACTTTTAGCTAGAAAAACATGACAGTATAAAGTACAAATAAGATCCTTTACTTTAGAGGCATCTTAGGTCTTAGTTTAGATTTTTTCAAATCATTGTGTAAAATGTATCGTTAAAGCTTGCCTACAATTATTCTCTAACTGCTGCTGAAAATTTAAAGAAGCAACAAACTGTAAGCTTTATAATTCATAGCTTTCCTACTGTTAAAATGAACGTATTCTAAATTTATTATTTAAATTTCAAATAATTTTGAAACACTTCTGTTCTCTCAAAATAATATTATGCACTCTTGAAAATCCTAATATAGCCAATTCCATCTCTAGTGTGCTAAAGCCTTAACTATAAGAAAGACATGAACCAATTATTTCTCAATTGTTGGCTCACTACAGTTTCACAATTTTTATTAACAAACAAAACACATTTTTTTTTGTGTTACCTTAAGACAACTAGAGTACAGAACAGAATACAGGACTGAAGACCAGGCATACAAAAACAAAAGGATTTTGGAAGTCAGAGAGAAAAGAAACCTGAATAATTTCTGACATCTATAGAAAGCTCCCCCTCATTTCTAAATGAGAGGATTTGCAGAGGTGGCAGATGAGAGCACAGAGAAAGTTTTAATTGTGACTATAGCCCTCTGTGAACTGCAGTGGGGTAAGCTTCAGCACAGCTCCTGCACGAGTACAGCTGGAGCCCACAGTGCCGGGTGGCAGAGACCCGCAGGCTGGAGGCAGTGTCCCAGCTGGCAGGACGCTGCCAGCCCCAGGGAGCAGAGCTGCCCTGTCACAAGGTGGTGGCAGCACAGCAGCCCTGCACCTGAGGGCTCACACTTCTGGCTGTTTCCTTCCCAGCCATTCACCTTGCTTATAGCCCAGCCTTTCCATAGAGTCATCTGGTACAAACACTGCTGGGGCTGTCCTCTGCTGAGGATGAATATGTGAGCACTACAGATGCAGGGTTTCTCATGGGCTACTTCAGCCTAAAACAGCTCCAAGGGAAGTGTCATGCTGGAAGGAAACAAGAGCAGCAGTAACTGCACTGTCTCAGAAGTGTCTGTGCTGTGGTTGCCCCGCACATGAAAACTGCTGAGATCAGGTTTCTCATTTCTCCTTTCTATTCAAAAAGTAGCTGGTTAATTCAGATAACCAGCTCACATAGAAAGGACAATTTCAATTTCATAGCTGAAAGCTAAGAGATAAAACACTTGTATCACTTTACAGTGAGCAATATCTTAATAGCATTTCTTCCAGGAGTAACCCAGTCAGATTAAAAAAAAAAAAAAAAAATTGTCTGCTTGTCATCAGAAGTTTCCACTATAAAACCCCAAAACAGTGCATACCACATACTTTGAACACAATCACATGAGGAGAATCCAGTGCTGAAGTCATTATCTTTTTTCTTTTTTTTACAAAAGCAACTGTGCTAATGAATAAATCTGTAAAATTGCTACTTGTGTACTTTCTATCTTTCTGTTTTCTTGATAAATGTCTTTCAGATTTTTATTTCTCCAGTTGTAGAAAATTTATTTTGGAACTAAAAATTGGGGCTTTTTCCCCATGTCTATCTGACAAACTAGAGACAAATTTTTCAAAACTTATTTGAGTGGGAAAACCAATTCTATCTGTACATCTCTACTACAAAGCAGCAGTACAGACACTGTAGCAGTTTTCATTAGGAAAAAGCTATTAGAACAGAAAAATTAAGTTGATGCCAACAAGTTAATTTCACATTACTTTATAAAACAAGTAAAACTGTTTAAGAGGGATTTGAATCTTGGTTCACTTACAAATCCTCATGTAATATTCAACATAATTCTCCTACCCCAAATATTCATTACTATGATTTAATAATATACCTTGTTCATCTGAAGATTTTTTAATTGCTGTTGCCACAGAAGGATAGTTTCTAATCGGCAAATCCAAATATTGATGTTGCCTACCAGCACAGATTTTCCTACTCCTCTAATCAGTATACAGAGAGTAGAACTCAGATCCTGTAGAAGATCTTTGATCAATCGTGGATTATATTGGTCCTCCATAACTGGAAAACAAAACAAACGAAATACAATTTTGGTTGACAGAGTTAACCAAGCTAATAGCTCAAGCTAGTCAACAATTTTTTTTTTAGATGAATTAATCACAACTCAACTGTTTGTGTACAAATAACTGCCATAATTCCCAACATAACATTGGTGCTGTTCCTTATGTGCAAGAACAATAATAAACCATTTCACAGGCAAATTTGATGCAAAAATTTATACTATGCATTAAATAAACTTAATGTAAACAGGTAGTTATAAATTCAACTTCTTCACTTCAAATCTGACAGTATAACATCCCCATTTAGTGTGGTTACCAGAAAAAAATAAAAATCAATATAATGGCTTTTTCATAAAATAATTAAAATGTATGTTTTTTGAGTCTCAATACATCATGCAAACTTAAAACCAAATATTTTATTAACCTAAAAGCTTTTGCATTTTGTAAAGAGCACAATTTAACAGCAACAAACAGTTTTTTAATAGAATCTAAATGTCACTTAATTTTACCAATCCGTTTCAATAGAGTTTATCCAGTAACTGAGAGAAAATAACTTACTGCAATCATGGGATGGGAAGTATGAAACCTGGCACTAATTAAGGATTCTATTGCTAAGTCTTACAATGTAAAAATTGTAATAAGACTAACAAAAAAAAATCAGTTGATAACTTATAGTTGATAGTTATAGTTACAGCCATTAAATCTGAACAGTCAAATTACAAATCCTTAGGTCTTACCCTTCTGCACAATTTTGTCCAAAATGTTAAAGTAGTTCTTCTGTGCTGCACCACTCAGTGAAGTTAACTGGGATTTTGCAATTAACTGTAAAAGCTATGACAAAAATTAAAAGTCAGAAGAAAGACAGAAATATAGGATGATTTTAAATGCACACTTAGTGCATACATTCATCTACAACAGCCCGCAATGGCATTTTGTGAAAATATAACTACAGAGTTCAGAAGACAAAGTAAGACGTGGGAAACTTTAAGCAATCCCACTGGCATCCCATGAACAATTTCTGAAGGACATACATTTTAAAAATACTGTATAAACACTATCTGTGGTGCTCATCTCTGACAAGGCACATGACATACATATTTTATGAGCTGTAGTGGAGCAACAGAGAGAGCCTGTTTAGGGGGCTCACAAATACAAACGGGAACTTGGATGTGGCTGGGTCCTGAAGTTCCTGACAGATTTGGTGGCCAGGAACATCACTCTGAACTGACACCAGCTACCAGAATTTCAGCTTCTGAGTGAAGGTATCATACTGGTCAAACTGAAGTGGGATGGATTTAGTGCACTACTTTCTACTCATGGAGAGGAAATACCCTATTTTGCCTAAACTAGGGAAAAAAACAATTTCTGTATTAGACCTACATTCAGGTCCCTGGTAGAATAAACCACCATGATTTAATAATGAGCATTGTACAAGCCATATCAGTAACTTTTCCTTAACTATTATAATAAGATTAAGTAATCTCCTAGCTGTCTGCTCATCTGTCTCTGAAACCACTGTGAGCAAAAATGCAACAAGAAGGGTGGCAATGGTTTGGGGCAAAATAATCAAAACAGCAAAACATTCTTGTACATGAATTCCAAGCTATAGCTACTAGAGGCAGCACTTGCTCCATTCTGGCGCATTTGCTTTTACATTTCAGATTAAGTTTCAGAGCTGATAAGAACCATTAGCTCTTCAACAAAAAATGGTCTCTTTTTATGAGAAACTTTGATGTTGTGACACCATTGCAATGTTTAGAGGTGTGGCACTTTGCAATTGCACTTTGTAACAATGAGTTCAGAACAAGTGTTCTCAACACACTGGAAAGGAAAGCATGAAGCAGAAAACAGCATTCCCTACAGATGTTCTGGTGTAGGGTAGCATCAAGTGCTGGCACAGAGGATTAAAAAGACTAAGCTAGCCAAAAATTACACTGTATCTTCATTTCTAAAACACCAATCTGACATTTCATCCAACATTAATTTTTCTTGGGAGGAAGAAAGAATACACCTGTTCTGTCCCTGATTTAATAACGTTACTTCTCTGCACGAGCTCTGACAAAACATTACATACTATAAAAGAAAGAAATAATTGTCCTGATGTATTTAAATACAAGCAATCTAGTCTCAAAAACTGTATAAAAAGGATCTCTTTGTTGGCTTTTTCAAAGCCTATTAGCTTGATTAATAATTTAGAACACACCTAGGGGTCTCTGGCAGTCTGCCAGTTCAAGCAAGTAGGCACATTTCTCTTGATTAATTTAAAAAAAAAAAATCAGTTAAGTTGATCAGTCAAAAGATCAAATCAAAGAAACAAATTCCACCTGACTGATTTTAATAAAGATTCCAATTTCAGTGAAAGTTAACATGCAAGGATTAAGACAATTCTAGCAAAAGCAAGGTAACAGGGAGCACAAGAATCTCACACACTGATACATGGAGAGCATGGCTCATGTAGTCTCCTAGAGACTGCAGCTTTGAATGGATCATCTGTTTGGACAAAACCACCCATATCAAACTCAATGTATCAGAATTTAACAGCTACAAAGTCATCAATACACTACAGCACCAACAAATACAAAAATATAACTGATCCTACCTTCTCCCCCTCACTGCCCATCTTAAAAGGGTCCTGGACAGACATCAATACTAACTTTTAATAATGAATGGCATGATTTTAGTTAGTTGGAGAATCATCTGGATGGTCTGGGATCCAAGAAGAGCTAGAGTAGAGTTTGGTCTTTAATATTATTTTTACTATTGATATCAACTATACTTGATTTATACTTTGATATCAACAGCAAACACCTCAGGGGAACTGATGCAAAGAAACTATAAAAGTTGTATTTGTAAAACAATTCTAATTTTAAAAATTCCAAATAAATTCTAAAACATTTAAAGGCTTTTGAAAGTCTATCTACCATTTTAAATTCACCCAGATTTCTTAGGGTCTACTATTAGAAGAATAATGGTTTGAATTGAAAAGCCAAATTTCTGAATTTTAAAGTACTCCTTCCTCAATGTTCTTAAACCTGGCTGACTACACCAGCATTTTATACTTCTTGGTGAACAGAAGAAAAACTGGTCAATGTGCTTATGCTGGACTTTGCACTTTGACTTGATCAACTGTTTTGAGCAACCTGGTTTAGGGACTGCAGCATCTAAAACATATGCAAAATTCTAGATTTGCATTCCTTCTACCTGCTTGCTGTTCAAGTGAGGCACCCAAGACTGACACCATTTATACCAAATCATCTCTTTTGAGTGCTTTGGTTTTTCTTCTTCCTACTGTTCAAGGCTGAAAAGTCTTGGGAAGGATCAAGGTTCTTGATTCTGCTCCAAAAACAGCATTAAAAAGTAATGTTCTAAACCACAACACATACATACACCAAAAAAACCTACCAAACCCTGCAAGGGGAACAAACCAGGCAAGTACCCTAACCACTAGCCTGGAAAAAAATCCTTTTTGCTTTTGTTTCCACATCTCTTGTTTTTCTGAAAGAACAATCCATTGCCTCAGCTTCACAGGGATGGATAGAATGTGTTTTCTCTCCAAATAGTCTACAGCCTAATGGTAAGGGTGTTCTCCTGGTAAGTTTATTTAATTTTTATTTGCATCTTTTCAATTTCTGGATGCATTCCAGGAAATACAATACTTGTGAACAGCCTCACTACTGAACAGAACTCTAGTCCTGATACAACTCAGATTTTGAATTTCTCTAGGAGTTGGACAAGCACTTTACCACCTCAAGTTAGATAATAAAATAAACCTGGGGCTAGAAAGAGATTAAGTACCCCCAGAATAGGCATTTCCAAGTGGGCAGCTGGTGAGGAGTGAGGTAACTAAGGCTGGAGTCTCAAGTTTTAAGGAACATTAACAAAGATAAATGTATAGATACCTTGTCATTGATAAAAAAAACCCTGTGCAATGAATCACAGGACTGGTAAAAAGTTGCAGAAGAAACAGAAATAGCAAAATATTTACATATGAATTATTCTTCTGGAAATTGTTATTTGAAACATATTTGAGATGGAGCAAAGTATATTTAAGATTAATAACACTTTGCTATTTTTGGTTGTATAAAAATTATTTTACCTTTAAAGGGAGTTCATTACCCAGACAAATGAACAACAATTGAAAATACCATCGATGTTTCCCTCTAAATAACAAAGCACACTGTCCACCACCATCCTCCTCAAGCTCTAGGCTTTCAGACAGCCATATAATGAGTTTTCACCAAAGAAAATTTACTCAGTTTAAAGCTGCTACTTGCATTATAAATTACATATGATGAGGATATTGATACAATTACAAATCATTACCTGTTCAGTGCAAAAATATTCCTTTTGTACACACGGGCACATCAGCAAATGCATTTTTGTAATACACAGAAAAAATGAAGAGCTTACTTTGACCACATAATTGAACCTCCTGATGTCCTGAATCGCACTTGAAAAGTCTAAGCGGTTAAAGGCTTCTCCCAAGGTGCAATAGCCATGCCTCTGAGAAGGGGAAAAAGTACACTTTAAATGGAAGGAAACAGGCAAAACTGAGAAAAACATTCAGAAAAGCACTGTGACATGCAGCTGATGCTAATGGATACATGCTCCCTGGAAATATAGTGCCTCTGGGCTGAAGATTTATTTGTTCTACAAGAAATTAAATGAAACCAGATACACAATTTGTAACCATCAGGTATGTAGGCAAGGCTTTTCAATTCATACAAGTGTGTAATCTGGTATCACTGTATTTGATTTCCCTGGGAATCTACTCCACTCTTGCATGGCCACAATGCTGGCACTCTGTCACAGCTATCACAGTCCCCATTTGCCATGCACAAGGAAGAGCTTGCTTGTACAGCTGTCTGAGCCTACAATTACGAGAATTATCTGATTCACATTTGAGGGTGAGAACACAGCCAGTTGCTTCTGGGATCAGAAGCTAATGGTCTCAACATCTAGAATTTAGTTTCCAGGTGCTAGAAGCTTAGGAACGTTTTTTTAAGTGCACCAAGAGAATGCATTTTTTTTTGGTACTTCTCCACATCCTAATGTGAAAATGGAAGTTTCAGAGGCTGCTGAAAACAACCTAAGGTGGTAGTAGCAGCCCAAAATGCCTAGGATTATGTAAACGCAGTACGTTCAGAGCCATAAAGCCACATTGGAGCCCAGGCCCAAATATACTGAGATTAGGAAAATCTCTAATTGGTAAAAGAGTTTTGCAGAGCAGTGTGCTACTATGGTTTTATTAGGCCAGGGAAGGAGTGGGATAAGTAATTATTTAAAGCTCATTCCAAGACAGACTTACTTGGTAAATTATGGGATGGTGAAAAATTTTGAAGTACAGATAACATACTTTTTTGCAACCCAGTGAATGCTTCCCTTGCATATACCCCAGTGGGACAGGACAATTAAGAATTCACTGCAGACTGGTGATAATTACTTTCCATTGGTTAATTACCAAATTCAGGATTGTATTGCTTGCTCATTTAGCTGATACACCTCCGACATGAGCACACTGCACAATATGCATACCTTGCTTAGATAACAGCAGTGAATTAACACATGTAGTCAACAAAACTTTTGTTGAAATTTAAATATTTGTGGCTGTTCTCTGGCTAAACAGTTATCACTAGGTCATGCTTGAAACCCTAACATAAGAGACATTTCCCTGAACAGGTTTCTATGAAACTACAGCTCTACCTTTGCCAGTGTATCATCATGACAAAATTATTCAAAAAACACCTCCAATTTCATTTCAGCTACACACATGCACTTGTTTTGGTTTTCTTTAATTTCAATGCTCTCCCCTAGCATGTTTCACATGTTTCTTAACAAGACTTTCCTATCTTGTCATTTTGCCCTAAAAAACAATACCCAGTTTGGAAAGAATGTTCCCTAGTTGTGAGACCACTATTTCAAAATCAAGAAAGATTAGAATGTGTAAGAAAAAATAGAGCCTCTAAATTATGTTTTAGATCAACTTAAATTGTTGCTCTGAATTTTTTGGTTCATGTATTCTTATTCCTTGCTACTTTTTAAACCTTCTAGTCTAATCTTTTAAATTTATACAAAGAATTACTTGAAAGATTAGTGTTTATTTTTAACCATCCCTGGTTTGTTTTTTATATTAAAAATCCCAAATAAACCTGAAAGATGAATGGTCAAATATTAGAAGGTAACAAAAAAATTTTGTCCACTCTCTGAATGGACAAGGAACAAAAGCAAATACTCACACCTCACTAGTATACCAACTTCTGCACAGGCAGGGGAAAAAAATAATCCCTATATAGATGGGTCATAACGGACACCAATTCATGAGTTTAGGCTATTTGTATTTTGGCCTCAATGTACTTCGAAACCTCAGCTTAACCTTAGCATTGAAAGTACCACAATGACTCGTGATGGTCTGTTATCCCCTTGCTCCTTGTCACCCTAACTTGAGATGGCACAAAGGGAGAAAGCATGCTTGAAACTTCTGCAGACCAATCTAAGTAACCTCATCTAGAAGATAAAGCAGAAAGAGGGCTGTGAATCTGGTGAAAATCTTTAAAATACCCTTCAGATGTAGACGGGCAGTCTCTGCGTCACTGGTCTACAAGGTCTGCAGTCTTGCAGTGTGTCCTGTTATGTAAGCTCTCCTCAATAGCATGCCCTTCCTGAGTAAAAAACTCTGTATTGTCTCTCTCAGCTCTAAAATGCAAAGCTGCTTTTGCCTGCATGATTACAGTCATCAGCCTCACCTCCTTCCTCTCTCCTAGCTGACATTACTATGTGGAGGTAAAATCTCCTTACTGGTGTTCAAGTTCCACACATCCCAGATAGCCATGGCAATCAGCATAGGAATGAAACTCGCACTTCAACACAGTTTAACCTCTACATACAATGGATGAATTTTAACTCTTTGACTTTCCAAGAGCTTTCATATTCCCTTTACAGTTACATGATACAGTTTATATCCCAAACTGAAAGCATGTAAGCTTTGTTGAAAATATAGATCCTCTTTGAAAAGTCTGAAATTGATGTTTTACTTACTTCCATTCAAACTTACACCAAGATCTCAAAATATTGGGTGGCATCCTGCAAGCAACATCATTGGAGATATTTCTCTGGTTTGCAATTAACTTTCAATTTTAGTTCAGAGACAATAAAAAGATAGATGAGCTTGGATAAGTAGCAGAGAACTGTATGTCTATCTTTGCAAGTTCTCACATCTCTGGCACAAAGATCTACCTAGAAGTCACTCTGCCAGCTGCCTTTGCCTCACCATGTGCAGGTGTGCAGTGTTGCTAATGAAGAGAGTTGAATATAGCCGCTAAGACCACATGGCAAAAATACTTTTTTCCATATACTGCCTATGAATTAAGAACCACAAAGATTGTAGGAACTGACCCACACCATGCAGACTTACTTCCCTGGTGCTTTCTTTATGAACATAAATCCACTTTTCACGATAAAAACCTAAAATAAAATTAAAATATAAGCATTTTAGGCTTCCACATTAGTTAATGCACTCCAGAAAGAAAGTCAACTAAACATACAATTTTCAATAAAATGCTTCATAACATAGCAGAAAAGTTTTAATGAAGGAAGTTTATAAAAGTTGGAAAAGATAACTAAACATTTTCACAAGTTATGGACTGCATGAAATAATAGAAAAGCTATATAAATGTTTTTTAAAACCACAAGAGTTAGCACACAACTGGTAGATGAATGACAACTTTTGTCAGCTGTGACCAATCACTGACATAACAGAGGTCCTACATAATTCCTGACCTTCTTTTTTTATACAACAGGCTCCTTAGCATTAGAAAGAACAGCAGATACAGACAACACTTTTGTTCCTGACCACTCCACCCCTCTAATCCATTTTCTTCTGCACAGGTGCCTGTTCTACATTGAATTGGTTCAACTAACTGCAGAGGACTGCAGGGAAGTCAAGGATACAAGACTAATAAAGGCAACCAGGCAGACCAGACCTTCAGCTTTCACAAGTCTCACATGCTGTCAAATGAGACATACAGCCCCTTAAATCATCTGAAATACCTGAAACTCAGACAAGCCTGGAGAACCTTGCAGCTTTCTGGAACACCATCTCTCCAACAATTTTGGGGATATACAAGTAGCAGATCATTTCAAGATCAAAGCATTAGAAATGCCAAGTAGTTGCTAACCAGTTTACCTTTTTGTACCTACTCTACCAAATTCTCTGCTTCAGTAAATTACTTGCTGTGATACACATTTGCAGTCCAAAGTACAAGTGATCTTTTACAAATGCAAACTGATAAAATGGCTTTCCTATTTTAATTTTTTTAAAGGGACTTCTCTCCAAGAAATTCAATACTGATAAAATCTTTATCAAGAGATACGATTATTATGACAAAATATATTTATTTATGATCTGATTCTGGAGTTGTATAACTCATTAGAACTTGAATTAAACAAAATAAACCATCTGCTTTGGGAAGCAGAAGCTCCCATATGCATCCAGAAGAATTTAATCTAAAACTAGTCCACAAAACATAACAGTGGTTAGTATCAGAAGACACCTAATACTCAGGAATTACTATTCTTAAATGAATTACCTTTGGGTCTTCCAAAAAAAAAAAAAAAAATACAATACAATAAATGATCACTAACACAGCTTCAATTAAGATGCATCACTTTTGACACCAGGATTTGTTGCCAATACAGAAATAGACATAATTTAGAAGGCTACTCTATAGGTGACTATAACATGGCTATTGTAACATTTCTCTGAACATACATGTGTCTTCTAAAATAAATGAAAAAACCCAGTCTTACATTGTGAATCTGTGTTAGTCCTAAAATGATCTTTTTTCCTTTTCTTGGCTGCAAACTCACACTCTTCAGTATTGTACACGTCTTCATTCTCATCATCCCCAGTTATGATACTGAAATATAAACATCTAATTAGAATAGCAGTAATTAAATATTTAAGATGCATACATCTTAAAATTTTCTGCATTAAAGTCTACTAGCTGAAAAAAAAAAAAATCATATCCTTAACTAAGATATTCTACCTCATTGTCTACAGCAACATGTATCTGGAGAAAAGATGTCTTCTATTCTTCCCAGTGGGGCTGAATTTTGTGCCAAAGCGATTAAATATGCAAAAGTATCTTTCTAAGAGGTATCTTGTAAGTCATTACTGACATTCAGGAAGGACTACTAAGGAGACAGTACCAGCTGGACAACTACAAAACTCTACAAAGTTCTGATGTACAAAAATCCATTCTTTGAAGTGGACCAAGCCTTAGCTGCACACAGATAAAAAGTCTGTGAAGACTTATTATGTGAAGAATTATTGCACATCCTTGCCTAGGCAGAAAGCCAGCAAGAGTGACATCTCTCTTACTACTGTCACCTTTGGGGCAAAGAAAGTCTTTGCTTTAAGAAACTCTCGATTCATAACACTGCACATACTACAGGTGCCAGGGAATTGTTTTACCAATGACTTGTACAGCATCAAGAGCCAAGTGGTCTGTCTGCCACACAGACTCTACCCATGTCACTTCTGACAGTTAACTATGCAACCCAGCAATGAGGGCTATATCAAATGCTTAAGTATATCAAACACATAGTGCTAATGTTAAAAAAAAAAACAAACTCACATACAAATTATTGAAAATCTTTTTTTAATAAGCTAGTATTTCTAAAATGTATACATTTAAAAACTGTCTGTGCTACAGGAATTCTACACAGCTTCATAAAATTTTCTTTCTGTTTTTACAGATAACAATAAGGACTAGCAACAAAGATAAGAATGGGTGTTCTTGTTTCTAGCACTGAGACAGAAGATACCTCATATGAAGGACACTGTCTTGCACAGATAACAATAATGAAGGATACATAAGTCTAACTGAAGGACTTTTTTATTTCTACATTACTGCTCTTTGGCAACAAAGTTGTATATGAAACTCTGCACATTCATTAATTTTATTAATATAAATTGCTTTTTATCATTGCCAGTTTGAACTTCAGATTAAAACAACTGAACACTATAAACTGAAGGACAGAAGTTTTTCCAAAAATAACCTGTATCTGGGCACTAAGTGAAAAAATTCATATTTTAGTCTACTGCTACTAGCTTACAGGGTTAAAATTTTCAGGTTTGAACTATCTGTTAAACGACACTGCAAAAAATTTTCAGCTTTTGAATTGTTCTAATCAGTACATTCTAGCTCAGCTTAAAGACACACAAGTCAAGAAGATTTAGAAAAAAGAAAGTTGGTTTCATCTTAGCTTTTTTTTTCAGGACTTAACATATGTGTGCATTCAGACAGTGCTCAATCCAAGGTGATGGCCTTAGCTCAGTCCTTAATATTTTTAAAGCAGAGGATAAAGACTCAACACCTTAAATATTCTATGCAACAGTGCCAAATATCACATCTGGTCAAACAGCAAAAGAGCTCAGAGGGAAGAAACCAGCAAGAGACAAAAGCAAAACATCAACACAAGTTATGTGATTATGTAACATTCCAATCCATCAGTTTGGGGTTTTTTTTTGTTTGTTTTGTGGGTTTTGTTTGTTTGTTTTTTGGTTTTTTGGGGTTTTTTTTGTTTGTTTTTTTTCCCCAAAGCTATTATATAGGAAATCTCTAAACTCACTAAAACTAATTTAATTATGATTTAACATATTGGCTGCATCACCACATCATGTAAGAAACTATGGCAGAACCTGAAGAGTTGCTACAGAACCAGAAATTGAGCCCAAAGCTTCCAGAGCCTTATCATCCTAACAACAAACACCAGATTAGGGAGATAGGTCCTGATACTCTGCAACAAAACATAAGCAGCACAGAAACTCTCTCATTCCCCTTGACCCTGGGCAAGCGATGGGGAGAGAGGATGGGAGGCCACATTCCTGAAGGCCTGCTTAGAAGAGGAAGGTTAATATGTAAAGACTCCTTCTTTTGTTCCTGCATATTGAAGTGCCCTAGAAGGTAATTCAGACCAGTAACATACCTGAATTAATTTGAAGCCCACTCCTGACACCCCATAGTATACACTTCTCAAGCATCATATAAATAACTAAGGCAGCTTAAGGAGTCAATAAACATAAGGAATTGTGAAGACAAAGGCTATTTCAAACACCTTTGTCCAGCATTCAGATTTGCCTGTGACATTCCTGGAATTCCTCCTCAAGTCTCTTTAGAGAAAAGAGAAATTGGACTGTTACCTGAGGATCTTCTGATATGAGGCTTTATTTCCTCATGTTCTGTCCCACTTCATATAGAGTGTTTCCCTACTCATCTGTAAACAACACCACTCTTCCTGACAAACCTTTAGTCTGAAAGCAATGAATGAAAGCAAGGGTCCCACAGACATCAGAAGAAAAGGGTAGAAACAGAGTTACCCAGGGACTGCTAGCATTCCTTCCAGAAATCTGCAGAGCTGCTTGACAAGTAATAAAGCTGTTCTACTGTTCAAAAAGCAACCCCTGCCCCCTCAAACACCAAGCTAAGATACAAGATACCAAATCAAGTGCTGCACGTGCCATATGGTGTAACAGAAGCCTTAATTTAATGTTTTTATTATAATACTACACGTGACATTTGAGTGCACCTGGCAAGATTTAAATACATACATAATACTGCCAATTTACAGCTATTCTTACTCTCTTGTCTTGATGACGCACTTCACAAAAAATATTCTAAAGCTTTTAAAAGCAAAGTACCTGGTGTCCTTAAAACTACAATACCTTAGATAAATCATGTAATGATTTCAGTTTTTCCAAAAAATATTGTTTGATAGTGGTATTTAAATAACTTCTTGGGTATGACACTTAAAATGATGGAAAATGTGACAGGGCTATCTGAGCTCCAACTATTTTCCCTCATCCCTTTGCTTCTTTTCACAAGGCCTTCAGTCATGCAATTATATACAGAGACATACTGAGTATTTTAGAAGTGACTCCCACAGCTTAACCATGGAAAATCCTGAGCTAAATGCAGGTACCAAATGATTTTGTCATTTGACAAATACATTGTAATGTTATCTATTAATAGATTCAAATCAAAGGACTTCTACCCAGTGCCAAAATCACTCTTGTGAACACTGTATCTCACAGAATTAGACAAGAGACACTGCAGACTGCAATGACTATCCTGCCAGCCCAAGTAGTTCATATGAACCTTACACATAAAAAAGTAAATATCACCATCATGAAAATCTTAATAGTCTAATTCTTTCTTTTACCTCAAAATGAACGAATTAGACAGCTTTACTCCTAAGTTGCAGGCTCTTGAAAGGCACTTGCATACAATTCTATAAGGCTGTTCCGCCCCCACCAAGCTTCTCTCCACCACCAAATTTCAAGGACACAGTACCATAGCACTGGAAGTATCCATCTTTGCTTGAATTTACAGGCAGTCATGGCCAGCATTCATACCACAGAGTTTGAATGCACACAGCCCAAGCCACATTTCCAGCTACTATACACCTTGAACACAAGGCACTCATGCAAAATACAAGACCAACAGAAGTGATAGTCTCTTTTTTTTTTCTATCTTAGTTTCCATAAAAAAATCTAATGTGCAACTGTTTAACCATTATGCCAAAAAATTAAAACTGCTCCTGCACAAGCGACTATATTTGTTCAAGCATGGTTACCATTAGGTCCACCAATTTTACGAATTCAGCCGCTGGATTCACCAAGGCATTGGATGACTAATGAAGCAAGTTAAAAGCTCTATTTTAATAAGAACATATTCTTCAATTTAAGTAACTTATGTGTCTTTAAGGTTTATTTCTGAATCTGTTTGTGATTAGATATTTGCAATTTCAGAAAAGAAAATATTTGCAATGAATAAAGGACAAAGTTTAGCAAGCAACTCTATCTACACTTTCTCTCACAGAAGAGAATAGAAGCAAAACTAGAAAGGGTTTCTTCCAACAATATAGATTGAATTTTATTTTTATAAGGAAAACTGCTATAACTGCTCTCTTAAGTAGAATACTAAAGTACTAACTTCAGAAGAGATTCCTATAGAATATTTTAGCAAAAAAGATTATTCTTTACAATGGATGCAAATGAACAAAACCTGCTAGAACTGCTAGACTGGCATACACCATCTGACGGGGTAGCTTAAAGAGAGACAAATAGGTATTTTTGTACAGTTTACTATATGTTTCTTCTACAAGGAAGTACTTTATCGAGTCTCATTCTTTTTTTAGTGCTACATCGTGTTAACAAATCTCCTAAGCTGAATTATCTTCAATACACACAGTAATTATTTCCAAATAGCATAAGATGTATGGAGAGACAGCCAGCAACACATCTTATACTGCTGTACCACAATGTGAAGCCCTGCCCATGACATAGGCAGGGTACATGCTGGGTAGAGACTAGATAGGAAGCAGTTTTGCAGGAAAGGAGCCAGAAGTCTTGAGTATAAGTAGCTGAAAACAGGTCAGCAGAGTGCCCTTGTGTTGTGTTAAGCTAACTGCACCTGGGTCTGAGCTATCAAAAGTGTAGCCTGCAGAGTGAAAGAAGCAAATACCCATCTTTATTTGGCATGAGTACTCGACTGGAGTAATGTGTCTAGTTTGGGGCTACCCAGTACAGTGAAAACATTGTCATACCGGAAGGACTCCAGTGGAGATTCACCAAGGTACTGGAGCACACAGTGCACAAGGGTAAGAGAACTGACCTTGCTCAGTGTTAAAAGCTGGAGGAAAATCTGGTTGCTGTCACTTTCAAATATGAGGCTATAAATAAGATAGAGTGAGACCATAAGGATGGAGGAGATGAGCACTAGTAAGTCAAGTGGTAATGGACACAATCCATGACAAGAGAAATTCTTATTAGACTGAGGAGGGCAGGGAGAAATGACACAACACAGGACAGCACAACAACAACAACTGACAGGAAGAGAACTTAGAACAAAGCACAAAGCTGAACTGGGCAAGGCCCTGCAGAACCTAACTTCAGCTGGTCTTGTTTTGAGTTTGTGTTTCAACTAGATGATGCCCAGAGGTTATTTCCACCCTAAATTGTTCCATAATGTGCAAATAGACATTAATTGGAGTTTAGTGGCAGAACTTAACTAAGATATAAAAAGTTCAAGTTACAATCATAGATCCCAAGTTAAAAGCGTAGTGAAATTACTCCAAAGTAGTGCTACTATGACAAGACATACCAACTTGAATTCTCTAGTGTGAGTTTGAACAACATACATTTTTAATTGAATAGATAGAAGCAAAATTAAGAATCAAAAATCAAAGCCATAGTTTTTGGCTTCAAAAGAGTTCAATTCTAGGCTCTTCCAAGACTAAGGAGAAAAAAGAAAAAAAATTTCAATTCAGTATTTTTGCTCAAAGAAGCAATAAAAATACCTCACCTTGCTCTTTGGGGAAAAGATACATATACACATTTATACACACACACAATTATGAGCAAAAGTCTTAATGGTATTCACAAAGACTGATAACTCCTTTCATACTTAGCAAACAGTAATAATTATGCAACCTACATGATACTTATTTTTGAAGCAATTTGCACAGTCGCTAAATATTTATTAGAATTCCCTTAATTTGCCAAGTATGTTATTAAAGATATGAAAGAGAGAAGATTTTTTCCAAAGGCATTTAAGGCAACTTTTATGTTGGCATCTTACTGAACATTCTTCCAAAGTTTTGTATACACAGTGGCCGGACTGTGTGGATAAAGAAGTCCAAATGAGATGAACACAAAAGGAAAAAAGGCATGAAGAAAACAGCAGGTTAAGCTTAATAATAATGCTTCACTGCTTGGTAACTCCCTTGAGGATTGTTTCACAAATTTCAAAAACACAGGTGTGTTACTACGGCTAGTCCTAGCTACCCAGTAAATTCCCTCTCTAAACCAGATGAGTTATCATTTACTGGACTAGCAACAAAACACTGAATGTTCCCTTTCCTGATTATGAGCACATTATGCTGGAATTTATGACCATGAATGCTATCCCTGAGAATTACTTCTTTGTGGAGAAATTTGTTTTGACAAAGCGATTTATATCACACCAGTCTGTGGGCATTTGCCACAAGTATTACTTCACTCATCTAATCTCTTTCTCACCTGTCCTACAGGAGCACATACAGTCATATATTGTGTTACAGAATGAGCATTAAGTTACCACTAATTGTCTATTTGGAGAAAAAGCATTTTATGTCTGCCACAAACTAATCCAACACCCACTCAGCAGAAAGCTTTCATTCACTTCCAGGTAGCAGTTCAACATGCCTGTCACACCTGCAATTTACAAGTGTCACTTTTACCTTTAAATAGTACTCAACTTGGGGGATAGGGTTTTGTTGGGGTTTTTTTAAAGTATTTATTGTTTTATTATTTCGAAAGACATATAGCCTAAGAAGGGATCTGGCTGCCTCAAATAAGCAACTCACAAAGCAGTGACAAAAGACAGACAATCTCCACAGAGGTCTCCTGTCTGCCTAACTAACAAAACACGACTGCATTTGTACACAGATGACATCAGCGACCACAAACATTTGCAATCTGAATGGAAATTAAGTCTGTTTTGCCTTCCCACCTGCTATTAATACATGCAGAATCACTTTTTTTTTTTTTTTTAAACTTACACGGTGTGGCCGATATCACTCAGCTGGTTATTCCCATCCTCAAGTGCAGGACTAAAGGGTTCACATCTTTTCCATCCATCTTCTGTTTTAACCCATCTCCATCCAGGGGATCGCCAGTCTTGGCCCAAAAATGGCATGGTTTTTCTATAAGCAGCAAGAAGATATTCTTTGTCTAGTATTTATTTAAAATTTTTCAAAACTTCCTGTCATTATTTCAGTTTTCTCTTTAGCCTTAAAAAAATACATTGAGAAAAGTTCTCTGTAGAGCATCCTTTTAAGAAAGAGATTCAGTGGTTTAAGTAGACTTTTTATTCTCTAACCACATTCTTCTTGTCTTTCAGCATTTATTAGATCAAGGTATATTTCCTTGTTTTTTGGAGAACAAGGAAAAAAAATCCTCATAGACCAAGAACAGAATGATACCAAAAAAAAGCAAAATTATATTATTTATATGTAATCTGCTTTGCCATGATCAAACAAATTGTTGATTTTTATATGTGACTAATAAATGGTTTTAAAGAGCTTGACAGCTCACAAAATCAATGTTGCTTTTCTTTTTCTAATCCTTACAAATACTGAGTTTATGGAACGGTATGTAGTGATGTTTCAGTAAAGGAATTTTAATATTTCCAAAAATTTAGATTGTTGCTGAGGGTCACCTCCCATGACAGCTTATTAAGCAGATACCAGGACAAAAGGAGTCTGCAATGAAGTCCATTGTGGCACATCTCCAGAAATTCTTACAAATAGATGCAGGTCATCACAGGTATCTGACTCAAACAGTGTTCTATGACCATTTTTCAAAAGTAAGATTCATTTCTGAGACATTAATAACTTGAACAACACTTTGAAGACTACAACCTTGCCAGCTTTTGCCCTCTTCTTCCCATTCATCACACAAACATATTTCTCCTTAGGTTAACAAGAGATTTCCCATGCAAGCTATAGAGGGAAGATAACGTTACTGTAGTCAAAACACATTAATATATAACAGCAACAGCTTTGGTCCTAACAAATATGAATTTTCTAGTATTTTTTCAACTTGAAAAAGTATTAGGCCCATCAGTGTGTTTTTCTTTATTTAAAAATCCGCAGAGCAAGCAAAACGAAGTACATTGCCTAGGCCTCAGGATTGACTAAAGTCCCCTTCTTACTAATAACTCAGTTTTCCTCTGCTCCTAACAAGAACCTTTTGAAAATGTACAACATCTGTTCCCCCAGACGCAACAAACTTTATTCATCCCTATCTGGTTTCCAATCCTTTTACTGCTTCTTAGGAATAATATGAAACACAACAAGTTGTTTAGTACTTCCCTCACTCATACTGGTGTCTTTCTCACAGAATGGTTTGTGTTGGAAGGGACCTTAAAGACCACCCAGTTCCAATCTGGGTGGCACCTTTCATTAAACCTTCAGGCTGCTCAGAGCCCCTTCAAATATGGCCTTGAACACTAAAAAGATGGGATATCCACCACTCCTCTGGGCAACCTGTGACTGATCACTCTCACAGCGAAGAGCTTTTTACCAAGACCTAAACCAAACCTACCTTCTTTCAGTTTGATGCCATTCTGCCTGGTTCTGTCACTACATGCCCTTGTAAAAAGTCCTTCTCCAGCTCTCTTGTAGCACCCCCCTTTAAAGTACTGGAAGACTGCTCTCATGGTCTTCCCAGAGCCTTCTCTTCACCGGGCTAAACAGTCCCAATTCTCTCAGCCTGTGTTCAAAGGACAGGTGCCCCAGCCCTCCTCTGGATTCTCTCCAACACATTCACAGCCTTCCTGTAGTGCAGATCCCAGAGCTGGATGTAACACTGCAGGTAGTATATGATGAGAGCAGAGCAGAGGGGCAGAACCACCTTCCTTGACTCACTGGCCTCACTTCTTCTGGTGCAGCCCAGAACATCTTTGGCTTTCTGGGCTGCAAGTGCACGTTGCTGACTCATGTTGAGCTCCTTGTCAGCCAACAGCCCTCAGTCCTTCTCCTCAAAGCTATTTTTAATCCATTCTCTACCCATCCTGTACTAGTGCTTGGGATTGCCACCACCCACCTGAAGGACCTAGCACTTGGGCTAGCTGAGTTTCATGAGGTTTGCACAAAGTCATTTCCGTCCTGTCAAGGTCCGTCTGGATGGCACCTCTTCTCTCCAGCTTGTTGACTTCACCACACGATTTGGTGCCATCCAAAAACTTGCAGAGGATGCACTCAATCCCACTGTCCATGTCCACAAAAAAGATGCTAAACAGGCCCAGTCCCAAACCCAGCCACTCATGAATGTCACTTGTCACTCGTCTCTACTTGGACACGGAGCTGTACACTGCAACTCTCTGAGGATGACCATCCAGCCAGTTCCTTATCTACCCAGAGGTCCATCTGTCAAATCCACGTCTCTCCAGTTTAGAGACAAGGAATTTGTGTGGGACAGCAACAAATGTTTTTCATAAATTCAGGCAAATTCCATCAGTCACAGTGTGACCCTGTATGACCTCATCCACCAGCCTTGAAATCGCACCGTAGAGGGCCACCAGACTTGTGAGGCAGGGTCTGCTCCTAGTGAAAATATGCTCACACAGCCTCATGAGACCCCAACACCCCCTTCGACCAGGAAGGCTCCACGCACCTCCCTCCAGACACCTCAGCCCTGCCCGTCATGCCTCGCCCAGCCCCTTCCCCAGCCTCACCTGCCCACCTTGACTTTTAACACCTTGTCCCACGCTCCTTCAGCTGCACATGCCCTAAAGAGCCAACCCCAAACCCCTCAAGCTACGACTGCCCACGCTCAGCCCCAGCCGCCCGGGCCGACGGTGCTCACCCACACGGTGAGGAGGAGGTGGTGGTGAGGTGGTGGTGCTGGTGTTCTCTTTCTTCTCCTCCTCCTCCTCCTCCTCCTCCTCCTCCTCCTCCTCCTCCTCCTCCTCCTCCGGCCGGGCCGCGCTCCCCTCGCGGCGCCTCTCGCGCCGCTCCCCGCCCGGCGCTCGGCCCGGGCCTGGCGCTGTTGCCGGAAGTACCATGGGCCGCGCTGGCCACGCCCCCAGCGCGCTGATTGGTGGCCGCCCGCCGCGCTTGTTGCTACCCGGCAGCGCGCGCCGCCATTGGCGCAGGGGGCGGGGCCGTCTCCGCCCCGCGCGGGCCGGCCGCGTCACGTGACAGGCGCCCGCGGGGCGCACGTGCCAATGTTTTGGTCGGCGCAGGGGGCGGAGCGTGCGGCGCGCGCGGGCGGAGCGTGACCCCCCCCCATGTGACCCCTGGGAACCCCCCCGGTGTGACCCCCCCCCCGTGTGACCCCTGGGAACCCCCCCGGTGTGACCCCCCCCCCGTGTGACCCCTGGGAACCCCCCCGGTGTGACCCCCTCGGTGTGACCCCTGGGAACCCCTTCGGTGTGACCCCCCCCCCCCCGTGTGACCCCTGGGAACCCCCCCCGGTGTGACCCCCCCCCCGTGTGACCCCTGGGAACCCCCCCGGTGTGACCCCCTCGGTGTGACCCTCCCCCTGCGAACCCCCCCGGTGTGACCCCCCCCGTGTGACCCCTGGGAACCCCCCCGGTGTGACCCCCCCCCCCGTGTGACCCCTGGGAACCCCCCCGGTGTGACCCCCCCCCGTGTGACCCCTGGGAACCCCCCCCGTGTGACCCCTGGGAACCCCCCCGGTGTGACCCTCCCCTCGGTGTGACCCCTGGGAACCCCCCGGTGTGATCCTCCCCCGGTGTGACCCCCCCCGGTGTGACCCTCCCCTCGGTGTGACCCCTGGGAACCCCCCGGTGTGACCGTCCCCCCGGTGTGACCCCCCCCGGTGTGACCCTCCCCCTGCGAACCCCCCCGGTGTGAGCAGTGTGACTCCCCGGCCTGACCGGTGTGGCTGCCCGTGCCCCGGCGCTGATCCCGCGGCGTGCCCCGTTGTGACCCCGTGTCCCAGCGGTGCCCAGGTGTGCCCGAGTACCCCGGTGTGTCCTCCCGCTGTGCCCCCACAGTGAACCCCATGCTCCCTGGTGTGACACCGCCCCCTCCGTGGGACCTGCCCGGTGTGCCCCGGTGTGCCCCGGTGTGCCCCTGCATCCCTGGGGTGCCCCTGTGTGACTCCCCCCTTGTGCCCCAGCGTGCTCCTCTGTGCCTCTTATGTACCAGCATGCCTGGAAAACCAAGTTTACAGAAGGCCTTGTTTCTTAAACCTTTAACTCATTAATATATAATTGTATTAACTTTTCAGATTTCACTTAAAATCAGTTATTTTCCCCTGTTTGAATGTGGAGAAAACTATTAAAAAAAAGGTCAAAGTATTAGTATTAAAATTAAAGTAGTATTTTCAAACTTTGTAATTTGTCTTAAACTGTGTGCTGTAGAAAAAGGCTTTATAATTTTGATTATTTGAATGCTTGGAATTGCCAATACTACAATTACAGCAACTTGTCCCTACCTGGAAGCAATCCTTAATCTTTTTGCTACTCTTTCCCATGATAAAATGGAGTCTATGAGCTTGTAAAATAATTTCAGTGTCACAACTGCACAGAATTCAGCAAGGACTCAGACTGGAAGGGCTTCTTTTCTGGTTTTGGTCTTGAAAAACTTACATGAGTAGTTATTTTTGGTCTGGGATTCATTGTATTCTCAATATGTTACTTTTAATAATAAACCTGAGATAGGATTCCTTTCTTTTCTTGAAGACAGAAAAAAAAAAAAAATAGAATACCCAAATCTTTTTCAAGACCTCATTATCCTGACACAAATACAGCCGTGGCAAAGGTGCTGCCTTTGCACAGCCAGAGGCTGATGGCCACTCTCTCTGCCATTGCCTGATTGAAAAGATTCTCAGCCCCGCACTGGAAGATGATGTGAGTCAATATCAAAAATTCTACACCATAACACTGCCAGGAACATGTCAATCTCCTTGTCCAGCCCATGAAAGGGTTTTTTTGCTTTTTGGCATCTGGATATACAAAATTCCTTCATAATGTGGCAAAAATCCTTTTGTCTCTAGAATCCTTCTCTATTTTCTGTCTTTGAGGTATCCTGTGGTGTGGACATACAATGAGTACTCAGTTACCCCATTGCTCTTGTGGGGTTGCTTCTTTAGGGCAGGCTGGATTTTATTAGCAGAGTTTCATGAGTTAAACACCTAATCCAAAAGAAAGTTCAGAAAAAATGCTATAGTTCTTTTGTATTCACCTGAGAAGTAAGCAGCAACAAAACCCTGAAAGACAGCAAGCAGGAGATTACTTCTGGAAAAAAGTGCAGCATTTTGGGAAGGACTCACATTGGAGCAGTTTGTGGAGGACTCTATCCAGTGAGAGGAATTCCATGCTGGAGCAGGGCAGCATCATGAGAAGGAAGGAGTGGTGCAGACAAAGCATTATGAACTGACCCCAAGCCTGGTTTCCCATCTACCCGTGACACTTGTGGAGGAGAAGAGGTGGCAGAAAAGTCAAGAACAAAGAGTGGAGTTGAGTCTGGGGAAAAAAAGGAGTTGGCTAAAAGGTGCTTTTATTTTTCTTTTTCTCAGAGTGCTGTTTTAAAAATACCCAATTCTTAATTCACAATTAAATAATAAGCAAATTAAATTGATCTTCCCCAAGTTCATTCTGGTTTACCTGTGATGGTAATTGGTGGATAATCTCTCTGTCATTATCTGGACCCTGAGCTTTATCATTCCTTTTTTTTTTCCCCGTCCTGCTAAAGAGGGGGAGTGAGAGAGTAGAGGGTACACTTCCTAGTATCATAAAATGGTTTGGGTTGGAAAGGATCTTTGAAGGTTATCTACTTCCAGTGCCCCTGCCATAGGCAACCTTCCACTAGACCAGGTTAAAGCCCCATCCAGCCTGGCCTTGAACACTTCCAGGGATGGAAGATCCACAGCTTCTCTGGGCAGCCTGAGACAATGGCTCACCAGCCTCACAGGGAAGAATGGCTTCCTAGTATCTAATCCTAACCTGCCCTCTCTCAGTTTAAAGCATTCCCCTTTGCCTATCAGTACACGCCCTTGTAAAAAGCCTCTCTGTGTTTTCTTTGTAGGCCTTCTTCATTTACTGGAACCTGTAGAACCTGTAGAAGGTCTCCCTGGAGCCTTTTCTGGACTGAACAGCCCCAGCTCTCTCAGCCGGTCTTTGTGGTTGTGGTGCTCCAGCCCCGGAGCATCCTCGCGGCCGTGTCTGTGCCAGAGGCGGAGGCGCTGCGGCGGGGGATGCTGAGAGCGGGGCGCGGGGCAGAGCCCCCTCCTCAGCTGCAGGGACACACCCCTGCTGGCCACGGTACCCTGCAGCAATGCCTCACACGTCAGGGACCATGCAATCGGCAAGGAAGAAACAGTGGGACTCATATGCTTCTAGCTTTTTCTTTTTTTCTGGTATAGGTCCTAGAAGGACAAGGACAAGAGTTCTTCCCAGCTTAGGCCGTCACACTCTTTTGACTTGTGCTTCAAACTTAATATAAGTTATTAATAGCTGAGGTACATAAGTAATTTGCTTTTCTGTGACAACTCTCTTTCCTGCATATTTTCTGCTACTCATGCCCAGCTATTGTAATATTTCACCTGTTGGTTTCAGCATATTTATATTAATTATACAATAGAGGGAGCTGGAGAAATTTGATTATTATTTTATTTTTTAGTAAAGAGCCACTTATTACAAGACTTTATGTATATGTAGTTTCATTCCAAGTGTCTAAAGAATCTTGTGATTATTCAACAAGTTGATGCAAAGTGGTTATTGCCCAGAGTTAATACTGAGCTGCCTTCTCCTGCAAGTGTAATTTTCTTACTCTGTACTTCAAACCCAAAGTAATTTTGCTACATAGTGTTTGTGAAGTAATTCTATTATTTAATGTTTATACATTTCCATCTGCCTTTTTTGTAACAAAATGTGATAAATTTTCAAATTTTCAGAAATTTAGAGATATTTCCCATTTATTTTTATTTTAGAATAGTTGCTATCTTGACAGTCAATGCCCTGAACTATAAAAAATTCAACAAAGATTGAGAAATTTATTTTAAAATATTTTTTATGTGTAGTGCTTGTCATTGCTAAAAGTATACAAAAGAAAGCATGTTGTTCACTTTAGGTGGTTTTCAAGATGTAAAATAACTTAATGGAATGTGGAAGCCTTTAAGACTATTCTGATCAACATGGAACAACTTGAGAAGTTCTTGAATAATTTAATATTGATTGACACTATTCGATTTCAGACATTTTTTATAAAGTTCTATGGTAATGTTCTTATTCTGGTGTCACAGCCTTCTATTGTGTTTTGTTTAATAACTAAAGCAGTTTAAACCTTCACAGTGGAAATTGAACAAACTGATCCGAAGTGTGGTGGTTAGTGCTTTTGATTCTTTCAGAGAGATTTTAAAGTTAAAATTTCATTAAACCCTGATGGGTTTTGCAATTGGAATAGTTACCCTTACTGCAGATTGCTGGACCATGTATATGAGACACTAGATCATTGCCACATTAACATGAAATTAGGAGACCTCAATAAAAGGGTGAATTCCATCTTTCCCATTTTTTTTTGCTATTAAATTGCTTAAATTATGATTTCTTTTTAATACTCCACAGCAAAGTTGAATTTTTTAAATGAGCTTACACTGAAAGAAAGCCAAGCTATTTTACTTTAAAATTACAATTGCTTGTAAGATCTGAGACACATTATTAAAAGCAAAATGAATATTATTTGGTGTGGCTCAGGATAACCTCATGAAGCACATAAAGCATCTTTTCATTAAGATTCATATTTCCTTAACTGTTTGGTCTGGAAATGCATTGTGGGAATCTTTATATCTGTCCATGTTTATATATAATATGTTTATAGGAATCGCTTCCAATTTTTTCTTAGAAATCATCTAAAAATGAGGGTTGTGGTAGATGCAAACGGCCTTCTTTCCTTTGGGAGAGTAGTTTCCATTTTGCTGAGTAATCTCTGTACATATTTAAAAAAAGAGAATAGTTGTGCCAAATAATACTGCAGCCAGATCCAGTTACTTAGCAACGTTTAATGCTAACAGAAAGAAACAGGAAAGTGATGCAGGAGCAATAAAATTATTAGAAAGCAGACGGAAACTCTGATGAGAATAATGAAGACAAAACTCATAAGTAAAACAAAAATTGAAAAGAACACATAATCCAAGTAGTTAGCCTTTTTCCAAGGAGTCAGTTGCATATAATTTAATTTTTCAGGAAAAAACTACCAACCTGTAAAAACAAACCCAAAACTTGGAAAAAAAGCCTCATTATCCCAGATATTACTTAATGGTTTGGTTTTTTGTTTTTTTTTTTAGTGTATTACACAGTTCCTCAGAAATTTCTTTTGTGGCTGGCATAATTTTTTCTTAAATACGTATCACGGGTGCTGCTACCACTCTTCCTTCATTAGGTTTATTACTCTCCTCAGTGTGAGAGGATAAATAATTAAGTGTATTAAGGAAACTGTAGATGTGTAAGACAACATCTCCCTTCCTGAAGGCTTGACTGCCAAGGACCAGGTCCAGTTCAGCAGTGGTGCAGCCCAGGGCAGCCCCTTTCCTCCTGAGGATGTCGGAGAGAGACTGCTGACAGTGCTAGGGGAACCAGACTGGCCTGCCCAGGTAGCCTGCAGAGCTGGGCTCCTGCCTAGACCTGCAGACTGTCTTCCCAGCTTGAGCTTGGAGCTGCCTGAACCTGCCTTACCCCTTGATCTGGACTCTCGGTTGAACCTGGCCACCATCCACTTGCCGTACGCAGAGGCTCTGGCTGACCTTGTCACCCCAGCACCCCTCTCAGCTCCCCAGTCCACAGGGATGTGACATCATTAGAAAAATTGCTCTCCAAAGAGCACGGGGAAAGGAAAGAATTGCTGAACAGAAACATAAGAGCTTTGTGGGGATAAAAGGATTCACAGATATATAGTAGGTTATTAATGATTAGTCAGAAAAGTGTCTTCAGCAGATTTGCTAATAAATTTTAGTTGCAGAATTTTAATATAGAAGATGTATTTTATCATTATTCACTGTTGAATGTAAAAACAGGTTTACTTTGGTTGGAACAAACACTATATAGCAGAAGGACAAGATTTTTGAAAACTAACAATTACTCTGTGGAAAAAAACGGTAGTACTTTGCTGGGAAATAACATTAAGGGAGAAACAGAAAAACTTTCAGTGTGACAGTAAAAAACATGATTTTAGATAACTCCAGAGAAACAATCTGAAAAAGAGCATGTATCATATCTTGAGACAGATCTTTAATTGAAAGCCCTGGGACACGAACAGAAATTACACCATTTGATCAATGGCAGGTTGTGTACTGCAACTAACTCATTTGTGATGGGGAAAATGTGAGGTTAAAACTAAGGTTTGGAAAAGAAATGTTCATTTTCCAAGAAATATGTGCTTTGCCTATTTTAGAGAAAGATAACTAAGAAATAAAATTAATTAGTTTAGAAATTTACAGTGTGGGGTAGGACTTCATGGCAGTCCAAGCTATAGAAATTGATAAGAAATTACTCATCAAATAAGATTCATTGCTTTTATGGTAATGAAGGATGGTGAGACATTTCTAACCTTCTTGAAACCTTTAATCAGAAAACCCCACAAACTTTTAGAAACAGACTTTCTATATTGGTAAGTTACCATCTGTTTTCACTGTATTTGTATGCATCCATAGAACCTGTAAATTGGTTTGAATTAGTGGTTTCATATATGTTCCTAAGAGAAAGTGATTTCTGCAGCAAAAGCTGGAGACATAGAGCTCTAGGAAAAAATGGATCAAAACTGAAGACAATATTGTAATAATTAAGATAGATAAACAATTAACATGTAAATGAGAAGGTATCTAGCTATTGAAGGAGAGAGGGTTTTTTCTGTCTTGTTTCTGTCGGCTTTTCTCATCGAAGAATTGGAACAAAGAAATCTAATTTTACAGAGAAGTTTCATCAGTATAGGAAGGGAAGCTTAATCAGTATGTATGATATAGTTGAATCTGACTTCAGGGAACGGAATACAAACTACTAGATGTACCTAGAAGGGTAAGAAAAGAAGTGAACTATTAGTCTGCTATTCTACAAAATGATATGCGCTGGTGTTTGCTAAAATGCTCAGCTGAAGGAGATAGCTAACAGAAGTGCTAGTTGAAAAGGGTAAGTTTTCAAAGACAAAGACAGAGAAAAAGAGGGTTTGAAAGAGAAAGATAGCTAGAATATTTAGAGAAATCGTATGTTTATTAGTTTGGCTGGACCTGATAAATTGAGTTACATAGCCAGTAAGCAATCTTAAAGATACTAGCATTTCTATAGAAAACATATAGAGGTTTAGAGAAGTGTGACAGAACTGCAAAAGAGCAAATATTGTGTCTATTCTTAAAATAAGAAAAATTAAACCATCAATTATAATTTTTACATTTAACTTTAACTTCTGGTGGAAAAATCCAATACTAATATGAGCTCTGTAGTGAGCTGGAATACAGAATTAAGTGTATGCATGTTAAATTGGTAGATGGTAGGAAATTAGTGAGATCTCTAAGAATGTGGAAAGATATGCTAAGAATTAAGAATGACCTTGGAGATGTGGTCTGAAACAGAATGAAATTCCCAATAGATCTTCTTTTGTATATCTACTCATAATTAAAACATCTGTCCATAGGGTGCTTCGCTCCCAATTAGCTATGCCTGATATACATGGTTTATTGAAATAGCATAAACCCAAACATAATTACCAGTGCTATCAGTAACTGTCTTTATCTCAGCGGTAGAAGCTGTATCTGATATAACAGCAATGTTATTGTAATAAAGCTGACCAGTGAAGAAATAAAAAAGAAAGCATGTTTAAATTAAAAAACCACCTAGCCCTGGAATTTACTTAGATTTTGCTTATACCAAATGAAATGCCTATAAATAAAAATTGTGTTAATCAATTTATGTTGTGGTTTATGGAAGTGGGAGAACATAGTGAGGCTTTCTGATGTATCAAAATTTTAATGGAAAATAACAAACACATTTTAATCTTGTTCTGGTTTCAGCTAGGGTGGGGGGGAAGGAAAGGGGGTTGAGTGAGCAGCTGCGTGGTATTTCACCTCCAGGTGGGCTTGAAACCATGACACTGACTCATCTACATGGGATACAGAATCTTAATTTTAGTAATTCAAGTTACTACTGCACTTTAGCTCAGTGGTATCAAAGAATTGGTTTGGTTCTGGCTTACAAAATGTCCTGTTTCAGGGCTGTATTTTTTTTTGAAGTGAACTGGAAATGCACAGTAAGGAAAAAGAAAAGTCTTGTGCAATAAAAATTGTGATTAAAGTCCCTTAAAGTCAAAGTGTCTTTCCACCAGCATAGCAGACTCCACAGAAATTTCTAAAACAGGCTAACCAATTCCTTACTTCAATTATTTTTATACTATACCTGTACCTCTGTTATTTTCCAGAACTGAAAAATCTTCTACTCTTACTGAAAGTCTTTCTCTGGTAGATTTGTGCATGTTGAACAGAACATTTAGTTTATTGAGGTTTTAGTGAGTTTCAGTTTCTATGTCTTACATTTGAGTAATTTTCAACAGTGTAAAGGTGGGGAAAAGGCTAGAATGAGAGAGTGGCACAAGGAGAAAAAGGACATGCTGAAATAAAAAACAATCACTTCTGTAGAGGTAGGTAGTGGGATAAGGGGCTTGGGATTATCAAACGATTAACTCTGGAGCATTGTAAATTCTGCTAGCATGTGTGTTTACTTGAGGTCTCATGCTCATCTTTTATGAAAAATGTAGTTAGGACTGTGTGTTATGTTTATCACCTCATGGTGCAACTTTGTGGCAAGAAGAGATGTTTTAGCAGCTTTGAGCAGTTGAAGACAGTTGCATATTAGACTGAGCTTTAATGGCTTCTTCCTTTGAGGCGTGTTATGTCTGCCATCAATAGTGACAGACACATGGCTGCATGCCCTGTGTGTTTTTATCCTTTGCAGGTGTCCTGTAGGGACTTTGAAACCTCACATTTCCACTCCCATATCTCGGGAAGTTCTGAATTGGGATGTTTTTCTCTTCAAAGCCCTTGACCATTCAGCTTGAGCTCAGGTTGTCCACAGCTTTGGCAAGAGAGAGTTATCATCATATTTAAAATGCACCAGCAACTGGAAATCAGTGTTTTTATTTAGTCTTTGTGTACATGTAAGCTTGCATATTAGACTTTTTTTTTTAAGAAATAAATTTTATAATTTTATGTTATTTTATAAAAAATATAATGCTCTTTGTTTCCAATAGAGTAATTTACGGTACTGCTGAATGAGAGCGGCATCAATGGACTCTTAATTTGGCCCAGAGATGAAACAGCAAGCAAGCTGTCAAAACCTTTAGCTGGTAAGGAATTAGAGTTACAGGTTCAGAATAATTTAATCTTTTCTTGGAAAAATGCAAATATGGATGATTCTAATGAACAAAACTAAAAACTTGATGGACTGTTATGGAGGTTACTATATAATATATGCTTCATATTTTGTATATTTACAATTAATTTAACTACTCAAAAGTCTATCAGAGATTAGTACATGGTCAGTAATACTACACCTCATCATTAGCAGTCCTCGTGATTTATAATCCGTTGTACACTGTGGTAGTAAAGAGTTCCCTTTGGAGGCACTAAACTGAGGAAGCCTTAGAAAATAATATATTCCGTGAAGTAGGAGCACAATATACTTTTTTGATTATTATCCATAGCCTTGCTCACCATGCAATTATAATCCCTAAATTCACATTTCCTACTAAAGAATCCATGGGGGGGGGGCAGGAGGGTGTTGAGGGGAGGTGGTGAGTTTGTCCAGTAAACTTTATGGTTGAAATTCCTGTATTTGATCTCTGCTTACTGTATTAATATAAGCACCACTTCATACGACAGCCTGAAGTGCCACCCAAGTCCCAAAGGAGTCAAAGAGGATTTTGACCTTTATTTCACAGGAAATGAATCAGGCTTGTTTATATGCAAAAAAAAGGAATTGCATATTATACAGCTACTATTCTAAACTTCATAGTTAAATTCAGTGCCAGTCCAGTACAAAAAACATGAAGAAAGCTGAGAAAATTTCACGTTTCTTTTCTTGTTTTTTTGTTTATTCCCTGATAAGGAAGAAACAAGAGCAGCATTTTATTCATTCACAGATAGATTGCTGCATAGTTCTTGGGGCCATTCTATTATAAAGAGCAGAACTCTGTGGCAATCAATCTAGCCAGCTCTCAGAGAAGTTTAGAACTATTAATTCTGAGTGTACATTTCTTCATATGCTGTTCGAAATTTTTATTATTATTTTATAGGCATCTTAAACATAAAATCTATGGATGTAGGTAGGAACTTTTACAAAACAGTCAAAGGCCTTGTGGATAGAAATATTTTTTTTCATGGCACATTTTATAGAAAAAGGAAGATTGCCTTGAAACTAAACAGGCATTTTCAGAAGCTCATAGGCCTGGAAGACACACAGATTTAATTATTATTTGAACACAAGCAATACGCAAAGAATTAAATCATGTTTGCAACCTTTTAAGATAAAACTGCCTCATTAGCATATGTATTAGACTAGAGAAGCAGCAGGAAGTGATCAATGTGCCTTTCAAGTTGGAAATTTATGCTAGCAAATACCAATAGACAATGTGAATAGTCTTGGTATAGCATTGGAAATGCTATTTTGTCTGACATTACATAACTAGGTGTACAGTTATCCATGAGCTAGATTCAAGAATCACTTAGATGTTTTTCTCCTGCAAGCCTCCTGGTTAAATGAACATAACATTTACTGCATCAGTGATTGCCTGTCCATACCAAAAGGATGACTAAATGTCTTTAAAACACTGAGAACAGAACAGGAACCCCATTTCATTGTGTCTCTCTTTTTTCCTTCCATTTCTTCTGCTGCTTTCTTTCTACTTTGACTATGTAGGTTGTTATAGGCTAGATGTCTAATTAAATCCGACAGTCAAGCCAATTAAGAAATTTATTTTATTAAGCAAGCAATAGTATGCAATTCAGCGCTGGGCAGCTGTGAGGTCAGTACCTCACCAATGGCTCGCACATTCTATACAGCTTGTGGTTATTTTATACAGTCCAGTTCCCTGCTGACTGTCTTTCTGTGGTGTACTCTGTGCATGCGTCCTCTTTACTAAGGGATTCTCTTGATGGTCGGTGGGATGAAGGCAGCAGTTTTTCTTAGGTATCTGTTCTTTTGATCTTCTGATATGCGTGGCTCCTCTCGATATCTTCTGTGTTTGCACCGTCTGTTGCTAGGGGCGTTGTCCTCTGCCCCATGGACCTCCTTATCTGGCTTCTTGCAACTGCCTGTTGTTTACAAAACAGGAGGTACGTGGTTATCTTGCTCATTGTATTCTGCTGGCTTTAAGCATCTTCTCACAAAGCTTCAGGTCAAAGTACATGGTTTCTAAAATTCCTTAGATTTGATTAACAAACTTATATATACTTATTATATAGGTCTCACAGAGTAGAAGTCCCACACTGATCCTTGGCAAAAAGGATCTCTTCAGAGAGAGCTGTGGGCTGGGGTCCCTCCTTCAGTTGCTTCATGGCTTCTTTGGAGGCTTCTGTTCTTCACAGTTCTGACCTGACAGAAAGGGTGCCTGGCCTGGTGTTGTCTCCTCACACTACAGCGATTCTCAGCTCTTTTGATGGTGTTTAACATCTAGATCATCCTGGAGGCCCTTTGAGATAACAAATTGGTACCTGATGAGTGCATCCACACTGCCATGAAATGGGGAAGGCTAGCAGTCCCCCCTCATCACTAGCAGTAGGTCTTTGGGATAAACTGGAATTTAGACCACTCTGTAAAGTACAGTAAAGGTGTAGCCAATCTGTTTAAAGATCTAGCTAATTTGTTTAAAGACAGCCCAGTAACTTCCTTCATATTCTTTGATTTTTATAAATGTCCAGTTTTGTGATGTCAGCAGTTGTGAAAAGTGCTAATGCTGAAAGGAGTTTTGTCTAGGTAATGGCAGCAGGATTGCACCCTGTAGAATCTGTGCTATGGCATCTATTTCATTTGCATCAATATGCTTAAAAGAACATATTTATGACTGTATTAATAATTGCTGCTGTTAACCTCTACCCTCACATTAATTCTTAACTTTGGAAGGACAGAGCAGCTGCCTATAGATTATTAAAGTTAGGACATAATTCTGATTTACCTGTCTGAAAGATATTACAATTTGTTGTTGCTAAATTAAAAACAGTTAATCGCTTTCCTATGTTCATTTATATGGAGGAGATCATTTCCTGATTGAATTTGCTGACAATTATAAAATGTAAATTCATGGCATGTACTATTTTTGTCTCTAGTTTATAGCATGGTTACATTTTATTAATTTAATTAAATAAAAAAATGAGTGTAATTTATAACTTCAATGCTAGATCTTTCAGCTGCAGAATTTGGATCTGTACAAAATATTTTTGGCATAGTAGAGATAAGAGGATCAGGGAAAAGTGTTTTTTTAGCCCTTAGAGCTGGACTAGGTTGAGTCACAGATGAAGTTTCATCTGGATGTAACCATCACTTTGAATTCCTTAGGTAGTCACTTCCTATGGTTTAGGGAGTATTAATCCCATGGCAGTAATAAAGTGATGCTGCAGAGGTTACATCTGTGAGGTGAACTGGGCCAAGTAACTTCTGCCAGAATTTATCAGAGTGAAGACTGGTCCCAAGATGCTGTAGTTTTTCAGATAAGTCTGTGCCAGTCTGGGAAATTAATTTTATTTAATGTCAAAAAAATTACTGAATTAAAACCAATTTGCAACTATTTAACCTTACTTGAGGACATGCATTTAATTTAATGCATTGCTGACCATTGATTTTATTTTTTTTTTATTTTTAACAATTTTATGCAGCATGTACATGCTTTGAGCATACAGTCCATCAGGAGATAGAGAGCAAAACCTTTACAGCTTCCAACACTTCCAAGAAAGTAATGGACCCAACAGTGGAGCCAGTCCTGCTGGTGGGAGGAATAATCTGATGAATTCTAGTGGCAGCAGCATCAGTGGTTGTAAAGCACTGAATTTAGAAGCTAAAAATGCATTAGGCAAGTGCTGTTTGCTTTCAGTAATCCATCACAGCACGATCTATCATGCTTCTCCTTTTCCTTGGATGACATCGCCTTCTAGCAACATCAGCACAAATATTTGGAAGAAGATAGAGAAGCATATGGCTTGCAGTACTTCACTGGCAAATTGCTTCAGCAGAAAGCCTGCCTTTTCATTTACCTTCCCAGCCAATGCTTAGAGTTAATCACAGCAACCAAATGCCACTACTGTGCCATATGGAAGCAGAGCTAACTGCGTTAACAGAAATTTAAACACATGTGGGGAGGGTCACAGGAATTATGAGTTCTGGGAGTGTACATTTAATAGTCAGGAACACTTGACAGAAAAGAGAGGAAGAAGTTGCACATTTCTTGAATCTTACTCTTTCCAAGACTCTCTTTTGACTTAAGCTTTCACCTCATATGCTCCTTCACAAGTTGCTATGCTCCATAGGTCTTAGCCACTTGATAGAGTAGGCAGCAGCAATACTGAGAATGCAGTCCTGATCTCAATGAAATCAGTGGAAAGACTTCAGCAGACTAGGACAAGCCAAAATTTCCCTTTTAATGTAGGTTCAATTCTATAAAACTGTTGCCTTAAAACTAAAACCAGAAATCATGCTGCTGTCTTTCTAAATATTACAGGAAAATAGTACAACTGGATCCCCATTCTTCAGTTACTTGCCATTTTGATGAATTATTGTGTTGGACTGTGCTTTGGGTTTCCAGGTCTAAAGATATTGTCTTGGCAGCTTTGCTGTGTCTTCACTTTAATCAATTAAGTAATCAAATTGTCCTTCTTTCTCCAGTGTTCTGTCAACCTCTCTGGAAATGATTAGGAAAGATTTAAAGGACACTAGCTGCCATCAGTGACAACACGCATATAACTTGAAAATCTCATTACTACTTGGGAGGAATATTAAGCAAGGCTATTTAGAAGACAGACTCAAGTCCAAATTTGGACAGTTAGTAAATTCTTTTCAGACCTTCTCATAAGGTCTGAAAAATCTCCTCTGAGTGAGATAAAGTAAGATTCATCTCATTTGCCTTCAGCCATCTCTACTTTAAATGTGTTCACCTGAGTTTGCTACCTGATGCTGGCTATATATTTGGGGAGCACAGAGAAGGTGGCAATTTTAAAGCACATCAGTAATTTGACCTGTTTTAATCTTCTGCTTTAGGATGAGATGAATTCCTCCCTGAAAGTACCAGTGTCTTTCCAGTGACTACAGAGAGAATTTAAAGGTAAATGTTTATATTGTAAATATGTCTAGTTAGAAGAGATTCATTCCCTCTGAGGTCACCTTTCATCCTCCTGCAAGACATCCCATATTCCTGGTAGCTTTTGGGGAAAAATTTCAGTTCCCACCACAGTTTCCAAGTACTGTACCATGCCTAGGCTGCCCAACAGAATTGAAATTAAAGCATGGAACCCTGCTAGCTGACCTTGGAAAAGATGTGCAGTAGACACAGTGGGAGTTGGGTGGCCTTTATCACAAATGATGGATAAGAAGAAGAAAATCAAACTAATTGAAATATTAGTAGAGACATACAAATATGCACTTATTCTCCTAAAACACGAAATAGAATATTAAATACACTGTTGGGTTTCAGACACTAGATGGCAACAGTATACATTAGAAATACTGGATTGTCAACCAGTAAAAGTAAACTTTACTCAAGGAATTGAATGAAGGAGAATCCCAGAAATTATTTTTAGAATAGATTTTGAATGACATTAGAACAAAATAAAGCATGTTTAAAGCTCCACATGTTTCTTCTATCAAGAAAAAAAAACCTAGAGAAACTATTTAAATCTACTAGAAAAGCTTATATTTACTCTGAGTTAGAATCTGCCCTTCCATGAAAGAGTATTTATTACAAGTTCATCAGTCTAAACAAATGTTTTGTGTTGCTTTTACTGGCTAGATAATTACAGAAAGTCTAATGGTCACAGGCCCCCTCCTCTGCTCCTCAACTTCCTCCAGATTGTTGTATGCACAGAGTTTGAGAGCAGTTTTCTTTTATCATGAAACACATTTGTAGAATATAAGAATCGAGTTCTCATTTGCAGCTCTTCCACTGAATAGTAGCAACATTATGCTGCATGACTCATTTAATTAGAAAAAAAACCCCTGAAATATTGCAGCAAGATTAAATCGTGGTGTTAATTTGGGAGGAGAGATCAAAGCTGCACTTCTTTTACAATGGTCTAAATACAGTGGTATTTTGGTTTGGTTGGTATCATTAGCGAGTGCAGAGGAAGAGAAGGATGTGACTTTCTGGAAATTGCTTTTTCTTTCCTGATGTACTACTTGAGATACCATGTTTGGGAGATAGCATGGACAGTCCTGTACAGGACTTCCCAGCTACTCAGGGAAACATCCCCAGTCCTCACTGTTTGTTGATTTAGATAATTTTTCTTAATATATCTTTCTTGTTGGCAGGTTCCCAATGGTGCTGTTAACATCCCATAAGAGGAGTCTAGAGCTAATATTCAGTGGTACCATAACAAAACTTCTACAGTAAATGAGAACACTAGTCTTTCAAAGAATAGAACGTACTATTTTAGGGTTTAAAAACACTGAGAGAAGTTCCTAGACTGTTCATGAATATATCCTTTTAATATTGCTATTTTGAAAGAAAAGAAAAACTTATTTCTTTTGTACAACATGTTTCTAGGCTATGGATGCAAAGAAAATTTGGCATTGTCTGAATTAGCATGCTGCAGAGTTTTCTGCAGGGCTAAAGCCACACTATTACTCATAGCTTCACAATAAAAAAATATAAAGATATCCCTTTGTGAGTCAAAGTGAGAATTGCCTACTTTTTTTTTTTTTTTTTTTTTTTTTTTTTTTTTTTTTTGTGTGTGTGTGTGTGTGTGTGTGTGTATAAAATCATACAGTAGATATTTGGAACACAGGCAACAAAGTTATCTTCCCAACTGCAAGAGTTCCATCTATACTGTATTTTAAGTGGTCTCCTCCTTCCACCTTCAAGCAGAAGCTCAGTAAGCATCCACATTATCTACATTCAGGCCTGTGCTACAGTCAGCCTGTGTATCCAGGGTTCAGGTTCTGAGTTTTCCAGTAGATATTTCTGTGGAGAGAAATTATGTGGCATCAAGAACAAACTTTTAACCCAGTTTCAAAGGTTCAAGATCCACAGGATAACTTTTAGTCCTCATGTGACTTTGAGGTGAGGTATGGCCTAAGGAAAATATTTTTGGAGAAGAGAAACAATGACCTTTCTTTACTGTTAGGTGAATATGGTAACTACATATTTCACAGATGTGGAGTATGAGGCAGAAAGATTAAGTGAACAGCTCAAGGCTATAAAGAAAATTTTGTATCAGAGCCCAGATCAGAAGAGAGGAACTGCTGACTCCCAATGCTATGCTAAGATACCTCTCTCTGTTAAAACTGGCCTATGAATCATCTTAAAAACCAACAGTAATGCTTTATAAGTCTCAGCACTGCAGATGCTATTAGTCCTGTTGAAGAAGAAGGGACTTCTTTATCAATGTGCAGCAATAATCATTCCTTACTCTTACAAGCATTTATAAATATTCAATCCATTCACAGTCTAAGTCCAGCAACCTTACCTTCCCAGGACTAAAAATCATTATTATTATTATTATTGTTATTGTTATTGTTGTTTTTCAAAATGTAGTTTCCAAAGCCTGTAAAAATGACTTTGCAATCATATCCACTTCCTGATAATGCCTTTATTTTCTTTCCTTAGGAGGTATTTATAAGATATTGTAAGCTTCTTGGTGGCAGCACAGAAAGAAAAAAAATCCAAATGTGAGCCTTTGTATTTCAGGACATATCTTCATTTGATTCTGAATGATAGTATCTGATTATTTTATATCCTGTTTCAGATATCAGCAATTTTATTGTCCCTATTTCATGAATAAAATGTCTGAATATGGAGCTGTTGTGCTACAGGTTGTGGTGAATATTCCAGCTGCCAAACCTTGCAGGATATAACTGGCTTATAACTGAATATATTTTGGGCTCTAAGGATTTGGAATCACAGAATCACAGAACAGTTAGAGTTAGAGGGGACCCTTGGAGATCATCCAGTCCAACTCCCCTATCAAGGCAGGGTCAACTAGAGCAGGATGCACAGGAACATTTTGAGTTTTGAATATCTCCAGAGAGGGAGATTCCATGACCTCCCTGGGCAGAAGTTCCAGTGCTCTGACACCCTCAGTGTAAAGAAGTTCTTCCTCATGTTAAGATGAAACTTCTTGTGTTTTACTTTATGGCCATTGCTCCTCATCCTGTCACTGGGAACCACTGAAAAAAGTCTGGCACCTGCCTTTGAGATATTTGCCTGTATTGATGAGATCCCCTCTCAGTCCTCTCCAGACTGAGAAACAGGGGCAGCTCCTGCAGTCTCTCCTCATGAGAAAGATGCTCCAGACTCCTAATCATCTTTGTGGTCTCCTCCTCAGTAGCTCCTTGTCTTTCTTGAACTGTATAGACCATAAATGAACACGATACTCCAGATGTGACCTCACTAGGGTCAAGTAGAGGCTGAGGATCACCTCCCTTAACCTGTGAAATTCCTTTTTCTTCAGATGCTTTCTTATCAGTTAAGATCAGCTGAATCTCCTTGGTTGACAGTCCTTAAGCCAGGTAAATCTGGAACCAAAAGCCATATTTCTTTAGGTTGCTGTCTGGAGTAAATCAGGAGTAACTCCACTCAATGGTGCCACAATGGAGGGTGAGGAGGAAGCACACAATATCACAAGCGAGGTTCCCTAGGCAGTCGTAAGTTACTTATCTGATTACTGAATTGCTTGGTTGTCTATCTCCCTCTGAGCATAACAGGCTTCTTGGCAATTCTAGATTAGAAGGCAGTTTTCCAATGTGTATAGGACACGATGGTAAACCCCAAGTAATCTGTATCTCCATAGCTGTCAAAGCAGACAGCTCAGAGGGCATGGAGAAATCTAAGTCCCTGGCCTAGCACAGAAAAGGCTCTGAGATTTGATATTCTCTCTGAGTCATGAAGAGAATTATTGCTATAAAGGTGCAAGGCCTGAAGATTTATAGGTGATGGGGGAGATTCGCATACTGAGTGTGAAATGCACTAAAATTGGGGAGAGATACAATATGATGTTGCACACAGCCTCACTCACAAGCAGACATTAAGCATAAATTGATCTAAAAGAAGTCATGAGTGAGCTCTGAAATGACACTGTTAGTTGTTGTGGTGTCTGATGTCTCTAAAAGCCCACCATGTTCTGTCACCTGGAAACAAAAATGAGCTTTAGTGGGTTTTCACTTGACTTGAAGATAAGAGCTCATGCAGATACTTGGCAAGAAGTTCTGCATATACTTGTTTACATTCAAGTATCACAGCTCATTAACTTGATGTCCTCAGAAAATAGCTTTTAATTAATTATGATGTTTTTTAGTTCATAAATGCAGTGCCAGATTTATAACTGAAATTAAATAATGCATTCTCACAACAGAGAAATATGTAAAACTGTTTTACCTTTATCAATTAGTAGTATTTATCCACCTGCATAACAAGTGTTGGGGGTTGGGTCTTGTAGAATTTTTTTTCCCATAAATTGCCAGGGAACTGATCTCTGAGCACTTATGGAGAGTTAAGAAAGACAAAAGACGTGGCTGAGGTGGAGGGAGAGGAGGAGCACGTGGACTTCACTTCTTTGGGGGGTGTGCTTGTCAGGAGAAGAAAACAGCAGGCTGTGGTTTCCAGACTTGGGGGGAGATTTTCTTTCACTGGCCCCACTGGAGCGGAGTTCGGGGTTTCCTGCCCCGGTCTCTCCGTGTGTGTCCCGGCAATCCTGACCCTGTCCCTGTCTGCCTGGCCGGGAGCCGCTGCAGTTCCTGCCCCCCTCGCTGTTCCTTGGCTCCTGCTCCGAGTGTTCTCCACGCCTCAGCCCGCACCCCCTGCCTGCCGGGACTCGTGCTGCAGCTCCAGCCACCGCCGGGAGCTCCTGATCCATCTCCAGCATCCCGAGACTCTGCACCACAGCTGCCTGTGTCGGGAACTGCACCAACGGGGAAAGGGTGCCAGCGGCAGAGAAAACTGGGACTGTTTCCCTGGTTCTGTCTGTTCATCTCATAGTTATTGTTGTTCTGTTTTGCCTTACTAAACACAAGTAAAGAACTGTTATCCATATCCTCACATCCTCGCATGAGAGCCCCTTAATCCTAAAATTATAGCAATTCGGAGAGAGGAGTTTTGCATTCTCCATTTCAGGAGGGGATCCTGTTTGTCCTTAGCAGATACCTGTCTTCCAAACTAAGACAACTAGCGACTTTGAAGCTATCATTATTTGCATTTATTATATAAAACCCATCATATTTCCTTCTTCCTTTAGCTGTTATATCACTGATTGTCCTTGGTTAAGTTACTTAGACTTCAGTGGGCATAACTTGATTTAGCATAGGTATTCTGCTTTAAAGGTGCTTTTTCTCTGGAATAACTTTCATCTGTCCTTTCTCAGTAATGAATCCCATATGCATTATGAAATTTGTCCATAAACAGGTTAGCATAAGGGCATTTAAGCATCAAGAATTATATACCCTTTAGGAATTGTTATTAAAAAATTTAAATTCTAATTAAAAAAGGTTTCTCTAAAGTAATATTAGTTCTTTTTTCAGTAACTTTGTTTTGTAGCTGCTACAAGTCACTTCAGACTTGTTGACAACTTCCAGTAACCAAGTTGTTTACATCTAACCAGTACACTGTGAAGAAACCAGAGTACTGTAGATAGTGCTGGTGATTGTACAAGTCTGTTCCTGCTGCGATGCAGAAGGATCAGACCAGAGTGCAACTCCAGCAAACATTTGTTCAGTTTTTAGGTGTAAGTATTATCCAACCCAGTAGTGATTTTTTCTGAAAGTGAAAAAATACTGTTTCATGACACTGCCTTGGAGCCTTGTTGTGGTGTAACTTCGATCAGCAACTTCGATCAACACAGCCACTCACTGACCTCCCCCACCAGTGGAATGGGGGAGAAAATTGGAAGAGTAAAAGCTAGAAAATTGATGGGTTGAGAAACAGGCAGATGAATAAGTAAAAACCAAATAACCAAAAAAAAAAAAAAAAAAAAAAAACCCAAACAAACAACCCCCCCCCCAAAACCAGCAGCAACAGCAACAAATAACCAAAACAAAATATCCACACATGTATATGAAGCAAAACAGAAATTAATTCACCACTTCCCATGGGTAGGCAGGTGTTCAGCCATCCCTTGGAAAGCTGCATGTAACAGTGACTTGGGAAGACAAATGTCATCACTCCAAAAGTTCCCATCTTCCTCCTTCTTCCCCAGCTCTTTGTGTACTGAGCGTGTCATCACATGGTCTGAGATGTCCTTTGGTCAGTTTGGGTCACCTGTCCCTGCTGCGTCTCCTCCCAAGCTCCCACACACTGACAGCCCCCTTACCCATGTGGCACCATGGAAAGCAGAAAAGGTACAAGTGCTGCTCAGTAACAACAAAAAACCAGCCCTGTATTATCAATACTGTTTTCAGCTCAAATCTACAAGGTAGGGCCATACCAGACATCGTGAAGAAAATTAACTCTACCCCAGCCAAAACTGTTACAAGTCTAATTCAGGTAATTTTATCCTGAATATATAAACAGTTGCCCTTTATGATATTTCCTGACTCAGTCTGACTTGAACCGTTGCCACTAATCGAATGCCAGAGGCAATTCCACAAAACCCATATATTCATAGAGAAGAATAAGGAATATGTAAATGTTTAGGCATCCTTCACAGACAAAAAGCACAGTTTAGGTATGTGGTGTTTGTATTTTGGTGGGTCTGTACAGTTTATGCATTAACAGCAACATTAACAACAACACAGGAGTTACAATGCTTAAACAGTGTTAAATCTGCTTTGATGGTGCTACCATGTCTAAACAGCAGAAGTTTCAGAAAGAGATCTAGTCACGTACTTACACAAATACAACTTTACTGTCATTTCATAAAATAAATAATTCTAACTGTACTAGTATTAAACTATAAATACAGAATCAATGTAAATGATGTGCAACACTTTAGGTAACATTGTCATTGGAAGGTAGACTTCAGCCTACTTTACTTAAATGAATTAGTGTATGTGTTTCCTTTACAAACAAACAAACAAACAAGCACATAAGGAAACACAAATAATGAATGACCTTATCATAGGGTGCTTCAATTAAATGTTAAGAAACTCCTATAGCAACTTCATGAAAAAAGTATGGAAATGCCACTTGAAAAAGACCTCAAAGTAGCTTAGGGAAGGACCATCAGTACTTGCTTATCTCAGTTCTTAGTGTTACCACTTGTACCCATCCAAGCTGAAACCTGGAGATTTTTAGCCTATGCTTACACCATGAGGCTAAACAGGGTCAGGGCACTTGACTGGCTGTTCTAATTGTTAGCCTGGGTACTGGCATAGGTTGGTAAGCACAAACCAGGGAGACAGCAAGGCTCTGGCCCTTCTGTTTTGAGATGTAAGATAATTTAGTGGTATGTCTGCAGACTGTGTTGTGACACTTGGCTTCTCATGCTACAGAACTGTCTCTGCAGTGTCTGATTTACTAATATAGTCACAGCCTCAGTGTCGAATGTCAGCCTCCTGATTTTTTACTAAGAATGAAGTGAAAGAAAAATGCAGTTGTTTTCTCAGGGCAGAACACACAGACAGCTTTATTATTTTCTGAAAAGGTATAAAGTTCTCATGCCTTTGAGGCAGATCTTCCAAACTGGTTGTCTTGGGATGGCAAAGGGGCAAAGGGGCACTTAGCATTTTTGTCAAGCCTCCAGCACTTAAAGAGAGAAAACAATAACATAGTGATAATCTGCAAAATACTTAGCTACGGGGGAGGTTGGCATCACACAGGAAAAAAACAAAAACAACAAAAAAAAAAAAAAACAAAACTAGAAAACTATTGTTGGGAGGCTGGAAGCAAAAAGGATAAGCAAAAGATTCAATTGCCTTAACCTTGAGATCAGCTTTTTTTTTTTTTTTTTTTTTTTTTTTTTTTTTTTTTTCACTTATTCTCTAGAGATTTTCTCATTCCGTCAGGAAATGAGGCTACTACAGATAAGAGTCTTATTCAGTATTCTGCCTTAATTTGATCCTTAGACCTGTTGGAAAGCACTGTATGTAGTAGGTAATTAAACATTGTACTAAAGCAGACATACAAGAGAGCTTAATATTTTCCACATGATGCAGAAGCAGATATGTCACTCTGTTGGTACTGTTTTTCTTACTCAAGGCAATATTTTCTATGATTTGCACTCTTTTCCATGAGAGTCCAAGCACTAAAATAATTTGATTATTGGAGGAATTTTATCGCAAAACTCTGATAAACAGGATTCCTCCAGTGTTCAGTCTGTGGTTTGATCTTCATGCATCTGAACTCTCCCATTTAAGAAAAATCTTAGATATCCTTTAAAAGAACCTGTACTCCTTTCATTGCCTCAGATATGTCACAAAAACACAGGGACATGTTGTCTATTTTGTGCTATTGGCAGTGCTGAACTATTGCTTGCTGTGACTCTTAGCATGTAGGAGAGTATTTTCAATGCATTTTTCTAAATCTACCTGGGATTCGATTCAAACAGAGAAGCCAAAAGAGATTACACCCAACATGGTGAGATTTCCCTTGGAGCAGATTGCAAAACCCACCTGTTTGCTAAAGGCATCTTATCACTGCAAATAAATACAAGGAAAGCAAAAATTAGGCAGTAATTCTAAGAATAAGTGGTGATTCAGGAGCCAAGTCTCTGGTGAGTTTATTGAAATCACAGTGAAAATCCATCAGCTTGTACCTTAAAAGCAAATGTTGAAAAAGTAGGATAACCAAAATTAAATTGACTACAGCCTACATCAATTACCAGTCTTATATTTTCAAAGTCTACTCTCACAGTCTTCATCACATTTTGCTCAGAAGATTTTTCTTTACTTTTAAATGAAATTTCAAATTAATATAAATTTTTGAAAAAAAAAATAAAAAAATGAAATTTTAAATTCTAAAATCATAAATCCTAGAGAATTTTTCCTTCTGAATGTGCCTGTACAAAAATTCAGGATCTGAAAACTGGTTCTTGTCAATACCTCCTATCTTTTTTCCAAACTGTTTTTTAGAAAGAGGAGAAAGAGGGAAAAGTAAAAGGGGATCCATTAATCCACATAAATACCTTAAAGCTGGGTGTCAAGAGGATGAAAGCACTCTCTGCTGGGTTGGGAACTGGCTGGATGGCTGGGCCCAGAGAGTGGTGGTGAATGGAGCTGCATCCAGCTGGTCCAGGCACCAGTGGTGTCCCCCAGGGTTCTGTACTGGGGCCTGTCCTGTTCAATATCTTTATTGATTACATGGAGGAGGAAGTTGAATCTTTCATTAGTAGATTTGCAGACGACACTAAGCTGGGAGCATTTGTCAATCTGTTGGAAGGGAGGAGGGCTCTGCAGAGAGATCTGGAATGGCTGGCTGGATGGGCAGAGTCCAATAGGATGAAGTTTAATAAGTCCAAGTGCCGGGTCCTGCATTTTGGCCACAATAACCCCCTGCAATGTTACAGGCTGGGGATGGTGTGGCTGGACAGTGCCCAGACAGAAAGGGCCCTGGGGGTGCTGGTGGCAGCAGCTGAACATGAGCCAGCAGTGTGCCCTGGTGGGCAGGAAGGCCAAAGGCATCCTGGCCTGTGTCAGGAATGGTGTGGCCAGCAGGAGCAGGGAGGTCATTCTGCCCCTGTACTGGGCACTGGTGAGGCAGCACCTTGAGTGCTGTGTCCAGTTCTGGGCCCCTCAGTTTGGGAATGATGTGGAGACGCTGGAGCGCGTCCAGAGGAGGCAATGAGGCTGGAGAGGGGCTGGGAACACAAGTCCCGTGAGGAATGACTGAGGGACATGGGGTTGTTTATGCCTGGAGAAAAGGAGACTCAGGGGTGACCTCATCACTCTCTACAACTCCCTGAAAGGTGTCTGAGTCAGGTGGGGCTTGGGCTCTTTCTCCAGGTGGCAACTGACAGAATGAGAGGACGCAGTCTCAAGTTGTGCCAAGGGAAATATAGGCTGGATATCAGGAAAACATTCTTCATGGAAAGAATAATTAAGCACTGGAATGGTCTGCCTGGGGAGGTGGTGGAGTCACCATCCCTGGATGTGTTTAATAAAAGACTGGATGTGGTACACAGTGCCATGGTGTTATGGCATGGGTTGGACTCAATGATCCTGGGGGGTCTCTTCCAACCTAGTGATTCTGTGATTCTGTGAGTCATTATGCTAGTTCTGACCTAGAAAAGGATAAAGCATCTTTGCAACACCTTTCAGCTTTACCTTTATGGTCTGTATTTTCTGTTTCCAAAGGCTGTCACAGAGTTCTAGATGATAAGTGTCCCTTAAAGATGCAGCAATGGAGTTTCCTTTTTCAGATTCTTGTTGGTGGCTGTATGTGTCATCTTCCTGGGCTGCAACTTGTTCTGTTACAGCCTTTGACAACTCGAGCTTGGTTACACTTGACTCATGCAGCAGCTCAGGCACAGGGGGAAGTAAAACATCCCTCAGCTGCCTGCCAGTTGTCAAGTTAACTCAGGCAAATAAATTCCATGTCAGGCCAGTGCTTCCCGCAAATTCAGTGTTGAGAAAAGTTAGCAGTTTCCTCAGAGGCAGAAAAGAACTTCATTAAAACAGTTCTCCCTTTGACAGTATCAGTCACTTTTTCTTGACCAAGCTGCTGTGAGGTATTAAATGTGTGAATGCAGAGACAGAACCTGGAATTTAGGCTGTTCTTTGAAGTGTCTGCTTCCTAGGTTGTTCTCTCACTTGACAAGTATCCTGCTGCAGACAACTGAGCTATTAAACATTAGTTGAAAGAAGAAAAAGAATGCAAATTCTCTTTTAACTAAATGGATAACTTGTGTCATCAATCAATGTCATAGTAGTTTTTTACCAATCTGCATATTCTTATTAATATGCCTAAAAAGTAAAGAAATACTATTATTTCTCTTTCACCAGTAAAATGTAACTAGAAAATTAAAGTGACTTGCTTAAAGCCATATCAAGATAGTATCAGAAGCCAGTTCAAAATTCTTAATTCTTGAGTCTCAATCAAATTCCTTCACAATGAATATTCTTTCCTGCAAACAATTTTTATTCCTCTAACCTGTACTCTTCTCTCACAATTTCTGTATTTTAGACAGTTACTGAAGTTGTAACTGGTATTTCTGGTTGTTGCTCTTTAGCTTATAATGTAGTTCTTAACCATAAATCTTTTTAAAAATATAATAATTTATAACAGGAAATTAAAGTTAAAATGGAAAACAATACTGTAATGGAAATTTGTTTTTAGCTGACACAAAATTTTTCTTTAAAGCATATTGGGGCAGACAGATGTATATCATGATATGCATTACAGTTTAAATAATTTAAGAGAAAATTAATATTTTTTTATCCTTCTACAAAAAAGTATATTCAGTATTGATATTTTAACACTGATTGACAGATACAATATTATCAAATGGTCATCAAACTTCAGTATTCCAGGAAAAATCATATCAGTAGATCAGTGAAAGAGATGTCATCTGTGAAGGGCATTCAGAGGTTTCTTTCAAAGACACCTTTCACTCCTGACATTCACAGAGTAGTTCCATTTTCCTGCATAACAGAGTATAGGACTTTCCCCAATGGTCAGCTTTAGGCCCAGATGAAAATTCAGAAATTCTGTTTAAGGTTTGGTATGCTGAATGCTTTCATTAATAATATATGTGGATGACAAGGACCATGGAAGAGAAGAAAGCTACCATGTAGCTATATACATCATGACTCCAGCACAGCAGAGATGTCCTCTACCTTTGATGAGGTGTCAATATAACATGGAAAACTCCTGAATTAAATTTAGGATGGTCTGTCTTGAGAAACATAGACTTGACCCACATTAAATTAATGTATCTGAGTGAAACTAATGAAAAATATGCATTTTTAAAATTTTTCACCATGGAGAGTATCTTTGTCCCCAGAGCTGGAAATTAGCCATATAATCATGGACACATTCTTCATCCAGTGATTAAGGCACAGGGAATTAGTGTGAGTCCTGTGTTTCAGTCCTTCGTGCCAGAGCTGGTTCTCTACTGCATGTAAGAATATTACTGAGTGAACTCTGCCTGCTGTCTTAAAAATTGGACTCTGAGGTGATTTTTATACCTTAGTACTTCAGTCAGTATGTAGGCTGTATACATTGCAAGAAATATTACCTTATGTATGGTATGCATTGTATGTCTTCCTGCTAATGTCTCTGCCTAATCATGTATATAAATATGAGTGAGCCGTTCTTCTGGTGACTTGGTTTTTAATTCTGAAATTTCCTCAGTGTCCTCTTTGCTAAATAATGGACCATTTTCAACAGCAAATAGTAGGTAGTGCAGTGTCCTTCCTTCAGCACTCTCTCAGAAAAGAAATTAGTTCAGGTTTCCTGCTTTCTGTACCATTCCTACTTCAACCTGGTTTGGAATGAAAAGAGTGACTCCTACATAGTATTTGGAAAATAATGATGCTTGTGCTTAGGAGAGAGTGTTTTTGATGTCTGGAACTCCATCCTTGTGGCCCCCAATCAAGGATCCAGCTCCAGAAAAGGGGATGCTTTTTGTAAAGATCTACCCTGATGGAGTCTTACTGATGAGCTATAGGAAAGTGTATTTAATTTTAAATACTCATTATAAACATTTGTCTCTGCATAGAGATTACAAATTTAAAATGTGGATTCCCATTTTCAAGACTTGCTATCAAATGTTTAGATTCCAGCCTCCTTTAACAGGTCTAGCCCATGGGCCTTAAACTAGAGTGCAAAAGTCTGTGAACTTTTCATGTATCATGTTTCTTTTTCTGCTCCCTAATTCCAGGGAGTCAGTAAAATTGGTAGCACATTTACATGAAGTATGAATCAGTCTTTTAATTAAAAAAATGGAAAAAATAATAGAGGGCATGCCTTTTTGCAGCATTCACTTTTCAAATATTTGATTGCTGCCAAAATTTCTGTCATTACTGTCAGTTATTTAGTCCCATTAGCAATATTTTTTTCAGTCTACCAGATAGTAAGGGTTTATGTTTCTAGTCACATGGGAATGATGTGTTCAGGTAACTCACTTTGGTATGAACTGGAATAGAGAGCCTAAGCCAGGTGTGTGTTCCACCAGATTTCATTTTGAGTTGTAATGATTATGGCCATCAGGTCGAGGGAGGTGATTCTACCCCTCTACTCTGCTTTCCTGAGACCTTACCTGGAGTGTTCCATCCAGCTCTGGAGCACTCAACAGAAGGACATGGACCTGCTGGAGCAAATCCTAAGAAGGACCACAAAGATGATCAGAGGGTTGGAGCATCTCTCCTGTAAAGACAGTCTGGGTGAGTTAGGGCTGCTCATCCTGGAGAAGGGAAGACTCCAGGGAGACCTTTAGAGCAGTCCTCCAATACTTAAAGGGCGAGCTACAAAGAAAGCTGGAGGGGGACATTTTACAAGGGTCTGTAGTGATAGGACAAGGGGGAATGGCTTCAAACTGAGAGCCTAGGTTTAGACTTGATTTTAGTAAGAAATTCTTTACTGTGAGGGCAGTGAGGCACTAGAATAGGCTGCCCAGAGAAGCTGTGGATGCTCCATCCCTGGAAGGTCAGGGATGTTCAAGGACAGGCTGGATGGGGCTTTGAGCCACACAGTTAAGTGGAAGGTTGCTGCTCATAATGGAGGCATTGAAACTAAAGGATCTTTAAGGTCCCTTCCAACCCAACCCAATCTATGATTCTATGATTAGTACTTTCCCAGCCAAATTGCCTACACGTAGTTCTCACACAGCCAGAAGAGAACAGCCAGCTTTTCAACTGCAGTTCCGTGCGTTTTTTAACCAAAAATTCAGTTCAGATGTGGGGTTTTTTAACACAGACTTTTCTGTATTATCTCAGTGTTGGCTTTAAAAGAGCCTCTGACATCACTATTGAGTGTTACAGTTTTTCTCACCTTTACTGGAATTTGTCCAGGGCTTTACTTTGTGCTTTTCTTTTGCAATTCAAATGATGGAATAAGAGAAAAACCTGAGGCTAAAAAAGATCTAATAAAAGAAAACTAAGAGAAGCAACTGATTATTCTGCTACTTCTTTTACACACAGATGATACTCACATGCTTAATACACCTCATTTAGATGAAGATGCCCAGATGAAGAGAAATATAGCTTGGAAGACATAAGAAGTAATCCTTAGTCTTTACACAGCCTTGAAGGTTTTGCAGAAGCAGAGGCTTCCAGTTCATGGGAGAAGAAAAGGAGAAATTCAGGATGAGATTCACAAAAAAGACCAGAGGGGTGGATAACATGACCTACAAGTAAAGACTGAATAAACAAGGGTTATTTAGATGAAATAAGAAAGGATTATCAGGAGCAAAAGAGAGGGAAAGAAGTGTCAAACTTCAAATAAGTAAAGGTCTTCAGTAAAGATCAAGGAATTAATTTGTTCTCTTTGTCTATGACATATGTATGCCATGGGATGCAAGGGCTTAAATTACATCAGGAAATTCAGGTTAAACATCAGGGAAGTTTTCTAACAGTTCAAGTAGCAAAGGGATGGAAAAGCTGTCTAGGAAGGTCATGGCATCTCTGTCTTTGAAGAACTTTGAAAACAGATTAGAGATATGTCTACCAGGAATAATCCAAGTGTAGATGTTCCTGCTTTGTTGTACAGTGCTGAAACACAGGAAATGAAGATCTTTTGTAGCTACTGTGACTCTGAGACTAGTAGGAATAACAATGCACCTTGCTTCATTTTTGAAAACTTGTTCTTTGCAGACACTCCCTGGTGCTGAAAGCACAATATTCTCCAATGGGGTAAGCAGGGGTTTTTATAGTGCTGGCAAACACTTAAATTTGATGTAGTCATTGCTAAGGAGCCAGGAGAGAAACTCAGAAGGCTGGGTGATGTGGACATTGAGGTAACACCATTTCTTTTGTAGGGAAAGTAAATGAAGAATAGAACCTTTGGCTGCAGGGGAAAATGTCTGAAGAGAGGAAAGGCAGCTATCCCCATGAAGAAGGGCAAGTGTCCCTTTGAGGGGGAACTTGTGGAATTCAAGGAGGTTGGAGTGGAGGGTGAGTCGTACACTGGCTGCTGGCCATTTGCTTAGGAAGCTCCAAGCACTCTTCCAAATAAATGTAGGTACCAGGATTCCAGCACATCAGTACCACAGAATAACAAGCTTCACTGAAAGAAAACAGTGTCCTGGAGGAAGCATGAGTGAGAAATTACTTTGTACAGGAGATGTTGATTTAAGTTGATAGGAAAGTTAAAAATTAAAAGCTAACTTTTAATTGCATTGCTGCAAACTTTCTTTTAGTGAATGACTTACTTGTTTATGGATTGAAAGCCCAGAAGGAAAAGCAGCAGCAGCAGCAGCAGCAGTGTTCCCAGTGGAGAAACGACTTCTGGCACAGTTTTAGCTGACTGCTGAGATCCATAGCAGAATTGGAAAGTTATCAACATGCTCCTGCTTGACATGAAAGCAAAATACCTCAGACAGATGATGAATGGTCTTGTGCAGTTGTGACAGGCGGGGACTTGACACAGTGGGACCTGAAGAAGCTCATCAGGATCACTGACATGTGCTGTGAATACAAACCTCCCCGCTCCCCTTATCAATACTAGATCTACCCTCCAGAGGAAGAGTGGTAGTATGCCAAGCAGCTCTGTGGGGCACTAACAACAATAACAACAGTAATTAGGAGAGTGGAGCTCTAAATAGCTAGGAAATGACACACTAATTTTCCTATTCACAAAAAAAAAGATGACTTGGTTCAGTTTTTGAGGTTTGCTAAAAGAAAATTATGCAAAATCTATTCCTAAATTGTCAGCAGAGACTTAAAGCAGTTCTTAGCTCATTGCCCATATGCTCACCCTTCCCTGTGATAACTTTAACTCACTGTGAGAAGCCTTGCTTTATTTTCACAGCAAGACTTGTGCATAGACTCAAAGTAACAAATCATTTTTCAGGACATCTGGGGAGGACACAACTATTGCTGATTTTATAATACATAGGAACCACCTCTAAAGATAGGGATTTGTTTCATGAAAAATCATAGTATGCACAATTTTTTTTTTTTTTATTTTGTCAATAAAATATGAAGGTCCTTTTCATGCTTTTAGTTCATGTTCAGTTACCAGATTATTACAAAAATCTATAAACAATATGAAGGGCAGGAAGAACTTCCTACCTCTAAGAATGGTGCTGCAAAGATGTATGTAGGAGATACAGTAAGAATCACGTTCCAATCACTGCCAGAGCTGGTGCTCAGCATTTAATCTATTGGTATTAAATGTAGTGATTGATGGAGCATTTCCAGTTTCTGGGGAAGCTTATTTAACATTGTTGAATTTATTCTAAAATAAGTTGAGAAATCTGTGACAGCTGGTCAAATTCGTTTTACATGTCCCTCACTGAAATGAACCTGGCCCAGATAGCAGTTTCAATTTCTCTTGAAGTGTAACCACAATGCACAAGCTCGAATGGAGAAGAAAAGTCAAGATATCAATTAGTTTCTAATAATATAGTGAATAGGTCTAAGCTATGAGTTATCACTCTAAAAGTAGTGGGCATGATAGTAAGGAATTTAGGAACCTTGTAAAAATTGGATATAATGGCTTGATTTATTAATAAGAAAGTTTATTTAATGAGACCACATTTTGTATTATTTTTCTGTTGATTTTCACCTTTTGCTGCATTGTACAATATGGTCTTCAGAGTCATACTTTACTTACTTACCTTAACATAGTTTGATAATTACATCTTTAGACAAGATATACATTTAAACCCTGAATTTGGCAGGGTTCTGAGAGCTCTAGTAGGCTTTATTGGCCAGAATTACCTGGAGCCTCCACCCCTACTATTGTGCTGGGGGCTTCATTTCAGCTCAAGGCTGGGTGTTCAATCCTGGCTCAAGTTGTGCTGTGAATGGACCTGTGCCAATCCATGTTTCTGGTCCTGCCTTGAGGATGGATCCTAGACCTTTCCTACAGCTTTTTCTCCAGTCCTGTCTTTAATTGCCTAATACAGGTATTTCTCCATTTTCTCTGTCCTTTATATCCTAATGGTCCCCGGGTGGATCAAGGACCTGATGCGTGTCCACACCATGCCAAGGGCTGTCCTTGTGTGTTACCTGAGCTGCAGCTCACGTGCTGTGGGGCTGTGCCCAGCGTGCTGAGGGCACTGCTGGCTTAGCAGTCACCCTCAGCCCACAGCTCACCTTTCCTCAGGGAATGGTCCCATCTCTTGCTGCTGTCTGCCTGTAAATTTCTCTGCCTGTAAAATCTAAGTGTTCTGCAAAGCTTATTGTTTTTTTTTTTCCTCAGTCTTGTTCTAGTTAACTTTAAGGGCTTCTGCTTTTACATCAGAAATTTTTCATAGTAGATTAGTTAACATTAGGTTATAATTATGACCAAGTCTAAGTATCTATCAAGACCTAACTCTTTTTTTTTGAGTCACATGAAGGGTCTTATCTCTGAAGTTTTGCTGCGTGCATTGACATTCATCCTGTACCACTGGAGTTGCTTTGCAAGCAAATAAACAAAGGACAGTTAGACCTGTGCCTGTTTTCCTGGTAAATACTTTAAATCAGAGTCATGGAAAAACAGTTTGGAAGGGAGCTATGAAGGTTATCTAGCTCAGACTTGTGCTCAAAGCAGAGCTATCTCTGAAGGCGGGTGGGGTTTGTTCAAGACTGTGCTTAGCTGAATTCTGAATCTCCAAAGATGGAGATTACACAATTTATCTAGCAGTCTTTTCAATTATCCCTGTGGATTTTTTTCCTCATGTTTGATAGGAATTTCTCTTTTTGCAACTTGTATCCTCTCTTGTCCTTTCGCTGTTCCACTCTGAGGAGTCTTGCTCCATCTTCTCTGTTAACTCTCTTTCAGAAATGATAGACTGTTCCTAGGTGCCCCTGAAGACTTCTTAAAACTAAACAAATGCAGTTCTTTCAGCATCTCTTTTTACGTCACCTGCTCCAGATCTTTAAACACTGCAGTAATCAGCTTCTGGGCTTGCTCTGATTTGTTCTTCTTGCTGTTGTACTGGGGGCCAAAAGTGAAACCACAGTATTCCAGATGCAGCCACTTAAGTGCTGAGAACAGGAGAATAACCACTTCCCTTGATCTGCTGATTGTACTTTTGCATGTACAGTCTATATTTGATTTATATATGCAGTGAAAGTCTGAGTGTGGTCACAGGTAGGTTCAGGATACTGAAAAACATCTCAATATTTCCCTATTCTGACTGAGCCTGGAGACTGCACTGAACAGGGATCTTGTCTATATTTGGGCAGGACTGCAGCTTGCCAGCTTATCCATCCAGCTGCCTTTTTTTTTTTTTTTTTTTTTTTTTTTTTTTTTTTTTTTTTTTTATCCACAAAATGGAAAATGCATAAGTGGTTCTCTCTGCTTATTACTTTGAAACTCTGCTGTTCTTGTTGGTCATTCTGAAGAATGTGCAAATGATGTCCATGGACTTTTCAGGCTTGATGGATTATCATCTTGCTGTGAACAGTCCTACACTTGGCTAGAGCTTTTTATATCAAGGGTTTACTGACAAGTTTCCTCTGACTCCAGTGAGAACAGTTTACATATTGTTGCATATAGGTGCTGCTTCATACAACACAACAGTTGTGAGGGTCTGGTCAATATCAACAGAAATATTCAGGTCCTTGCACTACCAAATATGTTAGCATCTTGTAAGCAGAAAAGCTACTTGGTCCAAAATATCCCAGTTTAAGGCTTCATACTTGGCATATAGTTTAGAGTGGTTTGGAGAATTTAAAGGCAGAATTTGTTTTGTTATGGATATGTTTGTCTGCAGATGATTACCTGTAAAAAGGTATGTAGAGGAAATCACTACAGTCGTGTCTCTGTGTTGTGTTTTAACCCCAGCTGGCAACCAAGCCCCACAGCTGCTTGGTCAGTCCCTGCCAGGGAGGATGGGAGAGAGTCAGAAAGACAAAGCAGAGATAACTCCAGGGCTAAGGTAAAGACAGTGCAATAGGTAAAGCAAAAACTGCACCCACAAGCAAAGGGAAACAAGGAATTAATTCACCACTTCCCATGGGCAGGCAATGTTCAGCGATCCCCAGGAAAGCAGGGCTCTATCACACCAAATGGTGACTTGGGAAGACAAACGTCATCATTCCATATGCTCCACCTCTTCATCCTTGTTCTTCCAGCTTCCTATATTGCTGAGCAAGACACCATATGGTGGGGGGTATCCCTTGACTCATTTGGGATCAGCTGTCCTGGCTGTGTCCCCTCCCAATCCCTTGCGCAATCCCACCCTCCTCTGGTAGGCTGCGATCAGGAGCAGAAATACCTTGACACTGTGAAAGCACTCAGCAACAGTGAAAACATCCTAGTATTGTCACCACTGTTTGTTTTCTGCACAAGTCAAAACACAGCCTCATACCAGCTACTGTGAATAAAATTACCACTAGCCTAGACAAAATCCGAGTGCTAATGAGAGCAGTTTTAAGCTGTACTTGGAGATCTTTATTCTGGGCATCAGAAAGAGGCTTCTCACAGGAGTGATTTGGCATGGAATGGGCTGCCCAGGGAGGTGGTGGAGGAGTCACTGTCCCTGGAGGTGTTTAGAGAAGATCAGATGAGGCACTCAGTGCAATGATTTAGTTGACACGGTGGTGTTAGGTCATAGGTTGGACTCGATAATCTTAAAGAACTTTTCCAACCTAATTTATTCTGTGATTCTGATTCTACTTTCATAAGTGCTACAGTGTGAGGAAAACCTATTTCTTTAGTATGCTTATTTAAATACCAAGTAATAGAGAAAGGGAAAATGAACACACATAAAAAATATTTCTTTCTGCTATAGCCTGCCATTACAGACATCACCAGTTCCCCTGTATGTAATATTCATCTGCAAAGCAGTAAAAATATGCGCCTGAACTGTATTTACAGTTTTCATGATATTACTGGACAAAAACTTGAAAAATGCTAAACATCCGTAAATTCCCAAGAGGCAGACAGCAGCCAAGGGAAATAATCTTCCTCTTCACCTGAAGAGAACTTAACACCTCTGTATTTACATCTTGAACAGAAAGTGAATGTGTGCTCTTTTTCAGTACTTAAGCTGGCCTTTATTGAAGTACTTGGCTGTTGTTGAGTGAAGTTTATGACATTTTTGGAGGTTTGAAGCCACAGCTATTGTGCCTGTATAAGAGCACACCATGTTTCTGCAGCGCAGAGACCAGAGACACCTTGTTTGAGTCAGGGCAGAGGAGAAATGCTCAGGGTCTGACACATGCCCCTTATTATAGCTGCCTCTCTCTGCAGGCTGCCAAAGGTCTGCTCTACAAAAAGGAAAAATGGGAAGTTTCCTATCATTGCCCCAGGGATCTAGAGTGTTTCAGAGCCCTGAGCAAAGAAAAAAGACATTAGAAAGCTGTTCAGTTGACAAACAAAATGATAAATCTGTCTCATGTCAGAAATAGGATTTGAAGGTAGTATTACTATTTATATATTACTTTTGAAAAATAAATAATAATGAAAAAGAAATTAAGGTGAGCTGGGAATTCAGCTGACGAAAACAGCTTGCAACCTAGTCAATACTGGCTTTTCTAATGAGTTTTTTGAGGATTTGGGTGTTCTGGGCTAATAAAAGCAATTTTCAGGTTTGACCCCATTTTATTGTCATACTTAGCGTATTGAAGGCAGTACATTGGATACTTGGTGAAGTCTGGAGAGGTATTTAAGACAGGGAGGAGTGTTTATATGTTCATACAATTTATTTCACTCATAAGAAACGAGGACCAGAAAATATACTGGTGTGGTGAATGTTCTTCACATCTTCTTCATCTTCCAAGCAAACATCACTGAAATTAAGTTCATGAAAACAGTTATATATTGCACTCAAAAAGGCATCCAGTGGAGAAACTGTAGAGGGTAGCTTTTATACTGTATACTTTTGTTTTGCCTTTACTGAAATTCTGCCATCCCAGTCAGGAACAGTTGTTCAACTGAAGTCTTACCAAAGCAGACCAGAGCAGAAGTATTATTTCCTCATGCGTTTAGAGGGATATTTCCTTTCAAATGTGCCACTATGGCTTTCCTCCACTAGCATGGCACTTCTGATGTTTCATCTAAATATTGGCTTCCTTGTGAAAACTTTTTTTGAAAGAATATTTTCAGTTATCCCCATATTTGTATTCTGGTAGATTATTATTACCTCTGAAAAATAATATTCTTCACTTATGTTTTGAGACTACCTCTCCGATTTGTCAAATTGGTTTTGGATTATTGCTCTGTTCTGTAATAAAATTCTTCAGCTTTATGTAATTTGCATATGTAGAAAGTTTATTGTGTCCCTCGAAGAGAGCTAGAGCTGGGAAAATCTGCTTCAATTTTTTACTCAATAGATCCTTTTATTTTGAAAGTGAAGTACTGATTGCTACCCCCTTAGTGATTACACTGTGTTTGAAAGAAGAGTCTGTATTATGTTATAATCTGCTTATCAGTAAATTAAAGGAGTGACCTTTGCAATACTGCCATTAAGCAAGACAATTTTATCTCTTAATTTTGTGAAATCTAACCTGATTTACTCTCTGTGTCAGAGGATCCAATTACTCTTTCAGGACCCATTCTGAGTTCACAATATTTATTACACATAATTTCTAAATGTATCAAGAAGAATTTCTGGTTTATATGTTTATTTTTCCCCTTGGCTGATAACAATATGATGTATACAAAAGGCTTGACCTAAAATCTGTGTATTTTAAATAATAAAATAGTTAAGGAACTCAAGACTAAATTGTGTATGTTAAAACCAGAAACAATGTATACTGATCTAATACTTAGAGTATATAATATTTTTAAAAAACATCAATAATCATAGTAAGAATTCCTGTATATTGATCCTTGTCAAGTCAGTATTTTTGCATGATTAGAAAAGTATTTTTAAAAATACTTTGGACAGAATTTGACTCTTAGATACATTTCTGCAATTCTGGAGGAATTCCCACTTAGCTAATAGTTACTGGAAATTCAGCATTGCTGGAACTGCAAGCCAGTGCCTGCATTTACTGAAGTATGTAGCAATCCTCCCACAGATTCCATCAGAGTTTGATTTGCAACCTCTAAGTCTTAAAGATATTCTTTTTATATGTTAGTGTATTAAAAATATTTTATAGTGAAAGCTGTCATGTACGCTATCTATTTTTTAATGTACAAGCAAATATTTAGCTTTAAATACAAATCCTGTAATTTTGCTGTTGTTAATATGAAGTCCTGGGTAGAGAATTCTATCTGTACAGAAAAACAATGATGTTCTCAGTTTGTTTTGTTTTAATGTAATTAGTTCTTGAATTGAGTTGTTCTGTAGAAACTGAAGATAGGGGTAATAGAAAGAATGAAGGCCTGCCTTGTGTAGCGTTTGCCTGTAGCTTGGACTGGCAGATATATATGGATAAAAGTAGTTTCTCCTGCTACATCCATATTCATAAATTAAGCCATATTAGAGTATATCCCTGGGTAATAGACTCTCCATTGTAGAATTCTTAGAATTTTTCTGGAAAGGCTTGACTCATGACAAGTAGCACTTGCCATCTCCTGTGCACCATTCTGAGTTGGCACAGGTCATTCTGAATGGGAAATTGATATTGGAATGTTGGATTTTGTGGGATCTTGGCTTTGGTATCACGGTCTGGAGGTACTGATGGATAGAGTACTCTTGGACACAGGCTTCACTGCATAAAAACACTTAAAACAGTAAAGCCCTGAACTCAAACTGTGAGTCTATATAAACACTATCAGCAGATGGATAAAGCTAAAAATACAGAAGGTAGATACATAAACTATGTATTAGTAAATCCTGAAAGGGCTGGACACAGCCCCATGGTGACATATCTAATGCTTTCCCAGACACTATTTGAGTACAGTCCAGGGAGCATCACAGGTCATCCCACCACATTCCAGAATGTATGACACTGTTTTGGATTGAAAGAGTTCTCCCTCATGTGTATGAGGCTCACTGTATGATTCTGTCTGGGCTCACTTTGTTTACTAGCACAGATGTTTTCTTGTGTTTTAGGCATACCAATTCACATCTAAGTTTCTGATGTGGGTTCTAAGCTACCATTCAAGAGAAACTGGCATTGACCTTTAGATTGTGTTAAGGAAGCTTTCCTGTCCGAGCATACAGGAACCACTCTGGCAGTCACTCTCACACCACCTGAGCTGGGACAGAGGCACCTTGGTGGGGGGTGGCTCCAGTGACTGACAGGTCCATGTTTGATTCCCAGGACACTCCACTCACACAGACAGAGCAGGTTTCCTTACTGGCTCAACCCTGGGTTTCCAGAATCCGGGTCCTTGAAATAATTTAATCTTGGCGCAGTAGTTAAGTAACAAGATAAAAGCTCAAACTGTGTGTCTCTAAGGAGGGAACCCGAGAAAAGGAAACCCTGGGCTTTTATATCCTCACAGTCTAAGTGTGTGAAAGTCTGGGGGTCTTTGGCTCCTGCTGTGCCTCTGAGAGTCTGGTCATGCCCTTTCTTGTGCAAAAGATCAGTACCAGCTCCTGGCCTCTTGCCTCTCAATCCCACCACCCAGAGCTCAATCTGCAGCCTGCACACGGAGCTACCTGCACTAAAGGTATTTTTCAACACATCGAATTAGAATAGTGGTCTCATTAAACCTGTTCAGTTATCCAAATACAGTATTTGATGCACTTTGCCTATATCCATCAGCCTTCTGCCTCTCAAGAACATTTCAATCACTATTCAGGGAAGTAGACTGGCAAACCTTGGGAATTACTTCATTTTGAGCAATTTTACTTTTATGTCTAGATTAATTAAAATGATTTCTCTGTCTGTAGAAGTGGAATTTTTTCCAGTAAGACAAGCATCGAGACATCACCCAGAGGTGATGTAACAGCTAAAAAAAATTCATACAGTCACAGTAGGTTTTGCAGAAGCACTTGGTTATTGCTTTCCTAGAGCTCAGCTTTGGTGACTTGTGTTCTGCAGTCCATACCTGTAGAAAAAGTGCCTTCCACACTGCATTTATGAGTATTCATTTTGATAAGGAATTTACACAGAAATGTGTTTGTACACTGCATTTCTGTTGCTATATAATCTTGGGAGTGTTGGAACCTGCATTCCTTTTGCATTTTGCACTGTAGCTCAAGTGCTAGCCACAGTCACAACCAGGCGTCAGAGGGAAGATCAAAGGGATAAATACTCATGTAAGCACAGATTAACTCTTGGCATTTTAGCAATAATTTCTGTATCTTTTTCCTATTTTTAACTCAATAGTGTGAGGGTTAAATTTACTAAGGCGGGTGACTGGGAAAGAGAGAGCTAATTGCAAACTGTAGAGTTAAGAAACCTTCCCTTTATACATCCATGTGCACTAAAACTTTCTGAGACATTGGATTAGCTGCACGAGAACAGACAGCTTGAAGAATATGCTAGGAGCTGATGTGAACAGTTGCATGAAATATTCCTGCCCTTGTGCTGAATTCCCTTCTGTATACCATTACCATTGCAATTCCTTCAGTGATGCAACAGAATTTGACCTTGGCTAGTCTGCCAAATATCTTCCAAATTTGAGGCTTTTGGAGATATTTTCAGGTAATTTTTTCATAAAGGTAGAGAATTTCCATAAAGGCCACATGCCACTTCAGGTAACAAACTTCCTCTATACATAAAAAAAAAAAAAAAAATTAAAGAAATCTTACTCAGCAAGCCCCTAAAGGAATGGGTTGGAAGTTCTGATTTCCTCTTGTTATCTGAATTTATCTTGCGGAAATGTTCCTGGTTTAATGAAATGGAAGTGGCATGTTTTGGCTCAATTCCTTTTCAACATGCAGAAATACCAACAAGTGAGTTGTTAGGGACTTAAATAAATTCTGGAGGTGAATAATTTCCGGTCAGGTGCTTCCTTTTGCAGACAGGTTTGGTATTACTGATGTTTGGTATTATAAAACAGCTATGTGTTTTAGAGGGTGTCATGCAAAACACACAGGAAGCCAACCTGACATTTGTCATCACTGAGTATTATCTGTCCTTAGAACAGGGAACTTAGAGTAAAGGGTCATAATTTTTGTTCTGTTTTAGACAAGAAAGTCCTTGATTTATTACTGTGACATCTGATACTGTGATGACTTGTGTGATACTGTTACCAAAGACTTACAGCTGAAGTTGAAAGGATTATTTTATTGGTCATAGTCAGTGATCACACTGATTTTAGCTGTGGTAGATGAAAATGTCCCTTTTACTCTGTAAACTTTTGCAATGATTTCAGACCAGTGCTGTTTCTACTATAACATTGAAGTTGAATTATTTGGTTAATGATAGTTACACATCTTGATGTGAGGGCAACTGCAATGAATAGCTGTAATATTACAAATTTTCTAAGCTACTGTTAAAAACCTTTTATGGTGATAGGAAAGAAAGAATTGTTTTGGTAACATGGTCACCAGTCAGGAAAATGCAGTATGGTGTTGCTTTTCTTACTGAGAAGAAAGAAAGTGGAGAGTTTGGCAAAAAATAGGAAACATTTCTGCAACCTTGCTCTCTTAAATTGATAGGAATTTTCTATTGTTTTGTTTAACATAAACCCAGTCTGTTTATTTGGTTTTAATTTCAGAGGGTTTTTGGTGCATTGCAGTCACAGTGCACCCCACTGAGATAACCTAGAAGGACATTATGTTTTCATGCACAAGGAACAAATCATGCTCTTGCAGGCTATGGCTTCTTCACTTAAATTAAGGAAAGTGACAAGAAAGAAAAGAATATAAACACTCCATGGCAGAGTATAGGAAAAATATCTCTTTTATTCATAATGCAGAAAGAAAAAATTAGCATAAAGAAAAAAGAGTAATTTGGAGCTGGAAACATAATTGTGTTAATATTTCTTAGGTTTAAATTGTATGTAAAGACTCTGTGAAAGACAGGTTAGGAGTCCACAACATCTTCACAATTTTTCATGGCACCATTGAAGAACTTGAATTTTTGGTAGTCATCCATTCAGAATCATAGGATTTGGAACAGGGAGAAGATCTACCCCTTAGAATCTGCTAAAAGCTTTCAAAACAAAGTAAAAATCCTCCTTGTTATTTCTATTTTAATGGTTTATCCTTAAATATACCAACTCAAGGCTTCTAACCACACGATTATATGACAATAAAGTTCTTGCAGGGAGAAACTTTCAACTATATGTCCCAAGCAGTTGTCAAAATTCAGATAGGAAATATAATAAAGGCAGAAAACAAAGTACTGTGCTGAAAATACCATGATTTTCAGCTACCCACCATGCTTCTTATGACTGAATAGCTGGGGATAAACAGCCTAAATAAGGATTTAATGCCTGTAAACTTGAAGGAGATCTGAATGGATTACCTTAAAATTTTACCAATGCAAAGAGTGCACTGGTCAGCAAATGTCCTATGGGAAAGGTCATTCCCACTTGACACTTCTTCCCATTTGTTGGCTCCAAAAGGTCTCTGCTTTTCTGCTTTGTCCGGAGCATCCTGAGTTTGTCCTGGCATTCTGCACAATGCAGGGGGGAACCAGTCACCCTGCTTAGGGCTGCCACCTGCCCTCCCCCCACCATGTGAATACAATCTCTGGCCTGGACACTGCTTTTAAGAGTGGGAAAACCATAAGTAAAAGCAAAATTAACTGATTATCATTCCAAAATGTACTTGACAAGTAGTGTATTTGCAGCAATTTACACAAGGAACCCCAGGTGTTTCTGGCTTCTGATGCTTTGCTTGATAAGCTCAAGGTGGCCTCTAGACCACTGTTCAAAGAGCTATTGATGGTCGTGCAGGTCTGACAGCTGGGACACAGGCATTTTAAAACATCACAAATGCATTTGAAGGATCAGAGTGTCATCCAAGATCACACCTCTACTTTGTGACACTTTTCTGTAGGAATTCCATTTAAAATCAAATGCATTCACCTGGTCATCTTCTAATAAGAAAGTCAACAGTTTAAATCCACATTCCAAATATTTAGAAATGCTAATGTCCTCAGGGCAGAGTTAGCACTTGGCCAGACAGTAAACAAAATATTCATTTGAGGACACATCTAGTGAGTAGATTGACACTTGTCAATAAACAGATCATTTAGCTGTTGAGAATTAAACATTCATTGCAGAATGTTAAGTGATATAAACCTTAGTGCACAATCTTTTATATCATACACATCAGAAGTATGTTTTATATAAACATGGAAAGAAGAATTATGAAAGCACCTTATTACCAGCTATTGACAGAGTCTGGAAGTGATGACAGCCAAGCAGGTTTGGACTGATGGGATGTTTGGGATGAGAGCAGTCTCCCAGAACTGGTTTTCAGGAAGTAGAGATACCATGACAACATGACATAAGTAAACCAGACACATAATTTTTTCCCCATTGACAGAGTGAATTAATTAACCACTGCTTAAATTGGCATGTTGTCATCATCATTGTCAAGAGAAAATTTTGCGTTTATAATGCTTTCTTTAGTAACTTTTTAAAAAACGTGTTTCATGTCTGAAGATGATGACACATTAGATAGAACAAGAAAATGAGATGAACGAATTTTAGAAGTGCTCAAATTCACTTGAAAAACTTCAAAAATGTGCTTTAAGGTGTTGATTAAGAGCCACTATGACAATTACCTGTTACTCTGAAGCACTAGTCTATGTATTATTTTTATTCATCAGTCCTTTTTCATACCTAACTCCTATTGACATCCAGTCCTCTGGAATTTTTCTAGAGGTTATAAAATTTCTTGAAGAATACAATCCAAAAAGCTAAGACTTCTTTACACAAGTCCTTCACTATTTTAGGTAGGAGTTACAAAGTTTTCAAATTTTAGTCCTTGTGCCTCTAGTAACTAGAAGTAACTAGTACCCTCATGGGTACCTCTAGTAACTAAAAGAGGAGAAAGTTCTTCAATTCCTCATGTGTACACCATCCTGCTTCTTCCCAAATCCATCATTTAAGCTCGTCATTGAAAAACACTCAGGATTTTCTTTCGAAACATAATTTTCAGCTCAACTTCGGTTATAATTTTCTGTGAGGAAGCAGTAACTTATATACTTGTTAGTGGTCCTCTAAAGTGGCCAATTCCAATCTCTATATTCTCTTCAATCATCACAAGGAGGCCTGTAGTGAAGTTATTTGATGTTCTGAAATACCTTTGGAAATGGGAAATTGCCATTTATGAATTTAGGATCTCCAGTTATATGTAGACTACACTCTTAGTCTGTCAGACTTGCACACTTATGAAAATTTTTGCTCTATTCTGTATTTGCTTAAGGCACAATATGACAAGTCCCTGGTGTTCTTATTTATATGGTAAATACTTTACCTAAATGTGTCTTTTTAATAAATTAGTCCACTGACTAATTCTTAGTTACTTATTTCTAATTTGCAATTACAAAATCTAAAGAAAGGATGGAAACTGCATTGTTCAAAGCATCTTTTGAGCTTTATTCTAAACATTTCAAATTTCAGTGCAACAAATCTTTTACCTTTGACTACAGTGTTTTCTTTAGGTTAATAACTGCTTCCAAAATTAAGTGCAACTCACTGGAACCTAGTTTATCTGTTCATTCACAGAGGTTTTATAAGACTTAGTGCAACTTTTCTGTGCACATCTGACATGTGCTGCCCCTCTGCTCCTGCATGATGTGCAAAAGTGCCAGTAGTGGATGACGGTGGCTCTATGCGGTAGTAGCTGCAGTTTTCTGCTTCACACTTTGATTTCTGAGGCTGAAACTCAAGGTCTGCTTACAGTCCAATATATGGAATCTTGAAGTGATAAAAGGTTTTTTGTATACCATGTGCTTGGATACTTGACTTGAAAAGAATTCCTCAAATGACAATAGAGAAACATTTACTTGAGTGAGGCAGTACCTAAAGAGCTGGTATGTGAAATGAGAGCATGCCTGCACTGGCTATGAATGGTTGCAGAACCACACCCTCATTTTTCCACCTGTTAGGCATACATCTTGAAAAAATTGGAGCTGTTCATTTGATATCTTGTAAACCTACCAGAAAATCTTGAGCATCATGCAAGTCACATTTTAACACTTAATGTTCAGAAACCTTGTGGTAGTGTAAAGATATATGAGTTAGATAATGCATTAAACAGCAAAAGTGTGAGCCTTTTATAATATTCAGTTGTTGCTTACTATGCATTTTCTACCTATAGATCAGCAGGATGGTATTAGACAACATGGAGAGGGTAATAAATGAATCTTGGCCAGTTGCAAACAGCCAGGAGGGCCTGGCGTACAACTTACACACTGCTAGCAAGCACATGTAAAATGTTTGTGGTTAAGGCTTTGGCTTTATATCCAGTGGAACAAATCTTAAGTGAATCATGGTTCCTTTGATCAACTTACATAAGGAAAGGAGATGAAAATGCCCAGAAGAGAGTAGTGCTGCCATGAGAAACTTTCTGCCAAGCTGGTCAGATCTGAACTCACATGCCTGGGCTCTGCTTCCCTGGGAGTATATGGTGGGCAAGGATGGGCTTCACTGGAGTCAGAAATGGCTCCAGGGATAAAGGCCCTCTTGGCCATCCCACAGCACCTGCAGCTCCTGCCTAAACAGAGACAAATCCTATATTTTGGGTTTCACTGACAAGCTAGGGCTTGGTCATTCAGTTGGCTTCATCAGAGAAGAATCAAGGCAGAGAGTTGCTATGGTTCAGTCTGACTTTGCTATCTCAGGTGGCATTTGGAAGGGAGAGCTGCAGGAGATCACAGCTCATTCATACTTTGGCTTTCTCAATGTACCTTAATCAACTTCAGCAAGGACAAGGAACAAAAGCACCCTAAAAGGGGCTTGAATGTTCACAGCTGACCTACTACAACTTTTAACAGGAAAACTGGGAAATCTGACCATTTTCTGCCAGATGTTCTTTATCCACAAAATACTGTGGTTTATTTTCTTAGCATAGCTGCCTTGCATGGTTGCCTTACAAACCCTTTACTTTTGTAAAAAATAAACTTTGATTTCTGAGTCTGGTTGTGCATTTCTTTTTCTTAGTTTTGTAGCTAGTTTCTTAACAATAACAGTAAGAACTATTCTGCCTTCAAAATACTTCAAAACACATTACAAAAAATGAAGTAATTAAGTTGAATTCTGCTTTTGTCCATGGCATCGTCAGTATAGTTGTGTCAGTGATGTAACTGCTTTGTCTCAAAGCTTTGCATTTAAACATATCCACTGGGATCAGAAGTCAAAATCATTTACATTAGAGATGTATAATTGTAGGTATGTACCGATATATAGAATATCCAATTTCCACTATAGTCAAAGGAGATCTAATTAATGCAAAGCTAAAGGATGGCTTGTCTCAAGCTAGTTCAAGAAGAATTTAACTAAATTCTATAAATTATGCCTAAGTATAAATATTTGTTATAACTCAACAGAGCTACTCTTAAGCACTGTCTATCTGAGCAGGAGGCAGTATATGTAGGCATGTATGGAGAGGGGTAGTTAAACCAGAGCTCTCAGAGGTGTGGTGGGGCCTTTTGTCATATCCTGAGGTGTGAATCACAGGCCCACAAAATCACTTTACTTGGAAGGGACCCACAAGGATGTCAAGTACAGCTCCTGGACCTGCACAGGACAATCCCCAAGAGTCACACCATGGGCCTGGGAGTATTTCCCAAACCCTTCTTGAGCTCTGTCAGGCTTGGTGCTGTCACCACTTCCCTGGAGAGCTGTTCCAGTGCCCAGACACACTCTGGGGGGAGAATCATTTTCTAATATTCAATCTAAACCTCCCCTGACACACCTTCAGTCCCTTCCCTCGGGTCCTGTCACTGTCACCACAGAGCAGAGATCAGTGCCTGCCCCTCCTGTTCCCCTCACAAGAAGCTGTAACTGCAGTGAGGTCTCCCCTCAGTCTCCTCCAGGCTGAACAGACCAAGAGCCCTGAGCTGTTCCTCATACAGCTTCCCCCCAAGGCCTTCACCATCTTCATCACCCTCCTTTGGATATTCCCTGAGAGTTTGATACCTTTCTTATCTTGCAGTGAATAAAAGTGCACACAATATTTAAAGTGAGCCTGCACCACACCTTGTCTAGCAGAGCTAGAACCATTGAAATAGTCTAGGTGCATTCCAAGTGGTTTTTTGTATACTTCAGGACAAATATTATCCAGAAAGAGAGAAGATGTCTTCTTAACATTTTTGGTTTATTTTCTCTGTGCATGAGTAGCTCAATTCTGTTCTTAACTAAGCAGAAACCAAAGGGATCTTTGAGTATAGCTTGGCATAAATAAAACTGAAAATCTGCTGGAATATCCTCTTTTATATAATGAGTCTTGTTAATTGGCTTGCTAGAAAGGGCTGCAGATTTAGTTTACAGGTGTGCTGTAAACAGATCATTGATTATGACCAACCTTAAAAATATTTCCCAGAAGATATGTCAAGAAACTATATTCTGAACTCCAGGGATTATCCAGAGTATCTTCCCCATGCTATAGATAGTTTTGGTCTGTTTACCTGTAGAGATGTGATGAAACAGGAAGCTTTAATACCACTACCATTAAAAGAATTCCAGTTTGCCAGACAGGGAGACAAGTAAAACTGGAATATGATGTTGTGGAAATGATCTTGTCATATGAATAATATCTAATAAATAGCCAAAGTGCCTTGATAGTGGATGATGGATAGATCAGTTCTTTCTTGTTGTTTTGGAAAGGCAAATGCCGTGAAAAGGAAACATTTCTTCAAGCTCAATATGAACTAATGAAAGAATGGTTAAAAATCAGTGAGATTAACAAAAATATATGATTAATTATCCCTATATACACATTAAATGTCTTAGAATATCACATTAGCTATAGTTCTGTTACTACATTTTGTAATGGTATGTAGTGCATGTCCTATATTTGTATATGATACAGTGTAGTAATTATATAATGTATTATACAATAGGTAGTAATTGCATATTATGTTCTATAATGTATTATATAGCTATGCTATATCATTATAACTATCTAATATAGACCATTATATTAGATAATACATAATTAGCTTCCATTAAAGAATTATTACATGATATAGATTGTCTCAGTGAAGTGAATTGAAGTGGTGACATTGCAGTTGAGATGTGGAGCAAGAAGTCAAGAAAAATTTGATAAAAAGTGTTTGTTTCATTTTCTGATGGGGAATTTGAACAATGAGAAAAAAGAATAACTAGAAAGGAACAAAATGTGGAAATAAAGACCAAAGATTTGGAATTATTTATGTGACAGCTGTTCCAAATACATAACTAATGTCAGCTCTTGAAGGTCCTGAGTGCATTTTAGTATCTCGCTCATGCTGGCATCTCAGGTTTTTTCGGTGTTTCTCAGCACTGTTTTTATAGACTCTGCAGTTCAGGACAGAGCTCAAATGCACTCTGTGAACCAGAAAATTTCCTTTTTTTTCACATGGAATACTTCAGTGTATGAATGTAGTTTAAGCAATGTTCCAGTGAACAGGTTTTGCTTAAGCATATGAAATCCATCATCCGGGTTTTGTACAAATAAGCAAGTTTCAGAATGTGGTTGTCCATAGATGACTCAGTACCTCGAAATCTGGACTTCTGTTAAACAGACTTTTTCAACATTGGAGATGAGAAAACAAAGCAATTCTTCCTATTTGTTTAATCTAAAGTATCTTCTAGCCAGCCCTCTCCAGAAGAGAGCTCAGCATAGAGTATACTGACCTAAAGACACTTTGGAAAATGCTCTTGAAAGAGACCTTTCCTTGCTGGTAGAATGGTACAATTGTTGGTGACAATGAAAATTATGTTATACCTTCTCTGAGGCAGTGATCCCTTTAAATCCTCTGTGAATCCGTGGGGCCTGATTTTCTTCTCTCATGAGGTTCAGCATTATTGATGTCAATAGTTTTTCAGGTTGACACTACAATAAATGGGAGAAAAACAGTTCTCTTGTCACTTCAAAAATGAGCTTTCTTTTTCATCAATAAAAGGGCAGTCAGTAAAGGGAAACTGAGAGTGGTCATTAAATTAAAGTAAAGTAAAGTAGTAAGAGAAGTGTTTTGGGAAAGAGCTGGCATTTTCTGCCCAAGGTGGATAGCCCCCTACTCTGCAAGTTTCCATAGAAATGGCATTTAAGCTCTGTGCAGGTTTAGCTAACAGCATGGAAGGTTCACAGCATGGAAGGTTCACAGAGCAGCACGTCTTCTGCCGTTGTACTTAGTCTTGATGAAGACTGCTGGCACTGCATTTCTGAGAGATTCTGGTGCCAGCTAACACCAGGACAAATGAAGACTGAAATTACTAGATGTCCCAGGACATCTAGAGTACCAGGACCTGCAGGTGCTTTGCTCTTCCCCTTTAACCTTTCCTTGTGTGCTCTTCACAATCCTGGGAAGCAAAGTGCCCCAGAAGCTGCACAGCACCAAACCCTGCCTTGCCCAGGCAGGTGCACTTCTGGCAATGCCTTGGTGCGTGGCTGAACATCTCAGTAGTCTCTGGGTGATAACTGCTCTCCATAAGCTCTATCAGGACATGCACCCAGTTCAGGATGTCCTTACTTTGGAGAGGGATGAGTCAACTCAGCATGTGGATTTTGACACCTCGAGTGGGTTCATTAAAGGGTGTGCAGGGAGTATCAGTCAGAGGTGGCTCTAATCTTAGCAAGTGACTGGTCTCCTCTCCATGGAGACAGGTCTCATAGAGCCAAGCAGCTGAAATGCTGTCTTCTGATTTTCTGCCACATGCGCTTGAAAGGGTTGTTGCTGCTATCAGCCAGTCTGCTTAATGTGACTGAGCTGTCCCAGCTTCTAGCAGAGGCTTTTTCCTGCAGACAAAACCCATTTTTCACTAGTAGCAGAGCTGCTAGCTTGGATCAAGTGGCTTATGACCACAAGAAAAAGGCTGATTGAATAGCAGTCATTATTCAGAAAATGACTCTGTACACCCAATCTGCAATTTCTACATCCCTCTTCTCATTTTCTGCTATGTTTGATTTCAATTCTCCCCAGTCACACTACAGACTTTCCAGTCACATTGCTCTGCACTTCAGGGGATTAAAGAAAACACAAATTTCCTTTAAAAATGAAAGAAAACAGGGACTTCCCAAACAGGATCACAATTCTACACCATTGCTACAATCATTAACACACATTGCTGTACATGGGAAAATTTCCTCATCCCTTACTTAGGAGTGTCCAACAAGATCTGTGGTAGCACAGGACAAACCCAGTCCCGGAGCTCCTCTGGGCTCGCTGTGTTTGATGCCTCGGCTGCTGCCAGGTCAGTGTAGAGAGAGCAGCTTCCTCGGGGCAGCAGCTCCAGGCAGGGGCCATGGCCAACACAAAGCCAGCAAAGTTTGGGCCCAGTGGTGCTGCCACTCTGCTTCTAGGGAGAGCCTGGGCACTGGGTGCCCCTGGGGCTGCTGAAATGGCAAGGGCTGGGGGCTGGCGGCCTCCTGGAGGAGGGACGTGCCTGCAGGGTTGAGGGTGCCTTGCTCAAACGTAGGTGCTGAGAGAGGTGGTGGGGTTTGCACTGTACTCAGGCCTGAGAAATGCGTCTCCTCTGCCCAGGACAGGACTCTAACTCAGAGGAGATAATGCTGAGATTTGGAGCCACGTAGGAGAGATCAGGGAGGAGTAGCCTCCATCTGTATGATGCAGGTTTTGGTTATCAGCAAAGAAAAAGGAAGAATCTGAAATCCTGGTGTTGGCAGCCAGGCAGTACTGGAAAATATACATTCTGGATTGGGTTCTTGTACTGGAACAGTGGACCGGGTTTTGCAGGATTTTTTCTTTCTAGCTAATATTTTTCCTTTTTGTCCCGAAATAGAGTGTTATGTGTCTTTCACAGTTCTGATGTGAACTATCATGGCATTTCCCACCATATTTCTATTATTTCTTTTCCTCCAAAATGTAAGAAACACATTACTCATAAAATATTTCCTGCCTCCCCATTACTGTTTTCAGTGAGATAATTAAAGGCCTGTCACAACTTGTGTGCTTTAGTCCTCATTATTTCTGCCCTGTTTTCAAGTCACTTTTATCAGGGAGAATAAAACCTCCAGATTCAACTTGTAAGCCAAAGAAAACAACTGCAATTCACAGAAATCCCTTAATAATTTCAACAGAATGCTGAAGGAGGCATTTTTTAATTAAAGATTTCACATTTTCTTACTTTCTTATTTTCATTTCTTCATCATGTTCTGTTATGAGGTAGGAAGATCTTTTTAACTGATTCCATGACACCATACTGGAGGAAAAAATGTTTGAGCAATTGGCAAGTTTTTTATTGGAATAACTTTGTCATATTATTATCTCTTAAATTCATGGAATAAGTATTTATGCGTATCCTTTTTCCAGGCAACCTTAAAATCAACATTTTCTTCATTAGATTGTTGCAACATTTAGATTAAGTGCTTTTGGCAGAAGAAATTAATTCTATTTCAAGTTTGTGGGTTAGCATTTGGCAAGCTTTAATACATATAACAAATCAATGGGATTTTATCAGGATTCTGTGCCATGCATCCTGAGAGCTAATATGAAGAGGGTGGAGGATGGAAAGAAGCAAAACTTTTGTCATAGCAGAAGCTCTTGCAAATCTGATACCTCAAGAACTACTGCTCTTGCTCTGTCTATTATGTGTGTGGTTATTCTATCCACAAAACCCCTGGGGCTCAGCCAGGAGGAACTTCCTGATTCCTATACTCCCATTCCTATGTTCCAGGGACATTACTGTGTTTTCTTTCATGGGATTTGAAAATGGAACTAAAGTTTATACAATACCAAGTTCAGTAAATAACCATTTGAAATTATACAGGATATGAAAAGTCTTCCTGGCTGCCACATAGATATGGCCAGACAACATGAAGCTCACTTCTAGTGAAACACACCCAGATGCCTCCTGTTCATTGGCTCTTTGTCTTCAACGACATTATTCCTTTACCTCTTTTTGATGAAGAAAATGCATTTGTTAATCTAAGCTGGAGCTGCTATTCCTTCTTTGTGAATTTTGCACAATGATTCTTTCTTGTGCCCTAGTTAACCTCTTTCACCCACAGAAAGTGGTGTAATGTTAAAAGATAACTTGGTCCCTCATTTTCTGAGCATTTTCTGATAATAATGTTTACTGTTGAAGGTGCTGAAAGCTTGGTCTTTTGAAAATTGACAGTTACACAAGCCTTAAGAAGTTCAACCGGAAAAAAAAATGAGACAATTCCTATCTCTCTATTATTAATTTGTATGCACATGAAAAATAAGACCCAATACCCACTGTCATTGATAAAGTACACGCATAATTAACAGAAGAGGTTCAATAAATTATTGCAGCACATTAATGAATGAGCAAGCATAAAATGAAATAGGAAATGTAAAGACAACTTCTACATATTATAGTTTTGTCCTCTGGTCTCTCCTTGTATTAGGCTTGGGTTTATTAGCCTATTTCTAAAACTCTTATTAAAATGTTGCTGTGAAGTGATATATACTGTAGCTTAATATTGAATTTCAGTACTGGAAATTTAGCCACACAGCAATACCCCCTGAGTCAGCAGAAAGGCAAGTGCAGAGTTTCTGCAGAGAGGCATCACCTCCCGTCACAGTCACTGACCCAAAGCCAGAGGGACAGAATGCTTGAGGCAGACTTAAATAAGGGGAAGAAATAGGAGAAGACATAGAAGGAGAATGTTAAAGAGGACTTTAATTTGCTTGCTTATTATTTGGAGGGACAAAAAAGTTTGATCCAATGTGGAAAATTCTTTTGAGAGCAAAACTGGGATGCTTGTGGGATAAATATGGAACTTATTGAAAGAGAAAAAGTAATAGCCAGCTGTGGTGTAAACTCTACCTGAAAAAATAGAGTATTCAGCAAGAATACATGGATGTATGCTGATGAAATTTGTACCCATACTGATTACAAGAAAACTATGCAGAAATTATAGCAGAAAACATGTTCAAGACGTAAAGCAGATTTTACTCTATTAGGCCAGATTTCTATGTCTGCCTCCTTCAGTATTTTAATTTATCTTTTTACTTGCAACTGTACTCTGTCATGTCATCATTGGACACCAGATTATGCTCACCTATTTAGATTTACATTATTTCTAATCGAGGTCATATATCTCTATTCATTGTCAATATCATAATGGCAAATGTACACATGTGTTCATACAGAATATTTAAATTTAAATTTAATTTTAAAAACTACATGGTTTTATATCTTATTTCACCAACTGGGAGATTAAATCAGTTAGTCTTGAGAAATTAGATGTTATTCTTCCTTGGATTTTGTTTTTTGGGGTTTTTTTTTAACTCTTGCATTTTTTTCAGATTACAGTAAGAAAACTAGTCTGTTCAACAACAGCACAGCTTCTAGATGCTTCAAAAGGAATGCAACAAAAATAAATGTTTAGGTTGTGGACAATCTACTCTGACTAAAATAATTCATGGCTGTCTCACTGTAGGAATAATAATTATTAATCGACATCTTTTTTTTCATTCTTTTTTGTAAGTGCTGAAGTACTGCAACCAACTGCATTTGTAGAGGGCTAAGTGAACTCGGCTTATTCACTAAGGCTCAGACACTGCAAAGTTAATGAGGCTGCTGAATTTGATGACTTTACCAGAAGTGAATATAGGACACTGAAAGATGTGTGTTTCTTCCATTTTATTAAGATACATTTCATAAGTTTAATAACCGGTACTGATAGCAAGGCATCAGAGAAGAAACCACATTCTGTGGCTCGTCATGGATTAATGAGTCTTTCATGGCAGAGCTGTACTACTGTCTTGGTTATTGAAGATGCATTCTGCTTGTGTTCCTTCAGTTTTCGTTAAATGTAACTCTAGTCATCCTTTGATTATTCAGTCCTTTATCTTGGGATCAGCCACTGGACAGATCAGAAATCCTGCCATGAAAAGGAAACAGAAAATTCTCACCTCTACCTGCCATAAATCAAATACTGTATTCAAACCAGACTGCCTTTAGCATTTAAACATGAGATACCAAATTCATACAGAACAACTTTGGTTTTAAGATATAAGTCTTAGGCCCTGCATTATAGGGTTTCTTAAAGTCTTTGTCTTGGCAATGTAAATTTCCTAATATTTCTTCTTATCTCATCTACCCAGTTCTTTTGCAACAGTCAGGGGACATTTTTTTTATTATATTTCAAAGGGAAATTACAAAACTCCCCCAGTGGTACTCATTTGTCCTGGTGTTTAATTCTTCTGGGTTTTCTCAAATCTTGGCAATCCTTGCTGAGACAACAAGGATGACTAGGAAATCCATCTGTCCAGGATATAAATACAACTTCAATAGGAATTATGTGTAGTGTTTCAATTTATAAAGAATTCCTAAATACTCTCAACCTGACAATGATCACTAGTCACCTGCATTTTACTAATGGTACTAAAATTAAGGACTTCCTTGTCATCATCATCATCATCATCATCATCATCATCATTACATTTAATTGTAATAGAAAAGTTATGCAATAAGGACTTTCTGGACCCTGTTTTGAAGACCTTACTGGATGGTGCAGACTTTCTGCTCATTCCTATGAAGCATTTCTCATAGTTCCTCTGAAGAATATCATCACTGCTCTCCAGTCCTAATAGATGTCTCTGACCCTGCTGCTCCTCTTCAGTTTTCTAATCTACATTGGAAGAAAGCCTGTAAGAAACTGATGGAAAAAGCCAAAGTCTAAATCTGTCCTGCACTCTAGCTGTGCAGAAAGTGCAGAAATAAGTGTGCCTGCTACTATCATGTCAGTGACTTTCTTACAAAATATATTGGCAACCATTTCTCCCCGTTTTGATACTGAGAAAGCGAAGAGTTTCACGTAATTATTCTGCTTTAAACTCTAATTGTTTCTGTCCTTCTGGCTTGTGCCTTATGATTCTCAGGGTGATGATTCACTAGTAGGGGCAATGAGCCTTGGCTGACATGGCTTGTGACTCCCACGTGTCTGCCTGAGATGCCCGTGGATCACCTCAACCACTGCTGCAGTGGATTTCCTGACTCCACACACAGCACATTGTCAGATGCAATACACACCTTGCTGAAGGGACTTGTTCTGCTGATATATCTCATAGTAAGTTATGGAACAGGGTAGCAGACAGAAATAAAGCTGGAGATGACCTCAAGTATTCATGAAGTTCAGCTGGCTACTCCTAGTCAGGATCGCCTATAACTGCAGTTTTTCTCTTTTTCAAAGATTTGTGGGATGGATATTCAACAATGTCCTTGGACAATCCCCTAGATCTTCATTATTCCTGCCATTAAAAATTTACCCTAATACCAAACCTGTTTTTTTCCCTGCCATTTAAGTTCATTATAGTGGGGTGCCTTGCTCAGTAGAAATCCCAACAAAAATGTCAGATATTTCCCCTGGGAAACACTGTGTGTGAAACTTTAATGCATGCTGTAAGCCTGCCTGTGCATTCTGCATTTCTAAAACATTTTGAAGTACATGTGAAAAGTCAAGAGAAGTTGTACTTCTGCATTTAATGTCTAAAAGCTCTGTTCAGCCTGGAGAACAGGAGACTGAGCGGAGACATTGCAGTTACATCCTCCTCATGAGGGGAAGAGGAGGGGCAGACATTGACCTTTTCTGTGGTGACCAGTGACAGGACCCAAGGGAAGGGACTGAAACTGAGCCAGGGGAGGTTTAGGCTGGATATTAGATAACAATTCTTCACCCAGAGGGTGTTTGGGCACTGGAACAGATCTCCGGGGAAGTGGTCACAGCACCAAGCCTGACAGAGCTCAAGAATTATTTGAACAACGCCCTCAGGCCCATGGTGTGACTCTTGGGGATGGTCCTGTGCAGGGACTGGAGTTGGACTCAATGATCCTTGTGGGTCTTTTCCAACTCAGCTGATTCTGTGATCTTTCAATTATAATGGGCTGCATCCAAATGCAAGGTCTTATGTTACCAGTGCTTGAAATAAAGTTGTGCATCACCATCCCTCAGTTCACTGGGATGAATCAGGCATTGCAGCATCTTCTTTTACCTATCAGGGTGGATAGTACCAGGAATCATTTAATGATTGCAAAAAGGGAAACAAAGGGGATTAATATCACAAGGGAATTAGGAAAGCTGCCTATACACTACACACCATCCCTTTAAAAATTGACCAGGCGGAAATCAAAACCATGAAATACTGTTTCTAAGAGGTATAAAATAAGAATAAGCTGGTTTTACTTGAGATGTCAAAACTCCCTGTCAAAATATTCTTTGCCAGAAAAGGAACTGGAATAACAGATTGATCAACAGGACAATAGCGCAGGGTTACCTGGTGCAGACATCAGGACTGTCTGTCTGATAGCTGAGTGATAACTGAGTGACAACTGACTGATAAGTATATCAGCTTCTAGTCAGCGTGTTAACAGTGTTAACAGTTAATTTTCACTTGGATCTTGGAGTGTAACTATGACTACAAGGATAAAAAATGCTACACGTTTAATTTTTTAAAAGTGGATTTTGTTTTGTTTCTTATTTCATATCCAGACATGGTTTTGAAGCTGAATGAGCATAAACTATTTTGAGATAAAATGCCAGATTTTGTCATTGGTTAAATATAGCTTATATTTGTTTCAACTGTAAATAATGCACATAGCTGACCTAAAAACATGTTTGCATGGTACACAGAATTTTGCCCTTACTTAACAAGAGAATATTGCTGCCTAGATTGCAAAAACTGAGCAAAATTCTACAGATAGGCATCATGCTGTGAGCTTTTATTGTCTGACTGTGTCTAATGGTTGAACTGCCAAAACTAGCAGCGGGATGAGAATAAATTATGAATAAATGAAGAACTCTCTCATTCTTGTGTGATAATCCAGATTTCCTTTATCTATAAATAATGATCCTAGGGTTTGAAAATGAGAAGGACAAACATTATATGAACAAATGGCAGGAGGATTTTGCATCCTTCTAAGAATTATCTTCTCTAACAAATCAAAACACCAGATGCTTAATATAAACAGGATAGAAACCTGTGGGAACCCAGGACATTCTTCTGACTGTCCTGGAAAATTTATAAGTCACAAGAATTTAAGTAGAATTATAGTTAACGTATCATGGGGTAAAAAAGTAGAATTTTTGGGTTTCAGAATGTGAGTTTAAGGGACAAAGATGGAGGAGTTGGGACTTGCCTCTACCCTTCTTCTTGGTCTTTTAGCCTCCATCTTCTGCTGTGGTGGTGACACTTTTTAATTGGTTTAGAATAAAGGTACACTGTTCAATATAGTTGATAGGTATTGGAGAGTTGTTGTAAATAAAGCATACGTAATTTTTAGTATAAAAGATATCACCGCCCAAGGGGATGGTGAGTTTGACACAGCCTGACCTGCAAGAAAGATCTCAGCAGGCCAGAGCCACAAATGTAACAAGATAACAAGAATAAACAATCCTTGAACACAAGAACAGATGATCTCGGCCTCTTCTTCAGACACAGGGCTGGGGGAAAACAGAGACTTTCATAAATTCAGGTCAACAACAAAAAACATTTTTAAAACCTAACAGAAACCTTTTGCGGCATGATGTCATGGTTTACCCCAGATCCCAAGTTCCTACCCTGAATATTCCCTCCCAGGTGTGTCAATCATCCCTCCTTCCCCCACCCCTGCCGAGCACTGTCTATCACTCCTGGGATTCCAGAAGGGTGTCAGTGATTGGCAGATTCAAAGGATGCCCTCTACCCCTGGGGGGGCATTGGCCATCCAGGTGTCCTTTGTCCCCTAAGACCTCCTCGCCTGTACCTGGTTGGTGGCTTCCTGACCCCTCCCCTCGCTCTCTCCCCCGGTAAAAGGGGGAGCAACCACGTGGCTGAGGAGTTCTGCGGGAGCTGTTATGAGATTCAGAGGCCTGCGGGCCAGAATAAAAGCTCTGGATTAAACCCTCCATCAGAACCGACTCCTTTCCTTCACCATCGCCTTAAAGCTTCTCTTGCAGAGGAAAACCTGGAGCGAGCCTCCCCGGGAGGAAGCTCCATCCCGCTGCTCCCGGAGCCCGGCGTGCCCGGACTCGTCTCTGCGGTCCCAGCTGTATCACCAGCTGGCCAAGAGTGACTCGGGTGAAACACCACAGCAGCCGCTGTTTGGCTCAGCAGCAGGGCCCAGACAAGCCAAGGCACGTCCCGACAGCAATATTAGTAATTCTAATAGAAACCCTGCAAATTAAGTGTCTGTATAAGATATCAACACTTATATAAGGTGCTTTATATTCCCAAACTTGGTGTGCATGAGTTCTTTGTAACCTTAGTGTTTTGCATTCACGAACATGACTCTATGGCTTACACTCAGTGTTCGCTTTATAGTCAAGAGGAAGAGGGTTTTTTTGCACAACAGATTGCCCAACCTAGCAGCTTATTCACATAAACAATATCATTTAAAACAATAAGTTTCCCCACAATAATTCTCTCCATGTAAAGAATGGCATGCTTATTTAAAACCATATATACCAATATCACTAATGCTAATTCTTCCTTGCATAGATTTATACCAGTATAGTTGCTTCCATATTTCTCTGTTTCCATCACATGCAAATCAGGGAACCATCCTCATACAAAAAGGACTAATAAAATGCATATTTGCAACTTTACAGTATTTGATGGGCAGAAGTTAAAATGGGACGTTTCAAACTGACTATGATGGGGGAAGAAAGAGAAAGAGAAAAAAATGTCAAAGAAAAGAATAACAGACAAGATGATAGAAAAGATAGGCAGACCTTTAGGATGTTAATCTCTTTAAGTTTTGAAATGTTCTGCCAATTATAAATTATTATTTGGCAAAAAAAAGCAAAAGAGTCTGACTTTCACCATGACCTCGGATACCTGCCTTCCTCTAGTTCCTGTGGTCTCCTTTTTTTTTTTTTTCAATCTTTTCTCTTGTTCTTCCTATCCTTGTTTAATCATTTAAATCTAAATGATCCCAGTTTTTTATCCAGTTTTACATACAGGAAGAATCTGCTGCTGTGAAGTCCCATTGTTTCATATGGCAAACATCATGTCTTTCACAGGCAAGAAGTTCCCTACTGGACTGAATGCTGTTGAATTATTTAGGCAGAATAACCATGGTATGCTACAATATGAATTATTCTTTACATGCTTACATCAATTTGTTGCCTTGCCCCACTGGCTGCAGTCTGAATGGAAGTCAGTCCATTTAAGGCTTTTAACCTACATACATATATTTAGGACATTTGGCAAGAAGTTGAACGTGGACCAGGAGATAAAATATACGGATAGCATAAACACTTCTGCATACAAATAATTATTATTAAATAAAACCCAAACAAACAAAGAAAAACGAAAGTTTCATATAGGAAAGATTGTTAGGAATAAATAGGAAGATTGACACATTTCCTAGTACAAAGTAGATACCTTTAGCTACAAGTCAGTGCATGGATCTTGAATTTTGCACCTTGTTTCTTTTACTTAATGTACTAATAGTACTAATATAGCTTGACCATATAGTTTATATACAATGTCCACAATATGTTAGATATACTACGCATGTAATTACTTATATCATGTATGATAACAAGAATCCAAGTTCAGATCCTGTATGGAGGGCTCTAGAAATGAGAAGAACATAAAATTTGTACCCTGGTTGAAATACAAAGTTCTTGGTTTTGCCTGCTTGTGAAAAGAGGACAAGAAATTTAAATTTCCTAGACCCTGTCAGCATGGAAGCTAATTGAATCAGTCTGTTTTAATAACTCTGCAAGAATTAAAGTGTTTTTTAAAAATAACTTTGATTTTGAAAAATAAAAATTGCCTAATGAAATTATATGAAAGAGCTATTTGATGTGTACCACTATAGGATGCATGCAACATTTACTTTTTTTTTATAGAAAATATAGGTCTGGTAGCCTAAGTAAAAGTGATTGAAAACATAGTTTGTACAGGGGCTTGAAGGTGGCAAAAAAATGCAGAAAAAAGACCAAATTAAAACAAGATTGGTATGGATTGCTTACAATTATTGTACACCCAAAAGTGAGGTTTGGGAAAAATCTGCAGTACAGATTCTGTGTAAATTCCCTGATTTCCAGTGACTACAGGATCTAAAGATTTGTCAAATCAGCATCTTTGTTTTACAGAAGGTACTCATGGGATATTTTATTCCCTGCCTAGAAAAATAAATAAATAAATAAAGTCCAAAAAAACCCTATTGTGATCTATGCTTTGATGTTTGTAAAATAGTGAAGTGGTCAAGAACATCTGAAAGGAGATTAAACAAAATCACATATACTCTAGTGAAGTCTTGCCAAGCTGCATTTACTATGCAGGATAAATTTGATTTGCAAAAATGTGGAATATAGATTACTAGATTAATGAATTAAAAGAACAGACATTGCTGTCCGTCTTTTGCTCATTTTCTGTCTCATGAGAAGAATAAATTATATTTTCTCTCCATACCAGAATAATTAAAATTTGGAAAGCATGCAAGTACAGTACTGAATAGTTACTTATCCATTTGAAATTTGGCTAAACTTTCCTTGTCACAAAGTGAACATCAGTGTCTGCACCTAGTCATTAAGAAGAAATAAATGTCCTACTCAAACCATAATTTTTGCCACCTTTCCTTCTGATTTAGAGCAGTGCAAACTCAGATTTTGGAATGATTTTTTTCCCCCATTCCTTGCCTTATTGCAATTTTTTTCCTCACTGACTTTGGAACCTGAATTGAGTTTGCATCTCTCGATGATTATTAAGAATGTTGTCTGTGACTTCATGGGAGGGAGAACATCTCACACAAAGGAAGAATCTGGTGAGAGGTCTTTATCCAAGGCACAGTGAAGCCTGTGAGATCCCTTCTTAAGATTTCTGTGCACATACAGGGGGGGCTAGAACACCCACTGTTCATCTCAGACAAGTAACTATACTTTGAGGAGACATAACTGTAGCAACTATCATCCTCCAGAAAACAGGTACATACTGAGGTATATTTGATTATGTGAGAAAGAAGCAGGGCAACTAGCAAGGAAAGACATAAAACAAGAGGGCGTATGTTGCATGATATTAAAAAAAACCCAATGAGATACTTGAGGATCTTGGGAAAGCCAAAAATAGGGCTTGGTGCCAAGGAAAAAGAAACTTCATTACATTAATTGATTCCAGCTAAGGGACTCCAAAGCAGATATAATCTTGATGGATGGAGGGAGAGGAGCAGTTCCTCCTCTCCAGCCACAGGGAGGTGTTGCTTCACTGAATGGACTACTGCAAAGAGGCCCACAGGTCTACAAGCTTCTGTACTAAATCAATGCCATGAAGCAAACATGGGTCCTCACATTTTTGTCATTGGTGTTGTGAATAAATGGGATTGCATATAAAAAATTATATTACTTCTTTGACAAATCTTTAATCAATGTCTTTATCAATTGTTTCTGGCAGAAACAACATATTGGACTGCACACCTTGGCTGATAGCCCGGTCTCTATATATAGATTCGGTGTGTACCCTATAAAATATTTCTCCTCTATGATGGTCCCTCTGCAAGACACCTATTTCTGTCAGTTTAGATTAGCCTTTGAAACTTCAGAGCCAGCAGCTAACAGGCTTAACAACACAGCCTAGTAAATCATCTGCCTTGCAAAGGCACTTATGTGGAAGAGCTGAGCATCTCTGAAAATCAGGCCATTTCATTTTACTGGCTATATATGGGTTCAGCAACTTAAATTAGGCATATAGAAATGTTAGCAGTGGAATTTTCTAAAGACTGATTGCTATTCCATTATTAGAGCATGCTCCAAATGCTTGTTTCATGCCAGAAAAGATATGACAGCAGTACTTCACTAGCCAAATGGACATAATGACCTTTTTGAAATGGCTCCAGCACGGGATGTGACTGACAATGCAGTATCACTGCGTGTGGGTGCTCAGAAGTGTAGGGGTTCAACTACCACAATGGGCAATTTTCATCTAAGAAGATGAACTCTAGATTTGATAAGTTTGTGTGGCCAGCCCACAGCCCTAAAGAAGCTGTCTTGGATAGGTTGAGGGGTGATAAGAATATATGGCTGAGAGCAGGGTCTGACAACACCTGAGCATGTGCTAAGACAGTCACTGGCAACCTTAAATTGATAGAGCACATATCTTTCCAGCTCCAGAATATTGTTCTTAAGGGAGTTGGGATCCTTTGCCTTTCCGAAGAAGTTCTCTCTAACTACTGCTTTTGGAGCAGTACTGCTGCTTTTCTGGTGTTTTGCATCTTGCAGCCTGGTGCCAGCTCAGCTGTCTGGCAAGTGAAATCTGTTTGTGCAATGGGCTGATGGCTCTGCCACCAGGACACTTGCCCAGATATGACTATGTAAGTTGTCCCCTAAATTTGGGACTGTGGTCTACCCTCAGGCTCTGTCTGGCATTGACCAGTGACATGATCTGCAGCATCCACAGATATTTGGTTCCCTTCCCATGGAGTTCTCAAGATCTCTGAAACTACCTGCTCCCACAGGATTGATCAGGCACAGCCTGGATCACAAAGTATGTCATGGACTGCTCCTGAAAAATCAGCACTAGAAAGGGGGTAGGTCATGCACTGATTGCAAGGCGTGTTCTGCTAGTTAGCCTCAGGACCCGCACTCCCTGGACTGTGTTACTCAGTGCTATAGACAAAGCTAAAGATCACAAAGATCTGACCTTTTTCTCCTTAGTCTGAGAAGCAAGACCATCCTTAGGATACCTCAGATTTGTTACTTGAATGACAGAACTGCCCAGGAAATCTTGTAACCTGAGATTTTAGAGATTTCTGTCATCATCAGTGCTCAGGCTATGTACAGTTTTGTGCCAGAACTGGTTGATGCCCTTTCTTTCAAAAGCTCTGCAGGAAGTCTGCACCCTTTTAAAGAGCAGCAGGCCATGCTTTGTGAACCAAAGGCAAGGTAAATGCCAGGTAAAACAATAGCTGCTGGGAAACATGTAGGAAGTGTTCCTGAGCCATTCTTGCAATCAGAATCAGTCTGCAGTTTTGCCATAAATTACATAGCAACAAAAGTGATGAGGAATTGTTTAATAATTTGGGTGGAAAATGGCTCTTAGGCTGATTGGATTACCTTTAAGATCTTTGAAGTTTAGTAAAGAGATTTTCATCATGCTTTGGGAATTCCCAGTGAGGGACAGCTAATGAACAGCTTTCAAAGAACCTAAACTTAGTTAAAGCCTGTTCATGAATCCCTTCAATAATCAAGAATAACAGCAGAAGAATGAGATTGAGAATACAAAAATCTATAGCTTGACTTTACACTGTGTACAAATTAAGGAGCTGACTCTTATATTTGATCTTTTAAGTAAAAAGGTAAAGTATCATTACATTAATACTTCACTTTGCCTCTCATCATCTCACTCCTGTCAGTAAAATTCAAATGGTGCTGATTCTTGATATCACTGCTATATACATCAGCCCAGCTGGACTCCACCTCCATTTCCACATTGTGCTGTTATCGTGTCTTGCTGTCCTTGCAATTTGTCCTGCTACAGCTCCTCCCCTTGACCACAAATGCACAATCTGTCAGATATTCTTCCATTCTCTTTGGCTACTGAAGAATGAAACATATTTTGCCTCTTCTCAGCAATTAAAGTTAACAGTTAATGTGAGCTTGAACTCCATCCTGATTTCAGTGAAAACCCAGGATGGCAGCACTTTGCAAAGCTGGGCCTTACATGCTGACAATACCTGCTTGCAGTGAACAGATTATAAAAGGGTTCTCCCTAAAGGGAAACAAAGCTCATGGGCAGATTGTCTTTAATCTGTCTTCTTTATAGAAGGAGTTATAACTGCTTTATTGCTGTTGCTTTGTTGTTGTTGCCTTTTTAAATTTTTGTTTGGTTTTTTGTTTGTTTTTTGTTTTTTTTTTTTTTTTTTTTTTAGAAAGAGAGAGCTGAACTACTATTGTACTGATTGATTTTTTTTCTGTTTGGTAAGCATTCTAAATTTCCTTCATTGTCAGCTGCTGCCCAACGTAACTGTAATTGTGCAGATTATTTTACAGAGATGACTGGGGTTTTGAGGTATGTTGTATGGTGGTGAATTGTTTGTCAGGGAAATTTAACTGTAAATGCAACAATATATGAACAGACTGCATGAAATTTGCAGTCATGTCCTCATGATACAACTGCTTTTCTACTTTAAAGATAAAAAGCCAGGTTGGATGACTACTAAACAAATGAACAGATGTTCCTTCCTCACCACTGAGCACACTGAGTGTGACACTGATTTATATGACCTGGAAAGGATGTATTTATAAAATATATTGGATCTGGAAAAGCAGAATAATTATAAGACCAGTTATTTAAATTTTCAGCGCTGAAGTGCAATCCAATATTTGACTGTAAATTGTTTGATCACCTCTTCAATCTCTTGCTAACAGGAAGACTGTTGAGCACTTTTAGCAAAAGAAGGATAACTGCCTTAAAATGGCTGCAAGCCTGGATATGTTCCTGTGGTGGTTTAGAACCAGGTGGGAATTAAACTCCAAATAAGCTGCTCCCCTTCCCTGCACCTCTGTCTGAGAGAGGGACAACTGCAGAGACAATGGGTTGAGATAACAATTTCCTGAAGGCAAAACAGCAATGGGCTGAGAAAGAACCAGTAACAGCAACAATATTAATAATGAAAGTATATGAGAGAGAGAGAGAGAGGGAGAGGGAGAGAGAGATTTATACTCAAAAAGGTGATCACCATCTCAACTCAGTTCCATGTGGCCATGAGAGAAAGTAAAGATGGTGAACATTTCCACATTTCATGGCTGGTGTTCCCCTTCCCCAATGAGAAAACTTCAGGGTTTTTTTTTTTTCTATAACTTGTTTTGTTACCTAGATGTTGTGGCAGAAAGGCTGTATCTGGCAATGAGCACTTAAAACTGCCACAAAAAAAAATCCATTTGGACAAATACCAGTAAACTTCCCTATGGTGTTGTAACACTTTCAGTAAATGACTTGTGCATTAGATGAAGGATATCGTCAGGTCATTCTCAGGGAGCTATTGTGGTCAATCACACAGCTCTGAGGTGAGACACAGTGGACTGGGCTCACATGGAAAGATGAAACTTCACATGATGCAGCCATCCCTCTCTCAACTTGTTGTTTAAGCTCCCCTTGCTGTCAGTGCAGAGAAATATCTACTCTGGAAGAACAGGCATCCCTTAAAGTCAGCCAGGAAGAATAAGTACCTCCAGATTATGGTCTCATCTAATGTAGGCAAAGCACGAGAGTCACCTCACAGCAAGACTTTCTTTTCCTGGTGACTAGAAGAAATAGATGACAGATTAGATAACAAAAAGCATTTCAAGAATTGGTGGAATTGTGTCAATGTAAAGTGTACATCGTAACTTATTTCCCTTCCAAGCATATAAGCACTTTTAAACATGTAGGCTGCATCCAAACAAAATGGTGCCGTACTATTACAACTGAGCTCTGAGGCTGAATAACTGAGGATCCTTTTAATAAGTCTCTTGGGTGAATTATGAATATGCAAGTCTTTAAAAAGAGATATTAATATCCATGTAACACAGGTCCAGCAACACAGTTATAAAAGGGCATTGTGGTTTGTACTATGCCTCAGATCCACAGGCAAAGTTCTTGACAATGCAGTCTGGCATCCTGCCTGTCCCTCTCCTCACTCATTGAGGGGTCCAGCTCTGGTGTTGGCTTGTTGCAGGGCTGATGAAGTTTTCTCTTGGACTTGTGGCAGAAACTGGCCCAAGATGTCCCCAAGTACTCAGAAGCAAAGTATATTAGTTAGGGTAATGATGCAGTGTGTAGAGCTCCTGTCTGTCAGAGGCAAGCTTGAATGGTGGATTTGGCCACCCATGGATGAAGAAGTGCTTTCTTTCAAAGACAGATTCAGCACTTCACATATAAGTATAACTAAATGGCACACCAAAAATTTTCCTAGTCCTTGTGGGATAAGCCTGCTTTTTGGGGTATGTCTCTCTGGTCATGAAAATCCTGGTTCTATGTAGGTTTTTCTTTAGGTACTTTTGTAGATCTGGACTATAATCATTTACCTCTTATGACAGTCACACATCTTAGGGTGAAGCAAAGTTAAGTGATTAGTAGGCACTGGGGCAATCTACTATTCGTATCATAAAATCAAAATTTTTCCCATTTGAAAGGAAGCACAAATGGATCACTTGGAAATGATATTTAAGAAGGACCCATATTTGAAGTGACAGTGAATTGTGACTGCAAAAAACCACAACAGATTTCCAAAATAGGTGTTAAGAAGCCAAGAAGGAAGATGCTATGGTTCTTTTGTGGTGGGTGAAAGGGAGAAGTCAGAAGTTACGTGATGTAGCAGCTGGACTAAATATGGAAGGATACATTCTGCTGTTTACATCTAAGAGACATAATGCTCATGTGAAACCCTGAAGTAAAATTTTTCCCAAAAAAGATGACATTCTTAAATGACTCATGGAAAGCTTGAGTTTTTCTTTCATTGTATTAGAGTCAGGAAATTCTAAACACAGTCCCTGAAGAATTAAAGTGTTAAACCAACCAAGTCCCTCAAAAGTGCAGCATATCCATGTGCTAGTATAAAATTTCATTCTTAATAGCATAGATGTGAAGCCTTCCTCTGAAATCAGTGGAGTTGTTCTCAGTTATAGTGATGGAAGACAAAGCACATGTAATTCACTGTATGGGGAAAAAAACCCCAAAAACCAAACCTGAAAACTTTCTATGACTGAAGCTGAGAAAGTGGTTTTTTATTTTTCCAAGTAATATCTTGACATTGCATTGTTATTTGAAAAACTTGCTGTTTCTTGAATCTGTGATAGCACCTGCAGGGCTGACATATGCATAGTGAATGAGACATCTGGTCTGGAACAAAGCTGTCTTTTAGCTCAAAATAAATGTCACTTTTTCTTCAACCACAAAGAGTAGACAGAGGTAGAGATGAAAGCCAGGTGAATGTTATACAGTGCATATCAAAAGTGATTATGATAAGAACTTACAGGGCATGCAATTTAATCACCTCTCCAGAATCCAGGGCATTTTTCTGCTTTTTTGTTTTTGCAGAGGCCTCACTGTGGTCAACAAGGTTTATTTTAGTAGCTGAAGATGATATTGCAGACCATCCCATGAAGCTCTGTGGGACAGTGTCCGCACAGAGCCTCTTTTTATCTTTGCCCAATTGCCACCATGGAGGGACTGTGGGGGCAGGCAGTGAATATGCCTTCCGGAAGGGATAGCTTGAATATGGTACCTGCCTGGTTCCTGTGCATCCCTGTGATGCTCCTGTCCTTCTGGCACTCTGGCCAGCCTGCCCACCTCTGTCAAGTACACGGGACTGCAGAGAGAGAGAGGTACCATGGTGTCAAGGGATCTTTAGCCTTGGATATGTGAAATAATGAGGAAGGAATCAACAAAGGGCAATGCAGGGCCCTACACCTGGGTAGGAATAACCCCATGCACAAAGACAGGCTGAGGGCCAACCTGCTGAGAAGCAACTCTGCAGAGAAAAGGAAGAGGGGTCCTGGTGGACAACAAGCTGTCTATGAGTCAGCAGTGTGTCCTGGTCACCAAGAAGGCCAAATGTATCCTGGGGTGCACTGGGAAGAGCTTTGCCAGCAGGTCTCAGGAGGTGATCCTGTCCTTCTACTCAGCCTGGTGAGAAACATCTGGAGTGCTGTGTCCAGTTCTGGGCTGCTCAGGACAGACAGATGTGGACCACCTGGAGCAGGTCCAGTGGAGGGCTACAAAAATGATTGAGTGACTGGAACATCTCTGTTATGACAAAAGGCTGAGGGAGATGGGCCTGTTCAGTCTCAAGAAGTAAAGACTGAGAGGGGACCTTATCAATATATATAAGCATCTAAAGGGAGGGTGTCAAGAAGATGAAGCCAATCAGTTGCTGATAATCTAGCCCTTGGCACTGTCTGCAAGGGCCCAATATGAATAAAGTGAGATGTGGAAACATCAGTTTTTAGCCCTGAGCCTGTCAGATATTTGCATCTAAAATCCATAAAAGTGACAGAGTTTGATTGTAAAAATTTGAACTAGGTTCAGTATTTGAAAAATTTTTGGATGCTTTACAAATTAGAAACAATTGGCAACCTGCTGGAAAAAATGTCCTTGCTGACTTTTGCAAACTGTCATTTCTGATAATACTAGCAAGAAAAGCTATTTTATATCCTGGAGGACTGTTCTTGAAAAAGAAAATAGAATAGCTTCATTCACATTTCTTTCAGTGTGACAACGTGCAGCAGAGCTGGGTGTAAGAAGGGACCATTATGATGGAGGGAAGAGACCACCCATGCTATTAATGAATACCCACTGGAAGAAGGAGTGGGATGGATCATTGAGGATTAATCTGAGCTTTGTGAAGGGTATGACTTCTGGTTTTATATGGCCTAGAAAAGTAGTGAAAATTTAATTATGTTTTAGACTCTGACTCTTGGAAGGTCACTTCAGGGCCCACTAAGGTAGATGGATTTTCTTGACAGAAATACTTTTGCAGGCTTCAGTGCAGTGAGCACCTCATGGGCTTAATATATCTGGGGAGTAACTGTGTGTGTGCTGGTTCTGCATAGTAAGTCAGACATCCTGAGCACATCAAGTGTACAGCAGAAACACAGATCACCTGTGAGATCCACACATCGAAAGCAACCCCTCATCACTCCCAAAGAATCAGACTTTGGAATGGGTGCCGAAGGGTAACCTTTCTCCCCAAGGAGCATCTCCACGGTTTCTGGATGCTGAGTAAGCCAGAAGTCCCAAATAAAAGCAAGAAATCCTCCTGTTCTGCCCAGGGGACACTTCCAAACTGTAGAAGTGAGTGTGAAAAAAGAAGCCCTCTTGGAAAGAAGCACTGGAGGACAGAGGCAGGAGATATCCAAAGGAATGCCATGAGAGACTGCCTGTAGTTCTTTAGAAGAAGAAATTCTGTGGAAGAGGCATTTTTTTCCTGTTATCTCAAGGTGGTCCTGATAATTTCCTGAACAAATTAACTTGGACAGTCTGTCATTTTCACGGATGGCAAATCCTTTGCTTTCAAAGAACTCAGCAGATATATACAGGCCTGTTACAGGGACAGCATATGCACAACTGAGCAGGAGATAACAGAATTTCTGCTTGAATTTCTACTATAAACCACAGCAAGTTTTCAGCACAGATATTTCACAAATATATTATGGTTCATTATGAAAGCAGTCTTCTCTCTTAAATTCTCCAAGTACTTCTTATAAGATTGCCACTAACATCGCTAAGACACCTGTTAAAGGTAATTGAGGTCTGCCTAGAACAAATGTTTTTATGAAAGACCAAAGGGAAAGGGAGGAAAAGAACAAGAAATTCTTAGAACAGATTAGCATCACTAACTAGTGTGACTGTCTCAGATGGTCAGTGATGCTGATGTCATGCCATGGATGTTCAAATTATACAGGATTTTATGAGTGAGTGGAAAGTCCTCCCCAGACAATCATATGCCATTACTCATTAATCTTGTTTTGCATTTCATGATATGTTTTTGATCTCTCATGATCTTTCTTGGTACCTATTGTTGGAGGTGGCATGGCTGTAAAAAAACAAAACTCCTTGGTACAATGCCCATGTAGAACAAATTTAATAACTGTTTTTACCTCAAGAGTTCTTATAAATATAGGTAGTTCTCAAAGTAGCTTCAAATAAGAAGTATTTTTCTCAAGGTATCAGTTGTGTAAAGCAGCTGTCAGTATACATCTCATACTTGCTAGACACAGATAACCTTCTAAGTTACTAACCAGCAGTTTAACACCCAGTGAAAAATTTCCAGCTCCTTTCCTGTGTATGCCAGGTACCAAAAAAAGAGAGCTCCTAAGGCTAATACATGAGTCACAGAGAAGTTGTTTTAACCACAGTAAATTAAGCCTCGTAACTGGCCTGTTGAAGTGTGGGTGATGTTAAAAATGTGAAAACTGCTGCAGGAGAGGACTGGAGAAACAAAGGGAAAATGTTAAAATTTGCACATTCAAGTCAGGTAATGGCTAGAGTAAAATGCAGCACAAAGGAAAAGGTTTGGGATAAATGTCTACAGTCATACTTCTTTGTGTGGATAAAAGATTTCAAACTGAAGGCAGAATCTCTACCAGCTAAACTGACAATAGGGAGCAGAAGTAAACAGCTGCCAAAAAAACTGTAGTTAGCCCAGATGTGTCCCTACTCCCTCTTATTATGGTCATTCTCCCTCATTCAGGCTTTCCAGTAAAAAGAAACAGTGCTAGAAAGATATTCATGTGTTCACTGTAAAAGGTACAAATGCATAGCAAGAATAAATGTTTTTCAAAAGTGGAAATAGTCTTAAATTGCAAAAGGCCTTTGCAGGATAATAAAGGGATTTGGGCTGAAATGAAAGCACACATTAATATTTTGAGAACAAAGCCTAAATAATCCAGAAATGAAACTGATTTTTTAAGTATACCAATGTAAAAGAAAATGAATTGTTAAACATTTTGGTGTATATTTTTCCAAAGTCCTGCAGCTCATCTCTTTACAAACTGTAGCAATACCAGTGTAAAAAGCATGTGACTCACTTACTTACTAGTTGGCAATTAACGGAAAAAATTTTTAATGTTTTTAGGCATAGCCCAAATACCTTTTGAGAAGTTTCTCTAAAAATGAAAGAACACAGACATAAAAATAAGAAATATTTATGGAAATGTGGGTCTTTGTTTTTGTTTGGTTGGTTCATTTGTTTGTTTGTTTCTTTTTTTGTTTTGTTTTGGTTTTTTATTGTTGTCCATCGGTTTTAGTCATTTTTAATGTACAAATTAGTTAAAATTAGTTTTGTTTATTTCATGATTCCTGATGTTTGGGGTCCTTATTGTCAAGCCTTTCTCCACAGCTGTGATGCCTGACAAAGCTAATATTTATTATTTCAATGAGCCAAGATTTCCACATAATCACTTAACTTGAGGATTAGCTTTTTAAACACTGCATTTAATGTTATGATATAGCTTGTGTTATCAGATAACACTATTTCCTTCACAAAACCTACCAGGGAGCAATTGCATGCTCCAGCAAGTCAATTGAAGTGGCCTGACATGAGAGGGATTCAACTAGCAAAGAGAGAAATCAGCTAAGAAATGATCCGGTTTCCTGCACTTTCACAGCAGCGACACTGCGATATCTCAAGAGGAAAGGCAAACCCACTGACTAGATTATGGCCTTATCTCATTTATAGAGTGTAGCCTTGTGACTCAGAGCTTTAGTAACAGGTTTTTTTTTTCTCCAAAGAGGAAAAACTACCAATGGAATTGGCCTGCTTGTTTGATTTGAGCAAAGGCTTTTCCCTCGCGTCGCGGCGCAGCAGCTCAGTGATTCACATAAAGAGCTGCTGCTCATTCACTCCTGTCGGTCCAGCCCTGCCATGAGAGAAGACAGTCTGGAAACTCCTAAGGAACTGGGGATTAATTTCATGAAGATCCTGGCATAGGACTTAAAGTCTACCAGATCCTGATAACTGCTTGAGGAATCCTGCATTTTCATATAGAGATTTGAATTGGGTCAACACAAGAATATTCCGTTTGTTGTGCAAACAAACAAATTTAAAAAGTGCTAGACGTTCCTGGTGGTGTCAGAGTAAACCCTGATCCTAGCAAAATGCAGAGGTTATCCTGCTTTTTTGTGCTAGATAGGCAGTCTGCTAACTGAACAGCATGTCTGGTCTTACACTTGACAAAGAAAAGCTACATCGTTCTTACAGCTCTTCAATCTTATGTAAACAAGAAAAACAATTTGAACTCTACACTCCAGTGATGTTAACATCCACCCTGTTCTGCATCCAGTGCTTTCCTCAGAGCTCCTGGAGACACAAATGATCTTCCAGCAAAACTTTAAAAATTGTAGACCCCAAAAGTTAGGGAGAGAAGAAGCCTTTAATAAGCATTCAGTTTTAAGACAATGATCAAATAGCTATTGTAACCAGTAATAAGCCACAGAATTTGGGCTCTTTTTAAATCTTCTGACAGATTATTCATCAGCCTTACTACTATGGATTATGTAATGAAAGCAGAAACATCTCACCTTAGACAGCTGTCAGTTTTCAATTTTACAGATTTAACTAGGTAGCTTAATACAGTGACATTTTACCAATGTACTTAACTAACATTATCAATGTCAATCCTACTTATTCTATGGGTGTGAATCAACTGAAGGAGGGATGAAGAATGTATATTATTATATTTGCCCAAAATAACACCCTCCAGAAAGGTATTTACCTTCACCAGATGATTCAGTCTTTGTCATGCATTGATATAGTTGGTCTAATCCCCATCATAGTTTTCAGGACTGCTGAAAAATGTGAAATATGTAAAATTATTTTTAAGAAAGGGTGTTCTTTAATCCTTTATCTTTGTATACTTTCAAACCCAATCAATAAGAAGGGAGATTTAAACCATTAAACAGAGATCAGCTAACAGGGTCTAAGTGATGTCCTTTTGTTAGAAAAGCAAATTACTTGTTGGTAGAATTCCTTGTTAAGGTTTAGGGCTGGACATGATCTCAGACCTAGGGGTATGTTAAAAAATCTTAGGAAGAAGGATGGCTACTGATAGTGGGCACAAAAATGCAGAATTTATAGGCCACAAAAACAACTGTCAGAACTTCCAAGATAAGAATAAACGAATAAACCCAACTCAACAACTGTGCTGAAATCACCTCCAACTGCATAAAAGGAAATTATGGCAGGGAGAGACCTGCAACCACTGACTCACTGACCACCAACCCAAAAGAAAAGAAACACTGAGCATAGGGACTAATTAGCATAAGAGGCAAGAGAATCATTAACCAATAGAAGATAGAATGCTAATTAATAAGAGAACTGTGGAATTTGTATCCAATGAACACTAACTCCTTTGTTTGCCAAAATGTATAAATAGAAAAAGGTTTTGATAGTTGGTGTGCTTGATTTGTGGAATGCCACTGAGCACTCAGGCTTACACAACTTTGAAATAAATAATCAATGTCTCTCTTGAATGTTTAATTACTGCCTTGCTGCACACCAGGTAATGAATCTGATTTTTGTGGACAGCATCCCTGCCCTGCCCTATGAGGACTGCACCTGAGCAGCTGGGCTGTCAGGTAATGCCCTGGAGGAGCTGCAGGGTGCTTTGCAGAGACCAGCCCCAGTGCACAGAGGTCACCACGTTCATATATCTTTGCAGGACCAAACCTTCCAGTATATATCTACCCTTATGATCGTCCTTGTCTTTCAGTTCTGTTTCATTTGTGGCTGATTTGTTTCTGCAAGCTCTTTGGGAGGCATATTCTTCTGCACCTGGCAAGCTTCTGCTTTTCAAGGTCATTTTACCCATGGAAAGAAATATTTCTACTCTTTTTTCCAAGGGACTTTTGCAAAAAAAAAAACACCACTACACTGAATTCAGACCACTGGCCAGATTTGTGATCATGGGAGCTTGTTTTGATACTGTCATTTCTGAGTGAGGCTATTATCTATCTGTAGGAGGGGAAGAGTCCTTGCTATCTTTCCTTGCTGTCAGCTCACTACTGCACGTACCAACGTTACGGGTGCAGTTCTGTTCATATTTGTGAAGCCCTGGTAAAATGTTAAGCACTCTAGTAGTGCTGAAGATTGGCATTATTTTGCTCTGCAGAGCACACAGCTCTTTCAATAGGACAAGGCTGTCCAAATAGGTTTTGACAGTCTGGATAGGAAAACAACACCAAGCAACCCCTTGTTGCTTTTTTTCTGCAAGCAAAAGGCTGGGTTGTGTCTGGCTGGAGATTATTCTTTCTCTGTGTGTTTCTCTAAAAGACCCTGAGTCACCACATAACTCACGAGAAGAAAGCTGTCTTTATTCATGTTTCTTTGCAGCCCTAATGCCTCTTCATGTTCACAGTAAGTGAAGAAAAACTGTACTTGCTGTAATTTCTTTTGATCTTGGACTGGCACCTGCTGGTGTGGGGGACTGGAGGCACTGTGATGCATGATGGCACAGCAGCAGCCAGCTACACTGAGGTTAGAGATCATGGAGTTGATGTGCAAAGGTAGGTCTGAAGCCCCACTGTGCTTTCTTCAATCCTGCTCTTAATCCTTATGGCATCTGATTTGAGAAGCAACAGCTGTGAAAAATGAATAGAAGTTCCAAGACTGCTTTTTTCCTTGCCAGAAAGCCTTGTGCACTGCAATCTGCATTTCAAGAAGTGTGTGTACTTTTATCACGGAGAAGTCCTGGAGGTGCTTACACCTGGAATGCCCCACCTCATCTCACTGCTCACATGGGGCTGGGAGGAAGCACTGGATGCTTCCTGAACAGCAGCTCTCCCAGTGAGCCATGGGCATTTAGCTTGATTAGTGGTCTCTGAAATACAATTTAATGAGTAATACAATCAGAAAGGAAGAAAGTAATTTGGAAAATAACAAAGAGAAGGATAACAGCATTTTTAAAACATTTACGGCTGCATTTGCATTTGCTTGGCCATATTAATCAAGTTTAATACCCAAAGACAGAAACAAACTAGATTTTTTAAAGATTTTTTTAAAGAAAACCACAATGCATTGAGGGATTTTTTTGTTTGATTGCTTACTTGAAAAAGTTACAAGAAATGGCTCACTGCACCCTCACACCCTGCTTATAGGCAGTGCAACTCATGGTGCCCGAGTTCAATGGTGGGGTGAGAAACTTGCCCAGATTGCCAGGCCCCAACTCCAGATGCAGTCACTGGAGACAAACAATTAGGGCATCTACTTTAAGATTTAATTAATTTACCCTAAAAAAAAGCACCTAGAATTCAGCATTTGTTTAAGGATTTTTCAAAACTGTGGTATATGCACTGTTACCCATGACAGACTTGCCTAACAGCAGTCTTCTTCCCTACTTTGTCTATGCCCAAAGCCAATTCTGAGTCATGGTGTGGGTATTTCTCTGAGAAGGATAGTTTAAATTTCACCTAGCAACTTGACATTTTTAATTGCATAGCATGGTACAGAATTACTAGACTGAGCGTAATACACCAAGTGAATAAACCTTGTATTACATTTTTAACCTGAGGCTTCAGAAATCCATGTATTTATGTAGGTGTGTTTCCTGTACATGCTTTGAAGCCCAGGACATGTATAGCTTAAGGGAGCTGTACTACATTCTTCATTTTATACAGGCAGCTGTGTGAATGACTGGAACTTATCGCTTTGGTCCACACCTACAATCATTTTTCTGTGCTTGAGAAATGTTCATTTTTTTCAAGTACAGGAGAGCATTAAATATCTTAGAGTATAATAAATAATGACTCCATGTCTCAATTCCAAAGTGAAGATTTCTGACAACAGAGACTCTCAGAATTTACACCCACAGAGGAGGAGCCCACACCTACTCTTTCTGTTTTAGGAGTCATTGACAATTTGTGTCACGAACTGAATATGAAGTCAAGTAAATCTATTATCTCTGCAACAGAAAGAATGGACTGTGTTTTATTCCCTTGACTGATTATTGCATGAAAAAAATTACCATCTAAATATGACATTTCCATCCCAGCATGTAATGTGCCCCTCCCTGGAGCTCAGTCATGGAGGAGAGGCTGCAATCTCCAGCATCCTTGGCAAGACAGAAGGCACCATCCTCCTAAACATTTTAGGTCGGCAGAGGCACCTTGATCTCCATTACTCAAAGGAAGGCCCAATCTGTGTTTGGACTCTTGCTCACCTCACTTGGGCTGAGCAGGAGGTGAGAGGACAGTGTCCCACACAGGCAGTCCCAGGCAGAACCTGCGGCAGCCGTGACAATGGATGTGTTAGCACAGAGCCTCCCAAGCCAGAGCACAGCTGCAGGCAGACTTTGCCTAGGAGAAGGGTTGGGTCCTTTGTTCAGCACTTAGGGGAATTAGCAAGTAAAGCATCTGGGAGGTCTCAGTCTAGCAAGTACTCATTCAAGGACCTGTTAAAATTTAATCAAATCAATAGCCTGTTGACTTTGGTGGGACTAATGATGAGCCTCATTTTCAGGATGTGTTTAAGTGCTTGGCTGGATTCAGGCTTGAAATATTAGTTACTACTGATTGTATAGCAGGTAAGTGTGGAGAAAACAGAAGGTGATACCACCTCTAACATGAATGCTACTTAACTTGTTTTGGAAGAATCAGATAATTGCAGTTCAATGTGGAAAGCTAACCATCTGTTTTGCATGAGAACGTGTTTTACAGTTTCCTCTCCTAGCTCACTTTAGGACACTGCCATTACTGTATTTTATTTGCCTTGCCCACCTCCAAGTCTCTTCTACTTGTTTCCTTCCTTGTTTCACTGTTCTGGGAACTGGAGTTAAAAGGAAGCAGAGTCCCTTTGAATCTGCAGCAAGGTGGATTAACTGGGATAAGCAGCCCTCCCTTCCCTTCCCTGCTCTGCTATTTGCAGCTGAGTGATAACATCAGCCAGCCTTGTTCCTTGCACTGCCCCATGTGTTTTCTGTTTCTGTTTCTTTTTTTTTTTTTTTTAACCTGTCACTGGCTGTAATTCCACATGCACCAGTGAACAGCAGCTGCTAGTGCTTGATCTAACCACTACGCAAGGAAAGCTTTTACACAGTCTGCAACCTGAGCTTCTGCAAACACAATTCAAAACTCCAGCTGGTCAAGGTGCACCTCTGCTCCCATTTCCTTTTATCAGAGGGCTGCAGAGGACCGTTTTGGGCAGGTTATTTACTCTTCTCTGTATGCAGCCTTGCATTTCATATTGGAGGTTGCCACCCAGTAACTAAACATGAGATAAATGGTCGTGAGTAAAAAAATCCTTGTTCTTTGTAGGATATACTTAGATCATTAGGGGATCACACACTGTTTGTTTACCCAAATGAGCAGGCAGATGTCATGACTTGGATGCTACTCTGCACCAAAACTATCTCCCTGTTTATTTCCAATCCTTTTTGCCAGCATAGCTGAGAATCCAACATGGGTGAAAATAAGAATGCTAGGCTCCAGCTCCCCTAAAGAACATCTCAGGGTATGGTGGTAAGGCCATGGTAGTTGATGTAGCTTGCTTACTGCCTGGTGATTTTTAAAAGAACTTTGAAAAGCAATCTGACCCACAGCAGAGGATGGCGCTGAAGGCTACTTCTGTATCCAGAGCAGGAAGGTAAGAAAGGCCAAACACCCTGAGAAGACCAAAAGCAGTGGAGGAAAACCACACGTGCGTATGCAAGAGGAGCATGAAAACACTGTAAGGCCTATTTTCTTTGGGCTTTCTTCACTGCTTTTATTGGCTGGCAAGAAGTCATTTTTGCAATGAGGTGGCTGGGACTTGTGCTGTGTCTCACAGACAGGCTGGGGAGATCCTGCTTCTCCTTCTTTTGCAGAGGAAGGCAATGAAGCTTTGTCTTCGCCTCTGAAGTGAGGCATGAGTCCAAGCCTCTGCCTCTTTTGTTGATACCCTCTGTACTTGGCAAAGAAACAAAAATGTCCTTGAAACGTGGACATGATAGGCACTTGGGTGCTCACATTGGGTGTCCCCAGGGAATTCTCAGCTAGTATACATCCTTCTGCATTGCACCACTTTGGGGAAAATTATAGAGCTCCCTCTTGCCTTGTAACTGTGTTACATAAAGCATCTGAATACGCTACTCTCTGAGAAGAAGTGCCAACTCCAGGAATCTCATTCAGATATTTCATATACGATAATGACCCATTTAAGGAACTAATTAAAATTGGATGAGTTTCATATCTCCCCCAGTTTTAGAAAAGAAAAATCATAGGCCAAATATAAATTTCATAAATGCTTGATAAAGCCTCTGCAGGAAAAATTTGGCAGAGGTTATCAAGACCAGGCCATTTTGAGCAAATGAAAGAACCTAAAGCAAGACTTCGAAGTCTGACCTTCACTGGATGACAAAGGTAATAAATACCAGAGAGTATGACAGAATGTATCTAATTAGGCAGTCTTAGCCATGTTTTGGCATTCTTTTCAATTATGTTTCTTACTAGAAGGATTTTCAAACTTACCAGGGCAATTTTGCAGTGATCTTAGTTCTGAAAATACTGCTTCTTTTCCTCTGTGCAAAGCAGCACATCATCAGTTATTATATAGTCACATGCCCTTCTGTTATGCCATTTCCATTACAGCAGTGGAAAGCCGTCACTGTGTCACCTCACTGAGAACTATGGGCCAAGCACATTTTTCTGAGCTTTAAGTTAAAATCAATGGATAAGCTAATAGGATAGACACTGCCATGTGAACCAGAACACCGATTTCTTCTTCTCCATTCAGAGAGACTAAAAGCTGTGCTTCCTTACTCATTTGTTTTGCCAGAATCACAACAGAGATGAGTTGAAACAGACTTCTAGAGATCTGCCATCTGACCCCCGCATATTCTTCACTGCTCTGTTGATGGTTTATGTACAATTGTAAGTAGAGCAGAGGGCAGGGTCACATCCTTTGACCTGCTGGCAACACCACTTTTAATGCAACTCATAAGGTTCTTGACCTACAATTATTTAGTGCTGGGTCACGGTCAGCTTGTTTTCCACCAAGGTCCCCCACTCCTTCTCTGCAGATCTGCTTTTCAGCTGATTGTCTCCCAGAGTCTATTGGTGCATGGAAATTTTCCTCCCCAGGTGCAAGACTCTGCACTTCCTCTTATTGAACTTCATGAGATTCCTGCCAGTCCATTTCTCCAGTCTGGTCAGGTCATGTCCCTTTGAATGCTCACAAAACTCCCTGGTTGAGTCAACCACTCATTCCAACCTTTTATTGTCTGCAGTCTTACTGAGTCTTCTCTCTGCCCCAACATCTAGATCATTAATGATGTTATGAAAGACAGCATTAAAAGCCCTGCTAAAGGCAAGATAAACATGCCCTGTTTCTCAGTTTCATTGCAGAAGGCTATCAGCTCAAGCATCTTTTTCCCTTTTTCAAATCCTTGCTGACTATTCCCAGACAGTTTCTTGCTCTTGTTTTTAAAAAAGGTTTTTCAGGATTATATGTTCCATCACATTCCCTGTGACTGAGATAAGACTGCCTGGCCTGTAGTTCCCCATATCCTCTTTCTCACCTTCCTTGAAGACAGTGATATTTTCTTTCTGTCAATACTCATGAACATTTCCCAGTTGCCATGACTTTTGAAAGAGAATGGAAAGTAGCTTTCCGGTGACATTGATCACCTCCCTCAGCACTCATGGGTGCATCCAACTTGTCTTCACACAGTGTATTCACAGGTCCCCTAAATGATCCTCCTCCAGTAAGGCAGTCTTTTTTGTTTCTGTCTTTCCCACTGGTCTCAAGGCTGATGAAGGACAAGACCAATAAAGGTCAAGTTGAAGACAGAATAGTCTCTCAGCCCATTAACTACATTGTCCTTTGACAACAGGTGCACTACCCCATTCAGCAGCAGACACATTTCTTCCAGTCTTCCTTTTGTTTTCAATATATCTGCTGAAGACCTTGTTGCTCAGCATGTCCCTCACACAAAAATTTAACTCCAGGTGGTCTCTGCCTTTCCTAAGCCCATTCTTGCATGTTCAGGTAGTGTACCTATATTTCTCCAAGGTTAATGTACCTGTATTTCTCTGAGGTGACCTGTCTGAGCTTCCTGTTTTATCCCTTTCTATGCTTGAGTTTATAGAGAAATGGCAGTCCTTCTGCTGCCTGTGCTTTTATACCTACTTATGAGGATGGGCCGTTCTTTAGCTCAGAGAAGATTACCTTTAAAAAGAAATCTTTAGAGTCCCTCCAGAACTGTTTCCCATACAAATCTGCAATATAATTATCTGAACAGGCTCAACTCTGCTCTCCTGGAGACCAGGGTTATGATACATATTTTTGCCATGGTTCCTCCTCTCAGAATTCTGAACTCCACCCGCTTGCGGTTGCCATAGTCAACTGTCTCCTGATCTTTATGTTCTTGTGAAATTCTCTTTCTAAGTATGAAGACCATCAGAGCACCTCCTTCAATGATTCTTGTCTCTGAACTGCACAGCCCTCAGTAGCTGAAGACAGTTGGTTCTCTGCTGGCAAAGCCCAGGGATGGATGATGAGGAAAACCTTTCAGGCACCGGTCACAGATACAGAGGCATGGCAGATGCAAGGTGGATTCCTCCACGTTCTTTGTTCCCTGCCTCAGCTCTTGGTTCACAGATCCAGAACAGCTACGCAAAATGATCTTGCATAATTTGTGCTTCCAAAGCATAGGATAAAACATTTTCCCAAAAGGCACCCACAGCAAGGCTGTTCTGGCAGTGGCCCCATTGCCCAGGTGCTTGTTTCACAAACTGGCCCATGTAACAGAAACTGGCAAGGCTGAGAAAAGGTGAGACCAAGCCATCTGCTTGAGTAGCTTTAGCTCCAGGAACAGAAAAACCTGATAACCCAGGAGCTTTACTCATGTCAGCAATCAAGACTAATACACGGAAAGCACATTTGGAATTTTGGAGGCTTTCACCTGTGGGAGCAGGTCAGTCATTAAATGTAGATTCGTGTGTGCTTTGGATGAGCACCTGCTGGAGGAAAAGTGGAGGGCTGCTGAACTGTAAGATGCAAAAGGCATCCACAAATAGAACCATGTTGGGATCTGGGACTGTTTAAGCAACAGGGTGCAGATTTGCATCAGGTTCACTGCCCAGTCCAAAGTAAATGAATCATGCTGTGCTATTGATAGGAACTCTCTGAGGACATGGGAGACTGAATGTTGTAAGAGGTGGACAGAGAATGATCCATTCCAAGTATGACCAACGCTATCTGGATATCTATCACAAAAGTCACCATGCTTCCCTCATAGTCCAAGATAGACTATACCATGTTAAAAACTGTTAACACTAGGCTTCTGCCTGGTCTTGAAGCCTGCTTGAAGTTTTTTTTCCTGTTCCCACTTCTTCCAAGACACTTTTGCCAGCTGTTAACAAGTCTTCTCCTTTTCTATCTTCTCTTCATACTGGATTTTCTCATCTCATATATAACAGCACAGTTGTTGTATTGTTCATTCTTTGCCTAATATTACTTTTCATTGAAAACACCATCCTATGTTGAATTTAATTCCTGATTGCATATGGTTTGCCAAACCTAGGTTGCTGAGCTGTACATAAGCACCTGGTTCTTGGTGAAGCAGTCCTGCTGAAATGAGGGCTTCATGGGGCACTGGTTCTCACTAGGTTTTCACACTTCTCATAGGCACACTCAGTTGCAGCCTCATATGCCCTGTTGAATCACTCACCCTCTGGGGAATGTCTTCTGTACCCTGACTGAATTCATCTTTGACTCTGTGTGCCATCATAACAAGGTGATGGTCTTTCTTCAGGCTGATGTGTCACTGAGACAATAGAGGCAGATGGTCCTTTCTGTTCTCAGGCTTAGAATTGTGTGAAGGAAAAAGCTTTTTATTCCTTGCTGAGCTGGGTGACACACGCTTCTTGCAGATTCACAGGTATATCATAACTCATAGAATCATAGAATGGCTTGAGCTGGAAGGGACTTTAAAGACCATCTAGTTTCAACACTCCTGCAGTGAGAAGGGATGCCTTTCACTAGACCAAGTTGTTCAGAGCTCCATCCAACCTGGCCTTGAAGACTTCTAGGAATGGAGCATCCACAGTCTCCCTGGTCAAGATGTGCCAGCGCCTCACCAACCCCTCAGCAAAAGATTTTTAAAAAATATTTTCGTATCTAATCTAAGCCTACTCTTTTTCAGTTTGAAGCCATGCCTCCTGTCATGTCTCCACATGCTCCTGTAAAAGGTCCTTCTCCATTACACTTGCATTCTTCCTTTAGGTACTGGAAGGCCGCAATTAGGTCACCTCAAAGCCTTCTCTTCTCCAGGTGAACAATCCCAATTCTCTCTACTATTCTTTCCTCATATGAGAGGTGCTCCATCCCTCTGATTATCTTGTAGCCTCCCCTGGACTCATTCCAGCAGGTCCCTGTCCTTCCTGTGCTGGGGAGCCCAGGGCTGGATGCAGCACTGCAGGTGGGCTCTCACCAGGGCAGAGCAGAGGGGCAGAATCCCCTCCCTCCCCTGCTGCCCACGCTGCTCTGGATGCAGCCCAGGACACAAGTGGATTTCTGGGTGGCAAGGGCACACAGCTGGGTCATGTCCAGCCTCTCATCCACCGTGTCCACCACATCTTTGGGATTCTTCTGCATGAGGACTCAAGTGCAACATGCACTTAACCTGGTGGCCTAGCAATGTGGGGTCTCTGTGGGGTACTCCAGTGCCATTTGTGAGAGGTAAGCTGAGAGATCAGAACTGGTGTATAGCCGTGGTAATAATTTTTATATGTATCTATGCACCTTTACACAATATATAAAAGATGGTTAATACAATTTGCAAATAGTTTTGCACTCCATGTGTTGTTCAAGGCTCTGTCATTGTTCCCAGACTTTTAAAAAATCAAAGGAACATCACTGATCTCCTTGAAATGCCTTGTGGTTTACTGCTTAATTATTTTACATGCCTCCTCTAAATTAGCCATGGTTAGTGTGTACAGGTTTGTGCATGGCACTGACTGCACTGTAACATGCACATACCTGAATATTATATGGCATGATTAATGGTGAGTTCTTAAACACAAGCTTTGCTGGTAGGGATTGAGTGCAGTCATCTGTGTGACCTAAATTGCTTTATGAGCTGGGGTGGCTAAGAGAGAGCGCATAAGTGATGGGATGGCATTATGAAATCATGTTTTCTCTTGTGTAGCTAAAAACAGCTGCAGTCAAGTACAAGTGGGTCTAAGTTTGCTTTGGGGTGGGGTGAACTTATGTATTTGCAGTTTCACACAGGAACAGAATTTTAAAAATCCTTTTCTGAAGGGCTACTTTGCTGAATGTTAAGAAGATTGGGCAAGAACTCCATCCTGTCACTGACATTTGCTACTTGTGTTTGCCGTCTGCCAGTGGACGTTTTCTCATCTCTTTAGTGCTGGAGGGTTTACAACAACCATTACAAAGCACTGCAGGTACATGCAAGCAGAGCTCACCTGCTGTGCCATGAGCAATTCCCTGCAGCTCCAACAGCCCCTGGCTTGCAGCAGCAGCACCACCCGTTGAGAAGCTGCATTAGAAGACCAGCCTGGAAAGTGCTGTGTGTTCTAAATGTTCCCTGACACCATGAAGGATCAACTTGTTTCAGGTTTTTAGGCAAGTTTTCTGTTTCAAAAGGATACAGCAAAGAGTGATGGTTCCAGTCAGATCAGGATAAATCACCTTTTAGAAAAGAAAGGGAGCAAAAGATTACTTGTAGCACAGTAAACTAGCACAGTAGGGCTTTGCACCTAAGTTTGGCACAGCTCTGTTTTTTCTCATTTACTATGAATACATATATGAGGTTTGTAATTTGTTAAGTAAAGTACCTATGAGTAAAGGGATTATTCAAAGCATCATTTCACAATATTCTGGGGAAGGTCCTTGAATATCTCATGGAAAATCAAACCAAACAACTCCAAGACTTTTATATGAATTTTCAGTTGTTCTATGGAAATTATGATTTTTACTGTGATAAAGACAAATCAAACCCTACATTCCTTCCTAAGAGAAAAAAAATTAAAATTTGAAGACATGTTCTAGTTATCAGGTAAGACGTGTAACTGTGGAGCTAAAAGGCCATATTCACATTTCATGTTTCCTGCCTTATGCAAAGGCTAAAAATTGGACAAACTGTTTATTTTCTCTAATTATGGAGTAAATGGAGGAACTAACTGAAAAGGTGCATTTATTACTAACTATAAAAGAAAAAAAAAAATTTGGTCTGAGGCAGCACACAATTGTGTTGCTGCGTGTTCTTAGGATTGTGGTAGCTCAATTATGGAAAAACCAGTTGTCCTCAGAACAGCACTGTTGAGTAGGTCTATGGCTTACATGACTCTAGAGAAAGCATTCAATATTTAGTTTCCAGCATCCTAGGTTATGTGTGTAAAGATAATTTTTCTTCATAAACTCTAAGGGAATCCTTTCAATGCCAAATCCAATATTCTGGCATCTAACCCTGTTCATCATTGTCCCCTAAAGAGAACAGGGTTTAAATTTGTTTCTATTTTTTGTGAAAAAATAAAATTGCAGTCCTAATTCTTCTTTCACTGAAATGAAAGTGAGGTTAGAAATCTCTGTAGTCATAGACTGTACTGTTATTTTCAGAAGAAAGCTCTCAAAACTGTCCACTGAAACCTTTCAAAATAATTGAAAACAAATTTTCAGTGGTTCCACCCTTTTGATCTTGTAAAAGATGAAAACAAGATCCATTACTATTCAGAATTGCATAAATGTCTGTGATAAATTTTTGTTTTCTAAGATGAAAATTTTATTTTTTGATTGTTTTAAGATATAAGTTTCAATTCTTTTTTTGCCAGTGTGATGTATTTCATATCAATAATCCCATGATTAGTTAGCATTTTAGGGGTATATGAACACTGTGAAGAGTTTATCAACTCGCCCTTTATCTTGGCTTACTGCCTAATTGGGAATATGACTTTGATCAACTTCCAGTTCAGCAGGCTTTGATGCTTCTATTATGTAAACACAGCTATATATACTGCAAAGATGATTTAACCATTAATGTCTGCAAACTCCAGAAATGTCTGTGTTGTGATATTCGTTTTCATTGCTAACCAGACCTTATTAGGGAAATCCACTATTTTGTAACTGGTGTGTCAGTTCTTCTTTCACAGTGGTGAAACTCTCTTAGGAAAGACACTGAGGAATTCTGAAGAGAAATTGCTCCTAATGAGAGAATCTTGCAACTGAATGGTTGCAAATGATAAAATCTTCATTTAATGGTTTAGAACATTAGTCATGTTTTAAAATTATTTATATGTCTGCCTTTCGTTTTTCTCATTCATCTATTCATTCTTACTGCTCTACAAAAGTGAACAGTATTTCTAATTCTGGAGAAGACAAGAGTCCACATGCAGCTCTGTTTTACATTTCAGGTTGTTGCATTTTTAAATGTTACTAACTTTTTATTGGTTGATAGATCATCAATTGGATGAGGCATGCGTGTTTATAAAAAGGTGTGCCAACCCCCTCCCCCAAAATAAAGTGCAATAAAAGAGGAGAAATGTTGATCTATTCCATAATTCTGTTGTGTACCTGTGCTTTTTAGAATCATGAATCTTTATCAAAAAAGAGACTGAGAGGATTTGTCAATGTGAACTGTGTTCTTACTGATTTTTTTTAAAGCTAGGTTCAAATCCATACAATCATTTGGTGGTACTTTCCCTCCAGCGCTGCTGAGATTGAAGTATTGAAAGAACAGTGAGAGTCTACTCTGAAGTCTCAATACCCAGTGCATGTTGAGTCTGTATTTTAAAATATTGTATTTATAATCAGGAATCAAAAAAAATTCTCAAAATTTTGAATTACGAACTGCAGGAGACACGTTCCCAATAAGGGGTGGGTTCTCATGTGGTGTTTCTGCAGAGGTGTACTGCCACCATGTCTGAAGTTGGCCTTTCTAAATCAGACCCTGTGTTCTTAGGAAAAGCTTGGCTTGACATTGAATTCAGGCAACAGAATGGGAGCTCTTTTCTTTCAGAACTACAGCAATTTCTCAACTGCTAATGTCTTTAATGAGGTCTGGGATTGAGTAATTTAATTGCCCAAGTACAGATTAAGATACTACCAGTATTTTGAAAATGTTTGCTTTGTTTTGACTTGCGTCCGTTGTCTTGACTGTAGCTGTCAGACATTTCTTGACATCTCCTACAATGTGAACTGGTTTTGTTGGAAACATACTATTGGTTTGTGTTTGTGCCTTGTCAAGCACTTGGGGATGCAGGGTTTGAAGGCAGCTCTCTGCTGGTGCAGAGAGCACCATCCTACAGCTTTGGGTGGATTCTGAGCTGTGTGGGTGCATTTCCCACATCACAAGCCTGGTGCAAAGTAGGTGGCTTCCTGAAGGATTCACACAAATATTGAAAGTTGTCCCAGTTACATGTTTTGCCCTTCACAGCTTTTAATCCTTGCCAGTGTGACAATTTTCCTTCCTCAGAACATGCTTGGTTTTAACAAGCCAATAAAATATAAATACCAATCCATTTAGTCCTGTATCATATCGTCAAAACTAACCAGTTCAAGGGACTTCAGCAAAATAATTAAATGTATATCAAAAAGAAAAGAGCCCTTAGGTCTGAAGAGCTGATGAAAGGAACTGAAAAGCTATCAAAAAGCCACAGCTTTATTTTTATTAGATAATAATGAGATATTATAATCTGCTTAAAGAACCTATTATTATTGCAAACCTTTATTTTAATAAGAAAACAGACCATTATTCCCTCTATACGAATTCTCCCATGACATAATAACACATATCTCTGGTAAAAATGTTTTTTACATTCCTTTGATCAGCAATTCCCTTTTAAACTGTCTCCTCTCAGCTCCTTCTTTGATCACCTTTCACAGACTACTAGAGTCTGGAGGCCCAGCACATTTAGAAGAGCAAGAAAAATCTCTGGATACAAAACACATTTGTAACAAACATGACTTAGACATGTGTCCAAAACAGAAAGTCAGGATAAAAGACATAAAAGCTAGTGCAAGGAAATGGCAGAAGCAAGAAAAATTGTCTGGTGTCTCTCTGGTGCTGCAATTCATTGTTTGCCTTAGGGTTTCAGAAAACAGCAGGTGCCTGAACCTTGATGGCCAGAAATCAATAACATAGATTTCATCTGCAAACAAATGCAATCTCTGCCCCTTTATGGGAGGAGCAGCCAATGCCTCAGGAAAACACAGGACATGACTTCCAGGTACACCTATGACCTGGGAAGAGTCATGTAACCTTGCAAGCAGCCTTACTTTGATAAGCAGAATGAAAAATCAAAGGGCCAGATATGAGGGGTAAGACTGCTGGGGAGAAATTTAGAAGCGAAGTGTAAAATCATTACTTCTAAAGAGATTATAAAAAGCATGTAAGCAAGATTCTAAGAAGAGTGTAATTTCTTAGGAAGAATAGCTGAACTACCAACAGGTCATAGGCTTAGTTTTAAAATATTTTATTGATTTCTCTTTCCCAGACAATTTAATTTTAGCCTGATATTGCCTATAATTCCTCCCTCCCTCCCTCCCTTCCCTCCTTCCTTCCGACACTTCCTTCTGACACTTCCTTCCCTCCTTCCCTCCTTCCTTCTCTCCCAATAAAAATTTTGCCTTTACCATCAGCATGTGTTTTCTCAATTTTGATGGAATTTTCACTTCTTTTTGCTTCAGTTTGCCACACCGAAATAAAAATATCATTGAGAATTAATCTGAAATGGGTGTTACAATATAACTTCCTGGATAATTTAATTGTGTTTCACAACAGACTTGCTTTTCATAATAGTAGAGATAAAGCAGTATTTAGAGAGGGTACATAGACTTTAGAAAAAAGAAAAAAGATAGTTAGAAGGGAAATTACCTTTAATTTTCACTCTGACACAACTATATTTGTTGTATGCATAATATTTTATCACAGCATATTGCAAATCACAAGTTGCTGACAGTAACATGACTGAGAAAACTGCAGAGAGTCAAGGTATTGTTCCAAAGGATCTTTCAGTTAGTTACACATTAACAGCTCCAGTAGTTGTACATTCACATGTCAAGAAGTCATCCGAGTTTAGAGTTCAAATAAAAACTTCCTTTTCAGTGCATTTCACTTCATCTGGAAAAAGTAATGACTCTTTATACTGCACTCTAATGGTCTGGAACGCATTTTTCTGACTGGAACACTAATGAATATTAAATTTAATATTAATAGACTTAAGAAAGTATATGTACACATTGAAATTTTAAGATGGAAGAGGGTACAGTGCCTAGACCCAGTAGTGAACTAGTTAATAAGCTTTGCATTAATGGAGAGTTCTCTAAAAGTTTTGTCAATAGTTTTGGCCTTTACCCATAACAACAACACCAAAAAAAATATTGTTCAATCGAACAATTACTAATTAGTTGTATTCAACATTTCCATGATCTGCCTCAGGACCAAAAAGAACTCAGCACCCAAAATGAGCCTATTTCTGAATACACCAGATGCTCTGAGCACACCAGATGCTCTGAGCATACTGCTCCCTCTCCTATGTATGTGATGTTTTGCTTTGACCTAGACTGTTCTTCCTGGCAAAAATATATTCATTTTCAGAGACTTCTAATTTTGTTGGTGCCTACATTCTCTTTTTTTTTTTTTGGGAGGGGGGGGAGGGTGGAGGGGGAGGATATTAATTCAATACTTCTGTGACAAACATGAACTCCATTAAAGTTCCATTATAAAAATATTTTTGTTGGAAATTTTTTGACCAGCCTTACCACTTAGATGACTCACATCTCCTTCCTCCACTGATTTTCTACATCTTTGCTATTGTTTTGACAAACTGTTCTTTCCTCTTTCATTCTGAAAATAAAGCAAAGAACATTGTATCAATCCTTGTCTTCGTTTTCCCTGCCTTTTCAGCAACTGCCTCAATTTTTCACTAAAGACACAGCTCTTTTCTGGAATAGGAGCACACAACTTGATTTTTTCAGATTTCCCTTCTGTGTTGCTCTCTATCATAAGGACAAACCAAATCTCATTGTGTCTCAGTTGGCACCACTTTAACCTGCTGGTTGTGAGATTGAAATAGCTTTCAAAAAAGTGATTTAAGGAAGCAGACAATGAAGAACTTGTTCTAGACAGCCACACTCCACAGAAATTAATTAATATGTCAGATATTAAGTTTATCCTTAACTAACTTGCCTATTTCTACATAAGTAAGGACATCTTTTACACTTCCTCTCAATGTGAAGGTACCACTGGAGTGTCACATTTCCTGAGCCTACCTAGCCTGGAGGTACCCAACATTCTTTATCCTATTGTGACTTTCTGCCAATGACCATGTTGGCTCTGCAACAGTTCTTCCAGGGCCCCTCAGTTTTGACAAATTTGGGGTTTACAAAGCTGAAGCTTCTTCCAGCCACACCTGGGTGGGGATTTTCAGAAATAGTAGGCCAAAACAGTGACCAAAATGTTTTACCTCGATAAAGGAAAAAAAAAAGTGACAAGCCCTCTTTAAAAATCTCAGTAGGCTTTATGACTTCAGACACACTTTCACAACTGTATGGCTTATGAACACTAGATGAGGGTGGGATTGCTCTTGTCTAAGTTTAACTGGCCAAAGGTTAGTAGTCTAAATCAGTCACCATTCCCAGCAGCAGTCATCAGTGGTAGGTAGCTGCAGAAGTGATTCATTCCAGGTCTATCTGAAGACAGGATGACTCAGTGGCTGCAGATAGGCCTGCTGGGGTAGGCAGTTAGGTGAGCTGTACTGTGCTGCTGGGCGCTGTTTGTCAGCCTGCCCTAAGAACAGAGCAACAGCCTCAGCTGTAAAATACCTACAGGCTGCATCACCTCCTGTTTGGAGCAGGCCAGGAGCACACACCTGGACAGTCACAGCAGCTCACAGGACAAGTGCTGGCAGGTTTGGCTGCCAGAGTTGAGTCATGTGGCTAAACCCTTAGTACCAGCATCTGTTTGCAAATCTGGCTCTGAGATACTTCTGATAAAGAGAATTATTATTTGGAAAGGTTGTGAGTGCTTTTGAAAATTACACCATTTCAAACAGCTCAAGCTATGACCCAGTATCTTAGCACTCCCTCTTCTTGGCTGCAGTATCATGTGGCTCTTTCTAGCTGTAACTACAACCAATAATTGATTATTACTCAGTTAAATACAGTGAGAACCTTAAGCCTGAAAAACAGAACATTTTATAAAGCCAAAATCTATGACTTCATTAAAATGATTCTCACATCAGCTTACTTTTATCTTAGAAGCTCATCAGATTCAAACAGCATAGTAGATCCAACCATTAATAAGGAAATCAAATAGTTGACATATCTTTCACTTTACTCCTGATTAATTTTTCTTGCTTCCTCCACACAATGGAAAATGCCATCATCACAGCTACATTTTCTTTCTACAGACTGGGAACTCTCTAGTTCACTTTATTCCTCATGTCTTATGAATCCTCCTTGATGCAATTTCATTTTCACCTCCTTTTTTAGCTATACTGGCTTTTCTCACATTTCTGATGTATTTGTTGCTACTTATTTGTGCTATTTGTGGCACAATTCTTCGTATGAAACACATCTGTTTATGATCGACTATTTTGTGTTTCCATTGCACTTTGCACCATCCCATTTGATTTCACTCAGAACCACCCACGTTTACTTCTTGCTTGGATGGAATTTATTGTCTTTACATTTCAACCTTCCTCGATCATAGTGGCAAAGGTGTGATCCTGACTGTACAGAAAACATCGTGTTGTCTCCAGCTACGTCTTTGAGGTTTGTCACAACGAAGTGGGAAAGGCTGGGAAGGCTGCAGGAAATGGTCATCAGAGGGTTCTTGATATTGGAAATAGTTGTACTGGGCAATATTTATGCTTTACAGTCATTCCAAGGACATTATCATGCTACATGTATACACCTACAACAAAGCATGGCACTTACCCATGACCAGACATGCTACATACCATATGTTCCTCATAACACTCCTGCCTCCTCCACTGAACTGTGAATCTGGATGAAAACCAGGCTTGTACCAAAATGCAAAGTGTAAAATTGGTATCCTTCTGTTTCTCGTTCACATTCAGTACCTGAACAGTCCTAAATGTTTGGATGTATTTGATCTGGATCCTAACTGTGTTTATAAAACTATTAAAGTTTTTATTTCAAAATAAATGTACCCATATATACCTTGAAAAGATACCTATGTAGAAGAATGTTGAGTAAAATCAACAGAGAACAAATACACGAGTCCTTGGTCAGTGTTTGTTTTAATTTCAGAATGAGCAAAATAATTTTAAGCTGGGCTTAAATATGTATTTGTGATCTACTTAGAGAGACAAGCATGCAATTTCTTGAAGTGGTAAAGAATTCATTTAGATGAAAAGAAATCCTGTTCTCTTTCTTTAACTTACTGGTCATATTCTATTTGCACAGTAGGCAAGGGCCCTGAAGCTGGAACAGCTGTAGTTGAGAGGATGATGCCTGGTGAGCACTTTTAGAGTCCAGGCCAACCACCTTTCTTCCTAGTAGGCCGCCTTCCCGCACTGCCCACTCCTGCATCAGCTCCTGCCAGGTGGATAAAAACTGGAGAAGAAGACCAATGTGCTGCAGCACTAAAGCAGGGCTGGTGGTGGCCAGGCTCTGCTTTTGTGCACCTCAGCAAACCTTGGAGGCTGCATTTGCAGCTGGTGGAGGGCAGCTAGCTCCACAGCATTCGATAGCCAGATGTCACTCCATGGCCACATCTCAGCTAAACGAGTGGTTCAGAGCTTCAAATCTTTTCAATTGTTTCTGCTCAACTCTGTGGCAAGCTGACTTGATCTAAGCAGAGGGAGGACTGCTGAAGGACAGTTGAGCACATGGACATTTGCAACATTTTTGAATCAATCTTATTTTACAGTTAATACAAATAGATTTAAATCCATACTTCTAATTAAAACAACAGTTTCCCAATTGCAGGCAGAATCTCAGTTCTATTCTTTGATGAAACATCTCTTTTGCAATTTACTGCAACCTTCCTAGATCTTGCCAGCTCTGCTGAACCATTAGATAGGCTGTAAATTCCTTTCTTAGGGTACTCTGAAGAAAGACAAAAAAACATGAAATTGTGTGACTTTGGGAGTTAAACATTCCTCCAAATTAGTTTTTCTTGTTTCCCCGCATTTTGCAGGGTATGACTTTTTATTGTATCATATTCATTTTTATCTTAAAAAATATTGCAGATTATCCTATGTAGTGTAATATAATTAGCAGACTTAAGATTTTTTATGTACTCCAGCTTCTGTACAAACAATTTACAATGAGGACTGTTGTTAATATTGGTCTCAGTCCTCAGATAAAGCAAGATGTTAACATAACACAAACCACACTGATTTATGTTGTAAATATTTGAAGATCAGGGGAATTTATTTGTGACTGTTTGAGATCAAGCATAGGTAAATGGGCATTTTAGACAAAGTGGTCATGGGAGAAAATCATCCTCTTGGACAGTGCATGATAAGACTCTCAAGCACATGGTGTGATTCTTGGGATTGTCCTGTGCAGGGCCAGGAGTTGGATTTGATGATCCTTGGGGGTCCCCTCCAACTCAGCATTTTCTATGATTCTGTGATCAGTGGGCAGTTAAGTCCTCTTACCATCCTATCACTTTGTTTCTGCAATTGTTTTAGAGCAATATAAGATGATCTATGAATGTCTCAAACTCTGCAAGAATAAGATGGTCTTTCTACCAACTGTAGGGTAATAAAATGATTCAATCTAAAAACCTGAAAATTTAGGATATTTGGAGCTTCCAGACAATTAGTCTGTTTTGGAATGTTACATTGAAGGCCTGTTCTCAGAAGTTAGACAATTTTCAGCCTCTTTATAGTAATTGACATCAAGGAATTTAATCCTTTTTTACAATGGAATCCTATTCTCATTGTTGTCAGTGCAGATGGAGGCAGCACTGCAGATGCTCTTCTTAAACCCGATAGATGCCTGGAGAGTCTCCTCAGCTTGTGTTTGCAGGTGAACCCCATAGATTACATCTCTTTTTGATGTTGATTAACTCTTGCATGTGATGAAGTTCTTCTTAAATTTACTTTCCTGCAGGAAATAAATGTTGAGTGAAGACATGTTCCTAAGAAGTGACTGGTGAACTTTCCAACAAGCTCAAGAGATACCTTGCTGTCCTGGGTTCCATACAGAACTGCTCCAGTCTTTCTTTTCCAGTTCTGCTATTGCAAAGCTTACCCAACTGGCTTTCACTGTCCTAATGTTCTTGTTTGGCCCCAGAAGGGGCCAAACTTCCTAGAAGGTTTAAACTATACTACACCACGAAAAGACTTGTGATTTGGGATTTGATTTTGCAGTGGCTATGCTCAGAGCTCTTTGAGGACAATGTGTCACCACAGCTATGAAATACTTGCCCTCTAGAAGATATAAACCAAGCCAAAGATGCTGTTACAAACAGGTATCAAAGAAGAAAATAATGAAAAAATATATGCTAAACTATGCAGGAAGAGCTATATAGATGAAAAAATATTAGAGTTGGTCTCTGATCTTGTAAGCTTCTGCTTAACTACACAGAGCATTCATTTCTTGGCTTTTTGTATGATTAGTTCTTAGTTTCCTTAGGGCAGAAACAGGAAGAATGAGCAGAAGGGTATAAATCCTATCTGAAAGCATTATTCAGAAAAATAAAAGATTACAAGAATGAGGATAAATAGAAAAGTGTCGTGTGTAATGACTGGCATATGAATGAGTTCACTGGAAATGTAAACACAGAAAGGGACTGTCAGAGAGGGTGTAAGATGAGCAACTCAGACCCATGAATAACTGCGGAAGGGGTTAAGACTTCCTGGTCACCAAGGAGAAAAACAGTGATGCAAGAAGAGGCTGGGCTAAAAGGAATAGGAGCAGCGCTCCCCTTCATGTTCTCATGTGCCTGCCTCTTTGTGTTTGACTCTACATCTTGGTGCTTGTTGCTTCAGTGCTCTAATGCTGATCAATTAATGACCAATAATCACGGGGTTGATAATTGCTACTCCCTGGTTCCTGCTACTGCCTATGAAAAAAACATTAAAATTGGTAGTCCTGTTGAGCTCTTGATTATCAAGGCAAACTTTGAAACCCAGACAATCACAGCTCCTAGATATTTTTTAATCATAACCGCTGAGGAAACTCAAGTCCAGTACAAATGCACAAGCCAATTTTATAGGATTTCCTGTTCTTTCAGTAACTAGATTGATTCCTGGAGATGGATATATGTAGCTGACTTTGATCTGGATAGGGTTTTTTTTTTTCTATGATGCTGTTTGTTTTTCTGCTACATCACAAATTTCATTAACAAGTATAATTGACCAAACTTCTCAACACCTTTTGTCATGGATACCTTGACAGACTGCTGTTATATCATTGCCTGCAAATGAGCTGAGTAGTCCTTTCTAAGTTAATTTGATTTTCAAGGATGGGGCATCTACCACCTCTCTCTACATTATACTTAAGTGAATTGACATAGTCCCTGTTCAGCACCATGGGATAAAGCCAGGATAACTACAGCTCAATCACAAAACGTCCTCAAAATTTGAAGGCATCTCTTTGCAGAGTGAAGCAAAGTCCTGTATTTGCTTATTTGTTTCCTGTTGACATAGGCCATTCTTTGGCAAAAGCTCTTGGAGATACTAAATACTTTTGCAGTTGTGTGTTCAGAATGTGTCAACATCCGCAACACACCTGAAAAGACCTTTTTTCTGGTTTCTTTCCAACACCTATTTACTACTCAGAGATGAATCAGAAGCAAAGCAGTGGATGGGTAAGCTGCGGACTTTTAAAGGTTGCTTGCACCAGACAGTCTGAGAGCAGGACCTTGCCAAACCTTACTTCTAGAAGAAATTCACTGCACTTCATAAAATATGGGAGAATTTGTTATCTTAAAAATTCCTTAAGAGCAATGTTCTAAATGCTACACTGGGCTGTAGCCCAAGGTCATTCTCAGAATATGATGGCTCTTGTCCTCTCTACAGCAGCAAGACAAGCAAAGGCTTGCTATGGGAGATTAACCTCCTTAGGAAGGGGGATGCATGTATTTCACCCTTTCCAGACTTGCTTCACACTTTGCACTGCCATAAGCCACACAGGATTTGTGAAAGGAAGGTTACATGCCAATGATACTAAAGTTGCTCTTGGGTTTTTGTGGAAGATCCCAATCTGCACAGCAAGCATCCTTTAGCTCTACCTCAAGATGCCTTCACATGCTGGCTGGTGAAACACTTGAGTTTGTGCAGATTAAACCATACCAAAATGATAACTATGAAGCTGGAGTGCACGGGTTTCTGGTAAAAGCTCATGGTATTATTTCTTCGCAAAATAAATAAACAGATATTTAACATAATATACTGAATTCTTTCTATGGAAAGAACAGTCAAACAACAGGTTTTTTTATAAGATTCTGGAGATAATGTATTTTCCAAACAGAACTTCAAACTCCCTCCCACTTTGGACACTGGCTGAGATGAACATGGTATTGCCGGCAACACATCATAGTTTTTGACAGTGAGCAAGACCAAATATAATACTAAATTCAGAAAAAAATAGTACCCTTCAGAAGTAAAGTCTATCTTTTCAGCCATATTCTTAAATAAAAAATATTAGCATGTTGTAGAATAGCCTTAGCCTCATATAATTAAAATTTACTGATACTGGGAGCTACCAGTGCCACCTCCTTGTGAGATTCCATGGCTAAGTGCTCAGCCTGGGCATGGCTCAGGGATGCATTGCACTTTCAGATATTCACAGCTGAGTATCAGCTTCACTCCCATTCCTTAATGGGATTCCAGCTTTAAAATAATAGCACTCTAATGGAGACAGCAAAATAAAAGCATACTTCAAGAAAACAAACATCACCTCTCAGAGTGGTAGTTTTATTTGTATGCATTCAATAGCACGCAGTTTTTTCCAAAGGAATACAAGCATAACAATGGTGAAACATCCGTATCAGATCTGTCCAGTATTCCATTTCAAAGGACTTCAAAAACAGATGTGAGAAACTTCATAGGAGTCAATGGCAGGACAACCTGCTCCAGAAGAAAGTTTCTGCTTAATCCCCACCAATGTAATGCTTGCCCGATTTCATAAAATGTGTAGACTTATACCCCTTAGAAAAGTAATATATATATAGAAATATCTGTAAGTCTTATAGATTTCTGTACAGTATTTACAATATATTGCAAAAATTTCAGTCTTATCTCCATATTCTAGGTAATAAACTCCAGACTTTGTACCTTTCTCCTGTTATGCCGCAGGTGTGGACATTGCCCCTTGTCACAGCACTGGAGAACCATGAAACACTTGGTTGTAAACAGCAATTTGTTCTGCACACTTGCATCCCATTTGACTATTTTGTTTACATAATTCTAGTCAAATAAAATAATTGACTAGCCTTTGTCATCAGACGCCATTTTAGACTCCCCTGACAACTGGAAAACCAACTCTGTTGCCGAAACTTCTGTTCAAACTGCAACAACCTACTTTTCCAGTTTAACACCAAAGCTGGAAAATTCCACCTGTCCCAAAGGATATCTTTATTAATCAAATAGTAAAAAAATACAAAACAAAACAAAAAATCCTATAAAACTATATTTTTTTAGGTAGTGGCTCTAACATTAGCAAGTTCTCATTTTGAAGGATATGACTGAAAGACCCAACAGAAGAAAGGAAAAGCCTGTACATGTAACAGTAACAGGAGCAGAATGAACACCAGAGCTCTCACCATTTGGAAAAAGCACTGAATTACCCATTCCCAAAATGTATGGAGAAGGAAAGATTGTCATCTATTTTTGTTCTGACATACTGGAAATGTAAATTATTAGCTTCCCCAGAAGGTATTATTAAATAAAGGGAATTTATAGCTTATCAGGCAAAGATCTTAGACAGGTCCACGTCACCTCTGAAATAAAGGGGAGTGCTTGGGATTCCTACAGAGTTTGAACAAAGCCAGAGAAATTTTGCCGCATCAGTGTGGAAAGTCACCTGAACCCTACTGAACTATTCACAAAGACAGAAAGAGGGATTAGAAAAGCATTCTGAATGGGTCCAGTTCTGATTTCAACAACCTCTGCCTTAAAACCCTCATTAATTTTCAGAAAGGCTGATGTTCAGTATTTTTCTTCCTAATATTGAAAACTCATGAATAATACATCTTTCATCTTAACTTTTGAAAGCTGCTCCACTGACACAGGAACAACAAATAGAAGTTTGAAAATTAAACAAAAAATTCCCTCAAAACAAAACAAATTAATTCTCTTCTCCTGTGGCAGGGCACTGGATTGTAACTCAAAAGATTTTTCCTGCACTCTGAGCTGTCTACAGTCATCCATGTTTTTGAAGAAAAGCATTCCATAGCTCTGATATATAAATACACATGTGGTACAGCATCTTGCTGGGAGCATGAACAGAACAGACACATCAGACTATATTCCAGAGTAATAAACCTAGACAGCAACCCTTAAAAAACTGCACCTTCAGTGTATAAATCTTATCATATTAGCAGCATCTTGAATGAGAATCGTCCTTTTATTATAATGTAACAAATATGTATCTGGAGATTTGTTATGTATAGGAAATATCCACATATCCTTCTAAGTTTGAAGGAGCTGACATAAACAATTTCGTTTTCCTACAGCTGAAAAGTGGGTTCAACAATTACTTTATCTAGAATTGTTATCTAGTTATCTTAAGAACTTCAGACATGTAGGCCTTAGTACCTAACTCTAGAAACAGAAGACATTGCATTTCCAAACTGGTGCTGTAATTGAGAACTAACTATCCAAGGACTGACAAGCACATTTAAAACCTATGGAAGTACAACTCAGACGATATTTAGGTGATGTCAATGAGCTTCTCAAGGACAACTCTTCCACAACCATGGTAACACAAAGTAAGCTTTTAACCTCTGTAGGACCGACAGCTGATGTCAACAATATGACACTCATGCAGCTTTCACAGATGGGTATTGCTGCAAATGAAAGGGAAAGTGGCTTTGGCTTTTTTTTTTTTTTTGGATTGTTTTGTGGTTTGTAACGTCCACATAGAAATGCTTTGATTTTCTAGCAAGCAATGACAGAGTGGGGTGTTTGAGGCATAGCCAGCAAATTCCATGAGCTACTGCAAAGGCCTCATTCACTACACTAAGGATCCAAGTACCACCTTTTAAAACATGTTTAGCTCAGGCAGCCCAAATGAAGCACTTTTCTGATGATATTGAGTAAGGTGTTGTCTACACTGGGTGTCATCAGGACATTCCCTGGCCTGGCTGTGCCCTAGCATGCCTTCCTGCCTTGCGGCGCAGCCATGCCGCCTTGCACGGCCCTGCTGCAGACCCACGCTCGGGAAGTGTGGCCTTACACAGCCTGGCACAGTTCCCTAAAGCCATTCTGTAAGAGCCTGCTCACCCACTGCCTGAAACTAAAGGTGTTACACCACGACTGCCAAACCTTGCAGTGTTTGTCACGTCAGAGTCAGGCACACGCTGCAAACAAATTGTACCGTTCTGCAAGGCAGAAACAATGCAAAACCTCCTGCAATACCTGTTTCTTGGAACCCTGCTGCTGGAAGTATTCTTTCCCAAAGGCTGAGCAAGCTGTGTGACAAACTAGCAAGTGCAAACTATATGTATACAAGGTACACCAATTTGGCTTGCATGCTCTAAGAGAGGGAGAGGTTTGTCAGGGAATTAGCTTACGACATGTTTGCCAAGAATCTCAGGTAAGGCTGCCACAGTTAGTCCTCACCAGGCAAGTAAAGGACGGTGAACGATGTCAGCATGAGCTCTGATCAAACAGCCCTGGTAAGGCAGAGCCTTTGAACACCCAGGTGCAGTCCATCTGCAAGGGAACGCATGACCCAGAGGCCATTGCCACTTCATGCCCACTTTCTCCCCCCATCTCTGTTGACAAATTCATTGCTGTAAAGAGATGGGTGCACAAAACAGACCTTCTGCCACAGCTTGGAATGACATCCTGAGGCAGTGAGCTGATGCTGAATATTACTGTGGATGGCAGCTGCTGCCACGTTTCACTTTTCCAGGGGCTTTTGCTTCCTGCTGTCTTGCTGGGGCACAGTTCACAATCTCCACTTTTCATTGCAGTCTTGGACACCCTTGGGCTTGACAAGAGTGAGGCTCCCAGGGGATGGGGGCAAAATAACAATACTAAACTTGGAGAAAGTACACATAAGCCAGATGAGGGAACAGCTTCTTCCTGTGTCTGGTTTTATTCAACTTCCAAGTCAACAATTCTGAAGATAGAAGAAAAGGAGTGTCATTTGTTATTTATCACATCAGACAAGCATAAGTTGATACTTTAAAGCTTTTATTCACCTGCCTATGGCTACTGCCAACATAGTAAATTACCCTCCCTGGAGATTTCCACTTGAATAATGCCCACCCATTTAAGAATGGTGAGAAACTCAAGGCTGAATAATCTTGATTCAGCTCAGCAAGAAGGATGCACAGTGAACCCCCTTCCTAGAATCAAGCAGAACTGACAGTGAGAGGAACTGAACAGTAGAGGTGAACCCAGGCAGCTTTCTACCATGAAACAGCAATGACCACCTTGCCAAGGACCTCAGTTTTCTGAAGCTCACAACCCACACTCTGCAATCATCTCTCTGATGAAACATGCCAGAGAACGTGATCCTTCAAACAGCTCTTTTATTTACATGGTGCTCCACCAGGTCCCAGAGAGCTCATGAAAAATTAAACAGAGAACATAAAATATGAATGGAATGCTCACTGGCCCATAAAAGCTCTGCAGTTCTTGAAAGGTGTTTTATACATAACGAATGTTGGGATTTCAGAAACGAGGTTTCTGCCTCATTGTCCAAAAAAGATGCAACAATTTTCTAGCCTCTGTAGAAAACCAGGAACTTCTAAGGATATGCCTGGGAACACCAGGAAGAGCACACTGCTCCCCAGCAGAGAACAGCAGTCCATTGCTCTTAAATACACAAACTAAACAGAGCTGAATACTCAGATATTGTGAAAACATATAGATATCTAACTTGATGCTGTATTGTCAGAGAAAGTATAGAACTGAATGAAAATTTAGACCATTACTACAAGACTCATCTTGCAATCACATGATGATAACAGCTCTCTCCTTAAATTCTGTCCTGTAAATGTAATATTTAATTTATGATAACTCTTGATGACCCTTGTCCCTTATTCTGGGTGCTATGTACAGGTATTTTTAGCTGACCTTTCCGAACTTTCCACTTCTGTGGCCTAAATTTTAAGTATGTTCTCAGTTTTCAGAAACTACTTGACAGCTGAGATCCAACAGTTGAGAGTCAGCCCTAGTATTCCTAAAATTAGGTTCATAAATAAGGACCGTCTGAACTAGTCCTTCCTAGGCTGTCAAAAATTTTGGTGCCAGAGGAAATTGCTACCAGAGTAAAGCACTCCCTTATTCTAGGTATTAAAATTATTGCAGAATGAACATAGGATCACTTGAATAAACTTGTCGTTTATTTCATGGAGATATTTTCACCACCTTGTTAGGCTGTGTACTACCATTTTATGGTATGACCATTATATGGCAAAAATAAAAGGCCATGGACCAAGCCCATGTGAGGTTACACTGGTTCAGCTCCTGGTACTTCCCATGCACCTTCTCTGCACACTGCACACTCCCCGGGATGCTCACCAGCATCCCCTGCCTCAGCTGCAGCACTGGACGTGCTCAGCACCCTGCAAATGGATGGGGAAAGGACCAGCTGCTCTCTTTGGAGCCAGCTCTGTGGTGACAACCTGGACCCTAAGCCATCAAGGGCATTCAGGACCAAACAGGCTTTTATTTGGTTGTTTCTCTTGTGTGGTTCATGCTTGCTGGAATCTGCTTCCCATCCTCTTGTTTAGCAAGGCTGGCAGCTGCAAGGAGCTTCACAAAACCAGCACCTTCCTTATTTTGTTTTGTGTATCTCCCCCTCCTCTTATGACAGAAGGATAAGCAAGGAGAAATGATTAGTTCAGGAGAGCCCTTTTTTCTCTCTAAGATTATTTGGGAAAGGATTTGGTATATAACAACACCTCTTTTAATCTGTCAGCCAGATACCTGAGAACATTCTTATCAGCATGGCCTTGAAAAGTTTTTGTAATATGGTTGTCTCCCCATCTTCCTCCTCTTGAAGGAAGAAAATAGACTTTTAAGGAAAATTGTAATTCTAAAGGTGAACCAAATTTCACATCATTAAAACCAGTTTCAAGTAAATTGATTTTTGCCTTGTTCGGATTAAAGGAATTTAGAGTGACAGCCTCATATCCACACAGGAACGAGACTCAAGCACTACAATTCTCCGCATTCGTAAGACCCTCATGCATTCTATCAACACCTTTATCTACACCAAATGATGTTCTTCTCATGCACCAATTAAGAACTGCCAGAAAGTATACATGTAATCCTTCGTATCAAGACCTACTCATGCAATTTTTAAATACCTTACGGTAAGTTCTAGTAGTTATCCCAGGGGCCTTACATACTAGAAGGAGAAAAACTCTTATCAACACCGCAGGCTCCATGAATACAGGGGGTTTTTTTCAGGAGATCACATGCAAAATAAACACCGCTTTTATTAAACCCAGGATATTGGCTTTTACCAGAGCTGAATTTGTTCTTCTTCTGCCTGTGAAGTAATTGATTTCTAAGCTTAGATTCACACTTTGGTGTAAATTATTTTTAGCTTAAAACAGGGAGTACCCTTCTGACCAAGGCAAACCGTACAACCCAATTCCCAACTACCAGCACCAAACAACACAGCAAAATGCAGTGCAGAGGAAAACCCAAACACTGTGAAATGCTATGAGATCACCTGGAACAAAATTTTACGGTCCCACCAGAAAGCCATGGAGGAAATAAGATTGCTAACAGGGCACTTATTCGGTTTGGCTTTCCTGATGTTTGGGGTGCCTATGTGTAAGAGGAAGCAGAGAGAGTGAAGGAAAGTAAAGAGGGGAAAACTGTAGCACTTTAGGGTAAATACAATGCACTCCTGATGAGTAACAGCTTCAGCAGTACAGTATAAATACAGTGTACTCCTAATTAGCAGTAGACTGTTCAGTCTGTTATCCAAATAACTGCAACTAAAGGTTGAATACTTTTGTAAGGCTTTTTCCTAGCATTTAATACAGCAGAAATTAGAAGAAATAAGATATTGGCAAAGCAGGAATCTGCAAAGTGCAGGCATCCTTCACAGACACTGACTCCACAATTTCCTGGGGGAGGGGGGGTCTGATCTAAACCTGGCAAGCTGCAAGCATTTACTTGTTTGTATTCTTGTAAAAACAGGGATATCTGCTTTGCAAAAAAAAAAAAAAAAACATACTTGGAACATGCGGTAAACAATATACATTTTCTTTCAGCCCTTCCTGAAAAACTAATATAAACCATGAGAGGTCAATCGCTCTCTAAAAAGGTAAGAGAAACACAAATTGCCAGGGCAAGGCTTTGCACACACCTTGAGTTCACCAGGCTCCAACGCATGCTGAATGCAGCCATCACGCCAGTTCCTGGATCACCTTGTTGGTCTCCTTGGCTTTCTTACATGTGTACAACCATTTGATTATCCGAGCGTTGCGCTCAATCACCGAGGTGCTGCTGGGGACCTGCTCGGTGAGCTCGTCCTCCAGCAGCCCCTCATCCCCGCTGTGCCTCGTGAACTCGCTCTCCGACGTCGCCACGCTGATGCTGCGGATCTTGAAGGAGACATTGTCAGACACCACGGAGAAGTTCTCTCTCCCAAGATCCTCAATGACCTCCTGCTCCAGACCACAGTACTTGAAAAATGTTTCAAACTCAGCAAAGGACTTGGAGTAGCGAGAGCTGATGTCTGATTGGGAGCGATGGAGACCTCTCCTCTTCACCTCCTTGACCTCTTCAGGAGGTGTACTCAGTTTTGAGGGTCTCTCATGCTCTTTCGTACATACCCCTGCCCCTTCAGCGCTCACAGGGATAGTCTGCACCGCTCCATGGTCGCCTGGCTCATGGTCACCATCTTTTGCTGAGAGACGCTCATCGCTCTCGGTGGCTGCAATGTCCTCCATGACTCTGGGCAACTCAGAGGAAGCCAACTGCTTCTCCTTTATAGACCCATGGAAGATCCTCCTCACCAAGTTCCCCCGTGAGCTGTCCTGGCTTTGACCTCTCCCAAGCTCACATTTCTGACGGTAGATCACTAGGGAATCCGGCCGCATCTGCCTCTTGGTGCTGCGCCTGGCGATGGGGGGGCCGTGCTGCAGGGGGGCTCTGCAGGAGTTCACCGCCTTGCTCAGCTCCAGGGGCTTCGCGCCCGTCCCTCTGCCCAGCTCCCTGCTCGCTGCTCTGCTCTCCACGGAACAGGTCTCGCTGCTGCTCTCCGAGGCTGAGCTGAGCGCGATGACGGGATCCTGCCGGGTGCTGATGACCCGCTGGCTCTTTACGTACTTGGCCTTATCGGCGGCCAGTCTCTCCACGGCACTTTTCCTGCCGGGCTTGCCGGCCTCCAGCTGCCTGCGGAGGTACTCGGGCCCCTTGTTGAGGAGCCGCAGGGGAAGGGAGGAGTGGAGGTCGGAGATGGCGTGCATTCCCACGGCCCGGGAGAGTTCAGCTGGCATAGTAATTTCAGGAACGCGGATCCTGCTTCCAGTCCCGAGAGGGAAGTGGGATAAGAAGGGAAAAAAAAAAAAATTAAAAAAAATTAGGGAAATCGCGGTGTAGGACAGCCCGGGCGCGCAGGCGGCGGCGGCGCGCTCCGAGGGCCGCGCTCCCTGCTCCGCGCTCCGTCGGGGCGCCGCGTATCCCGCCCGCCCGCCGGCGGGCACAGCCAATCCCGGCCGGCAGGAAGGGAGGAAGGAGGGAGGGAAGCAGGCAGGAGCCGCCCTGGGGGAGCAGCGCCTGGCCCCGCCACTTCCAGCGGCGCTGGGGCGCTCGGGCTGCGCGGAGCGGCGCTGCGGTGGGCGCGGGGCGCTGCTCCGACGGCAGGGCGCCGGGAGCGTTTGCTCCCCTGCAAACATCCTCTCCGGGCCGCCGCCTGCGGCCGGGGCGCTGCTTGAGAGCCTGACCCTGCTGACCCCAGCGCATCTTCCCCCTCGGGGGGCACCGCCTTGCTCCTCTCCTTTCACGGCCCTTACTCGGTGCGTTCCTCTCGCGGGTTTCACTGCCCGGCCGAGCCGGGCGCTGCACTCCAGCGGGAAACTTTGGAGTGATCGGGAAAGGACGGGACGGGCGGCAGAGCAGAGTCCGGCCACGCCGGGCGGGCAGCATAGCTGTGCCCCCAGCTGTGTCCCCTGCCGTGCCCCAGCTGTGCCCCTGCTTTGCCCCAGCTGTGCCCCAGCTGTGTCCCCTGCCGTGCCCCAGCTGTGCCCCTGCTTTGCCCCAGCTGTGCCCCAGCTGTGTCCCCAGCTGTGTCCCCAGCTGTGGCCCTGCTTTTCCCCTGCTTTGCCCCAGCTGTGCCCCCAGCTGTGCCCCCAGCTGTGCCCCCAGCTGTGCAGCTGTCCCTGCGGCAGCAGCCGGGACACGTTTGTCCCTGGCCCACAGCTCTGCTGCGGCTGTCTGCATGTAAGGTGTAAAGTGTGGAGCAATGGCATTAGTCTGAATTGCGTGTCACAAATCTTTGGCCTTCAGAAATGTAGGGCAGAATTCCCATCTGGGGTTGGCAATTCTCAACAGGCAGGACAGAGCCGTTGGCTGTAATATGAACTCACGAAAATTAGACTTGTAAGTAACAGGTAATCACCTGGGGCAGTCCAACTTTAACTCGTGATCTCATGTGAGATGCACTGTAATAACTGAATTATATATAACTTTTGATCTCATACAGGAAACAAAAGCAAGTTTTTATTTGCAAGTTTTTTTCGTACATATTTGTTACTGGTTTGGTTTAGTTTTAATTTGTCTTTTACTTCTGGGGGAATACTAGAATGCTTTTGTGGTGATGGGTTTATACTTCATCTTTACAATCATTAAATTGTAGCTAACAAGTTTAGAAAGGAAGAGATGAGCCTCCCTGTCCTCGTTATGAAGTTTCAGGGTACACCACTTTGCTACCATCAAGGTTCTCACTGTGACAAAAGAAAGGTTACAAGCAACCTTGGAGTCAGAGTTTGGTCTACCTCTTCAGTGAAGACCTTAGAAACAAACAAAATAGAAATATTCTCTTTTCAACATGGTTCTACTGCTATTTTCCCTTTAAATTGACATCGTCTTTGTTTCTAGACATGTAGGTCTGAATTCCAGAAGCCCCATAACACATACAACTGCCTGGTCACACCAAGGATCCCAGATATGATGCTTGCTTGAATCATGACTTAAATTTGTGACATATCTTGAGATTACTTAGGGTGAAATTTTTGTTGATATGTAGAATGGGTGAAGTTTTTTGAGAAAGAACCTTTTTTATTTTTACAGGTATACAAGCAGAGCTGGATCACATAACAACTTACCTAAAAATCAATATTCTAAGAAACTGAGAGACAATAATAAAAGTTTAAGCACAGTTAACAGTAGGGAACTCTTCCTGTTAAAGTGAAAAAAAAAGTGTAAAAGTGTAGTTAATACCATTACTTATTTCAATGCTTCATGGGATGCTGGGCATGTAGAGAACGCTGATGTCTTCTCACAATTAATCTGAGCAATAAGATCATAGACATAATGAATTTAGTAATGAGATACTAAGGTTTCATTCCCATATTGACAAATCTGCCTTAATTTTTCCCTTCCAGCATTTTCCTTGGAGTTCTATGGCACTGAATAATGTAATAACACATATTCACATTTCTCCATACGTTTTAATTTGTGCTTGTTCCAAATTCCAGTGTCTTGTAGAAGCTTTTAGAATTTACAAAAAAAAATCATTTTTTTGCATTCATTTGAAATAAAAATAAAAATGAACACGCTAGTAAGTGTACCAGTAAATAAGTACCAGTAAGAGGGGTCTTATTAAACAACTACAATTAATTTCTTTATTAAAGATGTTCATTCACACCCTTCAATATTATATAGTTTTTCTCAGTGAACAGTGGCTTTGTGTTTAGAGTTGATATACAAAACCAGCTTAAAAACACTGGTTTTGATGGGGGAAAAAAGGGTTTAAAACATTAAAAAAATTTGGTGTATTTTCCTTTTTCTTAAAATGTCCTTGGCTTTAAATGCATCCCTGAAATACTTTTGATGGAATGTTTTCATTTTTCAGCTAGTTTCATCTTTGCCTCACTCACAAAATTAGATGTGCATTTTCATTTTCCATGAACTGCATGTCACAAGAAATTTCTCATGAAAAATTGCAACAGTAATTTCCAGCTGACTCTCCAGATATGTGAGATATGTTTCCTGAGAATTCCTGGTGATGACAACAACATTTAAGGGGAAGAAGAGTCTTCCCAGAATCAGAAAACATTACAATCAACAAAATTTTGTAACCCTGTCTCTCTCTACTTATCAATCTCTTTAGTACATCAACATAGCAGCAGCACGGTTAAGTGATATTTTAAATATACTTAGGTCACATATTTTAAAACTTAATTGCATTTCAGTTTAAAGTATGATTCTCTGATTTGAAATACTTTTATTTCTTGGAATTAGCTCTTATATTTATGGATACACTCTTACAGTATTCCAAGAAGAGGGAGCCATTGCATTTCTTCCTTCTGGAAAGCAGAGAGAAAGAGAGTGTATTATGAGAGTACCAAATAAACCACCTTTGCCCCTGTCCCAGAACAGGCTTGCAGATAATAAAATGGAAATAAAAATGGGTGCAGCAGCACCCATCCCTCAGCCTGTCAGCTGCCAGCAGTCTCCCTCTGGCACCAATGCTTTAGACAGAGGTAAGAGAGGCAAGTTGAGCACACATTAAGCCTGAGCTGACACAAAGAGTTTTCCCATGGAAGGAGAATTCTACAAAGCAACTTTGAGTCAGCTGGCATTTAAACACAAAGCAGTTTAATTTTATGTGGGGTAAGGAAAACCACTTCTCACTGAGTTTTTATTAATAAGGGATGTTTTCAGAGCACAGCTAGGGTCTGGGCCAGAGGAAAGCCAAAAACGGCTGGTACAATGGCACTGAAAGCAAACAGTACAATGTGTGCAAAGCTTGGGCCATTGCTGTCGCTGCTCCCATGCCATTGCCAATGTCAGTGGTGCTCTGATTTATAGTGTCAAAGGGCAAAAATGAAGTGGTGGCAGTGGGAGGTAAAGGCAAGGAGGGAAGAGAAAGGGGAGCTCAAGTCCTAACAGAAATAGAATGCTCCCATTTTGGAGACCACCAGAACAAGTGTGTCCCACGACTGAGGTTCTATCCCCAGCAGCTCTCAGTGCTGAGTGCAGGTGTTGCAGCCCACATCAGGGAGTGTTTCGCCTCAGCTGTGACACTCAGTGGTGCCACTGTGTGTCCTGTTTGCTGCACTGGGGCATGTAAAACTGCCACAACACAGAAATGAGTAGCTTCCTAACAGCTTTCTCAACTGGGGAAATTTTAGGCCTTTCAACATGAAATCTGTGACTGTCCCAATTCTGTCAGATTCACACAATGGAAGATACAGGCATGCCTGTACAACTTCAGGCAAAATTTTAAGACTCTGGGTTTAAGCACTGTATGGCAGAGGCAGACCCATGTCACTTGTATGTCTTCTTTAGCCTCTCCCACCACTGCCAGGTAGATGAGCATCCTTTCCCACCCTTGTGATTTTGGGGTTTTTACTTCATTAAACAGCTTGGCATCTTAATCAGAAAACATCTTCCTCCTAAAGCAAATCCCGCTTGCTCACAATTGTCATTAGCGGGCTTCATATTTTTAGTAGAATTTTGGAAATTCACCCCAGGTGTACCACTTTCCAGGTTGAACAACCATCATGGATCTCAACAGGACTGTGTAATTTACATCACAGTGGTACATGGGAACGTATGGGGAGCCTTATTAAAACAAACACCAAAAGTGATGGAATATCACAGTGAAAACAAGAGATGAAAGGGAGAACAAATGCAACATGCATTACACCAGGCAGTTACAATGGAGAAAGTGCAAGCCATAGCATGCTTCTTTCCCTTTTTATGCCTTCTTGTCCCTGCAGTACATCCGAGCCTACACTAATTGCTTTTTTCATACACCTCTCACATGCCTAAAATGTAAAAATAAAAAAAGTCCAACCCAGGTTTGGTGCCTAACATATGCAAGTGGTGTGTTTAAAATATTGAGATTTAATATTTTGATATGAGAAGACTGGTTTTTCTCATGCTGTCTGATCAAATTCACTGAGTAATTTGGAAAGGAGGGGAAGAGACAAGAGTTTTCACTGTAAAATGCAGCTATGATGCTGTAAATGAAATAAGCAATTTAACTCCCAGAATAACTCTATTTGATCCTGAAAGGGATTCCTTGAAGTTTGAATTGAGATATTTCATGAATGAACACATGCTACATGTGTTAAAATAAACTTTGCACTCAGTAAAAGGTTCTTACTGTTGCTTCTGTCGTGTATGAGTTGGATAAATGTTCCCACAGTATTCCACATAGGCTCAGTCATAGCTTGCAGTTGTAAAACTGCCTCTCAGTGGTTGCAACACCCTTTACCAACCCGCCAAACTCATACATAGTCACTTCACCCAACACAGGGATGGGTCAGGGCACTTCTTAAATACTTTATGAATTTTATAGGTAGCATTGCTGCAATCGTCAGCATATTTATCCACACAGTTTTCCTCTGTAAAGGTCCTGCTAGTCTACTGTCGTGTATAGTTAGCTTTGATCATAGAAAAGCCTTTTCACCTAATCTAAAGCTGGAACCCATAAAGAGTTTAAAGCCGTCCCTGATGTTTCAGGGAACTTCCAGCATCTGTGTGTCACCTCTTTGCTGTCTGCTTGCCTGACAGTTGCCTAAAACAACCAGGACAAAGTTTTTACTGCTGCTGTGCCAAGGCAATACATGTCTATCCATGGGCCTAAGCAGGTGAGAGATATAGTGCACACTTATTTTCTGTGAATTCCACTGTGTATTCACACACAGGCAGATTAGGAAGCATATGAAAGGTCACTGATTATTGAACTTCTGACAGAGAATTACCTGTTGTCTGTTACGTGTAGTCGGGTTTCAGGATAGATGTTTTGGTTTTCTGATGTTCTTTCTCCAGAGAGTGTGATAAACACAATGGAATATTTTTGTAATATTTATGTTATTCATTCCTTCTGGGAGGAGGGATTTCTTCTTGATGTCCCTCTGGTTTGATAAGTGTGATAGAAGAGGTTTGTCTTTCTTTCACCAATCACATTGGTCTGTGTAAAATGGTATATAAGGGAGAACCATCCCTAATAAAAGAGTCATTCTTAGCCTTCTGAAATCACAGAGTCCGTGTCGTGTGTTATATGAAACAGCTACAGTTCCGTATAATTTATATCATGGTAGTTGGGGTACTCACTTGGCAAGTGTGAGAGAAAATCTTCCCTTCCCAGATTTGCAGGAAACATTCCAAACTGGGTTTCTTGCTTCCCAACACTGTAGTGATAATGTGAGTCTGGAATTCACTGTCACTCAGATTCTGTTGCTTAAAAAATTTATATTTTGTTTGTCTAATTAGAAATTTGCTAAAGGTAATGGTCACAAGATATTAATTCTATGCATGCACCTAGGAAGCTCATGGATTTTTAGTTACTCTTGCAAAGTGGAAGGATTTGAACAGGGAAGGTTGAAAAAGTCTCACCTTAAGTTTTGTTTAAGGTGTTCACTGAAGATGTGTGTTCAAATCACAAAATAGTATCTGAAAACTTCATCTCTTCTACCATACCTGCTGACATGTTCTTATAAGCTCTCCCAGTCTCATTTTCAATGATATGAGTCTCATTTTCAAAGACTCGAGTTTAGAAATCAAACAACAGGATATATTCATATTTGAAAATCTCAGTGATACATAGGAACCAAACAACACTCAGAGCAATCTTCAGACTTTTGAATGTCCTACCAGCTTATGCAGGTATTGCCCCATTCAGACACTCACTACTGGAAATCCCATTCCCTATTGGTCTTATCCATTTTCTGTAGGCTTTAGTATATTAAATGTTTTACAACAGGTGGTGAGTCACTAAACTCAAAATGTTTGAGTTTAATAAATTTGAATAAATTTGTCCAACACCATGGTGGACACAGCTCCTAATGTTTAAAGAAACCCATCGGTCAAACATCAAAACACTGGAAATATCACCAAAAGAGCACAGTATCAGAACTTGGAATGCATGGATATATATAATATGTGAAGTCTGTCATCTTCCGTCTAAGGTTTTAATAGCAAATTGGATGATATCATGATGCATCTTTCCAAGGATTTCTTGTAATCTCTCTGAAGATACAGCGAGCAGTTGTTCATTCTTACCAAGTGATTGCAAATTTAAGTCTCTGTCCTTATGAAATCTTTGGAGAACTGGCCAGTGTTTTATCTGTACTTCCTATGCATTACTTTGGGGCCAGAAGAGCTCTTGCATGGTCTCTATAGCAGAGTCACTGGCAAATGAAGTCTGCATGTTACCTTTCCACAGAAGGAGACAGTGCTTTTCATTGCTGAGATACCTTGTTTTCTATGATTTTTCAGTGCTTAGAATCTTTCCCAGATCCCTAAGGATGTGGGTTTATAGTTCAGTTCTTGATGGACATGTGATAATTAAGGGAGACTGTTGGAATGCAGGCTCTCTAAGGACTCAAAAGGGTGATTGTGTTTTTTACTGTTTTGGCACAAGAAATATGCAAATATTGGAAAACTGATAAATGTGCTTTTCTGTATTAATGCAGCTTTTTTTGCATTAATGCAGCTTTTTTGCTTCCCCTTTGTAAGTATTTTCAGGTCTCTTTCAGTTTGCTGATGCAAGAGCTCCTTTCAGAGTTTAGACTGGAAAATGAACTAATTTATCAAGGCAGTTCCCCTGTCAAGGACAAACGTTACATTTAATAGTCATCAGTTGCTATACCTCTGAAAGTGTGGTGGTTTGTCCTGTCACTTTCTAAAGGACTCTTGTACAGTTCAGACATAAAAGGCAAATATCTTCCAAGCTTAAAAGGGAGCCTGCACTCTGCCCTGTCTGTATGTACAGAGAAGATAGATAGATTATGTCTCCTTAGCCTGGCTTTGGGCATCAGCACCGGCTATTGGCTATTCCCAACTATTCTATTTGGCTAACAAGTGAGTTAAATAGTGTAGATGTTGTCAAACCACGTCTGGTTTAGTCTTGAGATCAGAGAATAAATCTGAGCGCACGGATACAATTCTGAATCCTCACTATGAATTTAATTAATTGTCTGACCGTCTCTAGATATTCACCATGACATGTAGCAGTTCTGTGCATAGGCTTATTGTGAGTTCAACTGAGTCTCTTCAATAATTTTCAGCTTTGGTTTAGGGAGATGAGTAAGTTTCTGTTACACTATAGTGTTGTGTTTTGACTAAGCTGGGCAACATCTGTGTTGGAAGTGGGTTCTCTGACACAGTTGTTTACGTGGTGAAATCGAGCCTTGTCTTGCCCTTTGCATTTCAGAGTCCTTCACAATGCACCCCAATGTCACCTGAGCTCCACATCACAACAGAAGAACATTCACAATACTCTTGTGATGACCTGACTACAAATTCTTGATGTATATGAATTTATCTTGAAAGTTATAACAGATTTTTTCTAATCTGGTTTGCTTCAAAGATTAAATAACTTCTTGGATAAAGAGAGTAAAATAGCTTAGCTGTTCTGCATGATTATATCAATTCCGAAGCTATACAAAACAAATAAACATAAGCCCCAGTACTCAAGCTTCATTAGGTTTATGTTGCAACAGCTACATTAAACAAAATTACAGATTCAGTACGATCTTATCATGATGATGCAGCAGCTGCTGTGGACAGGATCATATAGTTATTCTTATTTGCAGGTTTTTCTAGGAAAGAATAGTCTAGACTTCTTCAATGAACAGGTCCACCCCTTCCCTGCAAACTTTAAGTCAAAGGCTAGCAAGATGCTAAAGCCCGGCTAAAACAGTAGATTCAGTGGACAGAAAAGGGTTGGAGATTTTAATCATTCATCCCATATGACTATTCAGTGTCCATCCAGGAATTTACCTGTCAGAAAATGATTGTCTGTTGTTATTTTCCTTTTTGACAAGTACAGCTGGTACAGACATTTATGGCACTCTGTCTGTAAACTAACCTATATGTTTAAGTATTTCTAAGATAACTTTTACAGAAAACTTTGAAAGAGGTAAAGCTTTCTGGATTTCTGAAGTAGATGCCAAGGCCATTTGGGTTCTACCACAACCTGAGTTTCGAGGTGGTGAATTAAACTAAAGGATGGGTTGTGACCTGATTGGTATGAGGGGGTCAGGCAGCAAAGGTGAACACTCGTTTTCACACTGGCTTTGCTTTGGAGCCTCCTGTCATTCTTCTCCAGAACAGGCAAGTCCCCTAGGTGCTGTTCAGAGAGATTCCATCCCCAGAGCCACTCCAAAGGAGAGGGCTCCCCAAGGTCTGGTTCCTTCTGTCCTCAGTTTCCTTCACCGTATACCCTCAGGCCCACAACATCCAGCACAGATAGTTCATCCTGTGGAACAAGCACAATCCTTGCTTTTCAGATGATTTGGATAAAATGCCCCCTCAGCCACTCACCCAGATGGTAATTATGTCTCAGAAGCAACACAGGGGTCTGGAGCAGAGAGGTGTGGCTGTAGATGGGCTCTAGGAGTGGTGTGGGTACACACATGGTACCCACGCCTGGTCTGCTTTCCTCTGCAGTGCCCCTCTCCACCGTGGGCACGGGGGCAGCCCAGGACTGAGTCCTGAGGGATTTTGGCAACGTAGGTAGAGTCTACAAGCATGCTTCTGCTCCAGAGGGAATAAGGGGAGCCAGCACACAGGATCAGAGGGAAATACATGCTGAATTCAGGTCTTCTAGTCCAGATCTCCTGTTCAAACTCTTTCTCCAAGCAGACTCAGCTGTGAGACCAGAGCAGGTTATGGCCTAGACCTAAAAATAGTATTGTGGGGCAGGATTATAGAAAGACTGATAAGATTTGGCAGAACAAGATGAATAAGGCAAAAAAAAAAAAAAAAAAAAAGGTTGATAATATTATATTTTTGAAGACCTATTTAATTTCCATTCTTAATGTGATCCATTAATTTAGTTTTTCTATATAAATTTTAGGCTTCTATTTTGTGTAGTTAACAGATCTGAAAATTGCTTACAACATTGTTAGGCATAAAAATATTCTAGCAATATTAAAATCAACTGATATACAAATAAATGTGATATGCTATTTACTTACAGTCTAAAGTAACTATTTATCCCCACTAAAAGTGAGACTTCACTGAAAAGAAAAAGTAACTTCAGTTTATTGTTCTTTGGCTTTGTTTAGTCAGTGTCTATTATTTTAATACCAGCTAAACCTAGAGGGAGCCTGTAACATAGGCATAATAAAACTAATTTCTTGTTTTTAAAGGTTAACTGCAGATAGCATTTAAAATTTCTCCTAGAAAATTACTTCCATTACCCCATCCGCTAAACCCACCAAAAAAAAAAACCTCCCCCCTGAAAAATCCACTTTTAAAATATTTTAATGATTAGACTGTTGTGGGGTTTTTTCTCTTTCACATGAGATTAGCTCAGTTGGTTAGACCATGGTGCCAATAACACCAAAGTTGTGGGTTCAATCCTTGTATGGGACATTCACTTAAGAGTTGGAATCAATTATCCTTCTGTATCCATTCCAACTCAGAATATTCTGTGAAAGTATTTGATTATTCTATTGTCTTGTACAGGACCTATGTCAAAACTTTATTAAAGGGAAGAAAACAAGAATTGACACACAAACTCAAGTCATGCAGTATGTTGTAGAATAAAAGTTAGTTGAAACCTTTGTTCCTTTGATTTAAGACTGGCACTAAGTAATGAATGAACAAACAATCTGGTAATTCAGATTACCATTCTGGATTAACAGGGAAAAAATATTTCCAAAACACCATAATTATTAGGCTTTCTAATCTGGGGATTTGTGCACTGTGTGTGGTTCTCCCAGTAACCCCAAATACACAGCAAATTTGATCCATCCAATTTCGCAGTGTTGAACATTCAGCCCAGACTGAACTGAAGCCGTTTCCCAGGAGACAAAAGCCGAGTGCAAGCAGGCACTGAAACACAGGGTCACACAAGATAGGAGTCTCCTCTTGGGTTTCCTGGTGCCCCTGTGCAAGGTGCTGGCCCTCAGCACCAAGCATTGTCAGCCCTGGCTCATGGTGAGGGGAGGTGGAGCAGTGCCTGGATTAGCACATCTCTTGTGCTGAGCTAAACCCGTCTGAGGCTGGAAGAGCAAAGTCCAGCCATTGCAGATATTTTGTGGAATGGGGGCAGCTCTGTAGGGGAAAGAGCAGAACCCTGCATCCACCAGAGCCTCTGCAGTCCCAGCACTGTCTCTGGCTTCATGTGCTTCGTGTGGCGCCTGGAACTGACCCTTATCTGATTTCAGCAGAGACAACATTTGCTGAGCCATTTGTGAATCACTTGACACTTGCGCAGACTTGTTGAGAAACCAAAGTCATCTGCCAGACCACAATGTTCCTGGCTTTTCTTTCCTTCCTTCTTGAGACTGCTGCTTCAGCCAACTGAAATTATGTGAGCATGGCAGAGGTGAAGAAATAGACTAAGATAATGAAAAATAATTGTGTTCTTGTAGGTTTCCATGCAAACACGAAGGCTTTCTATGTATCAGTGAAGCTATGAACAGCTCCAGTTCCCACTGGCTTCAGTCAGAGATAAGAACACAAAGCATCATACAAGTTTGTTTGCTCAGTGATACAAACACTCAAGAAATAAAAATGACTTGCATCCTGTCAAGTTAGTCAAAGATATCAGTGCTCAGCAAACCTGTACAAAGGCTTTTGGAAGGACATAAATAGTGTAAAGAGCTTAGCTTATTGCTTAACTGATTATATATATTATTTTTAAATAATTTAAAGTAAATGAATTAGTAAAATATAATTTAATATTTATTTAACCTTTTTAGAAGCTTAAAAGTACTGTAGACAAAATATGCACACATTAGTTTGCTGTTGTCTTATTTGAGAGGTTTATGTTTTGTTAATACTGACTAGGCATGTGACTAACACTGAATATGTAAATGGATACAACATCAGAGTGTGAGCTTGCATCCCTGAGCTTCAACATCATAGCTTTACCTTTTAAGCTTGTATACAATTCCTTGAAAAGGCTGACATTATGCATTGGTAACTAGGTTGCCTTATTATGTTTTAAAGGATTGAAAAAGATGATCATCAAGGATATCAGCTGCCAAAATCAACTTCCAACTCCATACTGCTCTACAGAGCAAGGGGAAAAAAAAAAAAAGCAAAGAAATCTTTCCTTTCCTAGACAAGAAATAAAAATACTAGGCAATGTTTTTAATAAACATTCAAATCTCTTCACACATAATTTTAAGGGGTGGCCCTTGCAAATCCTTCTGCTAGCAGAGCTGTAACCTAGTGAGGGTCTTGTATTTCTAGCTGGTGAGTATAAATAAAGCACTACTACAACTCACCCTTTGGAAGGCACCTCATGAAGGCTGTGGTCTACATCTGCCCCCCTTCACCTTCCTAGCAGGGCTCACCAGCCTCCAAAGCCAGCACTGACCTCTTCAGTGAAGAGTCATTTTTCTCCATATGATTATGAGTTTTCCTTCTGTTGGACACTGGAGTGCCATTCATATGAACAATATTTGTCGGGCTTCACGCTGATGGTCTAACCAACAGCCCTGGTACACTGCACAGGTTTGAAGCCTGGCCCCACAGCATGGTGTTCTTTATGGCTCAGCTCGAGAAATGATAGCAAAGCACATGGAAATGGTCGGGGCTGCGTTCTCTAGCACAGCAGCAGCAAGGGTTTGCTTTCTTTGCCAGCAAGACAAAGCTGAATTACTCAGTGGAGCTCTGTGTGGCTTGAGGTAAGGAGTATTAGATTACTGGCAAAGTCATTGGACTAAAGCTTTGTGCTGGAAAAGGCTGAAATGCATTTACCTACATAATGTGGTTGGTATTTTATCTTAGAGCACACATGTCCACTGTCCATCTTTTCCACTCCCTTCTCCCCTCTTGTTATCATTCTCCCTCGGTTTCCACTATCTCTCCCTCACTGCCGTCTTTGGCCAAGCATTCAGCAGCCTGCAAGGGAGGTGGCCTCTCTAATCACGTTTGTGCTAATTAGGGCCTGATGAGAGGCATTTGCTTTCCCCTCTGTGCTGATGGCTCCCCAGCTGGGGCCCTGGCTGGCTCTGCTCTTTCCCTGTGTCTTGGCTGTTCCAGGAGGACAGCAGATGCTCCCTGCTGTCCCACAGAGAACAGCTGGCTGCTATCCCTGCCCTGTCACAAACCAGCTTGTGCATCGTGCCACAGAGCCAGAGCACTTGGAGTCCTCCAGCACCATCCTGCTCCTCAGGAAGAGCCCCATGCTGCAAAATCATAATTTTCTCTCACAGAAAAAAACAAAACAGTTGTTTCCTGGACTCAGTGTTTAAAGCAGGAACCCTCCAAGTACAGATAGTATCTCTATTGAAAAAGGCACACACATAAGTACAAAGATTGCTGTGAAAATGTGTTGGTTTGGTTTTGATTGTGGGGTTTTTTTTTTAGTAATTGATTTTTTAAAATAGTAATTAACATAGCTTCTGAAAGAACCATATCTGATGGCTAAGGCAGGACCTCATGCACATAGAGCTCCATTACAGGGGCAGCCCACTGGAGTTTCTATATCAGTTTCTGTTCAATTCAGTCGTGTGATTTTCTACCCAGTCTCCTGATCATCTCCTTTTGTTGCGCTTCAGCTTGTACGTCAATGTGATGTCAGATTTCCTGGGATCCTGTTTGATAGAAGTACCAGGGCACCCTACATCCCAATTATTTTCAGGCAGTCGATGGAACCTGGCCCAGCCTGGGTGGCAGGTTGGTGTATGTGCTTCCCTTGGGCTGTGCTGTCTGCTGACCTCACCCACATGTCCCCCAGAGCAGCCACTTCTGGCATGGCTTTGCCCAAGATGGTAACAAGAAACTCACCTCCAGCCTCTTGTTTCTGATTGCCTGACAGAGCTCATCCTCCTTTTCCTGGCTGTGGACACATGTGTATGTGTGTGTACTGTGGAGGGAGAGCATCTTCAGGCCTTTCCAGAGACTGCAGCAGATTATTCTGATGGAAGCAGGATGCTGCCAGGGACTCCATGCTCACTACATCTGCAATCCAGTTCATCCTCCCAGTGGTTTCTTCACTCCTGTTGATTAGATCATTCCTTCCTGGGCCAGATCTAGTTTAAAAAAAAAACTATGAGAAGATTTTACTTCATTGTAAGAAGTCACTGAGGTTTTGTTTTGCTTTGTTTGCTTACAAGCAGAAGACTGCTGAGTTGGTGGTCTTTAGTGCACTGTTTGTAGAGCAGGCTGTGGCCATTTGGTGGGTGGTCACTGTGGACGCTCACACAGAGACCCTGACAGGGCCTGGTGCCAGCTGTCTTAGAGACAGCAGAAACAATGAGTTTTTATCAAGTACAAGTTCTTCTGAGAATGGGGATTGGAAAAGAATAATAGTAAAAGAGAGAAAACTGTTATTTGATTTTTTTTTTAATCTTAAAATCTTGCAAGAGTCTTTAATCACATTATCACTTAAACTGCATGAAAAACTGAGGTTAGTAGAAGGCACTGAACACTCCTGAACAATGTTTCCTTTGAGCTATTTATCCATGTAGTGCTCTGCTGGCATGCAACCAGCAGAAACAGTATCTGATTTCTTCAAAGCCCACTTAAGGTGTATTGTGTTGTCCAGGCGGATTGGAAACTAGCTCTTTCTGATAGGAGCTGTGTGTTTTGCCTTAAATCTTCAAAACCTGGCATGTTATCTGAGGGGAGAAACCATCACTTAGTCTTTTCCCACTTCTCCATAGTGCATGCAGTAAGCCTTCCACTCGGGAGAGTTTGAAATCCTATGATCAATAAATTTTTAATAACCTACTATCTATCCATACGTACTGACTCTGTGCCTGGATTCCCTTCACCTAACAGTACTGGTGGGGCTCAGCAAAGGACAAAATTTTGTGTCCCCATGTAGATGCAATGAGCCTAAACTATGCCCATGACCAGTGGAGGTCTAGTCAACACGCTCAACAATTTTGTGTGTCACCCTAAAGCCCACCTGAGATCAGATGCTTAGATGTAGACTTCTGCACCCTTTGTGCTGCCTGAGGGTCAACCCATGGGCTGTCCATCTGCTGATCTGGAATGAAATATGTGCTCTACAGAATATGTGAGATATTTGATGGCCCCATGATGCCACTTTATGCATGCTCTTGTGACTCAAATGACGCCAGATGCCTGTCTATGCATAGGGAACTCAGTTTCCTTGTAACATGGATAGATTTCCTTGTATCATTGAAGCACAATAGGCTTCTATATTCTTACTGGTCCTTCTGTGTTCCCTCTCTGTTCCCCTGTTGTTTACTGGTGACATGTCTTTTATTTCAAGAGGAAGTGTGTCTTATAATACTTCTACTGCATCAGGACTTCCCAGGGCACAGGCTTCCATGCTAACTGCTGCAGCTTTTCCTGAGAATATGTCTGCTCTAGGAGGCAGCAGCCTGCAGAGCATGTAGCTGGGTGTAGCTCAGGTGTTCTGTGGAACAGGCTCTCAAGTCACAGCCTGTTCCCACACCACTGCTCCTGTCATCTGACTACACTTTGACCTTTGGTCAGGACTTTAGGCAGTTTTGTATCATGTCCTTGGCTGATACTGTGGCCAAATTCACCTAGGGTGTGGCATGGGCAGGGTTAGTGCACTCCTACCCGAATTTCTAAAATAACAATGTTCAGAGAAGGTAAATTTCAGCAAACAGCCATAATGACAGTATAATAGTCGTTGGGTTTCTTTTATTTGGGGTTGTTTTGTTTTCTACTGGTTTATCCTGAGTTTAAAACAGAAGCACTGACAATTACAGTCTTGCAGCCTGTGGACTGTATCAATATTAAAATAATCATCTACACTTTTCTCTGCCACGTTTTCAGCTATGGCTGACCAGCTTGTAAATCCTCTAGAGTGTCTTTTTTCCTCTAAGGGTGTGCCTGCGTAGGAAAGGTATTCTATAGAAAATCAAGGTGTGAATTTGCAGTGCCAATAGCAACATGAGGGTTTCTCCGATTGAACAGCCTTGTTCCCTGACCTAGTCACGTCTAAACTGATGGTAAATGGTACCTTGTTCTGCCTGTCCATGCTTGGTTGGAGCAGATGTGGAACTATTCCTGTTCTGGAAGCAATTGCTGCAGCACTGGGAAAGAACTGAGGTGCTGACCTGTGCTGACATGCCCTGTGAACTTTGTGCACGTTGACTTCATTCATTTCCAAAATTCACTAAGCTAAATGAGACAAAGAACTTTTTTAACAAATTGTTGACCTAAGAGTCAGCACAATGTATCATTATATACCATCTTCTCATAAAGAGAGGTCCTAGGAGAAGATCTCCACACTGTGTTTCTGGAAGACCCCTGTCACTCTGCTTAGCTGTCAGTGAGATAAAGAACTACTTGCATAAAAAATTCCCTAACAATAGTTTGGGAATTTTAAAAGAACACAGAACACATTCTTCCTAGGAACACCAAGAAGACATTTTGTTCAGTGGCCATATCATAAAAATGAACAGGGCTGAGGGCTCCTATATAAACTTTCTTCATAACCAGTTCATCCACAGCCAGCTGTTTTGCAGATGTGAAAAATTACTTGAGATACTAGTTTTATTTTGTGAGACCCTGATAATGGATCTAAAGAAGCAGTTTGTGCTCCTGTGCCTTGGCTTGTGGAACGCTTAGAATACAAATCTTGCTGTTTATTCTGGTTATATGTTTAGATAGTGCCCTGGCAGTACACATGGGACCCTGTCTTCTGTCTGTCTTCTCTGTCAAGACTTAATTTTCTGCTTTCTGGTGAAAGGCTCTTTTTTCCAGCTGCTTACTCGGTTTGTTGATGAGAGAGGTTGAAGAAGCCACCTTGGATGCAGCAGAGCTGCTCATGCAGTGGGCAATGTTTTGCCTTTTTTGGTTTGCTCACATGTCTAATAGGGCTGGGCTCTAATAGAAGAATAGATTGCAGCTGCCTGATTACACTAAGTGCACATGCGGTAAATTATTATTTTACATTTGGCCTTAAGCTCAGCCTTTTTTCCCCAGGCTAATGTGGTCCCCCATACTCCCAAAACTCTTTCAGAAGTCCACATCTTACAGACTACAATATCTTATGTGTTATGTAGAATGCATTACATCTTGCTTCCTTGAGCTATTTTATCTTTCTACCTTCACAATTTCTCTCTCCGTGTTTTGTCCATCCTGAGAAATTGCATATTTTAACAACAAATAAATCAACAAAAATACAAAACCACAATCAAAATAATAGCTGATGCTTTACATTTGGCTACTTTTTTAGCTGAGTTTCAAAATGATGTGCTAATGGTCCCAAAGTGCCATCAGCATTAGTGTGGTAGGTTTTCTTTCCCTATACTGTTCTATTTTCTATTCTTTGTAGTTCTTTGAATTTAGGTCTTCTGGTTGAGATAATCCTGTGGAAAATACATCCTGAGTATACACAAGAAAGTAAAGAGTGCCAGGAATTCTCAGTTTGCCAGTTATGGCCAGGGTTATTAAGAAACATTCTTTGGATAGTTAATTACTCTTTTTCTTTAGCTGAAGCATAACTACATAATAATACCACCAAGACCCCATTTATTCTTCTTCCTACATGAAGGCAATATGTGCCTTGAAATAGTGTGTGGACACATACAAATCAGATAACAATGTCAGATTTAAGGTATTTTCCAGTTTCTCCTTGAATATGCTGAAAAATTGATACGTAGTATCACCCACAATTAAATAGGATGGAAACCAGAGTGTTTGCCATATTCATAGGTGAGGTATATAATGGTGGTATAAGGTTCACATAAGTTACCTGTTGTGCTAAAGCAGGAGGCTTAATTTAGTGAATACAGAAGGGTGGGCTGTAGCAGCAGATTAAAATGGGTGTATTAAAATCATATGAAGGACAATATTTGGTGAGACCAAAATCCAAGTATCCCAGTATTCTCCCACTGGTAGGGTCCCATAATGGATGCTTAACACACTCAGGAACCTGGCTCAGGAATTCTGCCATGAATCTGTGTCCCTCTGTTATAAGCACACTTGTTTTCATTAAATTATAGGCTGTCTGTATTGTGCTTCTTCTTAACTGTCTCATCCTGTGCTCATCATGCATGTTCCTCTAGACTGTCTGGAGGATATTTTTAAATGAAATTTTCAGAAATTCTCCAGAACTATACTCATGAACAAAATTAAAATAAAAGTGAAGGAAATCCCCGTGTAAGAGCAGATGAGAAACACATGATTACATCAAAGACAGGTTTTAGGAAGAGCCTCAAAAACTGGGCATAAAGATTGCAGAAGGCAAGGTCTTCAAGCAGGGGAATGCAGGATGGCAGGGGTTTGACATTAATATAGAATTCCACCAAAATCTGGCACTTATGATGAGACGTTTTAGCCTGGGGCTTTAGTGAAACATGTATTAGTAGAGCATGAAATCTCTATGGCAAAGGTGACGTCTGTTTTTATTGGCTGTTTTCTGTGGCTAACATTTGTGAGTCTGTAGTACCCTTAAATAACCCAGCACCCGTTTTTGGGATATGACTGAGTAACAAACAGTGGGGCTGTTGTACAAGTTTACAAACAATTCATAAAGAAAAGGAGCAACAGGAGCAACATATGAAAATAACAACCTAGCTACTGTTTATTTCATATAGCTACAAACAATACGTATTAGAAAATATCAGTGTGTTACTTCTGCAACAACATCAGGGTCATAAAAGTTAAATGATTATATGAAACTTGAAATAACTTTGAGGACAGTAAATAGAATAACAGTGTCTAGCAGACGCAGTAATCTTAATCTTTCAATTTTTAAATTGCCCGAAATCATCAGTTTGTACACTTCTTAGATAAAAAAACCCCAAACTAGCTTAGATGATTCAAACTATATTTACATGACATAGAGTACATCTGGGTAAAGGTTTATGACAACAGAAGGTACCGCTGCATCTTGCTTGAGTGTTTCTCAGACTTTATACAGAGTACCAAATTGTGCCAATACACAATGATGCAAAGGTTGAGGAGCCACTATCT